>JBBGZY010000276.1:0-1200000 GCA_037952925.1 Lithobates clamitans | reverse complement strand
GTTGCAGCTTGGATCATTTTTTTTGACACATTTACATAAATATTTTTTGTGAACACTTTTTTCACAATCCATTTAGAATTTATTTGGGATGTTTATATATTCTCATTTAACCACGGTTTAGTGATTCTTTCATCTGGATTCACTTATTGTACCGATTCATTTATTGTACATATACATTTATGGTATACAATTTTTACACATTGTGATTATATTATTTGCACATCTCTTTTGTGTTTAAAATATACATGTAGCACCCTATAGTGTGCTAGAAGAGTAATGTGTTTTTTTTGAGAGAAGGTAAATTTCCAGGCTTGGCTGGGTGTGTTTTGGTGATGTGGGTTGGGAGTGACCTAGAGCAGTGCTGGGTGACCGACAGGTGGTGTCATCAGGACCTCCCACTTCTTTCCAGAATCTTCTAGTGCTTTCTGGAAAGAGAGGTGGAGAGGGGAGGTGGAGCCATCTGGGGTATTCTGAGGAGTCCTGACCAATCCCCAATCTGGCCACAATCAAGCCTCCTTAAATACCAAGGGTCAGCTCAGCTGGGGAGGAGTTGATCGGGTGGAAGAGTGGAGATGGAGTGTTAGGCTGTCGGGGCCTTTGAGGGAGCTCCCCAGTCTGGGAGGAGGGTGACCTTGGGCCTGGGCTCGGGTGCGGACGGGACCCTCTTACAACCCACAGAGGTGTGCTGGACAGGAGGCACAGGAGGAGCAAGAGAGGACAGCGGGAGAACACTGCCGGGCAAGTCTGGTGAGTTTACACACCGTCGGGAGGACTGGGAGTCACGCCTGAGAGTGCTGAGATGCAGCAGTCTGGGATGGGTGCAGAGCCAGTCTGGAGGACTGTGGTGGCATGGGCAGTAGAAAGGGCCAGCTGCAGCCAGGAGTGCTGGGGGTGCCCAAAGAGGTGGTACTGGGAGCAGTAGCCACAGGGACAGCTAGCAAGTGGGACTTTTCTACATTTTTTGTCAGGCCTACAGTGCTAGCCAGTCTGGAAAGAGAAAGGAAGTGATGTGCAGGAGGAGAGAGAAGTGATGATCTACAATGATCTACAAGGAAGAGGAGAAAAGGAGATTGTATATACTGTGATGTATATAGTAGTCCCAACTTTGACTTTGATCACCTGGGCAGCTCATAAGTTCCCATCCAAGTTTAATCCCCCTCAATGAAACATAAAAACAAGTGCAAGGACTGCTTTCTTGTTTCTGAGAGAGTGAAAAGCATGTGCCTGGCTGGGCAGGGTGACAGACGGACTACTACACTCAGGGGCCCCGGGGTACTGCTACATACAGGTAGAGAGGTTTGCAGAAATGGACCAGGTCTTGAGGATTCATGGGACGGTCTAAGTGAGTATAGAGCTTAAAGTGTTACTAAACCCAGTAATATGAAAATAGTTCATCCAGCCCCCCCCCCCCCAGGGCCACAGTTTATAAATCTTCTTTTTACATCAAAATACTGCCGCTTTGTACCTTTTTGGCTGATCTGTATACCACGGTTACATGATAAACTGCACAGTTTCTCCAGAGTTAAGAGATCAGGAAGGAGGAGATTTCCACTGCTGCCTGTATACACGCCCACATGTGTGATGTCAATATCATGTGACCCAGCTATCCGAGAACAAGTAACTGTTCTCTCCAGCATAAAAGACACAACTGAGCATGTGCAGGTTGGCTACTCTGCCTGTGTTAGCTTGCCTTCCCCCAGATAAACAGTGCAGGAGGGGAAGGATATATTCTATGCATACAGGATAAAACTGCCTTTTTACACAATGCAGAGGAATAACACCTTAAAGAGGAGTTCCACCCGAGGTCCAGTAAAAAAAAAAAAAATTAAAAGTCAGCAGCTGCTGACTTTCAATTGGACACTTACCTGTCCGAGGGTCCAGCGATGTGGGGGATCGAAGCCCCACTTGTCTCCCCCTCCGTTCAGCGGCGCCGGCATTGCAACTGTGGGCACCGGGCTGTGGCTTCACAGCCTGGCACCCAATGCGCATGCGCGAGTGGCGCCGCACGCCATGATTGGCTGCTCAGTCACCTGGGACCAGTAATGGGTCCCAGATGATTGACAGGAGGGAGGGAGCAGAGCTGAGCCCTCCCTGTGCCGAGGGGGAAGTGATGTCACCAGCCCAGGCACTGGAAGAGGCAGACTACGAGGGACCACCTAGCAACAGGCATTTAGAGGTAAGTAAAAAAAAGAAAAAATATCCAAATTTTTTTTTTAAATTTTTTTTGGGTGGAACCCCACTTTAAGTTCCGCAGTGAGTATAACAAGCATGCTATTCTGCATATTAACCACTTCAGCCCCGGAAGGTTTTACCCCCTTCCTGACCAGAGCACTTTTTACAATTCAGCACTGCGTCGCTTTAACTGCTAATTGCGCGGTCATGCAATGCTCTACCCAAACGAAATTTGCGTCCTTTTCTTCTCACAAATAGAGCTTTCTTTTGATGATATTTGATCACCTCTGCCGTTTTTATTTTTTGCGCTATACACGGAAAAAGACCGAAAATTTTGAAAAAAATGATATTTTCTACTTTTTGTTCTAAAAAAAATCCAATAAACTCAATTTTAGTCATACATTTAGGCCAAAATGTATTCGGCCACATGTCTTTGGTAAAAAAAATGTCAATAAGTGTATATTTATTGGTTTGCGCAAAAGTTATAGCGCCTACAAACTAGGGTACATTTTCTGGAATTTACACAGCCTTTAATTTATGACTGCCTATGTCGTTTCTTGAGGTGCTAAAATGGCAGGGCAGTACAAAACCCCCACAAATGACCCCATTTTGGAAAGTAGACACCCCAAGGAATTTGCTGAGAGGCATGTTGAGCCCATTGAATATTCATTTTTTTTGTCCCAAGTGATTGAATAATGACAAAAAAAAAAAAAAAAAAAATTTCAAAAAGTTGTCACTAAATGATATATTGCTCACACAGGCCATGGGCATATGTGGAATTGCACCCCAAAATACATTTAGCTGCTTCTCCCGAGTATGGGGATACCACATGTGTGGGACTTTTTGGGAGCCTAGCCGCGTACGGGGCCCCGAAAACCAATCACTGCCTTCAGGATTTCTAAGGGCGTACATTTTTGATTTTACTCCTCACTACCTATCACAGTTTTGAAGGCCATAAAATGCCCAGATGGCATAAAACCCCCCCAAATGACCCCATTTTGGAAAGTAGACACCCCAAGCTATTTGCTTTGAGGCATGTTGAGTCCATGGAATGTTTTATATTTTGACACAAGTTGCGGGAAAGTGACAAATTTTTTTTTTTTTTTTTTTTTTTTTGCACAAAGTTGTCACTAAATGATATATTGCTCACACAGACCATGGGCATATGTGGAATTGCACCCCAAAATA
Source organism: Lithobates clamitans (assembly GCA_037952925.1). Lineage (NCBI taxonomy): Eukaryota > Metazoa > Chordata > Amphibia > Anura > Ranidae > Lithobates > Lithobates clamitans. The sequence goes on along the minus strand of JBBGZY010000276.1, from coordinate 1,196,640 downwards.
CATTTAGCTGCTTCTCCTGAGTATGGGGATACCACATGTGTGAGACTTTTTGGGAGCCTAGCCACATGTCTGGCCCCGAAAACCAATCACTGCCTTCAGGATTTCTAAGGGCGTACATTTTTGATTTTACTCCTCACTGCCTATCACAGTTTCGGAGGCCATGGAATGCCCAGGTGGCACAAACCCCCCCCAAATGACCCCATTTTGGAAAGTAGACACCCCAAGCTATTTGCTGAGAGGCATGGTGAGTATTTTGCAGCTCTCATTTGTTTTTGAAAATAAAGAAAGACGAGAAAAACATTTTTTTTTTTTCCTTTTTTCAATTTTCAAAACTTTGTGACAAAAACTGAGGTCTGCAAAATACTCACTATACCACTCAAGAAATAGCTTGGGGTGTCTACTTTCCAAAATGGGGTCATTTGGGGGGGTTTTTTGCCACCTGGGCATTCCATGGCCTCCGAAACTGTGATAGGCAGTGAAGAGTGAAATCAAAAATTTACGGCCTTGGAAAGCCTGAAGGCGGTGCTTGGTTTTTGGGGTCCCGTACGCGGCTAGGCTCCCAAAAAGTCTCACACATGTGGTATCCCCGTACTCAGGAGAAGCAGCAGAATGTATTTTGGGGTGTAATTTCACATATTCCCATGGCATGTTTGAGCAAAATATCATTTAGTGACAACTTTGCGCAAAAAAAAATAAAAAAAATAAAAAATTGTCTCTTTCCCGCAACTTGTGTCACAATATAAAATATTCCATGGACTCGACATGCCTCTCAGCAAATAGCTTGGGGTGTCTACTTTCCAAAATGGGGTCATTTGGGGGGGTTTTGAACTGTCCTGGCATTTTATGCACAACATCTAGAGGCTTATGTCACACATCACCCACTCTTCTAACCACTTGAAGACAAAGCCCTTTCTGACACTTATTGTTTACATAAAAAAATAATTTTTTTTTGCAAGAAAATTACTTTGAACCCCCAAACATTATTTTTTTTTTTAAAGCAAATGCCCTACAGATGAAAATGGTGGGTGTTTCATTTTTTTTTTTCACACAGTATTTGCGCAGCGATTTTTCAAACGCATTTTTTGGGGAAAAACACACTTTTTTACATTTTAATGCACTAAAACACACTATATTGCCCAAATGTTTGGTGAAATAAAAAAGATGATCTTAGGCCGAGTACATGGATACCAAACATGACATGCTTTAAAATTGCGCACAAACGTGCAGTGGCGACAAACTAAATACATTTTTAAAAGCCTTTAAAAGCCTTTACAGGTTACCACTTTAGATTTACAGAGGAGGTCTACTACTAAACTTACTGCCCTCGATCTGGCCTTCGCGGTGATACCTCACATGCATGGTGCAATTGCTGTTTACATTTGACGCCAGACCGACGCTTGCGTTCGCCTTAGCGCGAAAGCAGGGGGGACAGGGGTGCTTTTTTTTTTTTTTTTTTTTTTTTTTTTTTTCATTATTATTATTATTTTTTTATCTTATTTTTAAACTGTTCCTTTCATTTTTTTTTTAAATCATTTTTATTGTTATCTCGGGGAATGTAAATATCCCCTATGATAGCAATAGGTAGTGACAGGTACTCTTTTTTGCAAAAATTGGGGTCTATTAGACCCTAGATTTCTCCTCTGCCCTCAAAGCATCTGACCACGCCAAGATCGGTGTGATAAAATGCTTTCCCAATTTCCCAATGGCGCTGTTTACATCCGGCGAAATCTAAGTCATAAAATGCTCGTAGCTTCCGGTTTCTTAGGCCATAGAGATGTTTGGAGCCACTCTGGTCTCTGATCAGCTCCATGGTCAGCTGGCTGAATCACCGGCTGCATTCTCAGGTTCCCTGTTGAGACAGGAGAGCCAGAGAAAAACACGGAAGATGTTGGGGGGGGGGGGGGGCATTCCCTCCGACTGCTTGTAAAAGCAGTCTAGAGGCTAATTAGCCGCTAGGATTGCTTTTACATGAAAGCTGACCGCTGGCTGAAAAGAATGATACCAAGATGATACCTAAACCTGCAGGCATCATTCTGGTATAACCACTCAAAGTCGTGAATGGCGTACCTGAAGACAAAAAAATGGTTAACAATAAAGCACAGTAAACGGTAAGGTATAAAAAATTGCATACCTGAAAAGCAAACATGATAAAACATAATAACAATAAAACATTGCAGAATAGAATACAGTAAAAAAGAGCAGAACAATAGAGAGAGAATAGAGAGAGAGAGAACAATAAAACGCCAACTATTTTTTTTTTATTTTATATTTTTGTTTGTGTTTTTTTTTTTTTTCACTTTTTTTTGTAACTAACTTTTATAACGGTAACCGGTTCCAGGTTCGGGTCTCTCAAAATGCGATGGCATCTTGGGAGACCCTGTGAAAGTGTGCCTAGTCTGTGCAATGCTGTACCCTACGCTAATAGTCAACTAGTGAATGGTAGCATTCAAAACATTCACCAATGCAAAGACCAGGATTGTCAGGACAGGTGGGACAATAATAGTGGGTGTCACGCCTATATCCGCGCTTGCTGCAGACACGACATCTTTTTTGGGGGGTTCGCTGGGTAGGGGTACTCGGGAGGACATAAAGAAATTGCCTCTCATGCAGCTGACTGCATTTGGTTGGGGATGTGAATGGGGGAAGTACGGGCGCTGCAGAAGCGGTGGGTTCCCAATTAGGATTGGCGAATGCAGCAGGAAGGGCACTATGGGCACGACGGGCCTGTGTTTGTCTTTTTGGTGGCAGCGGGACACTACTTGTGCTTGCCACCTCGCCAGCTTGAACTGCACTTATGGGACTCGCCACGTCACCAAGTGTTACTGCAGTGCTGGTTTGACTACGACCGGGGTGTACTAGGCCGCTGGCGCTTGCCAGTTCACCAAAACGCTACCAAAAAAACTGTTAGCGATCGCAGGGATCAGGCCTGACTCTGCGAACGCTGCAGTTATGCGTTTAGTGTTTTGTAAGTGTCAGTGATCGATCGATACTGCACTTGGGTGGGCTGGGCTGGGCCGGGCGGAGGGGCAAAACGCAGGTGCTAGCAGGTATCTGGGCTGATCCCGCTAACACTGCGTTTTTGGGAACCCTAAACTGCTGGGGACGCTAGTATAGATCTGATCGGATCAGATATTGATGCGTTCAGATACTATACCACTAAGGGAGGCGTATGCTGCGTGCGTGGGTGTTAGCGGTACTGGCGCTAATCTGACGCTGCCTGGGGCTGGTGCTTGCCAGCTCACCAAAACGCTACCAAGAAAACTGTTAGCGATCGCAGGGATCAGGCCTGACTCTGCGAACGCTGCAGTTATGCGTTTAGTGTTTTGTAAGTGACAGTGATCGATCGATACTGCACTTGGGTGGGCTGGGCTGGGCCGGGCGGAGGGGCAAAACGCAGGTGCTAGCAGGTATCTGGGCTGATCCCGCTAACACTGCGTTTTTGGGAACCCTAAACTGCTGGGGACGCTAGTATAGATCTGATCGGATCAGATATTGATCCGTTCAGATACTATACCACTAAGGGAGGCGTATGCTGCGTGCGTGGGTGTTAGCGGTGCTGGCGCTAATCTGACGCTGCCTGGGGCGACGCATATCACCGCCGGGCGATCGGGGGGCTAAACCTTTATTCGGTAATAAACGGCGGGTGCCCTGACACTATAAAAAATAAACGAACTAACCAGCGTCACCCGTAACAGTTATACGGTGATCAGTGGTGAAAGGGTTAACTACGGGGCCATCAAGGGGTTAAAACATTTATTAGATAGTATATGGGGGTCCCTGTCGCTATAAAACGCTGACGGCGAACCTAAATATTTACGTCCCTAACTAGCGTCACCAGCGACACTAATACAGCGATCAGAAAAATGATCGCTTAGCAACACTGGTGACAGGGGGTGATCAAGGGGTTAAAACTTTATTAGGGGGGTTAGGGGGGTACCCTAGACCTAAAGGGGGCCTAAGACTCACTGCCCTAACACACTAACTGACACAAACTGACACCAATACAGTAATCAGAAAAAAAAAAAAAAAAAAAAAAAAAACCTGCTTGGTGTCAGTTTGTGACAGGGGGGGGGGGTGATTGGGGGGGGATCGGGGGGCGATCGGGGGGGGATCGGGGTGAAATGTATGCCTGGCATGTTCTACTGTGTGTGTGTGTTTGTGTAACTCACAGTGAAGTCTTCTCTCCTCGGCCCGGAACGGAAAATACCGAGCCGAGGAGAGATGACATCATTTCCTCTGCCTCTGTGTACAATACAGAGGCAGGGAAATGATTCCATTGGCTGGGAGCGATCGCGAGGGGGGGGCCACGAATGGATGGCCTCCCCCTCACCACCGATCGCCGGGGGACATTTGCCGACCGCCGCAGGCACCGGGGGGGGGTCCGATCGGACCCCCCACCCGCGGGCAGGCAGGGACGTACAGGTAAGCCCTTTTGCCTGCCCGTGCCGCTTTGCCGACGTACATCGTCGTGCGGCGGTCGGCAAGTGGTTAAGACTGATTTTACTGTTGTGGGTTTAGTAACACTTTAAAGAGAGCATATAGAGTTGTGGATAGAGTAAGGGAGGGTTATAACCCCTATTGTTCGTTTTTTTTTTTTTTTCCATCCTTGTCACATTGGGGAAATTATTATTTGGTGATCTATTCTCTGCAGATTTGGTAGAGACAAGTGGATGCCATTCGTTGCAAACTACACTGAATAATAGAGGTGCATTAGGGTACATAAAGTGCCTCTTAAAGATATATTTATCAATATCCGTATACCTTCATATATATAGGCCACTTTTAGCGCACCAGGAATTTACTGCTGCTGTCAGATATTGATCAGGTAGATGATGATAACAAAAAATTTACTGACCGACAGAAAGAAGCACTTTGTACCACAAATCCGCTGACTCTCACATATCAGTTCACCTGTTCCTCCCAGGGATAGAGTGTGGAGAATTTAATTAAAGAGGAAGTAAACTTGGATGTTTTTTTTTTTGTTCCCTGCAAAGTAAAGGCATATTGTGCTAGTGTACATCGCATACTAGCACATTATGTGACACTTACATGCAAAGGAAGCCCACATTGTCCCCACTGGAGGCCGCATCCATCTTTGCCCATCTTCCTCCCTCTTTGACTGGCTGGACCTGCATGACGTCACTCCCACCCATGCATGTGGGAGCTGCCGGTCACAGCACACGCTCCTGAAGAAACGGCACGGGCGACCGTTCCTTCAGAGGCAGAGCGTATGCGCCGTTGACATCATCAGCGCAGTATACAGTAAATATCTCCTAAACGGCGCACGTTTAGGAGATATGCACAGTGCCTATAGGTAAGTCTAGAATAAGGATTACCTATAGGTACAAAGTATATATTATGGTTTACAACCTCTTTAATGCACTATGGGGGTTATTTACGAAAGGCAAATCCACTTTGCACTACAAGTGCAAACTACAAGTGCAAAGTGCACTTGAAATTGTACTTGGAAGTGCAGTCGCTGTAAATCTGAGGGGTAGATCTGAAATGAGTGGAAGCTCTGCTGAGTTTATCATCCAATCATGTGCAAGCAAAAATGCTGTCTTTTATTTTCCTTGCATGTCCCCCTCGGATCTACAGAGACTGCACTTCCAAGTGCACTTTCAAGTGTACTTTGCACTTGTAGTTTGTGCACTTGTAGTGCAAAGTGGATTTGCCTTTCGTAAATAACCCCCTATATGTTCTTATGACAAGATTCACTACCTTCTTTATATATTTATCACTTTATCTTCAGTAATACAGTGAATATGCAGTGGTGCCAGTTTTGATCATCATTCCAAATTTGGTCAACTCCACCCAAAAACCGATATTTCCCTTTTGTGTGGTGATTTGTGTGTTGAATTACTCAGCAGCTTACAACCCCTGGCAAAAATTATGGAATCACCAGTCCCTGAGGATGTTCCTTCAGTTGTTTATTGTTGTAGAAAAAAAGCAGATCACAGACATGGCCAAAAACTAAAGGCATTTCAAATGGCAACTTTCTGGCTTTAATGCCGCGTACACACGATCTGACTTTTCATCTACAAAAGTCCGACAGCCTGTCCGACAGACTTTTGACGGACTTTTGGCGGACTTGCGGCAGACTTTCTTACGAACGGACTTGCCTACATACGATCACACAAAAGTCTGACGGATTCGTACGTGATGACGTACACCGGAATAAAATAAGGAAGTTGATAGCCAGTAGCCAATAGCTGCCCTAGCGTGGGTTTTTGTCCGTCGGACTAGCACACAGACGAGCGGATTTCGGGGTCCGGCGTAGTTACAACGTAAAGATTTGAAGCATGTTTCAAATCTAAAGTCCGTCAGATTTGCGGCTGGAAAAGCCCGCTGAAAGTCCGTGGAAGCCCACACACGATCGGATTGTCAGCCAGCTTTAGTCCGTCGGCGTCCGTCAGACTTTTGTAGATGAAAAGTCCGACCGTGTGTACGCGGCATAAGAAACACTAAAAGAAATCAAGAAAAATAATTGTGGTGGCCAGTAACAGTTAATTTTATAGAACAAGCACAGGAAACTAATTATGGAATCACTCTGTAAATTTTCATTACAAACACTAACACCTGCATCCGATTAAATCTGCTTGTTAGTATGTAGGTAAAGAGGGTAAATCATCACGCAGTGTTGCACAAGATGTTGGTTGTTCACAGTTGGCTGTGTCTAAAACATGGACCAAATACAAACAACATGGGAAGGTGGTTAAAGGCAAGCATCCTGGTAGACCAAGGAAGACATCAAAGCGTCAAGACAGAAAACTTAAAGCAATATGCCTTGAAAACAGAAAATGTGCAACAAAACAAATGAGGAACAAATGGGAGGAAACTGGAGTCAACATCTGTGACCGAACTGTAAGAAATCGCCTAAAGGAAATGGGATTTACATACAGAAAAGCTAAAAGAAAGCATCTCTAACACCTAAACACAAAAAAACAAGGTTACAATGGGCTAAGGAAAGGCAATCGTGGACTGTGGATGATTGGATGAAAGTCATATTCAGTGATGAATCTCGAATCTGCATTGGGCAAGTTGATGATGCTGGAACTTTTGTTTGGTGCAGTTCCAATGAGATTTATGCAGACGACTGTCTGAAGAAAACATGCAAATTTCCACAGTCAATTATGATATGGGGCTGCATGTCAGGTAAAGGCACTGGGGAGATGGCTGTCATTAAATCTTCAATAAATGCACAGGTTTACATTGAAATTTTGGACACTTTTCTTATCCCATCTATTGAAAGGAGGTTTGGGGATGATGAAATCATTTATCAAGATGATAATGCATCTTGCCATAGAGCAAAAACTGTGAAAAAATTCCTTGAAGAAAGACACATAAGGTCAATGTCATGGCCTGCAAACAGTCCGGATCTCAATCCAATTGAAAATCTGTGGTGGAAGTTAAAGAAAATGGTCCATGACAAGGCTCCAACCTGCAAAGATGATTTGGCAACAGCAATCAGAGAAGGCTGGAGCCAGATTGATGAAGAGTACTGTTTATCACTCATTAAGTAAATGCCTCAGAGACTGCAAGCAGTTATAAAAACCAGAGGTGGTGCAACAAAGTACTAGTGATGTGTTGGAGTATTATTTTGTTTGTTTTTCATGATTCCATAATTTTTTCCTCAGAATTGAGTGATTCCATAATTTTTTCCTCAGAATTGAGTGATTCCATAATTTATTCCCTGTGCTTGTTCTATAAATCTAACTGTTACTGGCCACCACAATTATTTTTCTTGATTTCTTTTAGTGTTTCTTAAAGCCAGAAAGTTGCCATTTGAAATGCCTTTAGTTTTTGGCCATGTCTGTGATCTGCTTTTTTTCTACAACAATAAACAACTGAAGGAACATCCTCAGGGACTGGTGATTCCATAATTTTGCCAGGGGTTGTATTAAAACTGCTGAACACTTAAATGGATAGTTATCCTTGTACTAGTTTGTCTTCCATCCCACCTACAAGACCATAACAAAGGTGTCACCTGACAACTGGACTCACCGGTTATCTGTTTATTCTACATTATGAAGAGTCCATTTAGACCAATGAATGACTGAGCTTACCAAACACCATGCAACACTTAAAGCGATATTAAACCCAAAACCAAAAATGTAATATATTGCAGCTTACCAATTATTGGATGTGGTGGCTGCATTCGTTTTCGTTTTTTAGGCTTTCCCCCCTCCTGTTTTCACCTGGTGATTTGGCCAGTAACACACAGTGGCGGCTGCTGCTAAAAATTTTTGGGGGGTGGGAACAAACCCCTCCAGGTCCGCACTCACCCTACAAAGGGAGCTCTCCAGTGGTCAAAGCTCCCCTGATACCCGGAGCCACGGCTTCCATGGTAACCCAATCTTCTTTCCGGGTTCCAAATCTTCAGCCTCCTGTCTCGATTGGCCAGGACGAGAAGCCAGAAATATTGATTCGCTAAAGTCATAAAGTGGGAGGGTTTGGGCGCAGTGCTCTGTGCCCAGAGTACAACATAAAACAAGCCAATTAGAACCTCAGGCTCTAATCACGTGTTTGTAAAAAAAATACAGCCAGCACAGTGCACAGCCAAACATAGACTGATTGATTTTTTAATAAATGATAATATGACTAACATTTTTTAAAATGTTACTAAACCCACAACAGTAAAATAAGTCTGTATATGCAGAATAGCATGCTTGTTATACTCACTGTGGAACTTAAGGGGTTAATCCACTGCATTTTGTAAAAAGGCTGTTTGATCCTGTATGCACAGATCCTCCCCCTCCTTCACTGTCTATCTGGGGAAGGCCAGCTAACACACAGGCAGGGTAGCCAACCTGCACATGCTCAGTTGTGTCTTTTATGTTGGAGAGAACGTTTCCTTGTTCTCAAAGCTAGCCAGGTTACATGATATTGACATCACACATGTGGGTGTGCATACAGGCTATAGTGGAAATCTCCTCCTACCTGAACACACAGCTCTGGACAAACTCTGCAGTTTATCATGTGACCGTGGTCTATAGATCATCCAAAAAGGTATATAGTGGCAGTATTTTAATGTAAAAAGAAGATTTATAAGCTGTGGGCAGATGAACTATTTTCATATTACTGGGTTTAGTAACACTTTAACTTTGTAGTAACACTTTAACTTTGGAAATGCAGTCGCTGTAAATCCGAGGGGGACATGCAAAGAAAATAAAAAACAGCATTTTAGCTTGCACATGATTGGATGATAAAATCAGCAGAGTTTCCCCTAATTTCAGATCTACCCCTCAGATTTACAGCGACTGCACTTCCAAGTGCACTTTCAGTGCAATTTCAAATGTACTTTGCACTTATAGTTTGCACTTGTAGTGCAAAGTGGATTTGCCTTTCCTAAATAACCCCCAATGTACCTTAGTGCAAAAAGTCAGTTCAACATGCAAGCAGTTTATCCCACGCACCGTGAGAACAAGCAATTAACTAGCCTGCTGATTGCTGTTATATCCAATCACTTGATGTCATTTTCAGTGTGATATTGGCGTGGAGAGAGATAGAACGGGGCTCTGTTCAGTGCTATTAGAAAGTTAGTGTGCTAGTGTGATTCTATTGTCAGTGTATAATATCAGTTTAGTGTGACTCTAGGGATAGATCAGTGTGAGTGTAGTGCGTCCATTCATCTTTACATTACTGTGAATGTAGGGATAGTTCAGTCAGTGTGAGTGTAGTGCGACCACCATTCAGCTTTACATTAGTGTGTATGTAGGGATAGTTCAGTCAGTGTGAGTGTAGTGACAGTTTAACACAGCATATTTCATTATTTTACCGCAAATTTAATGCTGTATATTTCAGTGCGTTACATGCCGATTAACGCAGTGCATCTCTGTGCGTTACTGCACGATTTACGCAGTATATTTCAGTGCGCTACACAGTAAGTGCAGTGCTAAAAAATATGAAATAGGATATCAATTAAGATAAAAAATTATGAACTACTAAAAAATTATGAAATACTCAAACTGTGGAATTAAGAAATACTCAAACAATGATGCTGCAAGTAATAAGTGAAAAATACCAATAATTACATAAAAAAGAAAAAATTCAAAAAAAGAAAAAAGGAAAAAAAAGGAGAAAAGAAAACTAAAGCAATGTCCCATAGTGATCAATGAGAGAATCCATAGGTAATATGCCTCCACAGGAGAAAAGGTAAATTGCAGGAAACAGAAGCTGTGACACCCATCTTCCTAATGCAAACCAGCGTGTATTCAGGTCAACACCCAAAAGTGAGGTAGCTTGCTTACCAAAAAGCCATGACTGCTGCTAGCAGTCTCTCCCAGCACAGGGAATTTTGTCGCAGTGCATCAGTGCAGTTTTACTGAAGTATAATATAGTGCATCAGTGAAATGTGTCTGTGTAATAGTGGGTACTCAAGTTAAAGTGCACCAAACACCACTTTCCATTGATTAAAGTGCATCCACGTAGACACATTTCCACATCTATATTATCTTGTGCCCCCCCCCCATGATGTCTTGTCTGGGTGGATGGACAATAAGGAGAGGCAGATGTTCCCCTGGCACTGTGAGTGAGCCAGCAGCATATGTGTCCACAGGCAAAGGTGGTCAGTCCTCAGGCAGGGCATCATTTCCTCTGTTTAGTGATATTGCCCGTGCTATCCAGCCACAGCATGCACAGGAGGTGGTGGACTGGCTTATTAAAATATCCTCATCCTCTGCATCCTCCGTCACCCAAGCAGAGACTGGTGCTCAGTCCACTGCAGCTGCCAGAGTGGCTAAACCTGCCTCCTTGTCCAGAGCTATTCCTGCGATAGCCCCAGCATCAAGCATGGAGGAGTCAGCTGAGTTATTTGAACACAGCGTCAGCCACTTGCTCCTTGACGATGCATAGACATTACTCGATTCACATGTTGGTTCTGAGGTTGGGGTTGAGGAAGGCAGGAACATGAGCCTCCAGAGAGGGGAGAACACTGGTACACAAATTGGCAGTTATGTTCCTCCAGCCGCAGTGTATTGCCAAGTTGTCTCCAGTGGTAATGAGGATGAAGGAGATGATGATGAGGTCACTGACGCGACTTGGGTGCCAGAGCAGAGGAGGAAAATGAGGGTAAGGCACGACCCCAACGAGGCAGCCACCATGGAAGATTAGAGTGCAGCCACCCTATTCCATCACATTGTGGAGCTGTTATCTCCAGGCCCACTTCCCACAGCTCAGCTGTCTGTGCCTTTTTTAGCACATGTGCAGCTGATCGCACTATTGCAATCTGCAAACTTTGTCTGAAGCACATCAAGCATGGCAAAAACACCAGCCATTTGGGTACCACATGCTTGACAAGGCATTTAACCTCCCACCACTCAGCCCATTGGCAAGAGCACCTGAAGACCACACAAAAGGGCCGCAAATCTGTTCCTCCTCCTTACTCACCTCAGTCTGCCCCCGCTATACCTCATGACCTCTCAGCAGCCACATCTGACAGGGATGATGGTATAGTGCAGGGTGTCCCAGGTCCTTGCAGCACATCTGCCAGCAGCACAACACCAGCTGTAGACTATATCTGGCAAATTTTTCTGCAGCGGTCACTGCCACCCACGTGCCCAGCGTGTAAATGCAAGCTTGTCAAAGCTGCTGGCTCTCCAACTTCTGCCTTTCCGTCTGGTGGATTCTGCCCCCTTCCGTGAATTTGCAGAATGTGCTGTGCCACAATGGCAGGTTCCCAGTCGCTATTTTTTTTATGTAAGGCCATTCCAGCTCTGTACCATCACATGGAAGGCATCACATTGACCACCGTTACAAGGGATAAGTCTCAGAACTCATCCTGTCCCCACAGAGAGTGCAGAAGATGAAATCTCTTGAGGACACCTAAAAGAGGAGCTTATCTAATGCTTTTACTGACTCTAGCAGGTTACAGTGTCGTGGAAAAGGTAGTTTTGAGGCTTCGGTTAGTCAAGAGAAGAGTGGTGGAGAAGGCGGCCGCCTAAGTGATGCATTTCACACTTTTTTTTAGTACTTGCCGCCCAGGGCTGTCAGCTTCCACATTCCATTGGCCGCGTCTGCATCACACGGTGGACGATTATCTAGGGGTGAAAACAGAGATGGAGAGCTTTCCAGTGAACAATCCACTAGCTTACTGGGTCATGAGAATAGACCAGTGGCCAGAACTTGCCCAGTATGCAATTGAACTGCAGGGCTGCCATGCATCCAGCGTGCTTTACGAAGGGGCATTTGGTGCTGCTGGAGGTTACTGATAATAGAATGTGTCTGTCCACGAGCTTGGTGGACCGTCTGACATTTATCAAAATGAATCAGTCCTGGATTACCAGCATCTATGAAGCCCCTGATGCCGATGTCGCTGATTAAGTGTTTTTGGGATGTGGAAACTCTGCAGGACTTCTAGGCTGCCTAGCGATGTGACATCGGCATCAGGGGCTTCATAGATGCTGGCAATACAGGACTGATTCATTTTGATAAATGTCAGACGGTCCACCAAGCTCCATCCCTAAATGCAAGAATTAAAGGGAAGTTGATTTCATCTAGAAATTTTTTTTGGTGTAGGTTTCATGGGCACAATTAACACCCAAAAGACCAATTTTTCCGCACCTGTTTGACAAGTGCATAGCATTGCAATTTTTGACAGCAAGGCTAATTCTTGCTTTTATCAAGGGTACCTCTATAGAGTCATGGTGTGAAGGCGCCACCAACATCCAAAGACCAATTTTTCAAATTTTAACAATTTTTACCTGTTACTTCTATGTCTGTGGAAGAGATACCAGAACGTATTCAAAAAATCCCTAATCTTGTTCCCAGTGCACTACATTTTAGTCTCATCATACAGACTGGCCCTGCAAGCCATTGCTTACAAAATAAAGAAAGCTTGCAGGAAAAATATCAATTTTTGGCTTTATAAATGTAATTATTTCTGCAGCAGCTTCTAAACACAGTACAGATGTGCCACTTTACAGGTAGACTAAGGGTACCCCAGAGGCACTGTATTGAAAGGAATTTTTCATTTTTATGCTTTCACATTAAGCATCAATAAATCACTGCTTATTTAAAAATGACGTTTTTTACAAACTTTTTTTTTCATTGATATATGCAGGGCTTTTTTTCAGCAGGGACGTGGGGGAACGCAGTGCCGGCAGCTCCAGCACTGAATGTATCTAATGGCAAGGGGTGCTGGGGTGTGCTGGAGGGTCTACTGATGCTGACTGCTGGGAGATCTATTGTTGCTGGAGGGGATCTGTTTTTGTGTGGTGGCCTATTGTTGCTGGGGAGGTCTACTGTTGCTGGTGGGGGATCTATTGTTGCTGGGGGAGGTTATAGAGTTGGGGGGTCAACTGCTGCTGGAAAGGATCTACTGTTAAAGGAGAAGTCTATTGTTTCTGGCTGCTGGAGAGTCTATTGATGCTGGCCGCTGGGAGATCTGGTCTTGCTGCCGGGGGTCTATTGTTGCTGGGATGATATTTTGTTGCAGGGGTTCTATGTTGCTGGGGGGTCTATTGTTGCGGGGGGGGTATATTGCTACTGGCTGCAGGGGATCTATTGTACTGCTTTTATTGTTATCATTACCAATTTCCATACAAATTACTTTAGCATAGCATGTCATAATCATACTTGGCTCTGTATTCTCTGAATGAGAAGTTGCTAGAAGGTGGGTAGGGGGTGGAACCAAGAGATGTTGCTCGGAGGTGGGTAGGGGGCAAAGACAAGAAGTGACTCAGTAGGTGGGAGTCCCAGCACCTATTCTCTGAGAAAAAAAGCCCTGGATATATGTCCTCCAGGGCAGGACCCGGACATCCATAACCATTGTATGCCCAATTACTTGCATATAAGTCTTCAAAATGGGCACTGTTGATTTTTCACGTTCGGGTTCGTTATTTGGTTCTGAACTTTCTCGCTGTTCGAAGGTTCTGGTGCAAACCGAACTGGGGGTCATTTGGCCCATCCTAAGGCTTCTGTAGTTCTCAGCAATAACTGAGAACAATGGAACTGATAACTTCCAGTGCCACATTGTTCAATTTTACCAGCTGACTAGATTTCTTGCAGGAACAAGAGGTATTTTTTTTGCTCTTACCCAAAAGATATAACAGAACACGTTTTTGAATGAATATTTAACAGACCAAATCTGTACTTTGACCATGTTTCATGCTATACTGTAAATATTAGTGTAGCATGAACCATGGTCAGAAAGGTGAGAATTAATGGGAAGTTTGGGACTTTGAGTGAGGTCATGGACTACGTGAAGATGTCTAAAGTAGGAGTACAAGTTTATTAATCAAGTAAAATACATAAAAGCAATTCAAAACAGAGCCACATAGAGAAACACATTGTAATAAATATCAATTCAAAAATCACAAACACATGTGTATGTGCATATGCGATCGGCGTCAAGGATACATAAAACTTGGCGCCACATAGTGGTCTCATTGAAAAATTAGTGCATCTACACAGATTACATATCTGTACAAATATCTGTACAAATAACAATACCACAGCACAACAGAGGAAATCAATTATGTAGTATAAAAATCATATAGAAAGATGAAGATTGTTCTAGAAATGTTGTACTGTGAACATATGTCTGTATCCCAAATGTCTGACTCGTTTTGTGTAAAACACACTCATCAGGAGCCAGATGGTCGGGGATTTCTAGAAAATATGATAAAATATGATAAAACATATAGTGAATCTAACTGATAGCTAATACTAACAGAGAGAGACGGGTGGGCCACCCTAAAGCACGGTCAGTACAATGAGACGTGGCAGGTACGGGGCCAAGACCAACAAGTATCTGTCCCGGGAGCTAAGGTGTCGCGAAAATGCACGCTGGCAGGTCGGGTACACCGAGTCCCCCCCTGAAACGTGGGAACCCACAGGACAATCTTTCTTCATCTTTCTATATGATTTTTATACTACATAATTGATTTCCTCCGTTGTGCTGTGGTATTGTTATTTGTACAGATATATAATCTTTGTAGATGCACTAATTTTTCAATGAGACCACTATGTGGCGCCAAGTTTTATGTATCCTTGACGCCGATCGCATATGCACATACACATGTGTTTGTGATTTTTGAATTGATATTTATTACAATGTCTTTCTCTATGTGGCTCTGTTTTAAATTGCTTTTATGTATTTTACTTGATTAATAAACTTGTACTCCTACTTTAGACACCTTCACGTTGTCCATGACCTCACTCAAAGTCCCTAACTTCCCTTTAATTCTTGCATTTAGGGATGGAGGCACTTCAATGTGCCTCATTCAAAGTCCCAATTCCCCCCTCTCTCTCCTCTGCATAGGGATGGAGGTCCTTGGATAGGTTCTGGCAGTGTTCCCCTGCCACCCATGTGTTAGGTCTCTATAACCTGGATGGTTATATAACATGTCCAGGTCCTGCTGACTCTGGACACAACCCAGTTGCCCATGAGATCAGGCAGCACAGCCGTTTGGTATGTCACCCCCTTCAGGGATGAGACGTGGTTGGGTTACATCCAGGACTGTCTCTGTACCTGACACTCGGGAGCTGCGATGCGCCCTGTGTGTCCCCCCCCAAGCTCCCCTTCCCCCCCCCTCCTCCCCATTTGGTGTGCGGGGGGGAATGCACTTTGTTGCTCTAGGGGGGTTGTGCAGGCGCTCATAGCGCATTGGTGTCACCCTCCCTGCCCCACGTTGGACGACAAGATTGGCGTCACGGCGTGGTGCATGAGTTCCTCCATCTTGCCAGTCAGGTGGGGAGTAGGGTGATTCTGACTGAGGGAGTTCACCGTCAGTGTCGGAGCCCCTCCCCTTTTTCCTGCCGTGCTCGGGTGACGCTGGTTGCGTGGCCAGCGTGCACGTGTGTGTGTCGGGTATATCTTGCCTCCCCTGACACAGCGTGGGTGCCTCTGCTCAGAGATGTTTTGTCACTACACCTTATCACAGCGCCTCTTTTCCTGCCTGGGACGCATGTAAGCCAAATACATGGTCATTTTATCCATCTTTTTGCCAGCTAGCTTTTTCCAATTTTGGTGAAATCAGGTATGTCTCTGCTGTTTGCTCTATTTTTTGGTTTTTACTTGTTCACATACCACAGTCCACCATGGGTTGGATGTGGTTATGTGGATGTGGGAGTTTTTTTGGGTTTTTCAAAGAAGTGAGTGCAGGAGGAAGAAGTGAAGCTGTATGAAGCTGTATATAGAGACTGTATAAAGGAAGAGTTGTCCTTAAAGCTATTTTTGAAGTCAAGTGGGCATCCCATAACCTACCATCCCTATCCAAGTTTTTACCCTCAATAAATAACAAAAAAAACAAAGTCATGGACTCTTCTCTGAGTCTGCAGGGCCTGTGAAAATTCAATGTGCAGGGTGGGGCCTCCCCTTTAATCTGCGGCCCTTAAGGGGGTGCGCTACAACTGTAACCAGTTAGAATTGTTCACTGCTATCTAATTAGACTACAAAACACCTCTCCCTATGTAATGCTTACCCCCGCAGGATCCACTGGATATGATGGGTGGGTTCCCAGTTCTGCGACAACTCTTTAAGCTGCTCGGACCCCACAGACACACCTGTGTAATTTAAAACCTAGTATGCTACTACTCTATAATAATCCACAGATAATAGGCAACGGGCAACTGGATGGTAGACTGAGAGGATGTATTATTGCAATGCAGTTAAACAATGCATGAATCAACAAACATGCAATTGAACAGGTTTACCCACTTCAATACCCGGCACTTTCAAACCCTTCCTGCCCAGGGCAATTTTCAGCTTTCAGTGCTGTGACACTTTAAATGACAATTGCGCGGTCATGCTACACTGTACCCAATTGAAATTTTTACCTTTTTTTTTTTTTTTTAAGACAGATAGAGCTTTCTTTTGGTGGAATTTAATCACCACTGGGGAAAAAAAAACTGACATTTTGAAAAAAAAAATATTTTTTTTTTCTATTATACAAATTTGCAAATGTAATTTTTATTTTTCATTGATGGGCACTGATGAGGCAGCACTGATGAGACTGCATTGATAAGGCGGCACAGATGGGCACTAATTTGTTGCACTGATGGACACTGATATGCTGCACTGGGGCTGCACTGATGATCAGTGCCCTGATTAACAGTAAATGTAAATGTTCCCTGTAGCTGGAAAGCCTATTATCGGCTTTCCTTTGGTCAGATACTGACAGTGCTGAGGAAAGGAAATGCCGATAACTGGCATTTGTTTACACGTGATCAGCTGTGATTGGATACAGCTGATCACATGGTAAAGAGCCTACAATATCGCCTCTGTACCCTGATTGGTGTTGCGATGTGCCCGGAGAACACAGCTCACCACTGATTGCCATGAGATGTGAAGGTCATCATATGTTGTCCAGTCAGGATGGCAAAGCCCAGCCGGCCATCAATCTGATGGCCATGTGGGAAGGTTTTAAAGATGATGCACTAGAGAATGTAAACACTGGCAATCAACTAAACTGTAGTAATGCTAAACCAAATTATAACAGGTGCACACAGGATTAAAAGTTTTGACAACAACTAACGCAGAAAAAAATAAAGTTCCCTGCACACTGCACATACAACCCTTTAGTGGGTGGCTGTACACGTTCCTGACAAAGGGGCGCCCCTGCAGGTCACTACGAGTAAATGGCGCCTCATAGTATTAGCTGGCTATTGTTGGGGTCCATCTGTAAGGTGACGCACATGAAGCTGTCTCTTTAAGGCTGTCCGCAAAGATGGCTGATAGGAAAATGGCAGTCTCTATTGACATTAACTGTGGGCAGTAAGAGTTTAAGCTCTATACTTTGGTTTACCACTCCTGGCATGCAACAGGTCCAGTTCCATATGTTTGGTGGTCAGTTGTCCCAGAAGTCTCAGTCCTTAGTATCAGATCTTCCTGGCCTCTCCTTCTCTGTGGTGCAGAGCCTTATGCCCCTTGTAATCCACAGCTTATTTGTTTGCTTTTTACATTGTTTCTCATGGACTATATATCCCAGTGTCCTTAGCTGCTCCAGTGCAATATGTCCTGCTGATTGGCTCTCTGCAACTGCTATGAGGGGGAGTGGGTGAAGGAGTTAGTGGGGGAATCTCTCACAGAACCCATGTGTGGATGGGGGAATTGGTATAGCCGTCTAGCCACCTTTTATGTGTTATGGACCTAGAAGCAGGCCTTCTGCATTTTATGCTAATAAATGTAAGCTCAGCGTGTCCCTCTGTCAGTGGGGACAAGCACGATATAAATGGACCATAAACTTTGCTTTGTGTGTACCCCAGCCTTATGATTGGCTTCAGTTGAACAGTCCAGCTGGAAAACCAGCATTTGATCAGCAATTGCAACCAATGGCTGCAGCACTGATCAGTATACTGTGAAGGGAAGGAAGCCTCCACTTTCAGAATACTATACCGCAGCAGGAGAGATCCCTGCATCAATATCACATTGGGTTGATGCGGAGATATGTGACTTTTTTTTTTTTAAAACCCATTAGTTGAACAAATCAAATACTCAAGATGTATACCCTGCTTAAGTTTCCTCGCATTTAAAATGTTAACAGCAGCTTGCAGTCTGGCCAAGAAAGAAATATTTTTTTCTCAAATTTGACTGCAAAAGTGGAGACACACTTTAACTATTCTAACTATAATGTTCTCAAGCATAGCTCCCTGTACTGTGAGAATATTATTCTACATAGCAGCTGTAAAATAGGTATGCACAGTTCTGCACGCGCCTAGATCTGTGACTTCCCTGTCAATGCCAGCTGCAGTTTCAGACCATCGATCAGGAGCCAATCAGCGTGGTGCCAGATATGTGATCACCATGAGAGCTAATCAGGTGATCACTGGAAGTCTGATTTCAAGAAAACTTTTACAGCCTGTAAATGACACAACGAAAGAGATATGGTGCGTAAAAAAAAAAACAAAAAAACAAAACATGTTTAATAAAAAATTATGTGTACAATAACTAAAATTGACGTTTTCATATTTTTGTCAATTTATCAGCTTATACTAAAAATATGAACAGGGTAGTTGCTAAAACAGTGTATCAAATTTTAATTTTCTGGGGGGTTAGCAAAATTACTGAGTGTTATGCATTAACTTAGTTACCCAGTTCATTCTGATATTATTA
Organism: Lithobates clamitans; assembly: GCA_037952925.1. NCBI lineage: Eukaryota > Metazoa > Chordata > Amphibia > Anura > Ranidae > Lithobates > Lithobates clamitans. Next base: position 1,177,586 of record JBBGZY010000276.1, on the reverse strand, counting down.
ATTGGGTCTGAGCATCTACCTTTTAATGATTTCTGGTCATGAGAGGATTAAATATTCATGCTAGGGTGATCCAGATGTGCATAGTAATGGAAAACTCTGTTTCACCAGTCATATCATGTTTGTTCTCCTGATTGCCATCTGATATATGTACTGTAAGCTGCTATAGTGTAGGCAAATGCAGACAAGGGAGGCATCTTGGAGTAAAGCCGGCCATAGGCTGTTTGACTCTCGACCGGTTCAGCTGGGACTGGCCGAGATTCGACCATGTATGGGCAGGCTGATTGTGCCCCAGTCAATGCAAGAGGGCAGATGGGATAATAGCCTTGTTCACTCTTGCTCAAAATACTGACACAGAACAAAACGCACCTACAACATTAATGCACGTTGATTGCTGTGTTTGACACGTCAACAAAAATGCTCCCCAAACGCCCTATGTGATGTGTGTTAAAAATGCATATGCCTACTTTTTTTTGTAGCTGTGAACAAGGCTAATGCACCGAAAAAGTGCCACAAACATGTGTCTTGCGTTTATGGTGCATTACCATAGACATGAACGGAAGGAGCTGAGACTTTCCTTTTAAACCTGACATGTAGCTTTATCATTGCAACAGTGTAATGCAATGCGACTTAAACTTTATGTCTTGCTAATATGAACAATTGTGTGCGATGACCGCCACCGTGGCCAATCGAGTATCTTGCAGTGCACGTGCCTAAAAGAAACATGCTGTCAATAGGAGAGAGCAGAGAGATAACCTCGTTAGCCTTTTGCTGCTCTTTCACTGTTCAGTCATAGGCTGAGGGCAGTCTATCAGGGCTGAGGACTGGACATAAACAAAAATACTTTGGCAGGTAACAACGCTTCTATATATTGTATGTATTTAAAAGGTGAATTTATCTTTTTACTTGGAGTGCAGCTTTAAAGCTAAATTCTAGACATTACCACTGCTCTAGTCCCTTTATTAACTTTGTTGCCCTTTTCTGGACTTGCTCCATTTCCAGCACATCCTTCTTGTGGACTTGTACCCAGAACTGGATGCAATACTCCAGGTGCAGCTGGACCAGAGTCGTGTAGAGTGGGAGAATTATCATTTTATCTCTAAAATAAATTCCCATTTTAATGCATGCTAATATTCTGTTGGCTTTTCTTGCAGCAGCTTGGCATTGCATGGCATTGCTGAGCCTGTCATCTGCTAGGACCCCCAGGGTCCTTTCCATTTTCCATGTATGGCCAGCTTTAGTGACACCAGCAGTGTCAGCTGTTCTTATCTCCTCCCTCTTTAACTATACATTCATATGAACAGGAATGTTTACCCAAGCAAAATTTTACTGTTGGGTACATGCGCTCTCATTGCCCCCACTGGGGTATTAGTGGCCAAAGTGGCTTCTAAACCCTACACTAGATCAGCTTTTCTTAACCTTTTTAACATGGAGGAACACTGGAAAAAAATTCAGATCTCAGGAAAATAATTACTATATATACAGCTGACCTAACATTAGCATGATTATGAGTGGGAAGAACGCTCCTTACATTAGACTTTTGGAAGAATCTCACCCTTAAAGATAGCTAAAAGATCATTGGTGTCAGTGGTTACTCATCTAAGAGGCTGTAATTGCTCATTGCGCAAGGATCTCCTCGCAACCTCTGCAGGAACCCTAGTGAGACTAATGCTATTTACATTGGTGGTCATTTGGACAGAAACCCACCATTAAAGTGGATGTAAACCCTCACATGTACCCAGTGAAGTGAACAGCCTTAGATGATACACAGAGATAAAACAAATCTCCCTACATAAATTTTACATGTATAGCTGCTGTCTTCAGCTTTCTATGTTCTTTAAAAAATGCACATCGTGTTAGAAATGTTCTCTTCCTGTTTAGCATTAGAAGTGAAATCTGGACATACACTGTGTGACAGCTGATTGGAGGAAAGGCACACCCCCCCCACACCACATAGGCAGAGGAATAAAGGAATGTGCTGTGAATAGACCAGCTCTCTGCTAATCTATTTATAGCACCCACCCCACCACAAATTTCAGGCTGGTTTTATCTTGGTTGTTGGCAGGCCCAGATTGGCCATAGGGCAAACCGGGCACTTGCCCGGTGGGCCGGGGCCGCCAGTCCTTGCGGGGCCCAAGGCAGCTGGGCTGCTCTTTGAGCCCACGACGCTCCCCCAGCTTCTCCGTGGCTGCCAGTTAAGCTTAGTCATCGGCGCCAGGGGGGCGGAAACATCAAGGGGGAGGAGCTAGATGAGACACCCACGACCTCGCCCATATAGGTCAGCTGCCGGTGCCGGGGGGCGTGACCACGAAGAGGGGAGGAGCTAGAGCAGGCACCATGGAGCCGACCTGTAAGAGAAAACGTGAATGCAGCCCCCCTTGTAACCTGGATAGGAGGAGCGGTGGGGGCGGCTGCATATAGAACAATCATTCTTTTCATCTTCTTCCTGCAGTCTCTGAATACCTGCGAGAGATAGAGGAGAATCCGGCATCCCGAGACTGCAGGAGGAAGATGGAGAGAATGATTTTTCTATATGCAGCCGCCCCCACTGCTCCTCCTATCCTGCTTCTCTTTGCTGCCCCCCTGTGCTCTCCACCTCCCCCCATGCTCTCTGTCACCGCCCCTGTGCTCTCTACATTCCCCCATGCTCTCTGCTGTCACCCCTGTGTCTCCACATTCCCAATGCTCTCTGCTGCCCCCCCCTGTGCTCTCCACATTCCCCCATGCTGTCTGCCACCCCCTGTGCTCTCCACATTTCCCCATGCTCTCTGCCACCCCCCCCTGTGCTCTCCACATTCCCCCATGCTGTCTGCCACCCCCTGTGCTCTCCACATTTCCCCATGCTCTCTGCCACCCCCCCCCTGTGCTCTCCATATTCACCCATGCCCTCTGCTGTCACCCCTGTGCTCTCCACATTCCCAATGCTCTCTGCTGCCCCCCCCTGTGCTCTCCACATTCCCCCATGCTCTCTGCTGCCCCCCTGTGCTCTCCACCTCTCCCATGCTCTCCGCCACCCCCTCCCTGTGCTCTCCACATTCCCCCATGCTCTCTGCTGCCCCCCTGTGCTCTCCACCTCTGCCATGCTCTCCGCCACCCCCTCCATGTGCTCTCCACATTCCCCCATGCTCTCCGCTGCCCCCCTGTGCTCTCCGCCCCCTGTTCTCTCCACCTCCCCCCATGCTCTCTGCTGCCCCCCTGTGCTCTCTACCCCCCATGCTCTATGCTGCCCCCCTGTGCTATCCACCTCCCCCCCATGCTCTCCGCCACACCCCCCGTGCTCTCCACCTCCCCCATGCTCTCCGCCACTGCCCTCCCTGTGCTCTCCACAACCCCCCATGCTCTCCGCCGCCCCCCCCCCCCTGTGCTCTCCACCCCCCCAGGCTCTTTCCTGGTCCCCCCTCGCCTCCCCCCCACACCTCTGCCAGGTTCCCCCCTCCCCTCTCCTGAGGATCCGTCAGGGTGGAGAGTGGGGAAGGGGCCGGTTAACATGTTATGGGCTGCTCAATCCAAAATGCCCGCGGCTATTTTTTGTCCCAGTCCGGGCCTGGTTGTTGGAGAACTTGTCACAAGTTATCATGCTGATACCAGAAGAACAGAGCAGCAGAAACACATGGGACTCATAGCTTTGTAGAAAGATAAGAAAACCCTGCAGATATATGTGCCTAGGTCAAATTTAATGAATCAGGTTTACATCCACTGTAAGGGTCACTAATACACCATTGGTGTCACTGGATACTCATATGAGAGGCAGAAGTTGCTTATTGTGCAAGGAACTACTAGCAATCTCTGGAGAAACCCTGGTTGAGAAAGGCTGCAATAGAATATTAACCCATAACATGAAATATGGAACTGAATTATGCTGGCCACATAGGAACATAGCTCTAATGCCAATACAGCAAATTAGAATATGCCTATTTTGTTTACATTGGTCCAGTACATTGTAAAATGTTATGAAACTCGGGATGCCAAACATATTATACAGTATCTGGATTGAAGATGATTGTTACTAAACATTTATTGCACAAAGATCCCAAGTATTGCTTAAACTTACCGAAATCTCAATCTCAGAAATGTCAAAATGTCAATGTCTTTATGATATGTCTCTCACCTTGAACCATAGCTTCTCTCCCCTACCCTATGGTTAGGAAAAGAGCAAATGCTAAAAAAGAAAAGAATTTAGAGCCACCAGTGCATTCATCGAATCAGTATGAATAACCCCTTCTTAAAGCGGTACTATTGTTTTTTTTTTTTTTACCATATTGTGATTGTAAACCTAATTAAAACGAAAAACAAGCATTTCATACTTCTCTGCTCTGTGCAATGGTTTTACACAAAGCAGCCTTGATTCTCCTCTTCTGGGGTCCCCTACTGGCACTCCTGGCTCCTCCGACCTTGCTATGTGGGCACTCATGTGGGCTTGATCCCCAGCCATGCTACGTGTGTTCATAGACACACACAGTGCTGCGCAGTCCCACCCCCGCTCTCTGCCTGGCCCTCGCTGCTGCCTCCATGCCCAATGAGGAGAGAGAAAGAGCAGAGACAGCCGCTGCTCTTGGGCACAGCTCTGGATCAAGATCTGGCTTGTTAGACACAGGGGGAGCTGGACAGAGAAGGTTTCTTACCTTAACCACTTACGGACCGCCCGCTGACGTTATAGGGCGGGACTTTGAAGAGGGATATCTTTATTATGGTAGCAGCTAGCTGCCATAACCCCAGCATCCTCTTCTTCAGCGGGCTTTCCGCTTTCAGATAAAAGTGGTCTCTGCCGCGGATTCAGAGCCGTCGGTAGCAGCGGAGGCGATCGGGTCCTGTGTCCTGTTAGGTATGGAGGCGAGTGAGGGGAGATGGCCCCCACCCGTCTCCATACCATTGCACGGCGTAGGCAGCGTCAAAAGAGACATCTTAAAGACATTTTTTTTTTTTTCAAATGACATTTAATTTTTTTTTTTTTATTGCATTTTAGTGTAAATATGAGGTCTGAGGTCTTTTTGACCCCAGATCTCATATTTAAGAAGTCCTGTCATGCTTTTTTTCTATTACAAGGGATGTTTACATTCCTTGTAATAGGAATAAAAGTGACACAATTTTTTTTTTAAATAACAGTGTAAAAAAAAAAGGTAAAATAAATAAGAAAGAAAACCTAAAATTTTTAAACTCGCCCCATCCCGCTGAGCCAGCGTGCAGAAGCGAAACCATACGTGAGCAGCGCCCACATATGAAAACATGTGAGCGAGAGCAATAATTCTATCCCTAGACTTCCTCTGTAACTCAAAACATGCAACCTGTAGAATTTTTTAAACGTTGCCTATGGAGATTTTTAAGGGTAAAAGTTTGACGCCAATCCTCAAGCGGGTGCAATTTTGAAGCGCGACATGTTGGGTATCAATTTACTTGGCATAACATTATCTTTCACAATATAAAAAAAGTTGTCTTATTTTTTTAATTAAAAAAAGTGTATTTTTTCCAAAAAAAGTGCGCTTGTAAGACCGCTGCGCAAATACGGTGTGACAGAAAGTGTTGCAACGACAGCCATTTTATTCTCTAGGGTGTTAGAAAAAAATATATATATAATGTTTGGGGGTTCTAAGTAATTTTCTAGCAAAAAAAAAAATAATTTTTAACTTGTAAACACCAAATCTCATAAAGAGGCTCGGTCCTTAAATGGTTAATGCATTAAAGTAAAATAACACTCTACCTTTAAAATCACTGTAATGTTTTTCCTGCATTAAGTTAAAAAGCATCCCACTAGTTGTTGTGCTCCCTCCCTCCCTAAACACTTACCTGGCTCCTTCACCAATCCAGCGCTGTCCCATCTGCAGCAGCGCTGTCTCTTCTTCCTGCTCTCATGTGGCACACTGAGAGCAGCAGGAGCCATAGGCTCCCGCTGCTGTCAGTCAAATCATGTGAAGAGGAAGCAGGGGGAGTGGCCGAGCTACACTGTGGGTGCCTATGGATGAACACAGCCCGGTTTGGGAGTGCGCCTGCATGGGTGTCCCCTCAGCATACAGCTTGCTGAGGGGGCGCATGGAGGAGAGGAGGAGAGGACATCACTGTGGGGGACTCCAGAAAAGGAGGATCTGGACTGCTTTCTGCAATACCATTGCACAGAGCATGCAAGTATAACATCTTTTTTATTGTAAAAAAAAAAAAAAAAATATGCCTTTACAATCACTAAAACTAATAAGCATTACATCATGTCAATTACAGCTAAAGTTGATATGTCAGAATATATATAAAATTACTATCAGCTAACTTTATGACAATCTTTCTGTAAGCTCTTGTAAACTTGTCACACGTCCGTACAGCATCTAAGATGGAATTAAGTCATGTGTGAGGGTTTCTCTTTAAATAGCGATCACAAGACATGATATGAAATTACAACCAGGGGATATATCTGCTTCTGGATTGTGATTGGAGGAAGGTACAAATAACCATGGTTGCATCTATTCCTGAATGGTCCTTTGATTAAATTACCCTAAAGGAAGCGTTCCCTCCATAAACATATATTCCATTATGCCAAATGAAGATACGCATATTAACTGTAATATGAGACTTTGCTCAGTTTATACCTTTTAGACAGATTGTATCATTTGACACATTCTAAAATTCTATTTCATGTAATGCAATTCTCTGTGTTCAGTCATAAATCCGGAGTATTCCTGTAATTATTACAGTATACAAATCCCTACAGCTTGGATAATATATAAAGCCATTTTCCCCACTTAGTTAACCATATGATGCTTTTTCTTTCTCTAATTAAGACTGTCTGGGCAGCACAGGGACAGTCGATATTAACAGTATTTATTTTTTATGCTTTCTTTATATATTCACATCAATTTTACACAAAGCCACAATCTAATATATACAAAATTTATAAAAATGTTATACACATAAACATGAAAAGCTAGATATGGTCTGCTTCAGTAGCACTACAGTACAGATCGACTAATGTTGTACATTTATAAGGAAAAAATACTGTATTTTAAACGGAATGTGTAGTTGTTTTGTACATTTTTCATACTTTATTGCCTTTTTTTTAGGTCTCTTTTCACATGTTTTATAGGGACTCCTTTGCCCCTCCGTAAAAAATATTAAAATATTGTTAACAGAACTCAGTAGCAGAAGATTAAATTTACACACATTATTCAGGGCAATGACTCATTCCTTTCAGGATCTCCCCAGTGCTCTATTTGATGTCTCTGCCTATGACAATTGCTGTTTTCTTTTCGGTTAACTCTAATGTCATGTACACACAGGCGGACTTTTTGACCAGACTGGTCCAACGGACCGAATCCGGCGGACAATCCGACCGTGTGTGGGCTCTATTGGACCTGCAGCAGACTTTTTCGGTCAAGAATCTGACGGACTTTAGATTTGGAACATGTTTCAAATTTGTCTGACGGACTCGAGTCCGGTCGAAAAATTTGCTCGTCTGTATGCTAGTCCGACGGACGAAAACCCACGCTAGGGCAGCTATTGGCTACCGGCTATCAACTTCCTTATTTTAGTCCGGTCATACGTCATCACGTACGAATCCGTTGGATTTGGTGTGATCGTGTGTAGCTAAGTCCGTTCGTTCAAAAGTCTGTCGGAAGTCCATCAAAAGTCCGTTGGAAAGTCCATCGGACCAGTCCGGTCGAAAAGTCCGCCCTTGTGTACGCGGCATAAGGTGTTCATTTATAAAAGACAGAAAAGCTGATCTCTCATGTGTACATGTTTATGTAGCTGAGATGAGGAGCAGAGAACATGTTCTCAGCTTCTCATCATAGTACACAACCGTCCTGTCACAAACGGCTAGTTTATGAAAGTGAGACCTGAAGATCTCACCGGCTGTTACTATGAAATATCTCCATTCCAGATTCTCCAGCTCAGAAGGTAGAGAATCTGGGAGAGAAGCTGGTGCGATTAGAGGAAGAAGACTTCTTTCTTTCTATATCAGCACCAGTGGGTTTAAAATGTATATACATTTTATATAATAAAATAAAAGAGAGGGGGGCGGGGAGAGAGAGACGTCACCATTTTTCTGGGTGAATATATTTCTAAAGGTGCTTATTGACATGAAATTTTCATCACCTCGGTAACAACCCATGCAATCCATACACACAAAGAAACCAAAATAAATAAGTTCAGAAATGAGTTTGTATGTGATAAAATGGAATGACACAGGGAAAAAGTATTGAACAGATGAAGAGCAGAAGGTGAAAAAAAGCATAGAAAGCCAAGACACCAGCTGAAATCTATCTGTAATTAGAACGCAATTCTGCCCCTTGTCAGTGCAAATTCATATCAGCTGGTTTAGTCTCAACTAATGGCCTATTAAAAGGTGTCTCATTACTAAGGTGTCACACAAGAAACATCTCATGATGTTGCAAAACATACTAATGGCATTGGTTATAGAAGGATTTCTAAACTGAGCACTGTTGGGGCCATAATCTGGAAGTGGAAAGGGAATCAGCGTTGCCAACCACCCATAGATTTACGGGCAGCCTGTAAATATCTGTTACGGGCAGCGGTGCCTGTAAAAAAGATGGCCCCAAGCCGACCATGTAACTGCATGCGCCGTTCCAAAGCCAGCTGGGCTCGGGAAAGCTTGTACACGCTCGGCCAGGTGGCGCATGCGCAGTAACGTAATGATGCCGCCAGGCATCATTTTTGAATACAAACCAGAGTGGGTCCACTCCTTCTTGGCGGTGTCACGACGGTTGGTGCTACGCCTCGTGCACTCGCCATAGGCGAAGGAGCAGTGTGTGAGGAGGAGACCGACACTGTGTGGAGGGATAGCAAAAAGTGGACAGACCGAGGATGGGGTGGGGGGTGAAGCCGTGGCATACAGGGGGACAGAAAAGGACACTGATGTGCTGCTCTGTGGAGAGGTGAGAGGGGCACAGCACAGAAGCAGGACACACTGATGCAGAGACTGTAATATGATGGTGGACAGAGGAGGCTACTGTGAGGAGGACACTATCATGTCTACAGCCTCTGTCCACCTCCTGCAGTATGTATATCCGCAGTCTGTCCACCTCCTGTATCATGTCCACAGTCTGAGGGCAATCCTAGAAAGGAGTCAAGAGTAGGATGGAGGAGAAAGACATGTGTGGACTGTGGAAAGGAGACTATAGAATAAAAACAATCATGATCTGCAGTGTTCCCCTTCACATAAGTGTTCCTTTTCACTGTAAGGGGGGGGATCCTGTAGACTCTGATGAAAGGGGGAACTCTGTGCTGGCTGGGTTATAGTATGTAACAGAAGAAATAGGGAGTCCGCGCTAATGGGTGTAATTAGAAGCCTAGGTGGGAAGTATATTCCTAAATTGATAGACTGCTGCCCTCACATACGCTGACTCCACAGGGGGTGGAATGAGCGGAAAAAGTGAAAAAAGAAAAGTGTGTGAGTGTGGCGTTGTCCCAAAGTTGTAAAAGAAATGTCTGCATATATACAATTATATCCAAAGTGTCACGTGTGTATTCCCTTAAGTGAAATATGTATGGCAGTTATTACCACTCCTGTGGGTTAAAGTGACTGGTGATTTAAACATAAGAAGCATAATGAGTGCAATAAATCGCATCCAAGGTGTCTAGTGCTATATTCCCTCAAAAGGAAAAAACAGTATTAACCACTGCTAAGAGCATGAAGTGGTCTATGTCTAGACACTAGAAAACACAAAGTTGCAATGGATACATCACACGTGACATGCAAAAAATTCTAAAGTGTCTAGTGCTAAATAAATAAATATTAAAATATTGCTCTACAAACGTTGCAAATAACAAAGTGACAAGTGCCCTATAAAGAGGTTATAGTAACCTGACCTTCATGTAAATTGAGAAATATGTTTTTTTTTACATTTGTTTGACTTAAACACTAATAGCACTAGCTGTGTGTTTATAGTTCAAATATTGATATTTGCACTGTTTAGCACTGAAAACTGTCATTTTAGGTACTTTCTTTTTAGCGCCAGTAAAAAATGTGGCGTTGTCAGTAAATGTCATGATTTTTTGCCAGTAAAATAATTGGTGCCGTTTTGTAAATTTTGGCGTCCTGCCAGTAAATTTCACTTCGGGGGGTTGGCAACACTGAAGGGCATCATTTTACCATAAACTGGCCACGATCAGGTTCTCCTCGCAAGATTTCTGACAGAGGAGTGAAAAGAATTATCAGAAGGGTTGTCCAAGAGCCAAGTACCACTTGTTGAGAGCTTCAGAAAGACCTGGAATTAGCAAAACAATAAGTAATGCACTCCGCCATGGCCTGTATGCACACTCACCATGCAAGACTCCATTGCTGAAAAAAAAGCATGTTGAAGCTCATTTAAAGTTTGCTGCACAACATTTAGACAAGCCTGTGAAATACTGGGAGAATATTGTCTGGTCAGATAAGACCAAAATTGAACTCTTTGGATGCCCTAATACACACTATGTTTGGAGGTCAAATGGCACTGCACATCACCTCAAAAAAAACATACCAACAGTGAAGTTTGGAGGTGGGAACAGCATGGTGTGGGGCTGCTTTTCAGCATACAGTACTGGCAAACTTCATGTCATTGAAGGAAGAATGAATGGGTGAAAGAAATTCTTGATAAAAATCTGCTGCCATCTACCAGGAAACAAGGGTGGACATTTCAGCAAGACAATGATCTCAAACACAAAGCCAAGGAAACTCTCAACTGGTTTCAAAGAGAGAAAATAAAGCTGCTAGCATGGCCCAGCCAATCACCTGACTTGAATCTAATAGAAAATCTATGGAAAGAACTAAAGATCAGAGTTCATAGAAGAGGCCCACAGAACCTTTGTGTGGAAGAATTTGCCAAAATCACACCTGAGAAATGCATGCGCCTAGTTTCTCCATACAGGAGGCGTCTTGAAGCTGTCATTACCAACAAAGGATTTTGGCATGTTATTTTACAGTGTGTGTGTGTGTGTATATGTGTGTGTGTGTATATGTGTGTGTGTGTGTGTGTGTGTGTGTGTGTGTGTGTGTGTGTGTGTGTGTGTGTGTGTGTGTATGTATATATATATATATATATATATATATATATATATATATATATATATATATATATATAACTGCACCCTTAGAAATATATTTACCTAGAAAAGTGTTGGGGTGTTATTTTACCGTGTGTGTGTATATACACATATACAATTATTATTATTATACAGGATTTATATAGCGCCAAAAGTTTGCGCAGCGCTTTACAACATCAGGAAAGACCGTACAATTTCAATACAGGAGGGATCAGAGGGCCCTGCTTGTTAGAGCTTACAATCTAGAAGGGAGGGCCAAGTGGAACAAAGGGTAGTAGCTGTGGGGGATGATCAGATGGACGAAATGAAAATACAGTTAGGTGTGGGTAGGAAAGGTTCCTCTGAAGAGGAGGGTTTTCAGGGATTGTCTAAAAGCTAATAGAGTAGGAGATAAATGGACAGATTGGGGTAAGGAGTTCCACAGGCTTGGAGAGGCTCTGTAAAAGTCCTGGAGGCGGATATGGGAGGAGGTGATGAGAGAGCTAGAGAGCAGGAGGTCTTAAGAAAAAGAGAACAATTAGGTTAGTGATGTAGCTGCAGGCAGAGTTGTGGATGGCTTTGTAGGTAGTTATTATTTTGAATTTAATTTGTTAGGTGAGCGGAAGCCAGTCAATGGATTGACAGAGAGGAGTAGCAGACACAGAGCGATAAGGTGGATGATTCTGGCAGCAGCATTCATGATGGATTGAAGGGGGGGTAGAGTATGTAGAGGTAAGCCAATGAGGAGGAGTTGCAGTAATCGAGGCAAGAGATGATCAGGGAGTGAATTAAGAGCTTTGTTGTGTCATTGGTTAGAAAGGGGCGTATTTTGGAGATGTTGCGGAGGTTGAGGCGGCAAGATTTGGACAGTGATTGGAAGTGGGGCTTAAAGGAGAGTTCAGCATCCAGGACTACTTCTAGGACCTTGGCATGTGGGGATGGGCTGATAGTTGTGCCATCGATTTTGACAGAGAGATCAGGGGAAGAGGCACGTGGGGGAGGAAAATTGATAAGTTCGGTTCTGGATAGATTACGTTTGAGGAAGTGGTGCGACAAACAGACTGATATATCTGATAGTAAATTAGTGATATGTGAGGAGACTGAAGGAGTGAGTTGAGGGGTAGAGAAAAAGATTTGAGTGTCATCAGCATAGAGATGGTATTGAGGAGGAGGGGGTGGTCAACCATATCAAATGCAGCAGAGAGGTCCAGGAGTAGGAGTACAGAATAGTGTCCCTTAGTTTTGGCCACTAGTAGATTGTTAGTTTTAGGAGAGCAGTTTCTGTGGAGTGTTAAGGATGAAATCTAGACTGAAGGGAATCAAGAAGGCTATCATCAGCAAGGTGGACGCTCAGTCGGTTTTAGACTAGACGTTCAAGGCGTTTGGATAAAAAGGAGAGCAAGGAGATGGGGCGTAGGTTGTTAACATTGGATGGGTCCAGTGAGGGCTTTTTAGGTATGGAGCTGACAAGTGCATGTTTTATAGAGTTGGGAAAGATCCCAGAAGAGAGGGAGAGATTCAAGATGTGGATTAGAGAGTGTAGAATAGAGCCAGAGGGTGAATGTAGCATTTGCGAGGGAACAGGATCCAGAGGGCAGGTGGTAAGATGGACGTTGGCAAGTAATTTAGCAACCTCATCTATAGTGGTGGGGCTGAAAAAGGGAAGTAATGATTGTACCTGTGGGCATGAGGTATAAAGCGTTGAGGGTATCTAAACAGTAGAGATCACCTCGCAAATTGTATCAATCGTCTGTTTGAAGTGATTGGCGATCTCCTGGGCAGTGAGTGAGTTGGCGGGTGGAGGCAGTGGAGGAGTGGAGGACTGAAGTAAAGAGTTGAATGTAGAGAAGGGTTGACGGGGACGGGATGATAAGTTGTTAATGAGAGTGATGAAATAGGTCTGCTTGGCAGTGAGGAGGCTGGAATTATATTTTTAGAGGGCAGATTTATACTGGCTGAAACCTTTCTGGGACTTACGTCTTACGCCACAGGCGCTCGAGAGCTCGAAAGCATATATACTGTATATAGTTTGTTATATATGTGTTCACACACAATGCATAATGCTTATTATTTTCATGTAATTTACGTGATCTTTTTAACTTTGGTTTCACTTTTTAAACTCGGCTGCACTGTAATCTCACAAGAACACAGGTAGCCCTCTGCCTTCTACACAGATCTCACTTGTTTTCAGAGGAAAAAAATTCTACTCTGTTCCCCCTCTGAGAACAAAAGTTCTCAGCTCCATAAACAGGCTGCAGAGGAGATAATTTTCCTCCTGAGAACTGCAGAGAACTGAACTGAGATGAAAGTTACAGGGGCCCTATAAGGGTGGGTACTGTCACAGATCAGCAGTAGAGCCAGTGGTTCCTTTGGTACCCTTGGTTCCAAAAGCTTGTGGCTTTTGATTACCCTCTTGCTGCTAAGGTTCTGCAGGTACCTGTGATTCTATAAGCATGTGCTCTGTTCTTGCTTCCTTGCTGCACAGAGCTGGTAGCTATGGATGTAACCCTCCTCGCGCCTCTTGAAGACGTCATTACGTCAGAACGTACGCCAGGGCGGAGGTGCAGGAAGCAGAGCCATTCCATTTGTGAGGAGACACCTGGAAGCTGTGATCTATCAGGCACAGAACGTGCTTGCACTGTGCTATAGTGAAGCCGACCAGCAATAACATACGGTATTTAAACTTGGGGGCAGGGTGGAATGCACAGCAAAAACTGGGCACATTAATGTTTTAAGTAACACACTGAAGTAATAAAAGGTTATACACTCTTATGCCGCGTACACACAAACGGATTTTCTGACAACAAATGTTGGATGTGAGCTTGTTGGCGGAAAGTCTGACCGTGTGTATGCTCCATCGAACATTTGTTGTCGGACTTTCCACCAACAAATGTTGGCTTTCAGGTTCTAAAATTTTCTGCCAACAAATTTTTGTTGTCGGACTTTCCGATCGTGTGTACACTAGTCCGTCGCACAAAAGTCCACGCATGCTCGGAATCAATGCTCACCAAACACAACATTAGCAGAAGGAGCCCAAAGGGTGGCGCATGACTATTGAACTTCCTTTTTATCGGCTCACTGTACGTCTTGTACGTCACTACGTTCGTAATTGTTGGCCAACATTTGTGTGACAGTGTGTGTGCAAGACAAGTTGGAGCCAACAACCTTCGAACAACATTCCACGGTTTTGTTGTCAGAAAGTCCGATCGTGTGTACGGGGCATTAGAGTTTTTATCTCCTCTAACTTTATGGTATTGGTGACCATGTTGTGAGAAAGGAAAAGCTGATGCCCTTGATATCATAACCCCTTGGAGGAAAAAGCGCATTTAGACCTTACTTTTAAATGAGAGGTCATGGCCATCTGGTGAGTTCTCCAATATGGTGGTGATTCACGGTAGTGGATTGAAGCACGCATGGAATCATTAATTTCTTTTTTTTTTTTTTATCAATAAAGATTTTTATTGCGCAAAATTAAAGAACATATAGAGTAATGCAGCAGTTTGTAACATAGGTTCACATCCGATAAACTTATTACATATGCGCTTGGTGCAGATATATGTATCCTATTGTTAACAACTTCAACAACTGTTGCATTTATGATGGAGCATTAATATTCCTCATTAACTATGATGAAGCCCATTGCGTTCAGAAGCATTGTAGGAGTCATGGGGCTTTGGAATCATTAATTTCTGTATGCAAAGCACCGAGCACTTTACATTTTTATTATAATTTTTTTTTTTACTAGTAATAGCGGTGATCTGAAATTTTTATTGGGACTGCGACATTATGGCAGACAGATCGGACACATTTTGACACATTTTTGGGACCATGACAATTATACGGCGATCAGTGCTATAAAAATGCACCGATTACTGTGTAAATGTCACTGGCAGGGAAGGGGTTAACACTAGGGGGCGACTGACTAGAGGAGATGACAGATCGTTGTTCCTAGCTAGTAACAACTCACAATCTGCCTCTCCTCACAGAATCGGGATTTGTGTGTTTACACATACAGGACCCTGTTTTGGCTCCCGTGCCCGGCGGTCATCGCGACCGCCAGCCATGCGCATTGGCACCCCCGTAGTACAGCGGCGTCTGCTATCCCGCTTAAAGGAGCTGACGTACGATGGTTCCTGGGATCGTGCTGACCTGCCGCAGTATAATGATGGCGGCTGGTCGGCAAGCAGTTAAAGAACCACCACAACTATCGGGCCTTCTAAAGAAGCATATGGCATTAACAGTCATGAAAAAACAGATATAGTTTGAAATTGACTAGGAGAAAAGGAGGAGGGGGGTAACAATGGAGAAGGGCAGAGTTGCTATGATATATTTCTAAACCAGAAATGGCTAAATTAGAAAGCAAGAAGGCTTTGCAGCTGATACCAGTTACAAATTGTGTAGCTGGGTTTATGCTACTGCTAACAGCTAGAGCTGCAGCCACAGTAAAGGGTAGTATCTCTTTTATGGCCATTTACGTATGACCATGACCAATTTAGTTCTAGTAAAGGTATGTACGCTAGGCAGGTGGCAGAGATAGTAGGACCTTTGCCAGCCAATCATAGGATCCAGACATGAAGTATTGTTTGGGCGTATTGCTGAGATTCAGAGAAGAAGACAGTAAGGATACGCATCTGGTGATTCTGGAGTAATGCAATACTGGGCCCATGCACTACATTCTATGTCTCCCCATCCACTGACTCAGGGAAATATATGGCTATCTGTGTATAGCCTTAGGCCACCAAAAAGCTTATCTCTGTCTATGGCAAGCCTATAAATCCCTTACAACAGTCTGTAACTAGAAATTGTGTTTCCCTACATTTACATGCAATAATCAAGACTGTGATTGTGATCTAAATGGAGAGGGACAAAGGTGACATTGTGAATTTCTGTTGGATAGGCAGGTATTTGCTTTTAAGACAGCCATATCAAAGCAATTCTTCACTGCAAATATTTAAAACAAAAAAGAGCAATTCACTGTGTAGTTAATAATTGTCGTTGAGGTACGAGCTGTACGTGGAAAGATTAGGATCCCTACCTTGGGAGAGAATAAAAGATATTCCATGCATGCTGGAATTTGTAATAATGATAATTAGACACTTTAGGATCTGTCATCAACAAACACACTGCTTGAAACACAAACTTTAAAGGATATCTAACCTTCTCTGTATCACATAAAACAAGGAAACAGTGTAATAATATGTAACTACAACCCAATTATTTATGCCAGGTAGTATTTTCTACAATATTCAGATTTGGTTCTCTAAAGACTTATGGCTATTCATTATGGTTGTAGGCTCCTTAGATATTAATTTAAAAAAAAATAGAATTCAGAATTTTTACAAAGTACATACTGATTTCTGCTGGCTGCTGTAACTATTTACGGGATAAGCACCAAGCATGCCTATCTTTCAGCATTAATCAACTAAACTTTACTCAACATTTACACAGAACAAAACAGTGGTTTTTAACATAATTTGTTAATGGAATGGTGGTTTTATTCACCTGTGTGTCGTCAGGTCTACTTATTGTAGCGATGGCCTTTTCGGAACTGTTTCTGTCATATATCAATCTCAGTGGTAAGAGATAATTACAGAGCCAAATCGGTAAAAGCCGTATATTTCCCTCTTGGCAAATTAGAAACACTAAAAAGTCAGGCAAATGAGTATAAATGATGTATGGCTGTGAACTCCACTCTCAGCTAATTTGTACTTCCCATGAGGACCCAGGTTTCTCAGCAGCACTTTGTCATCTGGCTGTAGATCATGAACTTAAACTCTCAAATCATAACTAATCTTTTTTGCTGCTCTTAGGTGCTGGAAACAGTTCAAGCCTTTTCATAAGCAGTCTTCAGATTTTGTTACAGCTGATGTCAAAGGCCAGGTCCACTGCTAGTCGAGTCTTTCTCCAAAACATAAGCATGTAAGGTTACATACATAGTTGGTGAGGTTAAAAACACCAGGCCATCCAGTCCAAACTATGATGTGTGTGTTTATGTGAATAGTACATTGTATACCCCTGTATGTTGTGGTCGTTAAGGTGCCCATCTAATAGTTTTTTGAAACTATCAATGCTCCCTGCTGATACCACTGCTTGTGGAAGGGAATTCCACATCCTAATCGCTCTGACAGCAAAGAACCCTCTACGCAGTTTAGGGTTAAACCGCTTCTCTTCCAATTTTAGTGAATGGCCACGCATCTTTTTTAATTCCCTTTCACTGAAAAGTTTTTTTCCCATGCTACGGTCACCAGTATGGTATTTGTACATTGATATCATATGCCCTCTCAAGCGCCTCCTCTCCAGAGAGAATAAGTTCAATGCTTGTAGTCTTTCCCCAAAGCTGAGGTCCTCCAGTCCCTTTATTAGCTTTGTTGCCCTTGTCTAGACTCTCTTCAGTTCCAACACATTCTTCCTGAGGACTGGTGCCCAGAACTGGACGGCATACTCAAGATGCAGATGGACCAGAGTCTTGTAGAGTGGGAGAATTATTGTTTTATCGTTTTTATCTATGGAGTGAATCCCCTTTTTAACACATGCCAATATTCTGTGGAAGTGCATATCTTGTCACATCTTTTGTACATATGAACCACTGTTGAGATGTGTCTACACCAGTGTTGTTTCTTTTCAGATGTGAGCATCCTCAACAGGTTTCGAGGATTACAGTTTGGGCTGTGGATCCCCCCGGAGGGTGGTAAGAAGTAGTTCAGGACTTCTGTACATCCTAAACAACTTTTTGATGAGCTTACTAATCAAAAACTAATGTCTGCGTAAATAGCTCATAATGAGTGAAAAACTTTTCTATCAAGACTTTGGTTACAGTAGAAGCTTTTTGATCTTCACTGAGAAAACTTGTGCATATTGAGTAAAGTGGTCAGTCACCAACAAGACATTCTGTCTCGCAATGGGCCCCAAGCACTGGAAATCAATGCACACCAGCTCTATGGGACCTTGACTTTGCAGGTGGCCCATTAGGGTGACTTTAGTGATAAGAGTCTTCCACTGTATGCACAGGTGGCAGTAACTATCTATTACTGTTCTTCAAGATCATCAATGGGGGGTTGTTCTGTAAATCCATCTATCATGGAATAGTAGCCAGTCCCACTCTCCGTGTATCAGCGGCTTCCTCTGGAAATTATACGAAGCTCCAGCCAGTGGCTTTCAAGAACTTTCATATTTACGCAGCAGAGGTGGTCTTCTGCTTAATACCTTCTTAGGCCTTTTTACTAAGGGTGAGCAAGCCTCCATCACTCTCCTGAGTCAGTTTGCAATAAAGCTTGGGGACTCCTTTAACATTATCCCCAATAGTGTTAGCCCCTTTCGCCTCACAGGCTCGACACTCCTCCTGACATTGGGTCTGGATTCTTTCTGGTGTCAATTGTCTCCATTTGCCTCAGCCAGGACTGCCAACCCTTGATGTCAAGAAGCGTCTAAATGAGATTGTAAGTCAGTGAGTTGTTATCCATCTTTACTCTAAACTCTGCCCCATAAGCTTGTCCACAACTGCCCATTATCAGTGCCAAGAACACTAGCTTTTAAGTAGGAAAGTTCTTCTGAGGGGGGTGAGACTCTCTGAATAACATAGGAAACAGGTCTTGGATTTCTATCATGTTCTTGATACAACACTCCAATCCCCACTTTACTTGCATCTACATGTAATTCCTAAGGTCAGGCAGGATCAGCGTTGACTAAAACAGGAGCATGAGTTAGACACTATTTCAACTGATAAAAGGCATGTTCACATTCATTGGACCACTCTTCCTGTATCGACTTTCAAAACTTCCTAGACCCTTTAGCTTGATAAGTCTGGTCAGACAGATTTGAGTCTTCATCTTCTCAACAGAGATTATCCTTCATACGAAGGCATATATATAGATAAATATGGAATATGTCCCATAGTCTTGTATAATATTTTTAAAGAGGCACTGAAATCTGGTGGAAGTTGTGCCCAGAAAAGGCATGCAGAGGGCAAAGGACCAGTCAAAAGTATTGACTGTGGTCCCCCTGAAACTTATCTTTCCCCCATTACTGACTTTGTTTTGCACTGAGTCTCTATGTACATGTGGACATCTTCGTAGAAGCATAGCTTGGCTTCCTCATGTCAAAGTTTTCAGCAAGGAGAAGAGTGAGCAGCACAGTACTAAAATCTCCAAATATCACTTAAAATCTTCTGACAAGCAGGATGAAATTCATAACTAGCAAAGAATGGAGACTGCAAGGTGGTAGAATGCAGGGACTTGTTATGAGCAAACTTTGCCATTGGGAGCAGAGAGGACCACATCATAGTGGAAAAGCTTTGGTACCAGTGGAAGCGGCCAGGGGTTCTTTATAGTTACCTTGTTTGAGAGCCCAGTAATTGATACAAGGGCAAAGAAAGTAATCCTTCTAATTGGGAGCAGTGGTGCTCCTAATTAACAAAAGAAGTGCAAGTGATCTGCTTCATGTTCTATGCTGTGTCTGTGACAAACACAGCACAGAAACCAGTTGATCTCCAGCTGCATGCTCTAATCCCTCTGCCCTAGTGTGGTAGGGAGGGGGAAGATTGTTAACCCTACAGGCTATGCTCCTATAGTGTAATCATTTGTGTGAGCATGAGGCATGTGAGCAGACTGTACGCCAGGTTCACCCATTATAATGACACAGGATACTTTGTTAATCCCCCCCCCCCCCCCCAATGTGCTTAAAATATCTACAGTTTGTGGTCTTGTTACACTGTGAATGGTTTTTCAATAACATTTTGCATTTTTTTCATTTTCTCACTAAGCATTAATCATTATACTATATCTGCTTTTATTATAACAGGGTCTATGCTCAGGGACTTGGCTCCTCCAACTCATATTCCTAGCACAAGCACAGCATCCACTAAAAAATTTGTCTGGAGCCGTCTCTCCTAATACTGTGTCAGTTTTGGCATGTGTTTTGCCATGTTGGTATAATTTACATGTTCACTCACTGGTAGGTCAGAGTAGAATTTCATTTAATCGTGGCTTGAGTAATATGAACTATGCAACCTTCACTGGCACTTGTTGCAGTTTTTAATCCAGATACCTGAAGGTTATTGTCCTCACTGTTCACCTCAAAAGCATCACTTGAGCCACTGACTCCAGAAGATTATAGGCATTAAAATAGCAGTTAGACATAAGATAATAATCTGACCATCAATCATTTTCTCTATCAGGTACTACACACTGTCAGAGAAATGGCCGAAGAATGGGCAATTCTGCCAGCACTCGTCATGGTTGCGCCAGATGAATACCCACGCACACGCGTGCATGCAGATGCGCAATGGCAGGTGTACGCAGACACGCGTGCACGACATGACAGATGTTGGCGCCCCCTGGCCTATTTAAACGTGCCACTGACACATGCAGATTGCTGGATTGTCTTCAGCTTCCTGTATCTCCTGTGCCTTGTGTATCCTGATCCTTGGACTTCCCGATACAGACTTGCTGTACCCATTTATCCTGAACCTCTGGCTTGACCCCTGGCTCATGTCTTGACCTGTCTACCCCATCGTGATTGATCCCGGCTTGGCTAACTACCCTGCTATCTCTTGCCCACATTGTATGACCTGGCTTGCTCCTGTACATATCTCGGACTGATTCTACTGTGTATGACCCCTGGCCTGGCTACTGACTTGTTCCTGGTACACCCCCTACTGTTCTATACCTGTGGTACCACCTTGCACGGCTGCAGTTTACCCAGCATACCCCAGCTGCTCTCTGTTAACCAGCTCATCCAACGGCAGTACCGGCAAACCGTGCTTCTTTGGGCAATGCACTCCCTGTATCACTCCCAGGGGGACGTTGCACTCAGCTGCAAGGGTCGCCCTTTCAGCAACCGGGCCTCACGTCTGAAACGTGACACACACATTCGCCCTACTGCTATGAGGTGCCGCAAGCAAAAGACCTAGTTTGCCCTGGATCAGCGTCATGAGTTACCATGGTGTGGGTGGACTGGCCACCAACTTGATAACAGCCAATGACTTTCTAGGACTGGTTCTTTGCTATGGTGTGACAATGCATGATGCTGATCCAGGGCAGATGGCATGCAGGGTCACCCTGAGTATTCAGAAGAGAGGAGAGCAACCGGTCAAGTAATCTTCCAAGAGAGGAGAGCAACCGGTCAAGTAATCTTCCAGCTCTGGCTTTCCTGTGTCAGCTATAGCGTAAAGTGGCTGCTATAGGGAAGAGGAGGGAGCACTGGTATTGTCTAAGCCATGGGAGCCTAAGGGTGACATCACAGCAGTGTTGAGTGCTTCCTTGCAGGGAGGGGGGGCTAGAGATTTGAAATCAAGTGACCAGACAGTATTAAAAAAAATTTGTATACAGATGGGGGGGGGGGGGGGGGTGTGCAGGATAGATAGGAGGAGGAGGGACTTTTTAAGAACACTTGTGTTAGGCTGTACTACCACTTTAAAGCAAAGATGCAAACCTTTCGGAATATATCAACTGGTGGACAAGGGTCCTAAATTGTTAGGGAACAAAAACAGAATTAAAGAGTAACTCCACTTTTGTTGAGAAAAAAAACTTTCCCCTTTGGGTGATCGATGTACATTGCCGGGATTTTAACAAATTGTGTTGCAGATTCCTACCTTTTTTTTATTTTGAAGAAATAATTGTTTGTTTGTGTCCATGTGCATCTGTGAATGAGTGAATCTGTATGGGACTGATTTCATAATTATCAATCAACTGCTGCATTTGCAAGGCTCTAATGAGAAAATCTGCAGGGTCTGAATCCCTTTAGACGTGATTTCCTTTTTAGGAGTATCTCACCAAAAATGACATTTATGGGGCATACACACGGTCAGACTTTTCGTCTACAAAAGTCCAACGGACGCCGAAGGACTAAAGCTGGCTGGTAATCCGATCGTGTGTGGGCTTCCCCGGACTTTCAGCGGACTTTTTCAGCCTCAAATCCGACGGACTTTAGATTTGAAACATGCTTCAAATCTTTACGTCGTAACTACGACAGACTCCGAAATCCGCTCGTCTGTATGCTAGTCCGACGGACAAAAACCCACGCTAGGGCAGCTATTGGCTACTGGCTATGAACTTCCTTATTTTAGTCCGGTGTACGTCATCACGTACGAATCCGTCGGACTTTTGTGTGGTCGTGTGTAGGCAAGTCAGTTCATTAGAAAGTCTGCCGCAAGTCCGCCGCAAGTCCGCCGCAAGTCCGCCGCAAGTCTGTCGGACAGGCTGTCGGACTTTTGTAGACGAAAAGTCCGACCGTGTGTATGCCCCATTAGTTTCAGGGGATGCCAAAAATCTAACTTTTATCTTAGTGCAGACTTCTGTGCAAATTAGTAAGCCAATCACACAAACAGAAAATTACATTTCTGAGGGTGTTCTGTAAACCATCTGCGTACAGAATGTCTCCAAGTAGCCATATTGCATTGCATTTTACAGAAATTTACAGCGCTACAGATTGAAAAGGAAAGGTCATTTTTAACAACGTGATTGTATATGCTATTTTATTTATTTTTATTTTTTTTCTCACGAAAATAGTTACCCTTCAGCCTAACGATCCATTGTTAGTACAGCGATACCCCCCCCCCCCCTCCCGCTGAGCTGTTGTGTTCTGACAGGGGGACAGCCCCTGCCAGAACACTCTGGTCAGTGCTCCCAGCCATTGGCTGAGAACGCTGATCGGGAGCTGGTCAGCTGCTGGTTTCCAGCATGTTTGTCCGACAGACAGCCAGCTTCTGTTGGACCGGCTGCCATACACACGGGCCAAATGGCGGACGGTTTTTTATTGAACCGGTTGTTATCACCCAGCATTCAGCCCGTGTGTTCATCAAACCTAACAAATCAAAATAACAATCTTAACTTTCAGAACAGGTGGCAGTTATTTACAGCTTAAAGTTTTAAAAAATGTGAAACACACAGTTATGTGGCTGAAATAAAGATCCATACCCCTGTGCTAATGCTTTGCGAATTAAGATTACATTTCTTTAGCCTATGTCAAATCAAACCAGCAGTCATCTTCTCTAATCAAATCTAATTATCTTCTCTAAGTCAAACTTCTCTTTCAAATTAAGCTTTTGTGTATTATTTTATTTCTATGCCCATAGCAATATGAAGTTCAGTTATGTACATGGGATCTAGTATGTAAATCAAATGCCGTATTGGTAGATCCTCCTAATTGGGCTGCTAGGTACATTTCTTTTTTGGCTTGATCTGTAATCAGAGGAGCAGTGATTGTTTACGCTGCTCTGTACAGGGCTTCACAGGCTGGGAGTTTGATTGCTTTCCCCTGCCTTTAGAAGAGATTTCTAAAACTTAGTGAGGGAGAATTCAGGGAATATTCAGTATGAATATTTATCAGGACCTGGCCAATCCTTGGGAAGGTGTGCCCAGATGGTGTCTGGGTTGCTGCTTAATAATCTGGGGCCCTGAGAAGATTATCTTTTTTTATACCACATCGGTGGTGCCGGTGCTCGTGGCCAACAGTTGCGATGACCGAGGGCCACAAGCGATCGTTTAAACACACAAATCTGTGTTCTGTTCTGAGAGGAGTGACAGATTGTGTGTTCCTATTAGCTAGGAACCACGATACATCACTTCCTCTAGTCAGTTCCCTCCCCCTTCAGTTAGAATCACCTCCGAGGGAACACAGTTAACCCCTTGATCGCCCCCTAGTGTTAACCCCTTCACTGCCAGTGACATTTTTACAGTAATCAATGCATTTTTATAGCATTGATCGCTGTATAAATGCCAATGGTCCCAAAAATGTGTCAAAATTGTCCGATGTGTCCGCCATAATGTCACAGTCATGATAAAAATCGCAGATCGCCACCATTACTAGTAAAAAAAAGAAATAATAATAAAAATGCTATAAATCGATCCCCTACGTTTGTAGACGCTATAACCTTTGCGCAAACCACTCAATATACGCTTACAGCAATTTTTTTTTACCAAAAATATGTAGAAGAATACATATCAGCCTAAACTGAGGAAAAATTAGCTTTTTTTAAAAAAAAAAAGGGGATATTTATTATAGCAAAAAGTACAAAATATTGGTTTTTTTTCAAAGTTGTCGCTCTTTTTTGTTTATAGCGCAAAAAATAAAAATTGCAGTTGATCAAATACCCCCAAAAGAAAGCTCTATTTGTGGGAAAAAAAGGATGTCAATTTTGTTTGGGTGCAGCGTTGCACGACCGCGCAATTGTCAGTTAAAGCGACGCAGTGCCAAATCGAAAAAAATGGCCCGGTCATTCAGCAGCCAAATCTTCTGGGGCTGAAGTGGTTAAAGTCTATGGAACACGAACATGCATAATCAAAAGTGCTAATTTTAAAGGCTTATATGCAAGTTATTGTCATAAAAAGTGTTTGGGGACCTGGGTCCTGCCCCAGGGGACAGAAGAGCATGTGGCCTGGTATGGTTCAGGAGCGCTCTCTCATCCCCCCTCTTTTCCTGCAGCCTGCCAGGTTGTGTGCTTGGATAAGGGTCTGGTATGGATTTTGGGGGGACCCCCACGCAATTTTCTTTTTTAATTTTGGTTCGGGGTTCCCCTTAATATTCATACCAGACCCAAAGGGCCTGGTAATGGACTTAGTGGGTGGGGGAATCCTATGCTCTTTTTTTTAATGAGTTTCATCTATATTGCCGAGACCCGACAATTCATTACAGCCGCGATCAGTTTTGAATGACAATTTTTCCTTTAGAAATGTCATTTTGCTGTGGTACTGTTCTAAACATGGGTAAAAATGCGCCGCTTTGCAGGCATACTATAGACTTCCCCCAGGCATGATATTTAAAGGAATATTTCATGTTTATTGAATATAGTAAATGGGGAAATGGCGCTACCCTATCCCAGTGTGTTTACCAGACCATAAATGGTTCCATAAATGTGCATAAAAAATAATAATAATAATGTTAAGTGGTAATTTTCCTTAACATACAGTGTCTACACTGTGACAATATGCCCCGCAGGGCAGGCCCCCTTAGTGTGTGGTAATATGTTACATCAAGGGACAGAATCCCATTAAGAACAGGTGTCACCAGCAGTGCAAACTCAAGTGAGTCTCAATATATACATACAGTACAAGGGCTACTGTTCAGAGTGAGGTATTTGTGCAGTATCAACACCTAAAACACTTATATAATCAAAAAAACCTTTTACCATACATAAACTACATGTGACCACAGTATGAAAAAAATATATATATACCAGGGCCGTGTGTGCAAGGAACTATTTGAGTTCGTATGCCAGTACATAGATATATCAGGACTACATGTGTAAATTTATATATGTGACATAACTCTGTGAAACAATCCAATATGTCAGAAATGAAGGATCACAGTCTTTGTGCAGTCCAAACTTTAGAAAAATAATAAGTGAATATATCAACGGTGACTCCTGTGTTCATCAAGAAAAAATTGGTGACTCCAGGTGCTCCCCCCAATGTAATCCCCACTCACCAGAAGCAGTCACCCCTACAGGGGTAGCGAGCATAGAGTGGGTGTCTGGAGTAGGTATTCTTTTGGGTGTCCTGGTTAACTCCGGTTGTCCGTGGGTGTATCCCAATAGCTCGTTTTGGGGTTTCCAGCTGACTTTTTTTCCTCAGAGAAGGACTCCTTCGTGCCTTATCATCATACCGATGTATTTTCCTCCATACAGAAGAAGAAACAGGGGACTTCCATGGTGAAGTATGTACGAGTTTATTTAAAGACGTTGCATATAGATCATAGCAGTAAGCAGCTACCCAGTACAGCCCGGCTATTCAACGCGAAACCAGGAAGCCAAAGACGGCGTGCGTCCCAGCCTGCGTTCCAACCACGGCTTCCGGGTGTGACGTGTGAGCGTGACTCTTCCTTACGCGTTTCGTCATAGGATGTTATTAAAGACTTTTTTTCTAAAGTTTGGACTGCACAAAGACTGTGATCCTTCATTTCTGACATATTGGATTGTTTCACAGAGTTATGTCACATATATAAATTTACACATGTAGTCCTGATATATCTATGTACTGGCATACGAACTCAAATAGTTCCTTGCACACACGGCCCTGGTATATATATATATTTTTTCATACTGTGGTCACATGTAGTTTATGTATGGTAAAAGGTTTTTTTGATTATATAAGTGTTTTAGGTGTTGATACTGCACAAATACCTCACTCTGAACAGTAGCCCTTGTACTGTATGTATATATTGAGACTCACTTGAGTTTGCACTGCTGGTGACACCTGTTCTTAATGGGATTCTGTCCCTTGATGTATCATATTACCACACACTAAGGGGGCCTGCCCTGCGGGGCATATTGTCACAGTATAGACACTGTATGTTAAGGAAAATTACCACTTATTATTATTATTATTTTTTATGCACATTTATGGAACCATTTATGGTCTGGTAAACACACTGGGATAGTAATATCCTCGTTCACTCTATGGTATAGTTAGTTAATTTTAGACACACATAGGGTAGCGCCATTTCCCCATTTACTATATTCAATACCCAAATAGTCCCATTAGGAACTAATTAGGGGAGGCTGCAAACCCTTTCATTCCTAAGCGCGGATTTATCACATACATTTCATGTTTATTGTTTCACTTTAAGCATTAAAAAATTCCGTCCGTTTTTTAAAAAAAAAATTTGCATTAATACATGTCCCCTGGGACAGGATCCAGTTCCCCAAAACTTGTTATGACAATAACTTGCATATAAGCCTTTAAAATTAGCACTTTTGATTTTTCATGTTAGTGTCCCAAAGACTTTAACGGTGTTCCGGCGGCTTTCGAATTTGGCGCGAACACCGCATATTGTTCGCTGTTCAGCGAACAGGCGAACACCCGATGTTCGAGTCGAACTTACGTTCAACTCCAACATCGGGCTCATCCCTAGTCCCCAGCTGTGGATGCTTGAACTACAATATGCTATTTATTCCTTCATGGCCTTCAGCTGTATACCCATAGACTGTTGTAGACTACAACTACTCGTGCTATTTGTTCCTGCATAGTCTTCAGCTGTGCACCTACAGACTTAACTAGTCAAACTGATATAGAAGTGTCCTCTGTAAGTTGTGCTTGGCATTTTGGAGCATCCCACACCCCTCTACCCTCTCCTGTTACAAGTTTCTTCAGCAATAAATTACAAAAAGAAATACCCTAGACTGATTTCTGGGACTGGGGGTGAGCACTGCATAAGGAATTTCTTTCCCTCTTTGAAACATAACTGGTCATAAATGTCTCTGGGGCTTTCTTCACCTTACTCCACTGGATCCATAGAACAGCGATTCATAAAGCACACCTAATAAAGGAACCTCCCATGTTCAAATGACTGCATCTTGTCTGGGACTCCCCAAGGATTAAAAGGTTAAAGTTTGTTCCAAATCTTTTGCAAAACTTTGTAGCTGCTGTTCTGCTTACTGCTAAATAGAGATATACAGTATAAATACTTCTATTATTACATTATGCATGTAGTGCACCCCCTGAAGAGCCGCAAGTAAGCTGGAATCCCCCACCCTGCACAGCCAGGCACACTGAATTTTCACGGCTCTCTTGAGTCAGAGAACAGTTTGTGACTTTGTTTTTTTGTTATTTATAAAGGGTAATAACTTGGATAGGGATGGGAGGTTATGGGATGCCCATTTGACTTCAACTACAACTCCAGGGACAATGTTTCTTATATACAGTGTCTATATGCAGCTCCTCTTCTTCCTCCATCACACACTTGCTTGTAGAACCTAGTTGGAACACTGTGAATACCTGACAGTCACTCAGTCAGATGAAAGCAATGGCCCATTACAGACAGGAATCCGAGACCTCTTAGGTGTGTAGCAGAATTTCAGTGTCCAGCTTGCATCACTCCTGTGGCTACTGATCCCAGCGCCACCTCTTCAGGCACTGCCAATATGCCTGGCTGCAGCTGCCCCTTTCACTAGCCCTCCAGGCTAACTTCTCCCCACAGTCCTCCAGACTGGCACTCACCAGCCCACCCGGCTGACTCTTAGGAGATCTCCCAGACGTGCTGACCTGCTCCTGCTGTCTACTCTCCTTACTCCCATGCCTCCAGAATGGGTTTTCTCTGTGTGTTTTGTTAGGAATCCTCCAGCACCTGAGCCCCAGGCCTGAGGTTAATCCCCCCCCCCCAGACTTGGGGGCACCCTCAAGTGCCACCGACAGCCTCCTCAGCACTCCATCTCCATCTTCCACCTGATTGCCCCTCCTGGCATGACTCATGCCTTTTTATGAGGTGGCCTGCCCCCTGCCAGCCGTTTACTGGGGATTGGCTGAGGTCCTCATAAATATGCCAAGCAGCCTAACCTCCACCCACTATGTCTACAATATTCTCCAATGTCCCAGAAAACAGGGGGAGACACCAGAGAAGATGCTGGAATGAGTCACCCAGCCCTGAGTCACTAAACATTGACCCAGATTCATGGCTGAGGTTTAGCCCTGAGCTAAACTAATTTTAACTACACTAACAAACCTAAATGAACTCTATCAAACTAGAGGGTGCTACACGCAAAAACATCTACAAAACTTCAACAGAAATGCCAGTCCAGCTGCTTTTAGTCCTAATGGAAGAAGGATAATCTGTGTTCTGTTTTACATTTCTAAAGGCAAAGTCAATTCTGGTACTTTCCCGCCTTCCTATCCTAACTTCGCTTATACTGTTTCATATTAAACCCAAGTGTCACTTTTCTTCACATGGAGGTCTCTGCCTCCAGTACCCTGAGATTCCCACACCCACTGTTCTTTCCTTATATCCAACCCCCAGCACACATTGTATTCTGACAGTGGACTGGCTGCAGCTGCTGATCGACTAGGCATTTTCCAATATGTCCCTTTGATGGAATCAGCTGTAGAAGACAATTTACTTCAGTCGAGTGGGAGAGTCCATACACTGACCAAAATTAAGCCAGTTCAGCAGTGTATGGCCAGCATTACCCTTGGTGTTCATTTCCCCATCTCAAATTTCATTGCAAAAGAATACCTTCACGTACCTCCATACGCATTCATAGCAGACAGATCGCATAATTAGTCACACCATACAGACTGAGCTCATACCGTCTCAGTCACAGTCACAATTTTCAGTTAGAAAGCACACAGTCACACTTTTGACATAGGACATTTTTACCTTCAGGCTGCTGGTGTACTGAGAAAGCTTAGCTTAGATGCAGATCAGGGACTTTCTGTTGTGCATGCATACCATCAATGATGATTAAATTAATGAATATTAAATATATAAATATGTCAATAAAAGTATTTTATAGTGAATGTATATGCATATTTTTACCAGATGACTATCTATATCTTGTATGCCAAATATATTTGTTGTCCTGCAATCTAAGAAGAGCAGCTGGGGAGTGAAGGAAAGCCCCCCTATTCTTCCTCTGTCCCAGTCTTTTTTTTTTTTCCATATAATCTTGTTTTGTTAAAGTTTTACAATACACAAAAGGACAATGCAACAAAAACATTGTGGACATAATTTCCATGGGAAGTGGACTATAACTTACTGTAACTATAACCATACAGAAAAAAAAAGCACATGGAATACAATTCATTTGGTCAAAAACACTGTAGTATAAATACCAGCTAAAGCAGTAGTACAAGACATCCAATGTAATAACAGTAGCAAGGTTTATCCAAGGTATTGTAACAAACAGATGACAAAAAAAAGAGCCAAAAACAGAACAAAAAAAAAAAAGAGAGAAACAGGAAAAGAGACATACACTATGGATAAACCCGGGGGTCGTACCGTTCAAGTGATCTTTAATAATAGTACTTGGGGGGTATTAGGTGTGGAGTTGCACCATATCAACAAACCTTTATGTCTCAGGTATCCCAGTGGAGTAATACATCCAACCTAGGAAAGGTTATGAATGGTTCCCCGCAAAATGACTAGATGATTTGCTATATAAGAACTGCTGCCCCTACAAATACAACCACCTAGGTGGGGTATGGAGATTAAGATATAAAGAGTAGGTGTGGTATTGTTCTTAAACCCTGTTATTTTTTGAGTGCTCCAAACTCACAATCCAACCAGTGACTTGTGGACAATCTTAGGTGTGTTATTAAAGTGACTAGTGCTCAAACACAATGTATGTACTTATTGTGCAAACAGTGCTACTAAATCAATTAATGTGCAAATTCCTAATATAAAATTCCAAAGTGACCGGTGCTCTTCAATCGTGTGATGTCCTTTCTTCTAAAAGGACGAATAATATAGGCAGTCCTTATAAAACCTATAAAATTACACATTTTTATATCTATATTCCTATTCAACGCCGGGCATGAATAGTATAAGATTTCCCTTCTGATTTCTGGTGAGTGACCTTTAGGGGCACTGTAAAGAAGCACTAGTACACCAGGAACTGGATTGAAGAGCACTTGTCACTTTGGAATATCATATGCTTCAATAAGGACTGTATATATTAATCAGATTGAAGAGCACCTGTCACTTTGGAATATTTTATGTTTTAGAAGGACTGCATATATAAATTGTCCTTTTGGAAAAAAGGACACACGCGATGAAGAGCACCGGTCACTTTGGATTTTTATACTAGGAATTTGCACATTAATTGATTTTGTAGCACCAGTCATTTTTTCATGATTGGACTGTTTGCACAATAAGTACATACATTGTGTCACTTTAATAACACACCTAAGATTGTCCAGATATAAGTCACTGGTTGGGTTGTGAGTTTGGAGCACTAAAAAAATTGCAGGATTTAAGAACAGCGCCACACCTACTCTTTATCCCTTAATACATCCAACCTGCCCAAGTATCCTTAAATGTATCCTATGGGTTCCTGATCAAGTGTACCCAATCTTCAGCTTACATAATTTTATCCACCTCTCTCTTCCAGTCTAATAAAGAGGGACAGGTGGCTTGTGTCCCAGTCATTTGAATACATTATACGTCACATAATACAGGAGGAGAGGGGAGGATTTTCCTTCACTTTTTAGCAGGTGACCCATCTAAGGAGAAGGCCAGCTTTTTTTTTTTTTTTTTTAAATATTAATATTACTATTATTATTATTTACAGTCGTGTGCACCCACAGTGTTTTTTTTACGGGACTTAGAATGCAGTGCTCAGATCTTCTGGTGAGCCCTACGAGGTCATGGGTTCAGTGCAGTTGACCCTTTTGTCTTTATTGTTAATGGGGCACTAAATATTGCAAGTACTCATAAATGTTTTGTTGAAAGTTAAGTAACTACAGCAACCAATAAGAAATGTATTTTAAAACTTACCTTTGTAAATTACACTCTGATTATTTGCTATGGGTAATCAATGCTCACTGAATTTCTTCATGAAATAATTCTTGAGTAGCATGCTGTATAGAAACTAACACATCAGCAATCCTGGATCGAGTATAAAATGATGTAATATTTATTTTATGTTACCTTCATCTTAAACAAGCATTTGGTCTCAGCAAGATTCAAAGATAAAAACTAGCAAAGCTAGTCATATTTCTGGGGCTCATAAGGACAATGCACTCTGAGGGTCAACAATTTAATTTGAACACTGCTTTTGTACCTTGAATCTATGCCAGTAAAAAGCTAATACTGTAGAGTATCTTCAGTGCCTGCCAATGCAAATGAGCGGTATACTGTCCAGGAATTAAGAAGTGGCATTGGGATGTCAGCCAAGTCTTATGACATGTAACTCAGTCTGCCTAACACACTTATATAGCAGGAGTTTACTTTGCTCAGCTATGCAGCTATGCAGCTGACTAATAAACAATATCTACATACAGTATCTTAATATTACCGCATAGTATCCTCAATATCGCTCAGTTGAGCAAAACTCTTAACTGTCCCTGATTTGGAGGGCCTGTCCTTCTTTAGGAACCTGTTCCCTCTAGGTTTCCAAACTGCGGCCTGCAGCCAAATTTGTCCCTCTGCAAAATTTTATCCTTCCCTCTGATGTAAGAGGGGACTCTGATGAGGGCTGTCATGTAAGGGATAGCTCCATGTCAGGGGGAATCTGATGTAAGGGGGACACTCATACAGACCATAGTAAGGATCCCCCATTGGATGGTGGTACCTAGATGTGTAACGCTCACCCTCAAAGGAGCTGCTAAGAATGACCCTCATCTCCCTTTACCTGTTCGGAGGCTGCCAGGCCCAGACACCAGTTCCAGTACACCAACAAACACAGGCTCAGTCTAGGGGATGTATTTTTGTAGATTAATTGCAGTGCTTTAAACAGATTAAAAAATTAGGGTGCAGCATACTCCAAAATGCATAAAAAAAAAAAAAAAGCATAAATCCTTCAACAGCAGCCTTTGTTAGAGATAGAGGGGCTAGCCAGCTAATCTGAGACTCTGTGTGTGCAGTCCCAGTCCTTACAGCAACCTCTGGCTTCGACCCCCAAGCAACATTCACACCTGAAATCCTAGACAAGGGTCCTACTTACAATGTCTAAGGACAGCTATCATCCACCCAGCTTCCATGTAAAACTCTTAATTGAGAGAAAAAGTCCTTCTCCAGCTCAGTTTCCACAGGTGATGCCCTCCAGCAAATATCTTTACATCAAAGTGCTTTCAGACCTTCAACCAAGCACAAACTGAGGCCTAGCAACAGCTCTTTAATACACTGGAGAATAACACAGCTGAATAATCTTGCCAAACATTTATCTTCTCCCCAGCTACCTTCTGGGCACCCCAAACAAGGGAT
The DNA here is from genome assembly GCA_037952925.1 of Lithobates clamitans. NCBI lineage: Eukaryota > Metazoa > Chordata > Amphibia > Anura > Ranidae > Lithobates > Lithobates clamitans. Next base: position 1,144,958 of record JBBGZY010000276.1, on the reverse strand, counting down.
TAGGTCAGATAAATATTCATAACTTCAGTGGCTGACCCTCCTACTCTATCTCTGCAAGCTTCTTCCAGAGGCAGACATGAGTAATCAACCACCAAGCATAGGGAACCTTGGCAAGACCTAGAAAATAAATTGCTACTCCACTGAGTACACTGAGTACAACCTTTCCTGGCCTGAACCCCTTAAGCACACATATTCATAGCCAGAGGCCTGGTAACCAGAATAAAGGAATGTACAGTCCAGTTGTGTTTTATCCCTGTACTTCACAACTCAACAATACATTTTCTTTGCACAACAGCAGTCATTTATAAGAAGCTTTCAGAGAAGTTTCCAGCGCAGAACACTATACTTCTATTACATGACTACCTGCCAGTAGTCTCTTAGTGCACAACACTTAATACAGTCCCAATGTATCCTTAGAGCCATTGTCCCAGACGTTACAGTCTCTGACACAGGTGGTTCACTCTCGGTTGCTCCCTGCACACACATACGGTGCTTTCCCCAGGCCCCACGGTCGTTCCTAAAACAAGCCACGGGACCTCTTAGATGAAGTTCCTGTGGCTCGTGCTCTCTCTCTCTCTTCCAGCTAAGCATCCTCATCTTCCTGATCAGGGGTGGCCTGCTGCCATACCCCAACTTTCTAGGCCCACCCATGGCTGGCATATAAGGGGGCACTAACTCCACCCACTGCATCACCACAGGAGGGGTACCATTAAAGGGCACTAACACCTGCCAACACCCTGATGAAAGAGGGGACTCTAATGGGAGACCCTGGTGTAAGGGGGATTCTGATGTTAGGGTGGACTTTGATGCATGGGGGGATTCTGATGTAAGGGTGGCCTTTGACAGGGATGATGATGTGAAAGGGGATTCAAGCTTATTTAGAATCTCTTTGCTTTGTTTTACTGTATCTTTTTCTCTGTTGTTAAATCATGTTGATTCATGCTAAAACTTCAAGTAAAACATGTTCATTCATTTAAATTTGATTTGTTGTGATCTGCAAATATTTCTAAAAATATATGATGTGGCCCTCATATTGAAAACTTTGGAGACCCCTGCTCTAAATGATTGATTTTTTTTTTTGTTTGAAAAGGAAAAAGTAGTGGAGAAAAAAAAATCACTTGTGGGTTTAACCACTAATTTTTTGAATATCAGTTCTTCATGAACATTGTAACTTGGAGCATCACAGGGATGTGTCCTTTGCCTTCATACTTCATATTTAAAAAGTGTCCCTCTTTCTCAACACAGAAAGTTGGGAGGTATGCAGTTAAGTGCAGAATTTTTCATAAACCCAACAAACACAAGATTATTAAATTAGTCACATAGAGAATTATGTAAACAACAGTGACCTATGGCAATCAATCAGTATTTACCTTTGCTAAACTGACTAAAGGCTAGTACACACAGACCAAATGTCAGCCGGCATTGGCTGGTTCAAGAGAAACCAGCCAACATTCGGCCAGTGTGTATGGCAGCCGGTCCGACAAAAGCCGGCCGTTTTGGCTGGCTTCAGTCAAAGGCTCATGGGTGAAAATGGTCTGCCCACCGGCTCCCAATCAACGCTCTCAGCCAATGGCTGAGAGCGCTGACCGGAGTGTTCTTACAGGGGGCCTTGTTAGTACAAGGAGGCCAAGGAGGCCTTGTTAGTACAGCGCCTCTGACCTGAGCTGTCAAACTAGTTGTGTGTGTGTACCCAGCTTTACTGTATGTAAACTGAAATTGGATTGTTTGCTTTGTTTCTTTACTTTGTTTTGTTCAGTATTGTAAATATGTGTTTCTTTGTTTTGTGTATCAGTATTGTTCTTTATGTCTTGTTTACACAGGCGGCACTCTCTCCACTATTCAGATGGGTGATAGAGGGTGCTGCCCATATGAACAAAGTAGAGCAGTGGCTGCCCAGCTGAATGGAGATTTTCTATTGAAATACTGTGCAGTCACTTATGTTGCATTTTGAGGAAGTAGTGCCTGATGAACATCATGCTGTATAATTTTGCACTACCCCCTCTGACCACGATTGCACAGTTTAGGTGGCCAAGTAGGGAGTGAGGCAGTAAAAATGTCAATTATACTTCCATTTTTACTGCCCCCTGGCCGCCTGTGAACAAGGCCTTACACTGCTGTACGTTTGCTAAAACGTATGTTACCCACACACCTTCATTTTATTTCTTTTATTTCACCAGCATAAAATGGGCATTGACATTATTTTGGGGGGCCAGAAAAAGGAAGCCATTATAAGAAGTGGAGAAATGGGCTATACAGTAGAGTGGATGAGAGCAAGGTTTTTGTGTTGGTCAGGGTTAGGCCTCATGCACAGTGGACGTTATAAAAACCCCAGTAGCATTAGCTGTAGAAAGCTGTAGCTGTAGAATGTGTTTTGCAGCGTTTCTTAGCTTTTTTTTGTAGCAAAACTACACTCCCACAGAAGCTTATGGCTTAAAAACGCTGATAAATACCGAATAGCCACACTTTTCAGCTTTGAACAGAGTTAGAGCGTTTTTACAGCTGAAAAACTCTTCTTAAAACCCACCAGTTCTGTTTTTTTTTGCATGAAGCTTTAGTGTGCCCTTTTTTACAGTAACTCATTTATTATGAATGATAGAAAATCCTCCAGAGATCATGGAACTCTATATTAGCTTTATATTTGTTTGATTGCAGTGATGGAAATTTAGACCACAATAGCATGTCACTGTAGCCCTGGTGTAAAGAAGAAACGATTGGTTGACTCATCACTAATTTCCATCTCCACAACTGAAATATTACTCAATGGACATGAGGCAACTGGTGCTTTTTTTATTATGGATAGAGTTATGCCGCGTACACACGGTCGGACTTTACGGCAGACTTTGCCCGGCGGACTTTTTGACGTACTTTACGACAGACTTTCTGGATGAACGGACTTGCCTACACACAATCCACCAAAGTCCGTCGAATTCGTACGTGATGACGTACGACCTGACTAAAATAAGGAAGTTCATAGCCAGTAGCCAATAGCTGCCCTAGCGTGGCTTTTTGTCCGTCGAACTAGCATACAGACGAGCGGACTTTTCGACCGGACCCGAGTTCGATGGATTGATTTAAAACATGTTTCAAATCTAAGTCCGTCCAACTTTTGAGCAAACAAAGTCCGCTGGAGCCCACACACGATCGAATTGTCCGTCGAAATCCCGTCCGCCGGGCAAAGTCTGCCGTAAAGTCCGCTCGTGTGTACGCGGCATAAGGGAGAGTTATAACCTCTGTCAGATTTTTTTTTTGCAATCTGTGTCCCATTGTGGAGATTACCCTTCACTTCTTGTCCCATAGCCAAACAGGAAGTGAGAGAAAATCCCTGAAAATTAAGGGAATTCTTTGGGGACCCCTAGGTCACCAGAACTATTGTTCACATTGCAAGATTTCCTCTCTATTACTCTTCTGGGGACAACCCAAAATATGGGATTTTATTTTACTTTCACTTTCAATAGTAATGGTAAACAGGACAAATCGGGTGGGTGAATCTCCCCAATGGGGGCACATGCAGCAATAGAAACTGTGATTTTGAAACAAATGATGGTGCCCTCTGAAAAATGTTAATCATTATATGTGCAGTTAAAATTGTGTAGCTGCCCCTTTAAAAAAGGTAAATGATCCACCTTTAGTGCATAAACATCAAATATAAAAGACCGAAGTCGGCGCTCACAAACTGTATAAGGTGACCTGTGTGTAGCAATATGGACTACAATCGTAAAGTACAGTACCCTCCGGTGTTTAAAAGCATCACCTGTCCCTCTAGTGATCCAGTAGATCAGGTGACATCATATTTGTGTGCCGAACAAAATGGATTGTGGGATGAGTAGTTCTCCCATCCGATAATTGCTTTGCATGATTATGTGCCTGGACTACATATCCCAGGGATCTTTGCTGCCATTAGGAAGATTGCTGGGAGTAGCTATAAGAAGCAAAAGCCCACGTGAGACTATCTTCCTCCCGGGCCTGACGCAAGACGGATCTCCCCGTGCATGGAGAGAGAGGTCGAGGTTTACCACATGGAGTACCACCTTCCAACCCATACCTGAGGGGCCTAGCGCTACTGTTTGAAGTCGGACATCCATCCAGCACCGCTCTGGTCGCCTGCCAGTCGGTGTACCAAGCTTCACATCTGGAGATCGAGGCAGCGGATCCGCTGCAAGAGTGTCTGTCCAGAAGACATCGTAATGGCCTAGTCGTTGGTGAGAGGACAGTCGCCCAACCTCTATCCATCCTTTGTCAGTTTTACTGGAACACTTTGCACAGACATCTCTACCCTAGGAATACGTTACTCAATCTATTTGAACACTGTGCTTAGACATCTTTAGCTTTCCTCACTACAAGAAATCTATTGCTTCCTACCACACCTAATTGGATTAGAGTTAACGAGCTCCTACGTACCGGTGAAAAACATCAGATCTGCAATGGGGACATTGATGCTAGTGCTGATACAAGGGCCATTACATTATCATTACTAGACCTACACTCTCTACATAAAACATCCTATGAGGGGGTAGCATTATTAATTCAAGGAAGTATATATCATATTGTCATTTGTTAATATTTGCCTTGTGTCTTTCGGAGGAATTCCTTTGCTGAGTTGGCGCTGTTGCCTAGATCTCAGCAGATCTATTACCTCCTTTTTGTGACAACATCTCCTTTAATTTATTACAGTACATATTCTCAGAACATAAATACGCAGAGTTGTCTGATTTATTACTCTACAGTGATACAAGGATGTCTGAACCCAGAGTGTCAGGTGGGTTGGAATGTTCACCAGGTCATGGCCATGCAGATGAGCAGGTAATTCCAAGCAGTCCCTTAGGGGGCCGTGCTACATGAGCATCACATATTGCTCCAACAATAAAGTGAATACAGTATATTAAAAAGTGAACAATCAAATATATTGCATTAAGTAAAAGTCCATTTGTGACTTCCTGAAGACGCAAACACAGCGAAACGTATGTCGGAACGGGGGATTCGTCACATTTTTGGGTCCCATGTGACTATCCAGCAGGCCCAGCAATGAGAGTGAGGTGTGGATCGCACGCTGGCGTCCCATTGACAGTCCCATCTGCACATGTTGTATTTCTCCAGTACCGGGATACAAGTACTGTTACATGTGAGTGCAAACTTGTTTTTACCGTGTTTCCCCGAAAGTAAGACATCCTCCGAAAATAAGACCTACTTCCAGTTTTGCCTCTCGTTGTAATATAAGGCATTCCCCCGATAATAAGACCTCCCCGATAATAAGGCATCCCCCGATAATAAGACCTCCCCGATAATAAGGCATCCCCCGATAATAAGGCATCCCCCGAACAAAAGGCATCCACACGATAATAAGGCGTCTGACTCTGGACCGTAGCGGCAGGCGCCGCCGCGCAGCTCACTGATTGGCCGCAGTGAGCTGCGGCGGGCTCTCTGGATGACTAGTGACATCCCTGATGTTGCGCAGGGATACGTCGCCCGTCAGAGAGCCCGCGCCGCCGCTGCCAGACACAGGAGTCGGGCACATTGTGTGGAATCTCGCCGCCACAGGGGTGACTGAGGTGAGGGGGGGATGTCTGGTGAAGGAGGGAGGGGGGAGAGACTAAACTGTACACTGGCACAGGGGTGGGGGGGAGGGGGACTTAAAATGACTTAAAATGACACATGGTGGATTTGAGGGGGGGGATCAAATCGGCACAGGAGGATCAGAAGGGGGGGAATCAAAATGGCACAGGAGGCACTAAAATGGTAACCCCCCCCCCCCCCTCTGATCCTCCTGTGCCATTTTTATTGATTCCCCTCTCTGATCCCCCCTGTGTCATTTTAAGTGATCTCCCCATTTCAAACCCCCCCTCTGATCCAGTGTGTCACTTTAGACCCTTCAGCAGAAAAGCAGTCACCCCCTAAAGTACAAGAAATACTGGTAAACAGTGTTGGTATTCTTCTTCATTGAAAAATAAGACATCCCCTGAAAATAAGACCTAGTGCATCTTTGGGAGCAAAAATTAATATAAGACACTGTCTTATTTTCGGGGAAACAGGGTATGATTGAGCTACTTCTTTATGTCTCCTGTGGAGTTTACTTGTACACCGTAATCTGATCTGAGGGATCTTTGGAATGGCAAGGTGCTACTGAGGAACGAATTGGGTTTCCAATAGCGATTTTTGACCTCCTGTAATTAGGGGTCAAAAATCTTTGGTGAATTGCCATCTATTGCCTAAGCACTTGTGGTTAAGGGTTTGGAAGACATGACTAAGTAGAAGCACAAGAATGGTGTTGGGATATGTCACAAATAGACTTTTACTTAATGCAATATATTTGATTGTTCACTTTTGAATGCACTGTATTCACTTTATTGTTGGAGCAATATGTGATGCACAGGTCACCTTATACACTTTGTGAGCGCCGACTTCCTTTTATATTTGTCGTTTAAAGCGGAGTTCCAGCCTTAAAAAAGTTATGTTTTTAAAAGTCATGATCTACAAGTACTGTAGCCCAGTGGCGGCCCGTCCATAGGGGGCGCCCGGGTGCCGCCCCCCCTTCTGTGTAGTCACAAAAAAAAAAATAATTAAAAAAAATTTTTTTTTAAACTGCCCCTTTAAGAAAAAAAAAAAAAAGTCCTTTAACATAGTGCACTGTGTTCGAGCGCCGGACACAGTGCACTATGGCAAGCGCCACGTCAATGCAATCACGAGATTGCAGACGCGGCGCTTCATTTGCGGGCGTTTATCCCGCCTTGGGGCGCTTTCTGAAGCGCTGAGTAGCTTCCGCCCGGCACTATTACTATGGCCGGGCGGTTTGATTGACATCTGAGGTTTGATGTCACTTCCTGTTGTCTCTGTCCCGGGCGCAATGGGAAAGAGATAACAGGAAGTATGAAGAGCGGATCTCTCCATTGCTTCTGGAAGGAGATACCGCCGGAGAGGAGAGGACGAGGAGAGGAGAGGACAGGACAGGACAAGGAGGAGAGGAGAGGACAGGACAACACAGTCAGCATGGTAAGTGCCGCTGCTGTGTTGGGGGGGATCTGTCTTAGCATTTTTTAAACCTGCTGGAGGTTTTGTGGTGTTCTTGCTGTGAGATGTATTTTGGCATGGGGTTTTCTCTGAGAGCTTTGAGCCAGCCCCTGCCTGTGTTACAAAAGATCCGGAGCAAACATAGAGAACTCCTCTGGTCTGATCTGCACACTGGCTCTCCCTCCCGCACTAACTTTGGGATAACAAGGTAAGAGAAGAGTCGTGTCAGTGAGTACACTTGCTATCACACTGATCCAGCCTGTCCCTGACAAAACACTAGCCCTGCAGCCGCAAAACAGATGCCTCTGATCCTTCCCACGCGCTCCCCCCTCCTCTCCCTGTGCTTGATATTGAAGTCCCTTCCAGCTAGCTACTGTCTGTAATGTTAACCACTGCACAGTGCCTCTCTGATCCTCCCTGTGCTCTCCCCCTCCTCTACTTAGGCTTGATAACAGAGGTCACTGCAATGGCTCCTTTTCAGCCTCACAGACTGCACACCTCCCGTCCCTGCTTTCTCTGCATACCTGGTTGCTGTGAATCTCCCTGAGCTCCCTCAAACACCACAGTAGAAGAGGGGGCACATTTAGGGCCGGTTCACACTGCTGCAATGTCAGAAATCACATGTGATTCGCACCGCACTGCTGTGCAAATCTCATGTGATGTCTGTGTGATGCAAATTCAGCCATACAGATAGTATGGCTGAAATCGCATTCAGACCAAACTCACACAGGACCCATTTATTGATCCGCACCAGAATCGTATCACATAGATGTTCACACCCATGTGATCCGATTCCTGTCCAAATTCACAGTTCGCACTGCGATCTGCAAACTTTACTGGAGGTGTCATTAACATTGTATTGACACCCCCAGCAGTTCGCAAAGGGCAGTGTAAACTGCCTGCGAGTTGTATGCGATGCAGGAACCCGTACTGGATTCGCAGGGTTCCCGCATCGCTGCAGTGTGAACGGAGCCTAAGAGTACCCGTCTTGCTCAGCAGTAGCCTGGCCTGTCATCACCAATTCTGGCCCTGCTACCCGCACTACCTGCGATTTCTGCAGGGAAGCAAGCAGCAAGTACTTCTGGCTCCCTTGCGAGCCTGGCCAACCACAACTCACAAATGGCTGTCAGTAAAACACTTTGGGGGAAAAAAAAGTCTGTTATTCTGAACTGTGCATGCGCAGTCTGAAGTCAGCCATTTAGAGAACTGCGTTTTGATGTGCACAGTGGCTGCGTTTTGATGTGCACAGTGGCTGCATTTTGATGTGCACAGTGAGGCTGCAATTGATGGGGTTTTTTTCCGAATTTTTCAGTTTGTTTGCGCCCCCCCAAAAATTTTGAGCACCAGCCGCCACTGCTGTAGCCCCTGACTTTTAATAAGGATACTTACCTGTCCAGGGAGCCCGCGATGACGGGAAAAAAAATAATAATATATATATATAAATAATCTATCCAAAAACGAGAGGTGGTCTTTAGTTTAAGGCCACCTTGTAAAGTTGGGTGGAACTCCACTTTAAGCAATAAAAACTGACAGGGGTTCTAATCCCTCTCCACTCTATCCAAAACTTTAAATAAAAGTTTTGCCTTTAGTTATACATTAAGTGGCTTACATGCAATTTAGTATGTGCCTGCAAACTGTAATGGAGACATTACTTCTACCCTACTTTTATGTAATTTTTTTTTTTAACTTCATCAGGCTGTTACTGTTTTGTAGTATGCTGACATCCAGTGGCACTTTTGAGCCACTACAACTTTTGGTTTCTCCCTATGTCATCCCCTCCTGTTTAGTACTAGTTAGTACCATCCTAGTTGGACTCTCCCCATGTCTTCCATGTTCCCCCAGTCAATGTTAAAGTGGTTGTAAACCGCTGGAGGCTTTTTTTTTTTTCAGACCTGCAAGGTAAAGGCATAATGTGCTAGTATGCCTGAAAAACCTGAAAACGAAGCATTCCAGTGATGCAATCTCATCGCTGGAGGTCGCTTCCATCTTCACCCATCTTCCTTCCAGGTCCACGGACTCTGGCTGTGTGACTGGCCGGAGCTGCGATGACTTCACTCCTGCACATGCGTGAGGGAGTCATTTATGGCACAGGATTCTGTAGGCACATGCACGATGACGTCATTGGCTGCATATACAGTAAATATCTTCTGAACGTGTACGTTACAGTTTACAACCACTTTAATACATCACAGAGGCAGGTTTTGAAAAGTCATTGTCGTCTTATATTTCGAAAGGACTCAAAAACTGTTCTACAGTTAGCTGAAGTAAGATTACATTGGATTCTATGTTCTAGTGAAGAGTTAATCTGGATACACACTATGCAATTTTCTTTAGATTTTTTTCCTTTAGATTTACCAAAACCATATAATATGAGGTCAAACCTAAACACTTTCAATTTGCATGCAATCAGGCAGGCCCTTGCACTATATAGTTTTGGTAAATCTAAAGGAAACCAAACAACAAAAGTTGTATAGTGTGTATCCAGCTTTAAGCTGCCTGTGGATGGTGCCAAGTCAACATGTGACCATACTATCTGGACAGACAGGGTCTAAGGAGGTATGTCAGTGCTTAAAGCAGCATTTAAAATAGAATACTCCCTGATGCTAATGGTTTCTATGCTATGTAAAGTGCTCCATATTTTTCAATACTAGTTCATAGTTGTGTAGAAGAGCAAAAATGTTGTGGCGTGTGGAACACTGCCTATTGACTCAACAACTAAAACATTTCTTCTTCTTCTCTTCAATAAAAGAGGAACACAGTGGGGTTGCATACATTGCTTTTGAACAAGTCACATTTTATCCCCTTAAATACAGAAAAATGCACGTTGATCTGGCAGAAATTCCCTAAGCTTCTAATCGCCACTTGCGAAAAGGCACCATCTGCCTTTTTTTGGACTGAAATAGCAAGACATGGTGTCAGCCCTGCCTAGTTGCACTGACAGAAAAGGAGGAGGTGCAAGTCGATGATGTCACTCGGCTCAGTAAGTTTTTACTGTGCCATAAAAACAACATAGCTTATCCCTGCCTAGAGATCACCCCTCTCTGACATGTTTCACCCTTATAGTCTAAAACTGGACACACACTATACAACCTTTGTTGTTTTGATTTCCTTTAGATTAACCAAAAACATGTAGTGCAAGGGCCTGCCTGATTGCATATGTAGCAAGGTCCCGGACCTCTAGAGGCCTAATGGTAATGGTGACGTCCAGAGTCAGGGACAGCTGATATCCTTCTCTGTAGAGTGGGTTACAAGGCATGGTGGGTGTAATACAAGCTGAAGGGATGGGTCCCAGACACTTTTTGAATGCAAAGAGATTTATTGTCTCTTGAACAAGAACTGTGGGAGAGGGTTAGGGCCAGGACACCCTTAAGTAGATGCAATGATAATTGGCAGACTCCGAGACTTCTATAGGTAGACAGCTATACAGGGGAAGGCCTCCAGCCGGACACCACTTCTGTATAGGTAGGACCGCTGTCTCCTATGGCAACAAAGCTTGTAACAGTCACTAAGGGTAGTTGTATTTAACTATTGGTACTGCACTTACTGAGCTCCCAGTCTCTTACTAGACTCTCAGACCCAATCGCCACTGGATCCCTGGAGCTCTTCCACTTCCATAACTCGGTATCTTCCTCAGGCATCACCCCCGTTTCCCTGCTGGGTCCCTGGCTTGGCACTCACAGATACTCCAACTCTGCTGTCCCACTGGGTCCCTGGCATTGCACTTGCTGAAGTTTTCCCACTTCTTCACTGTCCCTGGCTGGTGAGAAGACTGCTCTGGTACTGGCTCCAGCTTACTCACAGTGGTCTCCTGTAACAAGGTGGATGGTCCCTTAGTGGCGACAGCTTCTCCTCTACCTCTGACCACAACTGGTTCCCTGTCCGGCTGAACCGTTACTCTCGGTTGAACTCCAATCCTGCAGTCCCAACACTGCACTGCTTCTCCTGCTTCTGGATAGACCCTCAGACAGCCTAGCAGCCAGATGTCCCCAGGATAGGCCTCAGGCTTCCGGCCTAGTAGCCCAGGGCAACATAATACATGTCCACCCAGACAGCGGTCCTGGTGGCACAGAATTCCGATCACCTGACTCCACTAAAATAAATAGGCTCTCCCAGCAGGCCAAGGGGCTTAAAGAAACCCCCACCAATTGGCTGAGACACCCCATCCATTCATAACCTGACCTTGCTAAGCCCTTGTCCATCTAATGTCACCAGCATAACACTACCTAGAGACAGAAGAGAGAAGGAGCAAGTCCAGAACTAGAGAGCAGTGGATCTACTAACAATTAACCAGGGCAACTACCGCCTGGATAACTAAATTTAATAGCAACCCTGCCTAAACACCAGGGTGCTACACATACAAACTGAAACTGTTAAGGTTTTATTGGTTATATTGTTTTGGTAAATCTAAAGGAAAAAATCTAAAGAAAAATGTATAGTGTATATCCGGCTTTATTCATAGAGATGGGGAAGGTCTGAAGAAGAATTGAATAATACCGTCGTCAATTTAATATTCAGGTGAAACAATTAAGCAAATAAAGATACAACAGATGAAAAAAACTGAAAAAAGATCTCTTAAAGAGACCGTACTGCTTTTGGCACACGATGCAGCTTCTCCTTTTCTGTCAGTTCATGAAGTGAGGAAGGACTCCTAAAGCCTGGTACACACTACAAGTGATGTTTTTTTCATTCAACCTTGCAGGCTGAATTAAAAAAAAAAACTGACAGATTGCTGTACTAACACAAGAAATGTTAGTTCAGCAATCTCCCCTGCTGAGCTTTTATGTTCTGACTGGGGGACCAAGGTTTTCAGACAATTTTTGGCCTGTGTGTACCCAGTATTATACCGGCACCCAAATGGCTTTTCAGAGGTGGAGGCTTGGAGCAGTGATTCCTGCATGTCTAACAGCCCTGCCTAATCGTCTGTTAAGGTGTATGCAAGCCCTCAGAATGAACTTCTCTTATTTACTCCTTTTTGGTCCACTAAATATACCAATAAAGGTGTTTTGTTCTGTTTGATAATTGAAAGAATATCTGTTGAGTTTGCCAGAAATCTTGTGAGCTGATAGCTTTCTGTGCTCTCTATCTTTGCACAAGGAGGGGTTATAGAGATAAGGATGTGGGTTGTGATCAGAGCTCTGTGTTAAAGTGGAGGGCCGCCCAAAAAAAAAATTGCACCAAAAATCTGCAAAAAATAAAAAAAAAACATGTGAAAAAAAAAAAAATTACTTACCTGAAACCCTTGTTGCTAGGCAGTCTTCCTAATCTTCCTCTTCCTATTCCGCGGCGTGTCCTGCTCCTCGGTGAGCGGCCCCGTTGCCTTCTGGGAACTGTGTATGTTTCCAGAAAACCACGGGGCCATTCACAGAGCGCCGCGCCACTCGCGCGTGCGCAGTAGGAAACTGGCAATGAAGCCGCAAGGCTCCACTGCCTGTTTCCCTTAGTTAGGATGTCGGTGCCGGGACCCGAGAGCCGAGGGATGGGACGGCCCTGAGCGGCCGACATCGCGGGCACCCAGGACAAGTAATTCTACTTATTTAAAGTCAGCAGCTACAGTGTTTGCAGCTGCTGACTTTAAATTTTTTTTTTTTGCGACCGGAACCCCGCTTTAAGCCGGTGTTCTGTCGAATAGTGCAGATCGTTGCCTCCGATCTGCGCATGACGTAAAGAAACTCCAGTTGATCTCTTGATCAGTTGGCGTGACGTCAACACTGCGCATGCACAGATCGTCTGAGGCATTATCCGACGATCAACAAAGCGCAGTGTTCTGTCAAATAGTGCAAATTGTCTTCCATCTGTGACATGATTAGTGATATCTCAGGCATGCGCAAAGAGAGAGAGAGAGAGAGAGAGGCAGAATGTGACAATTATATTCTCCTTCTGCACTTTGCTAATCGTTAGATAATGCCTCCGACGATTTGCGCATGTGCACTGTTGATATCGCACCAGCTGATCGGGAGATCAGCTGGAGTGGCATTACGTACTGCACATGCGCAGATCGTCGGAACATGGAATGGATCTGCAGGTACCAGCCGAGATTCAATCCATATCCATACCGATCCATTGATCGACTTGGGCACAATCAGCCTGCCAGATTTTTCACGTGCAATTACTGCCAGCAGCTATAGCTGTTACAAGCATAGGCGTTGTTAATAGGGGGCTATTGAGGCTGGAGCCCCGAATGTGGGCTCAATAGCCCCTAGTGTCTAAGCCTGGGGACAGAAGAGATGCAGCATTCTATTTAGCCCCGAGCTGCCAAGCCGGGGACCGATCTGATCCCGAGCGCCCCCGAGTGTGTCCAAGTAACATAGGCTCTGTAGGCTCCAGAAGGCGGGAATTGCAATGCGGCCGCCACGCCACGTCCCCGCTCGCTCGGTCATCCTCCTCCCTCATCCTCCTCTTCGGTCCTCCTCCTCGGTCCTCCTCTCCTCATCCTCCTTCTGGCTGCCTGCCTGCTATGATGATTGGCTGAGCTGAGCTGCTGCAGGACACGTGAAGACGTCCTGGTCAGGTAGGTCAGTGTATGTAGGTCAGTGTATGTAGATCAATGTATGTAGGTCAGGTAGGTCAGTGTGTGTAGGTCAGGTAGCTTGGTGTATGTAGGTCAGTGTATGTAGGTCAAGTAGCTCCGTGTATGTAGGTCAGTGTATGTAGGTCAGGTAGGTCAGTGTATATAGGTCATTGTATGTAGGTCAGTGTATGTAGATCAGTGTATGTAGATCAGTGTAGGTAGGTCAGTGTATGTATGTCAGTGTATGTAGATCAGTGTATGTAGGTCAGGTAGGTCCGTGTATGTAGGTCAGTGTATGTATGTCAGTGTATGTAGGTCAGGTAGGTCAGTGTATGTAGATCAGTGTATGTAGGTCAGGTAGGTCAGTGTATGTATGTCAGTGAATGTAGGTCAGGTAGATCAGTGTATGTATGTCAGTGAATGTAGGTCAGGTAGGTCAGTGTATGTATGTCAGGTAGGTCAGTGTATGCATGTCAGGTAGGTCAGTGTATGTAATTCAGCTAGGTCAGTGTTTGTAGGTCGGGTAGGTCAGTGTATGTATGTATGTCAGGTAGGTCAGTGTATGTAGATCAGGTAGGTTAGTGTATATATGTATGCATGTCAGGTAGGTCAGTGTATGTAGGTCAGGGTATGTAGATCAGTGTATGTAGGTCAGTGTATGTATGTATGCATGTCAGGTAGGTCAGTGTATGTAGATCAGTGTATGTAGGTCAGTGTATGTATGTATGCATGTCAGGTAGGTCGGTGTATGTAGATCAGTGTATGTAGGTCAGTGTATGTATGTCAGGTAGGTCAGTGTATGCATGTCAGGTAGGTCAGTGTATGTAAGTCAGCTAGGTCAGTGTTTGAAGGTCAGGTAGGTCAGTGTATGTATGTATGTATGTATGTCAGGTAGGTCAGTGTTTGTAGGTCACTGTATGTATGTCAGTGTATGTAGGTCAGGTAGGTCAGTGTATGTATGTATGTATGTATGTCAGGTAGGTCAGTGTATGTAGGTCAGTGTATGCATGTCAGTGTATGTAGGTCAGGTAGATCAGTGGATGTATGTATGTATGTAGGTCAGAGTATGTAGGTGAGTGTATGTAGGTCAGGTAGGTCATTGTATGTAGGTCAGTTTATGTAGGTCAGTGTAGGTAGGTCAGTGTATATAGGTCAGGTAGGTCAGTGTATGTAGGTCAGGTAAGTCAGTGTATGTAGATCAGTGTATGTAGGTCAGGTAGATCAGTGTATGTATGTATGTATGTATGTATGGTAGGTCAGTGTATGTAGGTCAGTGTATGTAGGTCAGTGTAATGGTCAGTGTCAGGCAGGTGAGTTTAGTGGTCAGAATTGATGGGCACTGGTAAGCCAGGCAGCAACCAGCAAGTGAGCTTACCCTCCGCCACACAACCCCACCGCCCAGCCAAGAAAAATGCCAGTGCCACATACACCCCCCTCCCCCGCCGTTGCCGCCCTTGGACTTCGGGCAGAAGCCTGGTCTTTTTACCTAGCAACGCCCCTGGTTACCAGTAACCATTGTGTTCTGCTGGCTGGGAAGGCTAGATTCCCCCATCAACACTGACACTTGGTGGAAGGAAAGAAAACCGGATCATCTATGGGCTGCCTTATTTGTAATCCACATTAAAGTGGTTATAAAGCCTAAACATTGTTCCCTGCATTAAGGTAAAAATGACTAGCTAGCAGAATTTCCCCTCACCACCCCCTTTATACTTACCTGAGTCCTCACTCGATCCAGCGCTGTGCTCGGTTGCAGTCTTCTCTCCTTTCACCCTCTTCACACAGGGACAGCGGCAGCACATGTCAGTCACATTCTGTGCCCCTATACCAGGGGTGTCCAAACTTTTTCAAGGAGGACCAGATTTGATTAAGTGAACATGCGTGAGGGACGACCATTTTACCTGACATTCTTTAAACCATTAAAATTCGGCCTTACGCCGTACACACGATCGGAAATTCGGCCAGCAAAAGACCGATGAGAGCTTTTGGACGGAAAATGTGACCGTGTGTATGCTCCATCGGACTTTTACTGGCCGAATTTCTGCCAGAAAGAGATTGAGAGCATGTTCTTAATTTTTCCAATGGAAAAAGTTTCTATCGGAAATTCCGTTCATGTGTATGCAATTCTGAAGCACTAAAAAACACGCATGCTCAGAATCAAGTACGAGACAGAGCCGCTCAGTCTGGTAAAACGACCGTTCGTAATGGAGATGGCACATTCGTCACACTGCAAATTTTTAAATCTTTCAATGCAGCGCATTCTCTTCTTCTTTATAATGCTAGAAGAATGAAGTTGTTTTGCTGCTCATATTCACACAGACTTCTCACAAACATATTTTTTTATTATTTCTCGTGATCCCCTGAATAATCTTTTTGGTTTTTAAAGCCAAATCTCCCTAATAATGTTTATAATTAATTTTTATAGTCATTTTTTATTTTTTTTGGAATCAAGATCTCCCGTTGTTTTTTTTTTTTTAATTATTTTATAGTAATCTCCATTTATTTATTTATTTTTTAAATTATTTTATAGTGATCTCCATTTTTTTTTTGTATGTCACGTTTCCATAACACCATTGTTATCTTGTCTTTGTAAATCTCAATGAGGTTGGTTGGTGTCCCTTGTTAATTTGACATTGTATTTTTTTAAATGTACCTGCCTTCTACAAAAAAAAACTATCCTTTTTGAAGTAAAACACATAGGCAAGTATTTGTGAAAACAAAATATCCATTTATTCTGGGTCATAACAAAATAAAGAGGAAGGCAACACTGGAGAAACTGGTGAAATTTGCAAAGCCTTTGTACCCCAGGGCAGACATCAATAATTTTACAGTCAAAATTGGTGGCCTGAAGAGTCCTTATAATAGTGAGCACAATCCGGTCCAGGACTACAAGAGATCAGGAACAGCAGCAGATGACACATGTGTCCCCAGGCTGTGGTCATACAACAGCCTGCATCTTTTGCCAGACCAGACTGAACCCAGGCCATCACTCTCTGGTCTTCCTTAAACGCTTTCTTCCAGGCTGTGGCTGCGGTGTTGAAGGTGTGGAGGAGGAGGACCTGGAGGAGGAGGACCATGGTTCAACTCACAAATGTGGCTTTGACTTTAGAGTTGGCCCCTCAAGCCCTTGTTTAGGGCTTTGAACATCACTTCCTCACATAAGAGGCGTTGGCCTCCTCCATTTCCAGCATTTTTCATGCTGTAATGTATGCAACGTCCTCTTGAACACTGTGGCGGGCTCTGAGGGCCGCATTATCCTTCAGAAATAGGACAATTGCTGCCTCCTTCACGTAACTCCTCTTCCTGCCACTTTTTGGTGGAAGGCGGAGGGGAGGGACCTGCGATTCTGGCAGGCTACTGGGCCCAGCCACCTCCTGACATCCACTTTCCACGGCCTGGCTGAGGCTTTCCTGTGTCTGAAAAAGGGACATCGTTTTAGTTTTTGGTTCATCACACACAATTTTCAACTCATGACTGTTGCAAATTTAATGTTAATAAATAGAAAAGACTATCATTCTGACCCCAGCATTTTTCATTCTTGTCCCAATCATTTGTGGCCACTACTGTCTATTGATATGTCCAGGGCTTTTTTTCTCAAACAATAGGTGCTGGAACTTAACCATGGCCCCACAAAACCCCTCCCCCTACACACACCCTCCAAATCATATCAAAAAGTGGGTGTGTTCAGTCAATTTTTACAAAAACAGTAGGAGGGTCTTAAAGGGGCATTAAATACCAGGATTGCATTACATACAGAGTGCAGAGCTGTCACTTGTAAACACAGAAACCAGACTTCTGTGTTTACAAGTGATTGTGGTGAGCAGGCACCAAAGGGTCTGAGCCAGAGGTGGTGGAACTGAGTTCCACCAAGTTCCCCCTGAAAAAAAACCCTGCTTAAACCACTTTGTGAAATCAGAAATTAGTGATCAAAATTAGCATATATTTAACATCATTAATTTACCAACCAGAAATATTTTGAAGAATGCTATACCTGGCTCAAGCTGGGCTCCCCCACATGTTGCTGCCTGGAAGGCCCAGGTTGGACATCAGAAGCCTCAGCTGGGGGGAAGGAAGTGTGGAAGGAAAATTGGAGAGTGCTGGCCTGGGTTCAGTCTGGCCTGTCAGAAAATGCAGTCTGTTATAGTACCACAGCCTGGGGACATAAATATTATCTGCTGCAGCTCCTGATCTCAGGGAATCCTGGACCTTCTTGAGCTCCCTATTATAAGTACTCCTCATGCCACCAATTAAGGCCTTAAAATAGAGGATGTCTGCCGTGGGGATCACCGGCTTCACAAATTCCACCAATTGATCCAGCGCTGCCTTCCTCTTTGTTTGTTATAATAGGGGTGGTTTACCTGCCACAGACAGGGCAGCTCCCTGTACATATCAATGAATATGGGCGTAAAGTCCTCGTCATTGAATAGATCAATTTTCTCTGCAAGACACAACACAAGACAAACCCTAATGTCAGTCGAACCTCTCCTAATCTTGACCCAATATAGGCCTCAATCTATAAGCAGTATAGGCCACTGATGCACCAACTTAAAATTGTACCTTCGTTATAATGATTGGCACTTCCACTACACCTTCCTCCGCTCACAGATCGTACGTACGACGCACGCGTGTTACGCTTTATATACACTGTGTATGCGTGAAACTCCACCCGCGTCGCCCGCCCCTGACGTTCTTTTTAGAATATTCCCCACCCCGTCTCTTTCGTCACATGGCGGAGACACAGCAGGTGCTTAATAGCAGTAACGAGGAGGAAAGCCCGGAACAAGAAACATCCCGATCCAGGAGGAGAAGATTTAAGGCCTCAAATATGTCCTTTGAAGAGATGGTGGAGATGGTCGACATATTGAAGAGGGCCGACTATGATGGGAAGTATGGACCGTACCTAAACCCAAATGTGAGAAAGGCCAAGATCATGACTAAAGTTGTGAACAGTCTGCGCCGGCATTTTGGGGTACGACGATCCAAGGAGCAATTGAGGAAACGCTGGTCGGACCTCAAATTAAGGGAGCAGGTTCAGTATAGAAGGATGAAGAAAGTGCTTCTAAAAAGTAAATAGTTGTCGTGTGTTCCTACTCTTATGCCGTGTACACACGGTCGGACTTTTCGTCTACAAAAGTCCGACGGACGCTGACGGACTAAAGCTGGCTGACAATCCGATCGTGTGTGGGCTTCCCCGGACTTTCAGCTGACTTTTCCAGCCTCAAATCTGACTGACTTTAGATTTGAAACATGCTTCAAATCTTTACGTCGTAACTACGCCGGAAATCCGCTCGTCTGTGTGCTAGTCCGACGGACAAAAGCCCATGCTAGGGCAGCTATTGGCTACTGGCTATCAACTTCCTTATTTTAGTCCGGTCGTACGTCATCACGTACGAATTCGACGGACTTTGGTGGATTGTGTGTAGGCAAGTCCGTTCATCCAGAAAGTCTGTCGTAAAGTACGTCGAAAAGTCCGCCGGGCAAAGTCTGCCGTAAAGTCCGACCGTGTGTACGCGGCATAACTGCTACAAATCCGTCTGACTTTTGTGTGATCGTATGTAGGCAAGTCCGCTCGTAAGAAAGTCTGCCGCAAGTCCGCCAAAAGTCCGCCAAAAGTCTGTTGAAAGTCTGTCGGACAGGCTGACGGACTTTTGTAGACGAAAAGTCCGACCGTGTGTACGCGGCATTATTATTACTTGCATGCTGCTCCATGTGCTTTTCTTTACTGTTGGACAGTTTAAAATGGCTACTTTCATGTTCATGGGCACAGTAATCGGTCGTAGTAAACATTGTTCGTTAACAAATAAATACGCTGTTTTTGCCAGATACAGGGTTGACTACATTTGGTCATGATAATTTGTATTCAAAGAAGTTTAGGACATTGTTGTCTAGATGTGTTTCAAACTAGAATGGATTGCAAACTTGATTCAGTGTAATGTAAGGAGAGGACACTCAGCAGCTGTTTACACATCTGGACTCTGGAGCACTAGTGTGGGACACAAGAACAAACTTTTTAGGGTATCCCACACAGGTGCTCCAATGGATACTTGGGGTGTCTACATGTGTGAAAATTGTCCAAAAAAGGGAAGTATTCCAGCTTTGGTAAGGGAAAAAATCATGTCTTCAGCTTTGAACTCTGCCAAAACAGACAATTGTACCCCATTTCCAAGCAATGTTTCATATTCCTATTTCTGGACTCAAATATCTGTGTGCTAAGTATACCTTTTGTTTCATTGTCATAGGGGAGCAAAGACTCAGAAAATATAAGGACACCAGGGACCCCCCCCCCCACATCCTGAAGAAGGGGAACAAAGGTCACAACCTGAGGATGTGGAGGAAGGAGAGGTGGTGGAGATTGTCACCACAACAGGTCAGTGTCAGACACCACAGATTCAGGTAATAGATGTATGCCTTCATATTTATAATACATGATGTGTATTTTTATTTTAGGTGATGTTTAGGTTGTGGTACCAAAATCCAGTCATTTCACCAGTGACAGTGGCCAACGGATGATCCAGGAAATCATGTTTTGTACTCAGGATTTGGACATTATCAAAGAAAAAAACCAAGGAGATTGAACAAAGACTGAAGAACACGATTGATGTACTAGGGAGAATCTAAATCCTTTTTTAAATTTTTTTTTTTATTTTTTACAAAAATTTTAACTAAAGTTTTAATACAGTTTAAAAGCCAGATTTGGAAGATGCACACAGTGTGTCAACATGTGCTATCTGCCATCAGGGGATTTCAATGTACGCGTTTTGTGGGTGCAACCCCTTCCTCCCAATTCTAGTAGGTGAGAGGAAGCGGTTGCACACCCAAAACACGTCCACTGATCCCCCATGATGGGAGATAGCACATGTTGACATTAGGTATGGGATCAGAAAGGAAATCCCCATTTTGACTCACAATTTGTGTGCATCTTCTAAATTTGGCTTTTACAAGGGTGACTTCACCCCATCTGATGAAGGCAAGATCAAGACCTTTTTTCACACTAAAAGTTGTCTGATATTGCCTTCTTTTTTGCAATGTTGAACTTTGTAAGTTCCAGAGTTGTGTATGTTATGTTTGTAAACATGCCTGTTTCTGTATTTTGTCAGAAATTTCAAGGTAAAACTTTGAAAAAAAAAAGTGTTTTTTTTTACCGACATTGTTTTATAAAACGCACATGTGACTGTGCACGGAGTAAAAGGTTTTATACTCAACAATGTGTGGCTTCTTCTTTCAGTGATCAATACCATTTTTGTGTTAAGTTGGTGTTTACAGTGACAATGGGTGTTATTTAATAATGGAAAAACCACTTGGCACTACAAGTGCACTAGGAGAACCTAGGAGACAGCTAAAAGAAACCCAAGCAGTAAATGAAAATCAAGATTTGATCTGATAAAAGAGAAAATTTATTCAAAATGTGCTGGCATAGCAATGGCCCCCCTACCCGTAAAATATTCAACATATTTTTCTCGCACTTCACGGGCGCTTTGGGGGGGCAAGCCAGGATGGCCAGCTTCCAGGGCCGTCATTGGTGTTTCTGAAAGTCCGGCCTCAGGCCCAACTGAGGCAACATAATTAGGATTATTACACCAAGCCCCCGCACAGCACAAACTCTACGACGAGCACGTACCTGCAACATGGCTTCAAAATGGTCGGCTGGTCAGAACTAAACAGAACGCACTGAAGAACAAACAGCAAGGCCTGTAAAGAGCGAGCTGAAAATCAGTAACGAGCGGACAAGAACACACTGAAAACAGATACAAACTGTCTTCACGCACTGAAAACCAGATACAAACCCACAAGCACAAACTGAACAGCAATAAAATGATCTGAAAAAGCAGGAGTCTGAAAAGCGCAAATCGTCTCTCACCAAACTTCTACTAACAGGAGATAAATACGAGATTAGCAGAAGAAGCCCAAAGGGTGGCGCGCTGGCTATTGAACTCCACTTTTCTAGTCCCGTTGTACGTGTTGTACATCACCGTGTTCTGGACGGTCGGACTTTGGTGTGGCCGTGTGTATGCAAGACAAGCTTGAGCGTAATTCCATCGGAAAAACCATCATAGCTTTTTCCGACAAGAATTCCGATCGTGTGTACGCGGCATAAGTGTATTCATCCGAGCACTAATACACTGCCCAACAAGAATTCTCTTGCCTTTGTGGCTGTGTGTGGTGAAGAGATGAGCTCGGGCGTGTTATTTGGATATACCGTATTTATCGGTTTATAACACATACCTTCACTTTAAAAAGGAAGTTTCAGGAAAAATCTTAAATAAAGAACTGTGAAGCAAAATAAGGGTCAGTGCCCATCAATGCAGCCTAATCAGTGCCCATCTGCAGCCCCACCATTGCCATGAATGCAGCCTCACCGTTGCCATGAATGCAGCACCCACATTGCCATGAATGCAGCACCTCCGTTGCCATTAATGCAGCACCCACACTGCCATGAATGCAGCACCTACGTTGCCATGAATGCAGCAGCCACGTTGCCATGAATGCAGCAAACCCCGTTGCCATGAATGCAGCAAACCCCGTTGCCATGAATGCAACAAACCCCAATGATACGAATGCAGCACCCCCATTTACATGAATGCACCATCCTCGTTGCCATGAATGCAGCACCCCCATTGCCATGATACAGCACCCCTGTTGCCATGAATGCAGCACCCCCATTGTCATGAATGCAGACTCACCATTGCCATCAGTGCAGCCTGATTCATGCCCATCTGCAGCCTTGGAGGAGACAGGGAGGTATAGTGACAGAGACAGTATAGTGGTCAGTGTGGTGGACAGTATAGCGGTCAGTGTAGTGTAGTGGACAGTATAGTGGACAGTGTAGTGTAGTAGACAGTGTAGTGGACAGTATAGCAGTCAGTGTAGTGGACAGTATAGTGGTCAGTGTAGTGGACAGTATAGTATAGTGGACAGTATAGTATAGTGGTCAGTGTAGTATAGTGGACAGTATAGTGGTCAGTGTAGTGTAGTGGACAGTACAGTGGTCAGTGTAGTGGACAGTGTAGTATAGTGGACAGTATAGTGGTCAGTATAGTATAGTGGTCAGTGTAGTGGACAGTATAGTATAGTGGTTAGTGTAGTGTAGTTCTCAGTGTAGTGTAGTGGACAGTATAGTGGACAGTGTAGTGTAATAGACAGTATAATGGTCAGTGTAGTGTAGTGGACAGTATAATGTTCAGTGTAGTGGACAGTATAGTGGACAGTATAATGGTCAGTGTAGTGTAGTGGACAGTATAGTGTAGTGGACAGTATAGTGGTCAGTGTAGTGGACAGTATAGTGGTCAGTGTAGTGTAGTGGACAGTATAGTATAGTGGTCAGTGTAGTGTAGTGGCCAGTGTAGTTCTCAATGTAGTGGACAGTATAGTACTGTTTTCAGTGTAGTGTGTAATGGTCAGTAAAGAAATCAGGTTGGTCAGTGTTGAAGTCAAGTAGGTTAGTGTAGTGGTCAGTATAGGAATCAGGTAGGTCAGTACTATTGTATTTGAAGGGACTCAGGGAGTGCTAAAAGTCCGCAGGTTAGGGGACGCAATTTACTTGCCTTACCCCGG
The DNA here is from genome assembly GCA_037952925.1 of Lithobates clamitans. NCBI lineage: Eukaryota > Metazoa > Chordata > Amphibia > Anura > Ranidae > Lithobates > Lithobates clamitans. The sequence continues at coordinate 1,121,899 of JBBGZY010000276.1, read as the reverse complement.
GTGCTGACAACCCACGCTACGCCACTGGCTGTATTTAGCTGAGGGGGGAAGCTTCATAAAATGAGGGCCCCAGGCAAGGTTCAGTTTCTTTTAAATCCTATAGGCAAACCATTTTGGAGCTGATCCTATTACTGCCGTTATAAAATGTAGACATGCAATCAGATATCTGCTCTATGACCGTCTGCCCACAGTTGTCTGTTTTTCCATAGGAAAATGCATTTCACGTACAAATAAAATAATATGACGAGCGTACATCTCTGCGCTTTAGCTTAGCAAATAGCACAAACTACTTTTTTGATACTGCATGTGCATAAGTGTAAAAGGATTCCTAATGAAAGAGAAAGGGGAAGCGCAGCTTCCATCCTAGGGAACATAAAAGAGTCAATCTCCATTTTTGCATTAATTACAATAAGGGCCTAGTCACAGCAGTGGTGTGTGGTGAGATGCAGTGGGATCACTGTAGTGCAGATACGCTGATTGCGACGCATTGCACTGTTAGTTTCAATTCTTTGTCACAGTGACATTTTATTACGTTGTATCGCCCAACGTGCCACGTGAGGCAATGGAGTGCCTTGCACTGCACCATCATACCTTCTCTGCATGGAGGTAAAAAACCTTCTGTGTGCAGCAGCCTCCCCCCCTCCCCCTAATACTTACCTGAGCCCTTTCTCGATCCAGGGATGTGCACAAGAGCAGCGGCTCTCCCGGGTCTTCTCCTTCTCATTGGCTTATACAGTTGTGGGAGCCATTGTCTTCTGCTACTGTCAATCACAGCCAGTGAGCCAATGAGGAGAAAGTGGGGGCAGAATGGACACACAGAGCAGCAGCTCGGGAGCCAGCCTGCTCGGGGTGGCCCCATAGCAAGCTGCAGGAGGGAGGGGCCAAAAGTGTCGGTGGGGGACCCGAGAAGAGGAGGATCGGGGCCGCTCTGTGAAAAACCACTGCAAAGAGCAGGTGAGTATCACACATTTGTTATTTGAAAAAAAAACTGCCTTTAATATCACTTCATGCTGTAACTTTTTTTTTTTGTTACTGATATTGTACCAATAGGCTCACCTTGCTATATATCTGGAGGCAGTTAAAATGATTGTAAAGCTTAATTTTTTTTTTAATACAACAAAAATGTTATACTTACATGCCCTGTGCAAGGTGTTTCGCCCAGATCGGCCCCGATCCTCCTTTTCTGAGGGTCCCCCAGCGGCGCTCCTGGCTCCTCTTCCTCTCGAGTGCCCCAAGAGCCGCTTTCCATGGGGGGCACCCATGTGGGCGCACTCCCGGGTCCTGCTGCTGCGTCCATTGACACAGACAGCAGGACTCGGCCCTGACCCCGGCTCCCGTGTCACTGAATTTGATTGACAACAGCGGTTGCCAATGGCTCCTGCTGCTATCAATCTATCCAATGAGAACCAGAGACAGCGGCTAGAGCTGCTGTGCTCGTCCCTGTCGCTGGAACGATTGGGCTCTGGTAAGAAAAAAGGGGGGCTCTGGGGGGGGGGGGGGGCTGCAACACAAAAGGTTTTTCACCTTAATGCACAGAATGCATTAGGGTGAAAAACTGTGAGGGTTTACAACTCCTTTAAAGAAGAATATAGGGCAATTAACTAAATACAGCATGATATACATGAATGCATTGTTTACCTACCAAGATATTTGTAATGCTGTTCAGCCACTTATGTATTTCAGAAATGTCTACCAGATGGTCTGAAATCTCGCTACTTCTATATATTCCAGAGAAATTAGACCCATGTTTTACTACTACTAGCAATACTGTCACTGAGAGCAACTTGCTTGTAACATGACCGCTAATAGTCATACTAGTCTCATAGATTGTAAGCTCTGATGAGCAGGGCTCTCTGATTCCTCCTGTATTGAAATATATTGTAACGGGGTGCATGCGCGGAGTCTAGCAGGGCAGACATGCATTGTTAGAGCTCCACACCGCTGAGGAGAGAAGAGAAGGACAAAGCGGAGCCTGCAGGCTCAAAAGATATCCATTTGAACCTTTTTGCCCCAGGGAACAAACTGTGAAAGTTTGGGCAGGAAAAATGGTACTGGGAGGAAACCGTGGCAGAAATAAAAATCACCTCACAAAGAGCTCACAGGCACTCACTGCAACTAAAGCAGCTCCAGTCACCTCACAAGATACAGCATCAGGGCGCTCTCACAGACAGAAAATGTCACAGCGAGACTCTCCATTTGAGTCAGATACAGAACAAATCCTCTCACAAACTTCTCCACAAGCCTCCTCAGCATCCCCAGTAATATTATTACAATTTGAAAAGATGCTTCATAAGGCTTTAAAACAAACCTCAGACCAAATAACAAACAGCCTAACCAAAGAAATAAGAGAGCTGGGAAACCGCACCGCAGCCTTAGAAATAAAAATGGATGAAATTGAAATTACAACCCAAGAAAATATAACAGAATTGGAACAATTAAAAAAAGAGAATTTAATACTTCAAACTAAGCTCGAAGATTACGACAATAGAGCCAGACGTTCAAACTTGCGCATAAGGGGAATACCTGAAACTGTGACAGACCTGCAATCTACTATTACTACTCTATTACAAGAACTAAAGCCAGATATCCCTATTGAACGTTTAGAACTGGACAGAGTACACAGAGCCCTCACAGCCAAAAAGAAAGATGGACCCCCACGTGATATAATCACAAAATTTCATTATTACAGAACGAAAGAACAAATACTAATTGCTGCAAGAGAAAAAAAGGAACTTAATTTTCAAGGACACAATTATCAAATTTTTGCTGACCTATCCCAACTTACTATTACTAAAAGACGATCCATGAAACCCCAACTAATGGAACTGCAACGCCACAACATTATGTATCAATGGGGTTTCCCCTTTTCAGTCAGATTTAACTACCAAGGTACAATTTACAGAAGCAGATCAGCAGATGAACTACAACAAACCCTTTTAAAATTAAATCTGACAGAACCCACAAGCAGCAACTCTCCCACACGCAGAAGAATGGCATCATCTTCACCTTCAGGCAGCACCCAGAAAATATCAGAACAAAATGGGAATCATCATTCTCACAAAAGAGGCTGTTATGCCACATCATCCATGGACCAAGAAGATTCAATGGACTGACATCCTAATTCCTGATATCTCTTCATTTATTATACTAAGAGATGGTTTTCTATAAAAAACCTGTATTTATAACTGAATGTAACTGTATTCTGATAGTCACACACTGTGTGGGATCATGTTACATTCCAGTTATATTTCTTATTACTTCTGATTCATATAGCCTTAGAATATATAAGTGAAACAAGGAAATTCTTGTTCAGTTATATATTTTCAGGTAATAACAATAGATTTATTACTTTTTAGGACAAATATGTTCAATAATCCAGAAGTAATGGAAGTTTTTTCTTTCTTTTCTTAAAACAAATATATTATTACCTAACTAGTTCCTAGAACTATGTTATTGTTTATTCTAATCTGAAGCAATACAACCTAAATTTTATGAGTTAACATATCTAAACAGTTACATATGAATAAAATATGTAATTGTTTACTCTAAAAGGGTTAAAATCCCCAAATAATTCAAACCATCTTCATCAATACCAAAGTTATTAACAGTACCTTTCGAAGTGAATTATTTAGCCTAGGGCAAAACTAACCATATACAACCACCCTGGAATAAATAATTTCAACAAAAACTATATTCTGCACTCCAATTAATTAATCATCATTTTGATGTCTTTTGACATAGCACTTCTCTCCTGTAAGCGGAAGATCCGTGTACCCCCATTAGCCCTCCTCATTCTCCCAACCATATTATGTGGGAGTGTGACGAAGGCACTTATTCCCCTGAGAGAGATATTTATTCTCTTTCACGGGTAAATTGTGATTACTTGCAAAAAATAATTTATACAATGTATCATCTAATCTCATATGTTTTTTGTTTACTCTTTACGACAGAATTCACTGGTTTCTTTCCTATCTTTTCATCTCTTCAGTCCACACAGGTTGATCTGCGCAGTCAGCTCTGCATAACAAAAAGTAAGTCAAAACTATTTGATCTGTTACCATGGCACCACTGAATATACTTTCCCTGAATGTTCAGGGAATAAATGTCCCTCAAAAAAGGACCAAAGCCTTCCGTACTTTCCATAACAAGAAGGCTCACATAGTATGCCTCCAAGAAACACACTTCAGCAAAGATTCTACTCCAAAATATATTTCTCCTTTTTATCAACAAATTTACACGGCTTCTGCCTGTACCAAACAAAGGGGAACTCTAATTGCATTTCACCGATCCACACCATTCACCTTATCATCAGAAATTAAAGACCCAGAAGGTAGATACTTGATACTCATGGGTTATATAATGGATACAGCAATCACGGTGATTTCCTACTACGCTCCTAACAAACAACCTACACCATTCCTCTCACATATATTACAAGTGATTAATACACACAAAATAGGAACAGTGATAATGTGCGGGGATTCGAACCAGGTCCTCCTCCCATTTCTAGATAAATCACCTTTTACACCATCTAAAATAACCTCTAGATTACCTTTTCCTCAACTTCTTTCCAAATACAATCTGGTAGATTCGTGGAGAGAAAGTAACCCAATGAAAAAGAAATTCACTTATTTCTCGCACCCTCATCAAACCTTCACCAGAATAGATCATATTTTTCTAACAATAGGAATGATACCAGAAATTATTGCATCAGATATAATTCCGATTCCGTGGTCTGACCATAATGCAGTATACACTAATATAGCCTCAGCCATACCAAAAGCGCATGACCCAACGTGGTACTTACCGGACATAATGCTCAAACACCCACTACATCAGATGGCCATTGAACAAGCTTTAAAGGAATACATAACAATTAATAATACAACAGACATTTCCCCAATAACACTGTGGGAAGCTCATAAGCCTGTCTTGCGTGGTACAATACAAAGATAAATGGCACTATTTAAACGGGAACGCAAAAATCTAGCAAAAAAACTAGAACTCAATTTTAATGCAGCCTACATATCATTCCAAGATAATCCATCTCAGAGTACAAAATCTCATCTGGAAAAATCTAGATTGGGATACGATCTATTTCTCACTGAGTCAGTTGATAAATCCCTCAAACGCTCCAAACACAATTTCTACATGAATACAAACAAACCAGGCACATATTTGGCACGGGCATTAAATTCAACTAACAAATCTTTCAAACCAATACGTTTGAAATTATCAAAAAATGTTTATACTTGTAATCCAGTTAAAATAGTCCATAAATTTCACTCACACCTCGCAACTTTATACAAGACAAACAATGAATTTAATCCTACAGAGGCTGAATCCTTCTTCTCAAAAATAACCTTACCTGAGTTGTCTCAGAATCAAAAAAGCAGTTTGGATGAACCTATAACTATAGATGAAGTTGCTAACGCCATAAAAGACCTAAAACTTAACAAAAGACCAGGCCCAGACGGCTACTCGGCTTTATACTATAAAACATTCTCAGAAATACTCTCTCCCATTCTCACTGAAACTTTTAACAAACTTCTAGAAGGACATTCTTTTCGGCAAGAAACATTAATGGCAATTGTTTGTATGATCCCAAAACCCCTTTCTGATGATACTTCCTGTGTGAATTATCGGCCTATCTCTCTGTTAAACCTTGATATTAAATTATTAGCAATAGTAATAGCAAAACGTCTCAATAGCATTATAGGAAAATTAATACATAGAGATCAAGTAGGCTTCATGCCAAATAGACAGGCAGGCGATAATATACGCAGGGCAGTGTTATTGGCACATATTGCTAAAAAACGTAAAATCCCTTTATGTTTTCTATCTCTCAATATAAAAAGAGGGCATTTGATACAGTATCCTGGCAATATATGCAATATTCATTACAAAAATGGGGTTTTGGACCCCACTTTTTAACATGGATCAAAGCATTATATAATAAACCCAAAGCCTATATAAAATATGCTGGATACAAATCTGATGCCTTTAATATCGAAAGAGGTACCCGACAGGGTTGCCCATTATCTCCCTTATTATTTGCCCTTATACTCGAACCCATGGCCCAATACATCAGAACAAACCAAACTATAACTGGCATTGAAGTAGGAGGTATTACACACAAATTATGTATATTTGCAGACGATATATTACTTTTTCTATCATCACCACAGGTCTCTGGACCTAACGTAATACCAGCTCTTGATGGATTTGCAGCCCTATCCGGCCTTATGATTAATCCTAAGAAATGGTCTAGTGCTTAATATTTCGCTCACAAACATGGAATTGATCCCGGCTAGGGCTGCACTCCCATTCACATGGGCAGAAAAATCAATCCCATATCTTGGAATTCATTTAACAGCATCTCATTCTGACTTATTCTCAACCAATTATCCTCCTGTATTAAGACAGATCACAAATCTAATAAAACAATGGTCGCAACTTCCTTTATCCTGGATAGGGAAGATTAATGCAATCAAAATGACTATTCTACCCAAATTGCTTTATCTATTCAGAGTCCTCCCTATTCCAATTCCTTCCTATTTTTTGAGAATAGTACAAAAAAAGAGCAACTTCGTTTATATGGGGCTCTTCTAAACCACGTATACCTATACACACACTACATCTTCCCAAAAATAAAGGAGGCCTGGGATACCCTAATTTTACTAACTACTACAGAGCAGCACATTTGGCCAGTCTGTCCAAATACCATGCAAAACAGGAAATCCCATTATGGGTATTTATAGAGGCTTCAGAAAATGACCCTCTATTAATATCAAACTTGTTATGGCTTGATCCTAAAGACCGCTTTAAAATTCATAATCCCATAACTAAACACTTCTTATCTCTCTGGGATAAACTAAAACCCAAATATCAGTTACAATCTCCACACAATCCTTTCCTTTCTTTTATCAGAAATCCGGCCTTTTATCCGGCATGGATCTACCCAAATTCTTTTAAAGCTTGGACAACATCAGGCATTCAGACACGAAATGACTTCATAGCATCTAAATCATTCCTTTCATTCCCATCGCTTAGAGAAAAATATGATCTACCAAACTCTGAGATATTTAGATATCTCCAAATTAAAAATTTCTATACACCATTCCTAAAGGAGGATACACCATTATCCCAATTATCCATTTTTGAATCAATCTGTACAAAAGATCCATTTGCTAAAGGTACAATTTCATCACTTTATAATCAATTTTATGGAGTAGTAAATCTTAATAGACCCTCTTACGTTCAGAGTTGGGAGGAGGACCTGGGACGAACTTTAGAAGACACGGACTGGTCTAACATATGGCTCACATCTAAGTCATCTTCACCCAACATCTTAGCACTGGAGACAAATTATAAAGTCCTAACTCGCTGGTACCTTGTACCCGCTAGAGTGGCAAAATATTCACCTAATACCTCAGCTCTTTGTTTTCAAGGATGCCCAGAAATAGGCACATATTTGCACATATGGTGGACGTGCCCAGTAATCCAAACCTTCTGGAAGGAAGTTTTCGTGATTGTATCTAAAATATTTAAAAAAATAATACCAGATCCATATATAACTTTACTTAATCTAAAACCGGAATGGTTAACACTCTCTCAATTCAAACTTATGATCCAACTAATAACGGCTGCAAAACAAACAGTGGCCAAGGCATGGAAATCTCCTACATTGGTACTAGCAGAAACAATTCACAGAATGAATAATACAATGTCCCATGCTAAGATGGTAGCCATCGATCAAAATCAAATTCCAAAATTTGAAAAACTTTGGCATCCTTGGATAAAACAACAGTTCCTGTCAAATTTCAATGACTCTGTCCTGTTGCCATGGTAACAGATTAAATGACTTACAGAGATACCAATTCTAAGGCTTCAAAGAGAACTAAAAAGAATAATAAACTGACGAGCGGGACAACCTTGTGGACCATACCTCTGCCTTTCTACCCTTTTTCTTCTTTCTCTTTCCTTTTCTCCACCTTACGATTAAAGCTCATTATCAGAATTTATTTGACCTATATACACTCTACCTGTAAACAATATGTATAGTAGGTATAAATCATTTAAATACCTACAAAAGTAACTAAGGAAATTATATATATCTTTAATTTAGGTTTACGTGAACCCAATGTTTAATATTTGAAATTTCATGATATTTACCTATATAAACCCTACTGTAAAACAATGAGCTTACTTTATAGATCCTTGTAAACTTACTTTATGTATCTTTATAATATTGTATACTCAATAAACTTCTTTTGACAAGGAAATATATTGTAACTGCACCATATAAATATACATGCAGCGCTAAATAAAGATGTAATCATAAAAAGACTTCAATAGCAGATAGATGTTAGAATAGATAGATTTTAATGACAAATCACATTTGTCTTCAAAAAGTCCACATAGACTTTAACAGGAAAGCAAGTTCCAATCCCATGCTTCAGTGTGAAATAACCGCACTCAGCACCACTGTGACCACAGGCCAATATCCGGTTTATCCAGTATTTATAGCCTGCTGCCGTTCTTCCGCCATGCCCCTGATGAGGTCAGTCCGTGAGGAAATACGTGGGTCAGGGCCTGTGACATATGAGGTCAGCACACTGGCCATTTTGTTGGTTTGAAACAAGTGCTTTTTTCTGTTATACTTATGAGTGTATTACTTAACCACTTGCCGACCACCTGCCGCAGATGTACTGCGGCAAGGTGGCTCAGTTGCACAAACCGCCGTACTGGTACGGCGATTTGTGCACTAGCTTTTGTGGGCCCGTGCGCTCTGATTGGCCAGCGGGGGAGCCAATCAGCTGGTCAGGCGGACTCGATGTCCGCCAGCCACCCGCAGAGACCGAACGGGGATCTGCTGAAGTAAACAAGGCAGATCCCCGTTCTGTCAGGGGATGACACACAGATCAATCTTCCTGCTAAGAAGGTAGACAGCTCTGTGTGTTTCCCCAGTCACGCAGTCCCCCATACAGTTAGTAATCACAAACAGGGAACACATTTAACCCCCTGGTCATCCCTGATGTTAACCCCTTCCCTGCCAGTGTCATTAGTACAATGTCAGTGCATATTTTTAGCACTGATCACTGTATTAATGTCACTGGTTCCCAAAAAAGTGTAAAAAATGTCAGTTAGGTGTCTGATCTGTCCGCCGCAATGTCACAGTCCCACTAAAAATCACTGCTCGCCGCCATTTCTAGTAAAAAAAAAAATAAAAATGCCATAAATATATCCCCTATTTTGTAGACGCTATAACTTTGCACAAACCAATCAATATACGCTTGGGATTTTTTTTACCAAAAATATGTAAAATATGTAAAAGAATACATATGGGCCCAAACTAATGAATGCATTTTTGATTTTTATATTTGTTTTTTCGGATATGTATTATAGCAGAAAGTAAAAAAATATTGTTTTTTTTTTTTAAATTGGCAGTCTTTTTTTGTTCAATAATAAGAAAGCTCTATTTGTGGGAAAAAAAGGACATCAGTTTTGTTTGGAACAACATCACACGCCCGTGCAATTGTCAGTTAAAATAACGCAGTGCCGTATCGCAAAAAATGGCCTAGTCATTAAGGGGGTAAATCCTTCCGGGGGCTGAAGTGGTTAATAAAGTCTGTGATTTTAACAAACTTATTACGCTATGGGAACCTTTTTGTTTATACGTCCACGAGGAATAGCCTGATGCATTTATGCTGGTATTTCCTGCTGATGTGTGATGTATGAAGCCCATGGCGACCTGGTTTAAAGTCACAGCTCTCCTGTCCCCCTATACATTATTGTTGGAGATTGAGTGATCAGCTAGGTTAATGTAGAGCGATTAGGAGTTCTGGGACCTAACAACTAAAAGGTGCTTTTGTGGCCTCTCTATAATTTGAGGGTACACTTTGTCTGGTAGGCTGCTTGGCTTTATCACAGTGGTGCTGAGTGCGGTTATTTCACAATGAAGCTGGTGTTGGGACTTTCTTTCCTGTTGAAGTCTATGTGGACTTTTTATGACAAATGTGACAACATCTAACTGCTATTGAAGTCTATATGGACTTTTTATAATACTGTAATACCTTTATTTAGCGCTGCATGTATATTTATATATCAATTTTAATTTATGATCAAATGATTTTTTTTGATGGCTGCTTTATATCTATTACATTTTTCTAAGCACGGATATTATTTATATATTTACTATTCAAACTGCACTGTCTGCACTGTAATGCGCTGCGCAAACTGTTGGCGCTATATAAATGCTGTATAATAATACTAGTCGTAATAGTCACCAACAACTACAGCATTGATTTCTAATCGACCAAGGCAACGAGGTGTCAATCTGTCACTGCTCCTTATCTGGCCAACAAGATTTTTCAGGGTTTTGGCCAGTAAGAATATTCTGCAGGTTTTTGACCAGCAAGGAAACTTTTTGGGGGGGTTTTGGCCAACAAGGAAGATGCTGCCGGGGTTTTGGCTAGCAAGGGAAATTATGCAAGGCTTTAGCCAGCAGGGAAGATTCCTCAGGGTTGGGCCAGCAAGGAAGATTCCTCGGGGTTTGGGCCAGCAAGGAAGACTCTGCAGGGTTTGGGACAGCAAGGAAGACTCTGCAGGGTTTGGGACAGCAAGGAAGACTCTGCAGGGTTTGGGACAGCAAGGAAGACTCTGCAGGGTTTGGGACAGCAAGGAAGACTCTGCAGGGTTTGGGACAACAAGGAAGACTCTGCAGGGTTTGGGACAGCAAGGAAGACTCTCCAGGGTTTGGGACAGCGAGGAAGACTCTGCAGGGTTTGGGCCAGCAAGGAAGACTATGCAGGGTTTGGGCCAAGAATGATTCTGCAGGGGTTTGGCCAGCAAGCTAAGATTCTACAGGGTTTTGGCTAGCAAGGATGCAATGTGTTAAGCTGTCAATACACAGCTAGAAAGCCACGTGAAAAATTGTTGGCTCAACAGTGACTTGCATTTAATCAGATGCAGTCACTGTTCGGGTAATTCGACAGCTGCAGGTGCTGCAGCTGTCTGACTACAATAGCTGGCGAGGAAGATTCCTTTATCCATGCTGTTAGTGTGGATGGAGGAATCTCTTAGTGTATGGCTAGCAGCTGTGGCTGTCAGAAAATAGCTAGTATGGCTAGCCTTAAGCCTGGTACACACTAATCGTTTTTTTCCTTCAACCCAGTGGGCTGAATGAAAAAAAAACTGAAGAGCTTGGGAGTAACTTTGCAATGTTAGTACAACGATCTCCTCTGCTGAGCTGTTGTGTTCTGACAGGAGGACGGCCTCCCCTGCCAGCCATTGGCTGAGAGCGCTGATTGGATTCTGAACGGCAGACCTTTTTCGGTCATGCCCCTTCAACAGCTTCTGTCAGACCAGCTGCCGTATACACGGGCCGAATGTCGTCCAGTTTCTTTTGAACTAGCCGATGCCACCCCATATTCAGCCCGTGTATATGGCCCCTTAGATGCAGGCGAGTGGCCTTTTCAGAGATCCTGTTGCTTGCATGTTACCACCAGTGATAGAATTCCTAGTGCAGCAAGGCCCTTACTCTTATGCTGCGTACACACGGTTGGATTTTCCGACGGGAAATGTTGGGTGTGAGCTTGTTGGCTGAAAGTCCGACCGTGTGTATGCTCCATCGAACATTTGTTGTGGGACTTTCCGCCAACAAATGTTGGCTAGCAGGTTCTCAAATTTTCCGCCAACAAAGCCGGACTTTTCGATCATGTGTACACAAGTCCGTTGCACAAAAGTTCACGCATGCTTGGAATCAAGCAGAAGGAGCCCAAAGGGTGGCGCACTGACTATTGAACTTCCTTTTTCTCGGCTTGTCGTACGTCTTGTGCGTCACCACTTTCCCACGTTCGTAATTGTTGGCCAACATTTGTGTGACCGTGTGTATGCAAGAAAAGTTGGAGCCAACAACCTTCAAACAAAATTCCATGGTTTTGTTGTCAGAAAGTCCGATCGTGTGTACGAGGCATTACAATGCTTCCCATGTTGACTAGAGCAACCAGCCCCATGCTAAGCCAAAACAGTACAAAGTCAGGGTTCTGGTTTAGCAAATGCAGTGTGATGAAGTGGGTGAAGGGTTCACTTAAAGTGGCCATGCACCATTAGAATTTTATCCAATCATTTTTCTTCTTTCAATATTCCAATGGATTCCTTTTGAACCATTGTGACCAGAAAAACTTGCAGAAGCAGGACGGCAATTTTTTTTTACATTCATCAAGATGTGGTTTCTGTTTATGAGAGGCTTGTATATCTACATTTCCTGGGGTGCAGTGCCTTAAGTCTCCTTGTTTGTACTTAAGTAAAGTCATAGGATTCCATTAGGCTGTCTTTGACCTCTGTACTGCCAATTGTGTATTTGGTTTGCAAATTGACACAATTTTCTACAGTATTGTTTTCTGTTTTCGCCTTTATCTACTTGATTTGTAAATTAACCCAATCTTTCCTTTTATTCTCAGTGCTCCTCCTCATCCCTTTGTTTGTCCTAATCCTTCTTTCTGTTCTTTGGACTCTGTTTTTTAGGGATGATGAAGAGATTAGGAAAAGGTGAAGTATGCAATTCTAAGTGAAACCTCATATAATAGAAAAGGATTTCATGGGAATATGACATTCTGACATAATCACAAAACTGAATAAAATTGGTTATTCCACTCGCTACATTAAACAACAGACTTTCTGAAAATGCATGCAGCAAAACAAAGTTAGACTTGTGTTTAAATCAGGTGGCTGCACTCGTTTTTTTTTGTTTTTTTTTTTACACATTTCACGGTGTCTCTACCACACTGTAGGAGCAATTGAGCCACCCCTAGACATCAGCTTTGTCAACCTGTTGTACTAGCAAATTTAAGGTGGCCATACATTGATCAAAATTTGGCCAGTTAAAGCGGAGTTCCGCCTGGGTAAAAAAGAAAATTAAAGTCAGCAGCTACAAATACTGTAGCTGCTGACTTTTAATATAAGGACCCTTACCTGTCCTGGGAGCCTGCGATGTCGGCACTCCAAGCCGACCTGCACTTTGGCTCCGGGTGCAGGCGCTGGCATCATTACCAAGGGAAACAGGAAGTGAAGCCTTGCGGCTTCACAGCCTGTTTCCTACTGCTCATGCGCTAGTCGTGCTGCGCTTTCTGAATGGTCCCTGCTGTCTTCTGGGACCTGTGTGTCTCCCAGAAGACAGCAGAGGGAGAGGAGGAGGGGCCAGACATTATGTGTTGTGCAGCAATCTTTCCCCAGAAGTGGGAGCAGATACCTGAATTTGACAGGTATCCGCTCCCCTCTGAAAGGTGCCAAATGTGGCATCGGAGGAGGGGAGGAATCCGATCAGCAGAAGTTCCATTTATGGATGGAACTCTGCTTTAAGCAAGGGCTAGCCAAATTTCTAACAAACAAAGGGTTGGGGGCACACCCTAAACATACATTTCCAAAGTTGGTGCTGCTATAAAGACATATACAAATCGAATCACAGAGAATAGCGCACACATATGCAAACAAAGGGTTGCTTTCAAATTTAGCAAGGCTACTTAAAAACACCTGATCTTAATAAGTAAATATGTGGATTTAGTCACACCATATGGTCATAATGTGCTTATGCCCACCACTGCGTCAAATTAGCCCATTTTCAGTGGGTCCTACACTATTCATAGAATGAAAGATAAATCCTACTTCTCAAAACCATGGGGCATACTCACTCCTTACATGGAAGAAGTGTGCTAGCTGGCCAAATCAATGTATGGGCAGGCTGGTTGTAAAGAAGTTGATCTACCAATTGACATCTGTACAACCACGCTGTCTGTTTTTTCCCAATTGATAAGTGCTATGGGTACTGACAGTGTCTCCAGGCTCAGAACGTCATGGCAAAACCAGGTACCCCCCCCCCCTAAAAAATGTGCCAAATGTGGCAATGGGGGGGGGGAGGAGCAAAGCCTCCTCTTTTTGGTGAAATTCCGCTTTAGGTTTCAACAGTAAAGTTGTTCCAACCACTTTGAGCCTGGTCTGAGGTTATTCAAAAGGGTGCATGTTGGGTTCTGGTGTATAACCTGGGTTTGTAAAAGCACTATAGGTTATGGGGTATAAAGTAACACAACTACAAAAGGTTCATTTGGCATGACAAGGAAGATGAGGTAGTTGCCATGGGTAACCTAGTAAAAGGACAAGCTACAAGCAACCAGTCGATAGGTGCAGTACCTTGTTAGGTAACAAGTCCTCCGGTAGCAAGGGGATCAGTGTTCTGACTCCCTCCCTAGCAGTCCGCTGCCATGGTAACCGGGAGCAGTCTAGCGCTACAGAGATCTAAGACCTGGTCACAAGGTATGGGAAGGAATGAGTTTGCTCCATGTGAGTGGTACCCCACGTGTATGGACGCATAGACCCTGCCCACAACTATGTGGCTAAAATTTACCAATCTGTCTGCTTTTCTACTTTCAGGACCAGTACATATAAATGATCAAATGATATATAAGAGCACAAACGACAAGCATTAATGAATTATTATTACCGGTAAAATAAAATATGTTTATTTGACATGTGCAGAACAGAAAACTTTGTTTTGTTTCGGATATATTTGTTATGTTAATGCTAATTATGTTATGTTATGCTAATTTCATTACGTTTTGAAAATTGGTTTATTTTCGTTTTCGCAAAATTTCTTTTAGTTTTTGTTAAATTTCATTTATTCATTTTTGAATGAATTCCAAATTTTTGGGAACGATTCGAATTCGGATCGGTTAAAAAATGATCGACCAATTCGAATTCTGTGTGAAAAATAGCTGGTTGTTAAGCAGCTTGCCGAGAAGCCGGCCACCGTATCCTTAAAATAGGAGTAAAGGAATTTTTTTTAAGATTCATACTTACCTAGGTGGATGCAGCATCGGTCCGATGCTGCATCTGTCCCCCAGTGCCTCTGCACTGAAAACCGTGCGATCGAACAGCACTGATCGCTCGGTTTTCAGAGCTCTGTGAGCAGAGAGCTGTAGACTGTCAGTCACAGCTCTCTGCTCATTTCCCTCCTCGCTCAATGGAGCGATGGGCTGTGAAGGGGCGGCTCGCTGAGAGGCTGAGACGGGTGTCAGTCCAGGTACCTGGCGGATCCAGACCTCCATTGTCGGGATGACGCAGTGCCTGGACTGACATTGGTGAGGTTGTTAGAGAGCGGACTTCAGTCCGCTCTCTGTTGAAAACGGGTCAGAGGAGTGCAAAACAGATTGCACTCCTGTGACCCATAGGAGAAGTCCAGCCAAACAAGAATTGGATGGACTTCTCCTTTTAACAACCGATGACTCATCACCTGTTAGCGGGCTTCCGCCCTGACAGCTGAAATGTAAACAAAACATTGCCTGCAATAGAAAAAACAAAGGGCGTGGGGTCCCCCACAGTCCATACCAGGCCCTTATATGAGCATGCAGCCTGGCAGGCCAGGAAAGGAGGGGACGAATGACTGCTCCCCCCTCCTTATCGGAATTTGGAAGCCTCCTTTAACAAGGGGGGCCTCCAAATCCCGGCCTCCCCTATGTGAATGAGTATGAGGTACTTTGTACCTCTACTCATTCACCAAAAAAGTATCAAAAATAAAAAAAAACAGTAGAGGGTTTTTGACAAGTTCTTTTTTTTTTGTTTTTTCTTTAAATAATGTCCCCCGATGTAGATCCATCGTCAATCACAGTTCTTATATTGGTAAGGGGCGGGGCCACCTGGTGACCCTGCCCTCTTGTGACGTTATCGACCCAGCATGCCCCGGTCAGTGATGTCACAAGGGGGTGGGGACACCCGCTGATGTCATCTTATCACTCCTCCCTGTTACTATCGAAGAAATGTCAGACGGAGGAGCAGGCAGTCCACAAGGCTGGGGGTTTTCTTTTTTCTTTCTTTTTTTTGGGGTTCGGGGGACATTGATTTTTATTTTTTATTGAATAGTCAAAAACTTGCTTACTGTTTTTATTCACTTTTTTTAAACATTTTTGGTGAATGGGGGGATTCTGGTAAGCCCCCTGCCAGAAGAGCCCCACAACCACAGCCCAGGGTTATGGGGAAGAGACAGAGGGGCTTTGTTAAAGATAGGTTAAGGGCATATGGCCTGGTATGGTTCTGGAGGGGGAGGGGGCGATCGTTCGTCCCCCCCCTTTCCTGGCCTCCCTGGCTGCATGCTCAGATAAGGGTCTGGTATGGATTTGAGGGGGACACCACGCCCTTTTTTTTAAAGAATTTTCTATTGCCGGCATTGTTTTGTTTACATTTCAGCTGTCAGTCAGGAAGCTCGCTGACAGCTGATGAGTTATCAGCTGTTAAGGACACGGCGGCCCACTGCTTAACAATCAGCTATTCTTCAGACAGAATTTAAATCGGTCGATCATTTTTTGACCGATCTGAATTCTAATCGTTCTGAAAATTTGAAACTTTTTAGAAAACGTATAAATGAAATAAATTTTAACCACCTGCCGACTACACTATAGCCGAATGATGGCTACAGCGCAGCCGGCTAGTTCTAGGAGGCCGCCATATGACGGCTTCCTGTGCTCGGCTTCTCGCGAGGTAAAGGGCCAATCATATTGGCTCTTTACCACATGATCACACTGTCCAAAGACGGAGCAATCACTATGTAAAACCGGGGTCATACCCCGGTTCATTGCTCTCCTCTCCTCACACTGCTACATACAGCGTGTGAGGAGAGGAGTGAGATCCGTGCAGCAGCGTGACTTAATGGATATTTTTCTGTGCTATAACAGTGCTCATCAGTGCCCTAACAGTGCCACTACAGTGCCCTAATGGTGCCATCAGTGTCAGTACAGCGCTCATCAGTGCCCTAAAGTGTCACTATAGTGCCATCAGTGGCAGTACAGTGCCCTAAAATGCCACTACAGTACCACTACAGTGCTCATCAGTATCATCAGTGCCACTACAGTGCTCATCGGTGCCCTACGGTGCATCTCAATGCCTTATGGTGCCACTACAGTGCTCATCAGTTCCCTACCGTGCCACTACAGTGCTCATCGATGGCCAACGGTGCACTACAGTGCTTATCAGTGCAACTACATTGCCACTACAGTGCTCATCAGTGCCCCACGGTGCCACTACAGTGCTCATCAGTGCCACTGCAGTGCTCATCAGTGCCCTTCAGTGCCCTACAGTACCCATCAATGAGTGCTTATCAGTGCCCTACAGTGAAAAGCATTGCCATCAGTGAGTGTTTATCAGTGCCCTACAGTGAAAATCATTTCCATCAGTGAGTGCTTATCAGTGCCCTACAGCAGTGGTCATCAACCCTTTCCTCAGGGCCCACTAACAGGCCAGGTTTGCAAGATAACTGAAATACATCACAGGTGATATCATTTGCTGCTCAGTGATTGCAGTATTCTAGTCTGCATCTCCCCAAGGTAATACATAAAACCTGGTCTGTTAGTGGGCCCTGAGGACAGGGTTGATGACCACTGCCCTACAGTGCCATAAGTGAGTGTTCATCAGTGTCACTACAGTGCCCTATTAATGCTCATCAGTGCCTATCAGTGCCGCCTCATCAGTGCACATCAGTGCCAGCTAATCAGTGCAGTCTCAGTGCAGTACATTAGTGCCCATCAGTGCACCTTCATCAGCACTCATCAGTGCACCCTCATCAAAAGCCAGGAGAGCAGCCTCTTCAGCACCCAGCAGTGCAACCTCATTAGTGCACATAAGTGCACCCTCGTCAGAACCCAGCAGTGCTGCCTCTTCATCACCCAGCAGTGCAGCCTCATTAGACCAGCCTCATCAGCACCCATTAGTGCAGCCACATCTGTCCCAATGTCCCTATCGCTGCAGCTTGTCACCACAGCCCACAGTCACAAGTATGGCGAACATTTTTTTTTCCAGTGAAGACGCATTCCAACTTCTAAGCTTGACCGATGAGAGCTTGGGGAGCTCTCTGTGTCCGAGTTTGATTCTGGTTTGAATTTTGAACCCGTTTTAAGCAGTGGGTCTGCTACAGAATCAGAGAAGGAGGAAAGTGTGCCCACCAAAAGAAGGCGTTCTGGCAAGGATCAGGCTACCACAAGTAAAGCAGTGGCATCCACCAGCAGCGCAGAGGCATCCACTAGTAGTGCAGTGGCAACCCCAAGAAATTAAGCATCTCTACAAGAAAGGCCAGGCACTAGTCGGGTGTCATCTCAGCCCCAAAGGGTTAGGACCCATGCCAGGCTTCCCTATGCCCTTCAAAACCCACTATGGCTTCCTCCTAACTCAGGAGTAGCGAACATTCCCCCTTTTAGTGCCCAGCCCGGTGAATATAGGGAATTTTTCCCCCATTTGATTTTTTAATTACATTTTTACCCATGACCTATTATGCTCAATTGTGGCCCAGTGTAACCTATATGCTCAACAATTCATATTAAGCAACCCAGGTTCAAGTTACACCCGTCACTATGAGTGGAGTGAACTAACAGTGGAGGAACTTAGAATATTTTTGAGTCTCACTTTCAATATGGGACTCACAAAAAAAAAATTGTACTCCTACTGGTCCTCCCACCCCATCCACCACATGCTAGTCTACTCATCCATTATGCCAAGATCAAGGTACCTAATGATTATGTGGTTCCTCCATTACAGCGACAACACCTAGTGCCCCCCCCGACATGACCCAGCATATGACAAATTATATAAAATTCAGCCACTTCTAAAAAAAATTCTCTGAAAATTTCGCCCAGTTATTTACCCCCGACCAAAATATCTCTGTGGAGGAGTCACTTGTCCCCTTCACTGGTAGGCTGAGCTTCAAGCAGTTTAAAAGGGCCTGATATGGGGTTAAACGCTACAAATTATGTGACAGAGCCATGGTGTACACCTATGCCTTCCTGGTGTATGAACGAAAGGACACCCAGCTCCATCCCCCTGAATGTCCAGAGTACATTAGATCCAGCGGAAAAGTTATTTTGGAGCTTGTATATCCACTCTTAAAAAGGGTTATCATCTATATGTGGATAATTACTACACGAGTTTGCCCCCTTTCTGAAATCTTCACCGGAAGAAGACTCCAGAATGTGGTACAGTGAGAGCGAATAGGAAGGGCTTCCCGCAAAGGCTCCTTAATACAAGACTACGAGGAATGAAGAGATATTGGCTATCAAGTGGAGGGACAAACGAGACATATACATGCTCTCATCAATTTATAATGACGCCTATGTGCAAATCCCCCGAAGGAATGGCCCAATCCAGAAACCAGCATGTGTCCACAACTACAGTTTGTTCATGTCGGGAGTCGACTTCAATGTGCAAATGATCACGACCTACCTTGCTGTAAGAAGAACCCACCATTGGTTTAAAAAATTCGCTATTTATTTTTTCAATTTGGTCATTTATAATACACATGTAATTTACCGTAAATCCACCGAGACCCCTATATCCTATCTGCATTATCAAGAAGAAATTGTCACTGCTCTTTTGTACGCTGAAAGCCCACCAGAAAGCATTCGCTCAGATGCAGTGAGCAGACTCCACGAATGCCATTTTCCTGAGAAAGTCCCTCCCCCGAAACAGGCCAAAGACGTCAAAAGAAATGCCAGGTTTGAGAAGGGACAGATTTTGAACGTCAAGTTGAAATAAGTCTCTCAAAGGTGGACACTGATGTGGAAAAAAAAAGAAATGCCAGGTGTGCTCCAGAGGAGGAGTTAGAACACCCATTTTTATTGTCCCCAGTGTCCTTCCCAACCAGGCCTCTGCATAGGCAACTGTTTCCGCCGTTCCCATACTTCTCTACATTGTTTGTGAAGTACGGTTAATGTAATTCTCAATTCATGCCATTTGCTTTCACACCCCTTTATGCCACTGCCTGCTCCTGAACTAACCCTGGCCTGTTAGTGGACCACACCGTTGCCTGCTGTCTAAACTGTACATACCTCTGCCTGCTCCGAAACTGACCCTGGCCTGTTTTTCAACCATGCTTCTGAGTACCGCTTAAACTGTACATTTCTCTGCCTGCTCTGGAACTGACCCTGGACTGTTTGACCATGCTCTTTGCCTGCCTCTTGGACTGATCTTTTACCCTGCTACTGTAGTAGTGGGATTCACAACACAGGGGTCTCACATATGTGAGGGGCTCCAGAATTGTTTTTCTGAATGAAGAATATACATTTTTTGGTTTTCTCATTCCCGGTTTAGGGTCTGGAGACCAGAGGCTTCAAAAAGATTTGGGTGGGAGAATCCTCTACCCCTGTCCCCATTCTCTTCTGACTGAGGCCCGAAGTCCGATATTTCTGCCTGCAGCCAACTTACTGCCATCATGCCTCTGCCTGCTGCATGAACTGACCACACCTCTGCCTGCTACCTGTACTATGGACCATGTTCCTGCCTACTACCAGGACCAAAATTTTGGCACTGCTGATAATATCTCTACTTATCGTCTAAGGCTCGCTAGTTCCTAAATGTCTTGCAGGACAATTTCATGGGTCAGATGATAGACACACCAACTAGAAATAAAGCATTAATGGATCTACTGATTTACCAACAATACAGACCTGATCACTGATGTGGAAATATGGGGCAATTTAGGAAACAGCGATCACAGGTCAATTGGCTTCAGTATAAATCACACAAATAGGAAACATAAGGGGAATACAAAGACACTGAATTTCAAAAGAACCAACTTCCCTAAACTACGAACCTTGCTAGAAGGCATAAATTGGGATAAAACCTTAGAAACAAAGAACATGGAGGAGAGATGGGTTTGCTTTAAGAGCATATAAAATAAGGGCATTAGCCATATGCATCCCAATGGGAAATAAATTTAAAAGAGCAAAAAGTCCTGGATGGCTTAACTCCAATGTAAAAATGCAAATAAAAGCAAAGGAAAAGGCCTTAAAAAAATATAAGGTTGAGGGATCATCATCAGCATTCAGATTTTATAAACAACAAGAAATGTAAGGGTTCAATTAGGACGGCTAAGATAGAACACGAAAGACACATAGTGGAGGAGAGCAAAAAAAAATCCCAAGAAATTCTTTAAGTATGTAAACAGTAAAAAAGGGAGGACAGACCATATTGGCCCCATAAAGAATGAGGAAGGACATCTGGTTACAAAGGATGGGGAGATGGCAAAAGGTATTGAATTTATTCTTCTCCTCAGTCTTCACAAGGGAATCGAGGGGTTTCAGTAAACAAAACTGCAGTATTTATCCTCATGACACATCATGGTTAACAGAGGGCAGAATTAAAATTAAAATTGGGGAAGTTAACATTAATAAATCACCGGGACCAGATGGCTTGCAAACCGAGGGTACTTAGGGAACTCAGTCAAGTAATTGCCAGACCATTGTTCCTAATTTTTACTGACAGTCTACTGACTGGAATGGTACCAGCTGATTGGAGAAAAGCGAGTGTAGCACCAACATTTAAAAAGAGCAAAAATACATCCCTGGGAAATACAGACCAGTTAGCTTAACATCAATAGTATGCAAGCTCTTGGAGGGGATGAAAAGGGACTATATACAAGATTTTAGTAATGAGAACGGTATCATTAGCTGTAATCAGCATGGATTCATGAAGAATCGTTCTTGCCAAACCAATCTATTAACCTTCTATAAGGAGGTGAGTTGCCATCTAGATAAAGGAAGGCCCGTAGACATGGTGTGTCTGGATTTTGCAAAAGCATTTGACTCATAAATGTTTACTGTACAAAATAAGGTCCGTTGGCATGGACCATAGGGTGAGTACATGGATTGAAAACTGGCTACAAGGGTGAGTTCAGAGGGTAGTGATAAATGGGGAGTACTCGGAATGATCAGGGGTGGGTAGTGGGGTTTCCCAGGGTTCTGTGCTGGGACCAATCCTATTTAATTTGTTCATAAAAACCTGGAGGATGGGGTAAACAGTTCAATCTCTGTATTTGCAGACGATACTAAGCTAAGCAGGGCAATAACTTCTCCGCTGGATGCAGAAACCTTGCAAAAAGATCTGAACAAATTAATGGGGTGGGCAACTACATGGCAAATGATGTTTAATGTAGAAGAATGTAAAATAATGCATTTGGGTGGCAAAAATATGAATGCAATCTATACACTGGGGGGAGAACCTCTGGGGGAATCTAGGATGGAAAAGAACCTGGGGGTCCTAGTAGATGATAGGCTCAGCAATGGCATGCAATGCCAAGCTGCTGCTAACAAAGCAAACAGAATATTGGCATGCATTAAAAAGGGGATTGACTCCGGAGATAAAATGATAATTCTCCCGCTCTACAAGACTCTGGTCCGGCCGCACCTAGAGTATGCTTTCCAGTTCTGGGCACCAGTCCTCAAGAAGGATGTACTGGAAATGGAGCGAGTACAAAGAAGGGCAACAAAGCTAATAAAGGGTCTTGAGGATATTAGTTATGAGGAAAGGTTGCGAGCACTGAACTTATTCTCTCTGGAGAAGAGATGCTTGAGAGGGGATATGATTTCAATTTACAAATACTGTACTGGTGACCCCACAACAGGGATAAAACTTTTTCGCGGAAGGGATTTTAACAAGACACGTGGCCACTCATTAAAATTTGAAGAAAAGAGGTTTAACCTTAAAATACGTAGAGGGTTCTTTACTGTAAGAGCGGCAAGGATGTGGAATTCCCTTCCACAGATGGTGGTCTCGGCGGGGAGCATCGATAGTTTCAAAAAACTATTAGATAAGCACCTGAACGACTACAACATACAGGGATATACAATGTAATACTGACATATAATCACAAACATAGGTTGGACTTGATGGACTTGTGTCTATTTTGATCCTCATCTACTATGTAACTATGAGAGAAAATGGGTGGTCTCTAGAAATCATAACCATGAATATAAAAATGACAAATTGTACCATCATCCAAGATTTAGTGGAATAGAGGTTTGGGAACCTGGTCCCCAACCAAGGTTCACCAGGGGCAAAGGACTATCTCGGTACAGTATGGGAAAAGTATAAATAGGACAAAAAGACAGTCATAAAAATTACAAAAATTTATTGGTACAAACTTCAAAACATTAAAACAAGGGTGACTTGGTCATATATAATACTTCGACTAGTTTCGCGGGGTGAAACGCTTCATCAGGAAATACATCTGTAAATAGACAAGATCAATTGACAAAATAATCAAGGCATATACAACATTTACAAAAAAATGTACAATGGGTAGAGAAGGGGAAGGGGGGTATATAGGGCTGCTTACCCAAGTCCCAGTGTAGTTGGAGCGCATACCAAGTGGAGCCTCCTGAGGCGACTGGGGGAAATTAACAAGTCAGCAGGCTAGAGTCTGAATGGAATGAGGTATGAAAGGTATAGATACCAAGATTATATTGTATCCAGGGAGAAAGTGTCCCAGTGAAGTGATGAAAAACTTAGGTAAAAGTAAGGTGATGGGTAAACAGAAGGAGTAGCGCATACCGTAGTGGAAGTAAAAAAACGGTGAAAGCACAGAAAAACACAAGAAACTCAAAAAAACCCTGAAAAAAGAACTACACTGCTGAGAAGGAAGGGAAGGGGGAACGAAACGGGGGAGGGGAGAGCGAGGAAGAACATAAAAACGGGGAGGGAATAAGAGAAAAAGAATTGGGAGGAGGGGGGGTGACATCCTCCCAATTCTTCCCAATTCTTTTTTTCACACCCTTACCTGGTGTGAAAAAAAGACAAAAATGTTATATGGGTACAGTGTTGCATGACTAAGTAATTGTCATTCAAAGTGTGAGAGCACTGAAAGCTGAAAATCGGCCTGGTTAGGAAGGGGGCAAGTGATTAAAGAATTTCGTTACTATTCATTACTATTTCTTTCAGAGATTCGGATACAGCTGAATCTTCGAATAACCAAAAATTTGTCCGAATTTATATTCAGACCGAAACGAATTGCACATGACTAATGTTTATTGCAAATATAATTGTATGGCATGGTTTCTGTTGAAATGAATGGTCTAGTGCAGCCTTTTTCAATCTTTTTACTTCAGAGAAATTCCTGAAATAATTTTCAGGTTTTGGGGAACCCCTGCTAAAATCAGTTCATTGAGGGTCAGAGGGAAGAATGCTTCCACTTCAGTGGTGGTCAGAATGCCACCCTTGCAGACAGCAAAGAAGATAGTTGGTGTAATGATGCTGACTCTGCCAAAAGGCATTGGACACAGAATTATGCAGGTACCTTAATATTGGAGGTCAATCAGCCACAGCTCATCGTTGAGCCTAGCAACCTCTGAAGGAACCCTGGTTGAGAATGGTTGGTCTAGTGACAGAGCCTCTATAATCTGTTATGACTGATGTGATTGTAGAGCGTATTTAAAGTTCTTTTTAAATGGTCAGAGATGTATAAATACCTGTATTAATAAAATAAATAAAACTTGTATGTATGAGAGTTGTATTACCGCACCTTAAGCAGGGTATACACACATCGTTGAGCAGGAACCAGATGAATTTCAATGTGTGTGTTCCCCTCCCTGTTCAACCAGTCCAATGACCAACTTCTATATCGAACAAGCCAGTTGGAAAACCACTACAGCCATTGGCTGATCTGTGTATTCTGAAAGGTCAGAGTCCCCGCTGTCAGAGTACAATAGAGCAGCAGTGTGGGAAATCCCTGCATTCCCACCGCTTGTGTGGTTGCGGGGATCTGTGAGTTTTTTTCCATTCAAAGCACTGGTTGAACAAAAAAAAAAATAAAAACTCTGCATGTATACCCAGCTTTAGTGTAATTTATGGAGAACTGATAGAAAATTATCATATCTTTATCACATTACCAACAAAAGTCCTGGTCATGGTCACATAATTTGACAAGGATTGATTGTGGGTTATTTTTACAAAAACAGACAGCCCTCTCTATTAAAATACACAAGATAAACAAACCTTTCACTGGAGGCAGAATCAGGCCTTATTTCCCATTATTTATTTTACATGTGTACGTGTCTAAATTAGAGAAATCCCTCATTGACAGCTGCCTTCACACAATACAACGACTGGCAGTGTAATTTGGGATGAGAGCATTTACGAGAACAAGTCCTCTCCCTTTCCTGTGTTCCCACAGATCTGTCTAGGAATAAATTAGGACAACATTCTTTTTAAAGTGATTTCCTACATAACACATCTTCCAACCTTTTTAACAGAAAGCGAGTAACACTTGAAGTTAGTGTAAACATACAGTGCTAACTTTTGCTTTTGTTCCAAAACGTATATACCGACAGACACGCACGTGTCTACAGCTCCACAGCTACTCATAAGCATGGCCAGTGTTTAATAGTAGGCTAGGGATTCCAGGACTGAAACGTCTACATTGCATTTTTGTTTGCACATTTTAAGGGTCTATTCACATCACGCTTTGCACTAATGCCAGTGCTTTGTGTTTTGGTAACACTCAATTGCTTTCTTTGAAAGCAGTCTTTTGTTATCAGTTCCTGTGAGGTCTTCTACAGGCTTCTCATTGTTTGCAGCATACACTCCATGTGGAGAATCCCCTCTGTTTTTAACAATGTCTGCTCTCACTGGCATGATCATGGTGCTGGCTATAGTTATGTTAAAGCGGACGTCCAACGTCCCTCACCAGCACCAGCATTTTCTCCCCAGCTTCTTCCTGGTGCCAGTCTTCAGCTGTCTTGGTTGGACATTTTATGTCTCTTCTGCAATAGAGATGCTGCCTGTTTTTTCAACTTTAGTTCTATTTTAAGACTACAAACTCAGAAGGCTTGGTTATGGGTTCATCCCCTGCTGACAAAAAGGAAAAAAGAGAAAATGTTCAACCCGAATCATTAGAGGAGCCAGACTTAACTGTTTTGGCTTTCAGAGTGTTGCGCTGACACACAATAGGACGTGTTGCTCCTGCATTGCACTGAATAAACAATACTCGTTGGACTTTGATTTTTACTGTACATGCTTTGGGAATAGAGTACATTGACAAATGCACCCCAATGCAAATGGTGTAAAGTTTCTAGAATAAAAATGTTATATATATTGTGCAGCTGCTTTTGCAAGCAATACCCCCCCCCCCCCATTTGAGCATCAGTGGTGATATTCGGGATATCTGTGACCTTCTGTAGGGTCAATATCAATGTCCTTAGGATGTAAATGGAGTCAATAATCACACACAGAGATTTTGTTGTCATAGTTGTTGAAGTATCTTTGCAAACAGGGCTAGCCAGGTGATTCTAGACCGAAAGTGAACATTCCCTTTGGGCAGATATTCATCCGCCGGGTGGTGGTACTTGAATCTAGTTAATTCAATAGGGGCTTTTTGAGAAATAAGAGGTGCCTGAGGGATGGCAAGGTATAGCACACTGGGCTCTGGTGACAGTGGGGTCTCCTCATCGCTGTCAAAATCCAGCGCATCTCATTAGATCCTCCTGGGAGGCTCCAGATGAGAAACTTGGAGGATGAACAGAGCCTCTTGTGCGGTGAGGGTGGCTGTTGTTGCAGAAACCAGAAGGGGCCTTTGTGAGAGGACCAGCACCAGGGAATCTAGGATAGGTGGACCAGTGCTGTCCAAGAGGTCCACCGTGGACAAATCCAGAGGTGGCAGTGACAGCACCTCTTCCAGAATGATCTCCAAAGGTAAAGCAGGTGGAGATCTGGATGAGGGAAGACAGGACGGTAGTTTGAACCCTGGTCCAGTGGGGGAGGCCATACCAGGTGAGTCTCACAGGGTCGGATGAAGAATTTTGGCTGGAGGTTCCTGCGAGGTGGTGGCTTTGGTGCCCTCGGGAATCACGGGCAGGCCATTGGAGCTGAGGTCTACGGGTTTTGACCTCAAGCATCTTCTGGAACAGATGGATCTTGCAATGGGGACAATGAGCCTGTGGGTGGAGCAGAGCTAGGCGTCTCCTTCAGGATGGACAGATGAGGCTTGCTGGGCAAGCCTGAACAAGTTCTAGAAAACTAAACTACAGCCATAATCTCTTTAGTGGTGGTCTTCAAGTGCATGTGGTGGGCATATCTTGCCGACTACACCATGTTGTGTCCAGGGCCTACTGCACCTGTGCATGTGAGGTAACACTTTGCCCGAAGGTGTGCTCATCAGTGCCCGGGACCAGGGGGAGGCTGCCGTCATGTGAGAAATCAAACATTAAGGCAGTCCCCAACTCAGAGATGAGCCACTTTTGTGCAGCAACAATGTAAAAAGTAATTCTGTGAGATGTTTTGTCTCATGTCACTACACACTTAACTGAGATGTTTGCATTAGGAGGGACATGCAGAGCCTGCGCCCACTCCACCAGTCCAGTGCCCTCTGTTACCTCACTCGCAGTAACAGAATGGAGTCCCGCTGAGCACCTAGCGGGCCCCATGCATGCTCATTAACGCTATCCTTGCCATACTTCATGATCAGGCTTTGAATCTCTGTTACACATACTCCATAGTGCTTTTACAGACCTTGCTTCTTTGGGATACGCCAGAACCCAACATGCACCCCTTTTGAATAACTTCAGACTAGGCTCAAAGCAGCTAACACTCAATGCGGCTGCCCCAGCATACCTCTACAGGTAGTGTCCATAATTACGACATTACGGCATGCCTGGAGCCGACAACAGGTCCCAGCAACCTTCTTCTTCTTCAATAGTTCCCACGTGCCCTGGGGCACTGACCTCTCTCTTTCATAATACAAAAGGCCAGACCCCAAAAAAGCCTTATGAACTAACCCAGAGAAGGCAGTAAAATATTAACCTCTTCTCCCTGACTTGGGCAGCTGATCTGGCTAGCTAACTCACAGTAGTCAACCTGCCTACCAGCTCACACCAGAGCAATTAGATAACTGGTCTTAAGCTGGCCAAACATGAGTAGAATTTTTTTTAAAACATTTTTTCAAAACATTTGTTTTTCGAATAGGTAAATCAATATTGGTTTTCAACTGTAGTGCTAAGCACTACAATGCTCAGCTGTAGGTTTCTGTTCATATTGATGGACAAGGAAAGCAGCAAAGATGCCACCAGATAAAAACAAAAAGTGGGTAAAAACAAAGTGATAAAGGCAGTTATTTTTTAACCAGCTCAATCAATAGTTGTCCCAGACAGCAGCTGGCTGGTGGGTTGTTGGCCTCCCATAGACATGAATTCAATGCCAGGACAATGTCCTTTAGCACCCAAGACAAAACCACCAAACCACCCCATACATTGTGAATAGATTTAGCAATATAGTTTGTAGGTCTTGCTGTTTTCGTGCCTCTCTTCCTGCTAAATCGCCCAAGGCCTACCCCTCGGCCTGGCCCTGCATGAAATTATCACCCAATCCTACTGTAATGGCTTATTAGGTGACTGTTATCTCTTGTATATGAACAGCATTACTTATCCTTTTAGAAACTATTTAGTAAAACAGTCTGTCAGAAATCGTGCTTAGTACTATGGAATTTGATTGGATGTGAATGATATATGACTATCTTGCAGTCACCAGTTGTTCCTATAATAACAGCTGCCCGTTTTATTCTGTAGCTGCATTATGTGTATTGGCCTGGCAGATTTTGCCTTGCTTTATGTTTTTACACATTAATTCCCACTGTCTTGCTGCAGCTAAAAAAGGGTAAAGGTGCTACATTTCTTGGAAGAGACACTTGCTAATCTGGGAATTTGTGACCTTTAGCTTTGACACTATCACCACCTGTTATCAGCAGCAGCCAATAGAGAGGGCTGGGGAGTTCATATAAAGAGCTTTTGCAGCTCAACTCTACCCAGACCACTTGGCTTGAGTTGGGATAACACAAGGCTTTTGAGCTGTCTCATTCATTGACAACATTCCTTCCTTTAGGTAGCCCAGGCACCATGCTGCGTGTAAGATGTGTGAGAGGAGGAAGCAGGGGAGCTGAAGCTGTCCACTACATAGGATCCATGGTCTGTATCCTTATAGTTCATACCTTAAATGCCATGACTGTTCACATTGCATAATCCTGGGCTGGCTCAGATGTACTGGTTACTGCAACTTATGCCATATTACATCCGATCCAGTAATATAATTACATACAGCCAGATATATGTTTAGCTGCAGACATCTTGCCATGTGATAGCTGCATTTTTGGTATAGTATCTTTTTATAGAACCATCACCCTTGATATGAATTTAGCCTTGTGAACTGACATCATCTTCCCTGATCACATTGCCAAGGCTGCGATTTGTAGAATGTCTGTTATCAGATTTGTGCTGTTCTTTCCGTATCCACACCTTCAGCTGAATTTAGCTCATTCATTCATCAAAACCATGCAACTGTAAAGTGAGTCTGGGAACAGCTGATCAATTTTCGCTCCAGTTTCAGAAGTAGGCATTGCTCCAAGTTCAATCTATGGAGCATGGGAGTTTAAAAATAGGGAGTTCCAAATTTCTTTTCATTCACATATCTTCTATCCCTGCCTAGTCTGCGGTAATATACAGAGAATACTACAAAAATCCCTAAAAATCAGTAAGGTTTATGTGTTATATTGAGTGTTCCTAAAATAATGGTTCAGCAGTTTTTCTACATGCTTGGTAAACCTGGACTAAGGCAATTTTTTATTTTTTTTTGCAATCCGCAATCCCCTTGTTTTTTTTAAATTATCACAGCAGTTGAAAACAAATTACATTTTTGTACATATGTTTGGGGGAGATGCTGAAAGGAATGAAATACCCCAGCCCCCCAATCGATTTTTTTTTAATTCTATTTTTATCCATCCAATGGTAGTATAACACACAACAGAACCAACATTGAGCATTATCTATGCATCTATGTCTTTGAAGGAGGGGACAATTCAAACAATTGTCCATGGCTTCAACCTTGCCTGACTGATCATTGACCCTAGAACAGATGACCATGATGATTACTTTTCCATATACATTTTGTTGCCCAATCTTTGGTCATCTCAGTTCTGTGGCCAGCTAGGCTAAACTTAAGTCACTTCCAAAATCAGGCTTTACAGCCTAAATACACAGAACTTTGTGTTTAAATGTTTTTTGTGTTCTTACGTTACTACAGTTGTAAATATGCAGACAGAAGGGGATGTGTACACTCTCAAGGGATCCTTTTCAGAAATTGAGTTTTACACTTGCATTAAAGAAATTGGATTGCTAATAAAGTAACATGCACTGGTTTATGCATATCCTGAGGACGCGTGTCCTCTGTTAGTAAATAACCCCCCAAGTCCTTGCAATGCAATCCACTTAATGGACTCAGTGTGTGATTGTTTCAGGAAGGGCTGAAGCTCTCCAGCTGTTACTCAAAATACAGTTCTCCATAAGAAGGCCATTCTGGAATGTCCTCCGCCCGAATTCAGCACCAAGGCGTAAGAACGCCTTCTCTAGTTTGCAGGGGTCTAATTTAGTTTTCTTCTTTGTAGATAATGGTAGGAGGGGGACTAACCTTTTTCTAGCTTTATTTCAGCAGTGAGTTCAGCAGCAGTGGCTGCTCTAGGCAGATCTTCTAAATAAAACAGAAATTGCAATGCAGCTTTGCCACCAACAGCCTAGATTGCTGGGACTTTTAGTTCCACAGTGGCAATAAATGAGTTACTGACCTTTAGCTTTTTTACATTATTATATGGTTTTGTATTGCATTGATTGAAAATGTTTCCAGCAATTATATGGGGGCAGTAATATGTTGGCCACAAGTTAATCAATTGTACCAGTCAACAGTTATCACAAATTAGCCACAGAGGTCCATTATTGCTTAAAATTGTTTACTTGACAAAGTGAATGTTCTAATTTCAAAGTGAAATTCACTTTTAGTAAATAAGTTGAAGTTGTGTTAATTTCTTCATCCAATCATTTACAAGCAAAAATCAATTTTTTAAAATTCTCTTGCACATTATTGGGTGTTTAAAGTACGTTTTTTTTTACTAAGCTAAGTGAACAATCACTGTTTGAGTGAACAGTTCTAACTTTAGTAAATCAACTATTAATTTTTTCATAGTAGAAATGAACTTCAGCCCATAGATTAGTATCATTCCTTGTCATATTTGGCAATTCCCTTCATACCACTAGATAGAAAGCAGATGGTTTGATTGTTTGACTTTATACTGAACCCCATATGTTCCCTGTGAACAGCATTTTATTAGTTGTAATTCCATAAACATTAATATGGTCCAGGACCATAGTTCTGTGGTTAGCTTTAGGATCACATGCATGTGTATTGATGGAGCAATCCTTGTTGAAATTAAAATCACTCAAAGCAGCCAAGAACATGAATGTGTTGCAAACTGAGGACTCGTAATATGTGCAGACAGTGCGGCTGTACAAAGGTCCTCTGGGACTCCTTTTTAATAGAAGGGGGGTCATTGGGTGCCTGGGACCCCTCCCATAGTCACGTACATTTGAACATGGCTCGCTTCCATCATCTAGCTGTCACTTCATACACACAGAAGTCTTTTTATTTGACAAACAGTTCAATGGGGGGCAAAAAAATGATTGGTTTTGCACAAGAGTCCGCCACTGGCTGCAAATGTACTATAAGACCATACTGTATTGCACACATATCCTTAAATATTAAAGTGGCCATTGTAAAAGTTAATAAAGAACTTAACATAAAGACAAATCACAATAATCAGCCATTCAACACAAGGGTTTTGATTTACTCAAGGCAAATATGCTGATCACTTTACAAGGGATTTTTTTCCTAGGGCTTGTAGAATGTGGTGTAAATTCACTATGCAAAGAATACTAGTCACATATAAAAAAAACTTTATATATAAAAAATGTTTTTGCTTGCACATGATTGGATGATGGAAGTTAGCAGAGCTTCACCCCATTCACTAAGCTCT
The DNA here is from genome assembly GCA_037952925.1 of Lithobates clamitans. Taxonomy (NCBI): domain Eukaryota; kingdom Metazoa; phylum Chordata; class Amphibia; order Anura; family Ranidae; genus Lithobates; species Lithobates clamitans. The sequence goes on along the minus strand of JBBGZY010000276.1, from coordinate 1,090,248 downwards.
GCAAATTCCTCTGCAAACTTCCCTTCCATAGTGAGCAGCCTATGTGCCCTAGTAAATCAACCCCAAGGTCTATCGGATTAATAATGCTTCCTCTATTTCTGCTTATTTAAGGGAAGCGTTATTTTTTATGTTGCTGATTTTACTATTCCTACTATTTCCGTCCAGCAGTTCAAAGCAGCCTAGATTGAAAAGCAAGGGGTAACAAAGGGGTTAAACAAACAACTGTGCAAAGCAAGCTAGCTGTTACAGTCAGGCAACCATAGGAAGTTCTATGTCCATAGGAAGACCACATGCTCAGCTCAGAGGTCCCTGATAAGATAAGGGCTTTAATCTTGTTTACAGCAGCTGTTACATGGTTTACTTTGACCACTGGTTCTCCAGGAGCACAGTGCAACTCTCTGGAGTGCTTGATAAAAATATGTCACATGTGTACGTGCAGTGTGGCATGAAAGACCTTTCTACATGGCCATTAATCTCAGCTCACACAAGAGGCCTTTATGCAGAAGCATGCATCCTAGCTATACTGTACAGTAATTGGGCATGAACACTGCAGTGCCCCCAGCCACCACTAGGTGGATGCATGCGAACACACTCATTTCTACTTACAAATCTCAAAAGTGCATTATAACTTTTGGCTTTTTATTATTATTAATATTGGCATTTCTATAGCATGGATAATTTACTTATAGTATGCTTTACATACTGTATATTCACATCAATCCCTGCTCTAAAGGAGCTTACACTCTAAGGTCCCTATCTCACATGCTTACATACTAGGGCCAATTTTAGATAAGATCCAATTGCCCTATCAGCACATAGTTGGAGCTTTTACACTTTTATTATAGAAATAAGTTTATATACCAATTGGAAGAATACATAAAATTGAAGCCATATCTAAATTTTGGCATTGGTAAATTATTATTATTATTATTATTATTATTATACAGGATTTATATAGCGCTAACAGTTTGCTCAGCGCTTTACAACATGAGGGCAGACAGTACACTTACTATACAAATCAATACAGGAGGAATCAGAGCGCCCTGCTCATTAGAGCTTACAATCTAGAAGAGCAAACATATAAAGTATTTAAGTGCAGTTTTAGGTAGATATGATTTACTTAAAGGGTAACTCCATTTTTGTGGGCAAAACAAGCAAATAAAAATAATATAGCAAATGCTATGCAAGCCATATTATTGGATGTTTTTGAAAATTACATTTCCTTGTCAGTTTGCAGCTTTGTCATTGTAAAATTTAATGCAATATGGCAACTGGGCGGCCTTCTCATGTGCATATGGTAGGTGTACAGAACCCCCGGAAAATGTAAATTTCTGCTTGTGTGATTGGATCACTGATTTTCCCAGAAGTCTCCACTAAGATATAAGTGAAAATTCATTGTTATCCAGATTTACTCTGCAGACAACAAACTGATTTTTCTTCAGAGCAGAAACAGGTAGGACTCTGCAAAAAAAAAAATTGCTACAATCCTTGCAATGTACATTGATCACCTAGAGGAGATTGTTTTCTCAACAAAAGTGGAGTCACCCTGTAAGGACTAAAGACGATTTACTTTGCACTTCATGATGAGATGGAGGGGGATTTATTAGAACTGGAGCTGGCAAAATCTGGTGCAGCTCTGCATAGAAACCAATCAGCTTCCAGTTTTTATTGCCATAACTCAATTGAACAAGTTAAAGTTAGAAGCTGATTGGCTACCATGCACAGCTGCACTAGATTTTGCACTCTCCAGTTTTAGTAAATCCCCCCAAGTGTTTATTAAAAAAAAAAAAAAAAAAGATTCAGGTCTGCTTTGTCCTCACTGAGGTTCTTTTATCCTTTCAGCTGAGTAAAGGCCTCGTCGGATGGGTGCAGCGAACTTTCCAGAGCACCCAGGCAGCTGCAGCTACCCAGAAAGACTGCACTGCTGACGAAACCATCCTCCAAGACTCTCCTGTCTGCTCCTACAATGAGTGGGACCCGCTGGAAGAAGTCATTGTGGGGAGACCAGAAAATGCAAGCGTTCCTCCATTTACAGTGGAAGTCAAGGTAAGCTAATTGACGTCTATTTACACAGGATTTGATGTGAAGGTGCTAATTTATGCCAGGCTGTGGCAAACACAGACAACTGTTGTCTCTACATTCTCACAGTACAGTCATTAACCCCAATTGACACAACACGTTTTCCCAAAAGGCTGCAAAGCTGCCAAGAGTAATGTGTGCACAGCAGCTTGCATGAGCGGTGAAAGGATTCCAGAGCTTCTTTGCTATAGTGCCATCCAGTGCCAAAACAAATATTAAAGATTGCAAAAAATGGTCTGTGCCTAAAGCATAGCTCCCAACTTCTCTGATTTTGAGGGACTGTCCCTGAGTGGGGGAAAAAAGTCCCTCTGTCCCTCGTTCCTCCTCATTTGTCCCTCATTTTGGTTTGATCTATATAGTCGTATATAAATTGCACTTTTTATCTTTCAAAAAGGGTTTTCAGTGCTAAACCTTTCATCCAATTTCTAAATTGCTGCATTTGTACATTTTAAAAGCCATTATAAAGGAATAGTAGTGGTAAAAAAAAAGCCCTTGTAGAAACTGACTTTTTTTTTTGCTTAATTCTCCTTTAACCTCCCTGGCGGTATGATTATTTCGGATTTTAGGTGTTGAAAGCGGTACAATTATTTTGCATGGAAATTTGGTGTTTTATATTGTAGGTCTGTAATTCTTAGCAATAACACACTTAAATCTGTCCACTAAGACTCTAGTAGATATCCCGGGTATGATAAAGTTTGAAACACAAAATCATAAATTATAATATAATAAATAAATATAAATAATTAAAAAAAATAATAATATAATGATAATAAAATATATTTCCCCACGATTCACTATCGCTCAATTCTGCAAGTGTTCTAATTTACTATCGTTGTTTTCTAGCTGGTCTAAAACCACTTTTGATGTAAAGGGACACTTTTTGGTTGCTATGGACAATCTCCAGTTTCCAGGCAGAAAGAACATATAGAATATAAAACTGCATGCGGGGCATGGGCCAAAGCACTGGGGACAAAAGGGAAGTGAAATGATTTCATACAGTACTGTAATCTGTAAGATTACAGTACTGTATGTGTTATGATTTTTACATTCTTTTGAATTTGCCGCCAGGCTCCGCCCCCGTGCGTCACGACACTCGCAGGGAATGGAGCCTGGCACAGAATGGCTTCGGGCAGAGGACGGAGCCCACAGACAGTGCAGGGGACATCGCAGGATCCTGGGGACAAGGTAAGTAACCTGCACCAGGACCCTGCAATGCAATCCCAAGTGGCTTGGGGTTACCGCTAATGGTGCTGAAATTTAACCCCGAGCCACACTCGGGATTACCGTCAGGGAGGCTACGGGGGTGTGGCAGGGGACGTGTTCTATGCCTACATACTTTTGCTAGTAGGTATCCCTCATTCCAATCTCAAAATGTTGGAAGGTATGCCTATAGTACGTATGGATCCTTTATAGAGAAAGGTAATGCCTATAGGTATGCCTATAGTATGGATCCTTTATAGAAAAAGGTAATGCCTATAGGTATGCCTATAGTATGGATCCTCTATAGAATTTGGCTAGTAGATGTTCCCCCAGTACACCTAAATGTATTGATAATTCATAGTCTCGGCTCAATGCTTTTCTCAGAGTACTGAGCCAATGAACTGGGTTACCCTCCTGTAAGCACATTCCTATTGGCACTGTAGCTTTTTTCCACTGCAACCTTTTTGGCAATATGTGACTTGTTGTAATTCCAGAAGCATTTAACTATGGTTTTTGTTCATAATGCGAATCACTTCCTTTATTTCATAAACAATTTTACGTGTTTTAAATACAGGACTTGTGACATATTGATAATGATTTCCATAATGGTTACATTAAATCTATTCACTCATTTATGTATTTTTAGCAGCAAAAAAACATCAACAACAACATTTAAAGAGAATATATAATGCTTTCAAATATATATAATTTTTTTATGATTAAAGAGGACGTACACCCTGATGGGTTTTACTTCCTCTTTTGCTCCCTGCAAAGCCTGCAAATTAAAAGCATAATGGGCTAGTATGCATCGCATACTAGCCCATTATGTGACACTTACCTGCAAACGAATCCATCGCTGTCCCCTGTGCAGGCTGCTTTCATCTTCGCCTCTCTTCCATCCAGGGGCCGCAGACTCCGGCTCTGTGACTGGCCGGAGCCGCGTGATGTCACTCCCGCGCATGCGCGCGGGAGCCGTCAGTAACGGCACACGCTGGGGGAAGAAACGGCACAGAGGTCGATTTCGTCACAGCGCATGCGCTGATTACATCATCGGCGCACTACAAGTGAAATATCTCATAGACAGTGCACGTTTAGGAGATATTTCCACTACCTATAGGTAAGCCTTATTCTAGGTTTACCTATAGTTAAAAGTCACTAGGGAGGGTTTACAACCACTTTAAGAGTTTTTTTTTCTTTTTAGAGGGATGTGAAATAATGCATACAAATTTTTCATATTAGCCAATTGCAACTAGCAGGAGGCATAATCTTCAGGTTTTTTTTTTTTACCAAAAAGCAAGGTCCATAAAGACATGGAGAGTGAGTTTGGGGTAGAGGAACTTGACTGGCCTGCCCAGAGTCCTGACCTCAACCTGATAGAACACCTTTGGGATGAATAAGAGTGGAGACTGTGAGCCAAGCCTTCTCGTCCACATCAGTGCCTGACCTCACAAATGCGCTTCTGGAAGAATGGTCAAACACTCCCATAGACACACTCCTAAACTTTGTGGACAGCCTTCCCAGAAGAGTTGAAGCTGTTACAGCTGCAAAGGGTGGGCCAATTCAATATTGAACCCTACAGACTAAGACAGGGATGCCATTAAAGTTCATGCGTGTAAAGGCAGGAGTCACAGTACTTTTGGTAATATAGTGTTTATACTTCCTACTTTCAACCTGGTCTGGTCATGTGATCCACTATTCTAGCCAATAACAGCTGCAAGGGAGAGGAGAGGGCACACAACAGCTGGTAAAGCTTGGAGCAGGGACGTCGCCCATAGACTTCTATGGTCTATCCGTTGTCAGAGCTCCCTCCTCTCCCCTGCAGCTGCTGCTGGCTGGCACAGGTGAACAGGATCACGTGACCGGAGCGGGCCAAAAATAGTTATGTATATACAGTAGATCTTACACAGGTTAGCCAGCATAGATGTTAGGAGGGGGAAGGGGGACATTTTCAGGACTAGTTAGGTTTATGCCAGAATTTTACTTTAAGTTCTGAATAGCAGAGAAAAACATGTAGCTTTTCTAATAGGCAAAAGCAGCCAACAATTCAAAAGGAGGAGCAGGGCCGAGCCGCACTGTGTGTCTATGGATGCACACAGCCTGGCTCGGGAGTGAGCATGCGCCTCCATAGAAAGCAGCTTCCTAGGGGAGCACATAGAGAAGAGGAGGAATGGATAGTACCAGTGGGAGACCTCAAGAGGAGGTTCGAGGCCACTTTGTGCAATGCCACAGAGCGGGTAAGTATAACATATTTCTTATTTTAACCACTTGCGGACCGCCTACCATACATTTACTGTGGCAGGATGGCCACTCTGTGCCTAGTACATGATCTGACACTTCCAGGTCTGCGGGTGGCCCACTCCCACTGTGATTCTACACAGTGGGAGGCGATCGGCGGGTTAGGTGGACTCGATGTCCGCCAGCACCGCCGATGCTTTGGTACCATAGGTGTGCGCAGCCTATTGCATTAGGGTGTGCACCCCAAAGCTCAAACACACATGAACGCCACCTGCTGTCACAGGGAGGAGGCTCTGATGGTGGGAGACAGTTGATTGGGAGCATATTACCTTACATCCTAAGTATAGGTGTAATGTGTTCCTAGTTGAACCTAGCCTTTAATATAATAGGGGCATTTACACTGTCCACCGGCACCCCAACCACCCACCTGATGCCACCCTTGGATAATGCTAATGCACATGGGGTGATTAGGGTGTGCCCAGGCACACCCGGCACACCCTGCGCACGCCTATGTTTGGTACACAGAAGGCCAGGATCCTGTGTTCCTGTAAAGCAGAAACACTGATCCTTGGCTTCCACTAGTAAAAGCACCTCCCCCACTACACTGAATCACTAGCTAGGCACACAGTTAACCCTTTGATCGCCCCTGATGTTAACCCCTTCCCAGCCAGTGTCATTAGTACAGTGACAGTGCATATTTTTTAGCACTGATCACTGTATTAGTGTCACTGGTCCCCAAAAAAAGTGTAAAAAGAGACAGTTAGTGTCCGATTTGTCTGACGCAATATTGCAGTCCAGCTATAAGTCGCTGATCGCGGCCTTTACTAGTAAAAAAAAAATGTTGAATATCCCATAGTTTGTAGATGCTATTGAGTATTTAGCTGCGTGTTTCTGTGTTTTTCATTTTGTTCTTCTTAAAGTCCTAAGATGCTGCCCTTCATCTTCCAAGGCTACTGGCAATGAACCTAAGAAGCAGTTTAAAAATAGGCATTTTTTTGACCACATCCAAAACTCTCGGTTTTTCACAATTCGTGGGAGCTCTACGAACGAAACCCCGTGAATTTCGGGGATCTACTTTACACTTAGTGGGATTTTTTTTTAACCAAAAACATGTAGTAGAATACATATTGGCCTAAACTGATGAAAAAATGTTATTTATTTTTTTCAGTTTTTTTAATTGGATATGTTTTATAGCAGAAAGTACAAAATTTTATTTATTTTTTTCAAAATTGTCGGTCTATTTTTGTTTATCGCACAAAAAATAAAAAACGCAGAGGTGCTCAAATACCACCAAAAGAAAGCTCTATTTGTGAGGAAAAAAATGCACGACCACGCAGTTGTCAATTAAATAACGCAATGCAGTATCGGGGGGATAAATTTTTCCGGAGGTCAAGTGGTTAAGGAAAAAAAGTACTTTACAACCTCTTTAAACGTTCATAAAATAAAATGTATACACAATAAAAAGATCAGTTAATATGTAAATGTAAACAAAAATGTAAAATAAAACTGATAGAGAAAGCATTATAGCTTCCTTCTAAAGCAAGCATTTTTTTAATTTATACTTATTATTTTAAGACTATAATATGCTGAAATTTTTGTTGTGCCTTTAAATTAAAAAACATTTTTTTCCAATCTCTGTTGTCCACACATGTAAAATCATTAGAGGATATATGTTGAAATGAGATGACTATAACAGTCGTTTTATATGCTGTTGTAGATCACTACATAGTCCCGGTTTGATTCTAATGTACATACGTGGACATGGGAGGAATGTGAGAAATATCACATGAGAAGCACGTGACAAAGGCACAGCTGGGGCTCTTGTTTGGCTGCAGAGCTCATTACATAGACAGGAACAGCGGACTGTACAAGACGTCTTCCCAGGGGACTCTTCCCGTCTGAATACACTGTGGTTTTTGAATCGGGAAACCGTAATATGCTACAAAATCATGTGCAAAATCAACTACGGAGCTTCCTTTGCTTGTAGTATGGTACAACCACCCCAATAGCCATGGGGGGCCCAGCATAAATGGCCTATTTCTTTTCTTTACCCCCCCTTGCCATTCTTTTTGTCAGCCCTATGAAAGCTTTCTACACATGCTACCCAGATAAATGTCAACACTTTAGCCCACTTTATTTTTTTTGTAAACGACACATACTTAATTTTCCTTAAATATTGTAGTGGTTTTAGGTCATTTTTTAAATTTTTTTTACACAATATGTTTTAAAGTATGTTTGTTTTATATCTACTTTTACAATGTGTATAAAATCTTAGTTTTACTAATAAAAAAAAAGGATTCCCAGAGCACTATAGGTGATCTAAAGACACAGCACAGAGGTAGCTGGCCTTTTGTCAGCCCTATGAAAGCTTTCTACACATGCTACCCAGATAAATGTCAACACTTTAGCCCACTTTATTTTTTTTGTAAACGACACATACTTCATTTTCCTTAAATATTGTAGTGGTTTTAGGTCATTTTTTTTATTTTTTTACACAATATATTTTAAAGTATGTTTGTTTTATATCTACTTTTACAATGTGTATAAAATCTTAGTTTTACTAATAAAAAAAAAAGGATTCCCAGAGCACTATAGGTGATCTAAAGACACAGCACAGAGGTAGCTGTCTGCCTTGAGGTTCGCTTTGTTGGACTGAAACCTCGGACAAAGTTGTTAGATATGGGAGTTATTGCTCTAACTCATGTATGTGTACATTTTTTTCTTTTCTTATGCAGGTGCTTAGGAAAAACATGTAAAAAGGAGCCTAGAGCTCCACCTCTTGGCTGCCTAGAAGACTACAGAATAAACATAGGAATTATTTTATTTTTACCTGATGAATAGGATGAATTTTAATATTTAACATGACCCTGATCTTAATAAAGTATACAAACTATACATTCCCTTTAAAAGAAGTAAATCTACCCAACTGTAGCGATTCATTAATAACAGTGGTAGAGACAGGAAGCATTCATTGCTAGTCTTTCTTTGTGATTGTGTGATAAAAAGCTACAGAATTTATTTCAGGCTAAAATAATAAGCGTAAAAGTATCAATGCCTCATAATGGGACAATTAAAAAACACTGCTTTATGACAGTCCTCTAAAAAAACCAACCAAGAAATAGGAAGGGTTAAAAGCATAGTCGTCATAGTCGTTAACAGAGAAATGCACTGGTGACGGTGCTGGTCTGGCAAAGCCATTAACTAGCGTCAAGAGGCAGCTGCCTGTGACATCTAGTATTGCATCTGTTTCTTAAAATATTTTTGCCAGAGAGTAAGAGAAGCTGAAATTACTGTATTATATAACAGAGAAGTCAGAGACGTTGACGAGGGTGACAGATGTCTGTTAGATAAATTACAATTTGCTAACTTGACATATCGCATTACCAGATTTGTGGTGGTTCCATCACAAAATGATCTGCACATTATTTCTAAAGTACTAGCATAAAATGCGCATTTTCTTGTCCACATCAGGCAAACACATATGAAAAGCACTGGCCTTTCTACCAGAACTATGGAGGACAGAGGTTTCCTCGTGAGCATGTGAAGATAGCTGTACAGGAAATTGAGGAAATGTGCAATATTTTACGACACGAAGGCGTTATTGTCCAAAGACCTGAAGTAATCGATTGGTCAGTTCAGTATAAAACTCCTGACTTCGAATCTACAGGTAAGCTACTAATACAGTAAGTATTGGGCTTCAAATGAAATGAGCACAACACCTACTTTAAATTTGTTTCATGTCCTCATTAACATTATTCCAGCATAACTTCAAAAACAATTACAAATTGCAGCTTACCTTTTTTTAGATGCTCTATTTTGGGCTCTCCAGCAAGAAGAAAATCTATCAGGTACCTGGTAGCAGACCTTGAAATGATGAGGAAGGCCTCTCTTATCCCTCTGACTCAGGGCCCCTGGTAGTGTGAACAGAAGGCGCAGGAGTGCAGGGTGGCACGAGTGCCTGTAGGTCTTGCTACCCTGTTTCCCCTAGAATAAGACCTAGCGTGATTGTCAGTGATGGCTGCAATATAAGCCCTACCCCCCAAATAAGCCCTACCCTGTTTCCCCGAAAATAAGCCCTACCCTGAAAATAAGACCTACATGGACTTTAACTAGGGCTTATTTGGGGGGTAGGTTTTATATTGCAGCCAACACCGACAATCATGCTAGGTCTTATTTTCGGGGAAACAGGGTAGTAACAGAGCGGGTGTCCACGCTAGGCAGGAGAAGTCCTCAGTAGTCTTCAGTGAAGCAGGCGGGCTGAAAGACTGCTGGTGGGTGGCAGACAAGCAGGCTGGTACTGGCGACAGCGGGTGGGTGAGGCATACACTGGTAGCAGACTGTAAAACAGCAGGCACAGCAGAATGTAGGGCAAGTACTGGAAACCTCAGAAAGATTAGCAAAGTCGGGCAGGTTGGGTCATACACTGGCAGGACGAATCAGGTACAGAGGAGCAAGCAAGAGCGTGGTCAGGGTACAAGCTGGGTCAGGAGCCAATCAGTGGAAGACAAGCAAATGGAGCAGACAAAGGTCAAGGACAAGTCGGGGTAGAGTTCAGAGAGTGGTCAGACAAGCTGGGTCAGCAACTGGAATCAGGATGCAGAATCACAGGGTCACAGGATACAGGGGAAGCTGAAGAAAAAGCAGCACTGATCCTGAGCACTGACACAATTTAAATAGCCCACGATCTGTCATGAGTGCATTTGAGCACTGCACACGAGCACGCTGATATGCATGTATGTGTGTGCCCATATGCAAGCACGCATAAGTATTAACCAATTACCTACGGCTATGAGAAGAAGCATGAATTGGCCTTTGAAGAGGCCCAGAAGTCCATCCAAAGGAACCATAATGCCTACTGGCATGCCCTTCCTGACAAAATCCTAGGTGGTTCTCTTTGTTTGAGGGAGCTGGGCAGCTGTGTTTGCCATAATTAACCCTGTCTGTACTGTGCAGGCAGATCTTTATTAATTGTAACTAAGTTTGAACCCTGGCTATCCTAACAAAGGGTTAAAGGTATAGAGGCTGGGCAGACATGGTACAGGCTCGCTCTAACATTCTTCAAAAAACCTTGCAGTCAGCCATGATACCTCCTCCTGAAAAAACATCTAAAAAGTAAGAAATATATATATATATATATATATATATTTAAAATGGTATTCGGGTGTGTATGGGAACACATAAAAAACAGTGGGGTTTTCTCAAAATTGACTCTCTCGTGCTGACTGACTACATTGCACCTCCCATCAATGGACAAAAACAGAGGGAAGTGTTCTGTAGACCTGTCCTAGGGTGACTATGTTGCTCCTCCATAGATACAGTACAATGAGTGAGCGTTGTCATCCAAGGACAGGAAATGTGTTTTTGACAGGATTACTACGTGAAAATAAAGTAAAAAAACACTGCAAAAGAGAACTAATGCTGCCACCAGAACTGGTATGTTGTAATACAGGGATATGCAATTAGCGGACCTCCAGCTGTTGCAAAACTACAAGTCCCATCATGCCTCTGCCTCTGGCTGCCATGCTTGTGGCTGTCAGTCTTGCTATGCCTCATGGGACTTGTAGTTCTGCAACAGCTGGAGGTCCGCTAATTGCATGTCCCTGCTGTAATACATAACATTTTTATTTATGGGTTTCGATGCACTTAAAGATCATACATATTTACTATGTGACTGTAGTGCAAGGACCTACCCGAAGGCCTATACATTGGATGGATTGTTTGGGTAGGACCTTGCAGTACATCATTCCTTCCTAAATTTAAATAAAATTGTACAGTGTACATTTGTAAAATGCATTACCAGATTTAGGATCTGAAGTGACACCAAACAATTCAATTAACTGGGGAATATGCACTTTGCAAGGGAATTTTTCCCACCGCTTAGTGAATGAGGCAAAGCTCTGGTGACTTCCATCATCCTATCATGTGTAAGCAAAAATTAATTTTTTTGTTACTTTCCTTGCAATTTGTTGGGTATTCTCTGCAAAGTTAAATTTCACCATATTCACTAAGCTCTGGGGAAAATTCTCTCTCAAAGTGCAACTTCCCTTGCAAAGTGAACAGTCTATTTGTCTTTAGTAAATCAATCCCACTGGTTTCCTTTTCCAAATGCATCTCTCGTGGGAGGTGTGTAAATTTTAACTACAGGTTATGTCAGAAATATGACTGTCCTTCTAGTAGACAATCACAGCTGAGCTAAGACTGACAGCTATCTATACATTTCTCTATGATTACCATATGCCTGGTTCTCTAGTTGTATTTATTGTACCAACACCCGCTGATTTTATTTATAAATGCAAACCACCCATGAGGGATTCTTTCAGAAAAGGAAATCAGCGTCTCAGCGTAAATATAAGTAACTTCCTAAGGCCCTATTTACACCTCAGCGTTTTGGAGGTTGAAGCTCCAAAATGCTGGAGGAGAAAAAAAATCTAATTATTATCTATGGAGATGGTTCACATCTTTACTACAAGTTGCCTGAAGCCAAACACCTGAAGCTCCAACTTCTGGAGCTTTTTTGGTAGCTTAAGTTGGGCAGATTTGTGCGTTTTTTTTAAGTGTTTTTTTGTTATAAAAAAAAAAATGATTGGAAACGCTTGATTTGGGCGTTTTGAGCATTTTAGCGCAGTTTGTTGCGCATGTTTGAGCTTTTTCTGCTCAAATGCAATAATTAACTGGTTCCCGACCGACTCACGCATATTTACTGCGGCACAATGGCACCACTACACGAAACCTCCTACGGGTACAGGGTTCTCTTTAAGAGCTGCCAGAAGGCACGCGCGCGCGCTGCACGGCGGGGGAGACGCGATGTGCGTGGCTGGCGGGCGCAAACCCTGCCAGCCACGTGCAATCGCATGCACGAGAGCCCAGCACGGGGATTTGTGTGATGAAACACACAAATCTCTGTTCTGTCAGGGGAGAGGAGACATATTGTTGTTCCCCCGGTCAGTCCCATCCCTTCACAGTTAGAACATATCTAGGGAACACACATTTAACCCCTTGATCACCCCCCAGTGTTAACCCCTTCCCTACCAGTGACATTTACACAGTAATCAGTGCATATTTATAGCACTGATCGCTGTATAACTGTCAATGGTCCCAAAAACGTGTCAAAAGTGACCGATCTGTCCGTTGCAATACCGCAGTACCGCTTAAAATCACCTATCACACCATTACTAGTAAAAAAGAATTAATAATAAAAATGCCATAAATCTTTCCCATAGTTTAAAGATGCTATAACTTTTGCTCAGACCAATCAATATATGCTTATTGTAATTTTTTTTTTTAACAAAAATATGTAGAAGAATACATATTGGCCTAAACTGATGAAGACATTTTTTTTTCTAATTTTTGGGGATATTTATTATAGCAAAAAGTAAAAAATATTGTTTTTTTTTTCAAAATTGTCGCTCTTTTTTTGTTTATAACGCAAAAAATAAAAACCGCAGAGGTGATCAAATACCACCAAAAGAAGGCTCTATTAGTGGGAAAAAAAGGACATCAATTTTGTTTAGGTACAGCATCGCACGACCGCGCAATTGTCAGTTAAATCGACACAGTGCCATATCGCAAGAAATGGCCTGGTCATTAAGGGGGAAAATTTTATGGTCTGTAAGTGGTTAAACTGTCACATTTTAATGAATGACCTGCTTACGGACTTTGCTTTGTGTTATGCACAGCTTACTCAGAAGAGGTCAGCTTTGTCCAAATAAAAGTGACTAATCTTTTTCTCTAGCATGGGAAAATCACAGGAGGCTGATACGTCTTTGTGTGACGTCCCTCATGCTGTAAAACTCCTGGAAAGTTTGTACTGGTAACTTTTAATCAGGTTAAATGATATAAGCTGGCGTTGTATTTTGTTTTGAAGCATGCCAGTTAATTTTAGCCTAGGCAAGCCCCGGAGCATATTGGTCAGATCTTGTTGAGGTGGCAAAAGAACAGTAAGGGGCACTTGTATTCCCACAGGCGAGCATATGAAAAGGACATTCATTAAACAATCCACTCCGAGCTCATGAGTAGAAGCTTTGTTGCTGGGATTCTCATGCCAGTGTGTGTGTGTTGTCATGGCAGCAAATGGCTTTCAACCATAATAACCAGTTCCACAAAATGCGTGGGCTTACTCTAACCATTGAGGGAATGTCTGCTTCCTGACGTAACATAGATGGGTCAGATTAACCACTCCTCTGGCAGGTGACCAGATACACCCTGAAACATTCTTGAGTGCTCGTGGTATTGCCGTGATACACTGTCAAAGTGTTCCAAGAAAAAAATTGTGTTTTTACTGCACAGGGTTAAATCATGTAAAGGACGCTGAAAAAAATAGTAGACTTTTGTGACCACTTAAAGTGTATTTCCACCTTTTGCTGTTAAATTTCAGAAAACCCAACTATGTTTGTCATGTTGCCATCCACACAGCATACCTAAAGAAATAAAAAACATTTTATTAAATTTTAGATGTTAGGAGAAGGTGTCACGGAAGACTGCAAGCATTTCTGAACAAGTTTATTATGAGTGTCGCAAAGGGAGGCTAAGGACTCGCCCATTGTGGTTACTCTAACCGGTATCTAGCTATCATTTAGGGGTCCATCCCATGGGCAGGAGATTGACCCTGGCCCGGGCTCCAACCAATTACCCCGATCCCTTCACCTCTACTATTTTTCTGCTTTTTCTTCTGGTTTCTTTTCTTTTTTTCACCTGGACTCTATAGGGGGATTTATTAAAACTAGTGGACACAGAATCTGGTGCAGATGTGCATAGTAACCAATCAGCATCTAATTCAGCTTGTTCAATTGAACTTTGACAATTATGCCGCGTACACACAAGCGGAGTTTACGGCAGACTTTGCCCGGCGGACTTTTCTACGGACAATACGACGGACTTTCTGAATGAACGGACTTGCCTACACACAATCCACCAAAGTCTGTCAAATTCGTACGTGATGACGTACGACCGGACTAAAACAAGGAAGTTCATAGCCAGTAGCCAATAGCTGCCCTAGCGTGGCTTTTTGTCCGTCGAACTAGCATACAGACGAGCGGACTTTTCGACCGGACTCGATTTCGACGGATTGATTTAAAACATTTTTCAAATCTAAGTCCGTCCAACTTTTGAGAAAACAAAGTCCGCTGGAGCCCACACACGATCAAATTGTCTGACGAAATCCAGTCCGCCGGGCAAAGTCTGCCGTAAAGTCCGCTCGTGTGTACGCGGCATTAGGCTAGGTTCACACATATGCGATGCGGGAACCAGCGCGATTCCAGCGCGGGTTCCCGCATCGCATGTCTCTCGCAAGCAGTTCACACTGCCCTATGCGAAACCACTGCGGGTGTCAATACAAAGTTAATTACATGCCCAGATTGGTTACCAGACCGCAGTAGGAACTGTGAAATAGTGCAGGAATCGGATTGCATAGGTGTGAGCACCCATGTGATCCAATTCCAGTGCGGACCAAAAAAAGGTCCTGCACCATTTTGGTCCGAATGAAATGGGATTTCAGCCATACAATCTGTATGGCTGAATTTGCATCGCACAGACATCGCATGTGATTTGCACAGAAATGCGGTGCAAATCATATGCAATGTTTGATATTGCAATAATGTGAACCCAACCTAAAACCTAGAAGCTCATTGGTTACTATACACAGCTGCACCAGATTCTGGGCACACCAGTTTGGGCACACCCTCTGTCTATATTATGTTTAACATTTGTTCCCTGCACGTAACAGGGTTCTCACTGACCCTCTCCTGTAGGGTTGGGTCCCTCTTATAGCTACATGTATTCCTTCCCATGCCTCCTATAATTTTTGAAAGATGTGGTCCTCTTATGCCCTGTACACACGGTCGAATTTTCCGACGGAAAAAGTGCGATTGGATTGTGTTGTTGGAAATTCCGACCGTGTGTGGGCTCCATCGGACTTTTTCCGTCTGAATTTCCGACACACAAAGATTGAGAGCAGGCTATAAAATTTTCCGACAACAAAATCCGATCGGTTAAATTCCGATCGTGTGTACAAAAATCCGACGCACAAAATGCCACGCATGCTCGGAATAAATTAAGAGACAAAAGCTATTGGCTACTGCCCCGTTTATAGTCTCAACGTACGTGTTTTACGTCACCACGTTCAGAACAATCAGATTTTCCGACAACTTTGTGTGACCATGTGTATGCAAGACAAGTTTGAGCCAACATCCGTCGGAAAAAATCCATGGATTTTGTTGTCGGAATGTCCGATCAATGTCCGACCGTGTGTACAGGGCAATACACTTGTGCCTTTTTGATAGGAGGCTCATATATTTTTGCTGCCCACCTTTGGCTGGAAAGATGGCCATTATCTGCTTTCGTGTGGGCTCATTATTATTATTATACACGATTTATATAGCGCCAACAGTTTACGCAGTGCTTTACAATGCTCATAAGGTTAAATATGCCTATTGTTTACCATTAGTAAAAGAGTGCTTGTGTTTCATATACTAAATTTGTATTTATGTGAAACCTAATGTTTGATTGATAATTATATTCTCACTATTCTTAAATATCCAGTACAAAATCTAAAAACATGCTAGGGACTGGCTAAGTAGCCACTCAATAATATATAATAGAGAAGCCCAGCTTCTAAATCTTTAATCTTAAGATAGACAGTGTTCATAACTAGTTTATAACTCGTAATGAGATCTGCCAGTACAGTACACACAGCGTTCATTATGGCAAACACAGTTTCCCAGTCCCCTCATAATAGAACTAAGTAGAATTTTTTAGTGCTGGGTTCAATCGTGCCACAAATATAACATCTGAAGACGGATTTAATACTGGATCAATATACTGGATCAATATACAATAATAGTGTATGTGCATGAAGAAGGTCTGACCTTTTGGTTCCAAAAATATATCTAGATAAATCTAAATCTAAATTATGTTGGTAACACAAATCTATAATGATGATGAAATGTGATTTTATTCTATTGCAGGTCTGTATGCTGCTATGCCTAGAGACATCCTGCTGGTTGTTGGTAATGAGATCATTGAAGCTCCCATGGCATGGAGGTCCCGCTTCTTTGAATACAGGGCCTACCGTCCCTTAATTAAGGATTATTTCCGTCGTGGGGCAAAGTGGACCACAGCACCTAAACCAACAATGGCTGATGAGCTCTATGACCAGGTACATTCTCTGGATTTTTTTTAAATGTATATGTTCTAAAATCTTACATTATAAAACAAATAGAACCAGAAAATATTGTCCTGATTCAGTTAGAGCATTGCAAAGAAATACAGAATGCACATTAGAAGTTGAAAGATTTAGAAAGAGAAAAAAGTGATGTATTCTATTAGCCAGGAATAAAGGGAACGTGATACCTTCAGTGGCTATGGAAAAAAGAATGAGTTCAGAAGTAATTCAGAAATATGCATCCCCAAATCTTTTTCTTCTTCTCCAGGGCTTCTAAATGTAGCATCATACTGTAACATAGAGGATATATTTAGATGAGTCAACAGAAAAGTTTCTCTATACAGTACATGGTTACAAAGCGTGAAAAGGCACAGTCTATGCAAAGCTGATAAGTCACTACTGGGGGGGAAGCTACAAATCAAATACTCTGCTTTACAGTAGTACCTTGGATTAGGAGCATAATCCATTCCAGAAGCATGCTTGTAATCCAAAGCACTTGTATATCAAAGCAAGTTTCCCTATAGGAATTAATGGAAACTCATATAATTTGTTCCAGTGTCACTGCTAGTGTATGCAGTACCGCATGTGGCCAGAGGGGGGTTGGGGCCGGAGACACTCAGGAACCAAGTGTCTTTAGGTGTCTTCGAGTGGTCTTCAAGCGTCTCCAGCGCCCCCCACCTCTGGCCACTTGCGGTACTGCACACCCCAGAGGCTTGAATCCTGCTCGTCTTGTGAGACAACGCTTGCAAATTGCGTCAGGATTTTTTTTAAAAACGGCTCGTATTGCAAAACGCTCGTAAACCGCATTACTCACAATCTGAGGTTTTACTGTATTCTGAGATCTGTCTGGGTTATCAACAATTAGCTCTTCTTCCAGTCTGTAAAAAAAAAAAAAAATTAAGTTAGCAGCTACAAATACTGTAGCTGCTGACTTTTAATACAAGGACACTTACCTGTCCAGGGATCCCGCGATGTTGGCACATCTAGCCGATTCATCAATCCGGGTGCAGGCACTGGCATCTATAGTAAGGGAAACCGGAAGTGAAGCCTTGCAGCCTGTTTCCTACTGTGCATGCACGAGTTGCGCCGTCTTCTGGGACATCTGTGTGTTCCAAAAGGCCGCGGGGGAAGGAGGAGGGTCAGGAAAGGTCATAGATTGCCATGCAGTGATCATACCCAGAAGTGGGAGTAGGTACCTGTCAAAACCAGGTACCCGCTCCCCCTACAATCCAAAAATTACCAAATGTGACAGTGGAGGGGGGGAAGGGGAGGTCCGAACAAGCGGAGCTTCCCCTTTTGGGTGAAGCTCCACTTTAAGTTCTGGCAGTTCACCATAATTACTACCACCACCTCTAAAAAAAAAAACATACTGCTTGGATGTAATCATGGTCTGATACTACCAATTCATGAAGCTGGCCATACATGGTCTGAATGATGATAATAATAATAATATTAATAATAAACTTTATTTTATATAGTGCCTTTTAAAGGTAGCTTCTCAAAGTGCTTTACAAGGAAACACAAGTAATACACTGGATAACATAAAGGAAAAAGGGACAATTAAGTGAAAGCTTGTCTAAAGAAAAACATTTTTAGATTTGATTTGAATGAGTTTAGAGATAACTCTCTGATGTTCTTTGAAAGTGAATTGCAGAGTTTTGGAGCATAGCAGAAGGCTCTGTCTCCCATCAAGTGTAGGTGAGTAGAGGGGACACACAGAAGACCACAATTTGACGTGCGGGGGTTACGAGGGGGGAAGTAAATTGATAAATTGACGTTCAGAGAGATAATAGGGTGCCAAGCCATGAACAGTCTAATAGCTGAGCAAGAGGAATTAGGCCAAATCCTGCTGATTTTGCTGAAATTTCAGCCATGGGTAGCCCTGTCAAAGCCATCCAGCTTGACAAACTTTGAATTGAAAAATTGAAAGAGCCCGGTGGAAAATTGTTGCCTGAACAGTTACTGCATCTGATTGGTTCAGGCTTTCAGACAGCCATGGGAGCTGCACCTGTATGAATATAATGAGTGGCAGGGAAGATTCCACTATGCACACTGTTTAGCATGGATGGAAGAGTCTCTTAGATTCCTATTAGAAATCTATGCCTGCATGGCCAGCTTGGGTAAAATCCAGCAGAGAAAGTGTGATTACGTGCCTTAATTGGTCTAAAACCACATGTTCTTGATGGCCTTAGCAAATAGGAAGTGGAGCCTGGGCAATCTCACCATCGGAGTATGGGTAAGATCTATGAAGCTATTGGGTGCTTCAAGTAGCTATTATCCACCCAGTACTGTATTATCAGCTCCTAGTGGACATATCCTTTATATAGAACTAAGAAAAAGAATGCTCTCGGGGCAGAGGTGAGAATAGGATCTATTTCTAACAGCAAGATACATATTTTCATAATTTCTTTTTACATTGTGCTGAAATTGTAGACCTAGAAAGGGCTAACATGCTACATTTTCCAGCTTTTATTCCTCTATTGGCACTATCTCTCATGTATCCTTGGTGGCAGGACTGAAAAAAGGGGAGAAAAGGAGAGGAGATGCTGGCAGTGTGTAGCTCTCTGCACTCCCCAACCACCAGAGGGTGCTGAAGGGCACAAGCCGCGGCTTCTTGCAGGGCCCTGGCTCCTCTCTGCAGCATGATGGCAGGTGTGTTTTGTGTGTGCTGGTATACTGTGTCCTGTGCAACCTGTGTTTATACCGCATGTGTTGTATATGTCTGTGTACAAACATGGTCACAACACCATTATCATTTCACATGACCTCATATTACTTTGTATGTAACCATATACTTTATTTAAAGCAATGCATACTGGTCTATATTCTTTGCCTGGGAAAGTTAATTTCATTAATGGCCAATCAGAAGAAGATACACTGGAAATTAAAATATTTGAATATACGCTGTACTAAGAGTCCATTCTACAGGGAACAATGAGGGTGATATTATGAGATTAGTAACATTTTATAGATACCTTGAGCAAATATCTTGAAATTTATGAGCACAACAATTTACAACACCCGTATAAAATGGCTCAATACAAAGTATTTAATAGTAATTTATATATAATCTGCTTTTTTATCACCATTCGCCATTAAACTTCACATATCATGGAACCAGTGCAGCCACCAGAAATAATAAATAAATAAATAAATAATCAAAAATATATATTCCCATTCTTACACATAACCTGGTCAACCCATGAGGTGCAGTTCATGTAATGTTTGCATTTAAAAGTTTTTCTTTTCTTTTTTTGGACTTAAATCAACTCCTGTGCATGACAGTTTTCTATTTTTTATCGCCCCAGACATTCCCAATAAGTTTGATTTTCTACATTAGTTTACTGTCTACAAGAAAACAATAGTAGGAGGTGACATCATTATGGCATCCATCTAGAAATCCCTAGGTGACTCATAGCTTGACTGAGACTTTCATAGCAAATAGAATCATATTTTAGGATAACACTAAAATATCTAAAATACAAAAAATACTTTCAGCTGTTGTAATACAAAAAAATTATAGCTCTATATTATAAAGGAGCTGTATAAAACCTGTATTATAATAATAATAATAATAATAATAATAAATAAAAAAGTAACAGCAAATATTAAGTAGCCGAAAAAAATCTTAGTCTGTCTAAATTGAATAGGCATTATGACGCTCTTGCTAATGTCTAAAATCCAGACTGAAGTCAGAAATACAGGAAACGTTTCCCTATCCCACCCTTTATCCTATGGTAGACATCCTGTTCTATATAGTAAACTAGAGGCACAGAACTACAGTACAATACCTGTATTTCCTCCAACAGAGGACGCTGTGGTGCAATTTAGTGTGAGCCATAACCTATCATTACCACATTGCACATGACCTCAACTGCTACATGTAATCACCATCTAGTTAATTTATTATTTCTGTGGTTTTGAGATGAAATATTTTTTTACGTGATCTACAACGTATGATTAATACCTGAAAAGAAATAGCAGCTAGGAAGTCACCTAATTTTAGGCTTTCAAAAACAGTATGACAATTTGTATTTCAGGAGTCTTGGCTGTATAGCATATTGAGTTTAAGCCCAATAACAGCCGAATTAAAAAACTTAAAAGTAATCGTAATAACACAACCAATATGAAAATTTAAAAAAACCTTTTATGTGCAAAATGGGATTTGCTTTCCTTTTTTTTTATACATTAAAGCCATGTGTGTGGCTCTTTAACAGGTCATCCCTAAAACTGGACGACTCTAAGCTATTCAGTCAGAGTGATGCAGTGGTGGGCACAGGGAGAGGCAACACAAAGTTTTCACCAATTCTCAATCGTGATTTAAAAAGTTGGGCACAGACTATATATATAAAAATATAAATAAATAAATATATATATATATATATATATATATATATATATATATATATATATATATATATATATATATATATATATATATATATATATATATATATATATAAAACCTCTATAGCAGCTAACCCAAAATTAAAAAGCCAGTACAAATGCAAACAAAGGGAGTGTTTAATAAAATAATCTTCCCACAATTATATAGAAGGTGTCAATTTTTAGAAAAAAAATATAATAAATGCAATATTTTAAAGTCCAAAAGTGTATTTATGAATTTTAAGACATTGTATTTTTTATTTCTTTATTATATTTTCTTTAAATATGAGACATTCTATATACAGTAATTGTGGGAAGATTGTTTTAAGTAAAGTTTGACTTTGGCTGTATACACAAAATGATTTTGGTTTAGGATATTCATTTTTATATTGGCAACTATTCCAGGGCTACAGATTAGCTAAACATATATTCAATGGCATAGCTAGATATATATTTAATATGCCATACTTACAAGTCTAAGCAGCTCTGCTATAAGAAAATGTACATTTTGTATAGTGTTTTTGTTTGTGTCTTTTTTGGCTTAATGTACCTGGGTGCGGATAAGTCGAATTTCAATAATGGTTGCTTATGGACCTCCAACATAATTTTTTAAACTCTTGTGTAATATATCTGTGTACCTCTGACATCACTAGGCTGTGTGGATTATTGTGTGTATAGCACATGTTGTATGTGAGGGGTGAATACAGCATGGGAAACGCTGGAAAGGTCGGGATCTGCACTTATACCCAAGGCTGGATGTTGACTTCTCCTAATGTCTGCCTTTCAGGAATACCCTATTCGTACTGTTGAAGACCGACATAAACTTGCTGCTCAGGGAAAATTTGTTACTACAGAACATGAGCCCTGTTTTGATGCTGCTGACTTCATGAGAGCCGGAAGAGACATCTTTGCACAAAGAAGCCAGGTAGGTGGCTCTGACTGCCAGCCATTGTCATGCTTTCTGTTTAATTGCCTTTTATTTTACTGCCTTCAATATGCTGGCATCATCTTGGGTGCAATGGCTTCTAAAGAGCACCCCTGGATCCAGTACATTTTATACAGCCTCCACTTAACAACAACAAGATTGGTGCCTCATTTTGTTACATTTTCTTTATTTATTGTGTACAGGACTAAGAAATAAAATGTAGGCAAATATTTTTAGCCTCGAAATTAGGAATCATTGTAATATACAAAATTTACCACTACCAGCAGGTGAGGCTGTAGGCCATTTTCACATTTTACAAGCTGAGGTTACTATTTTGCTGTCAATTACACATCTTGTGAACACACATTAAGTCCTGGTTCACACCTATGCATTTTTTTTAGTGCTTTTTCAGTTTTGCAGAAACACACTACAGTCCATTTAACATGGTTTCCTATGAGTCATGTTCACATCTGTGCATTTTATGGAAAGGGCCAGGGACGTTTTCTGGTTTTTGGTTCCATAGACTTCAATAGATCAAAAATGTGTATTGAAAAATGCAAAATGCACCTGCAATATGCAAACTGTGACAGTGGTGGGCTTTTTTAAAACAACCCAGAATACTCTGTAGAATATCAATTTACAAAGTTCGTAAGCTTAAAATAACATTTCAAAATAAACTAACCACAGTCAAAGTTCCCTTTAATAATTTAATAAAACATCAAATCTCTGCTGGTTCTATGGCTAACTGAATTAAGGCTCCATTCACACTAGCGCGTTTTTTGATGCATTTTGCAGAAATGCACGGGAATTTTTTAACATGGGTTCCTATGGAACATGTTCACATCAATGCCTTTTTGTACCTCTGCATTTTTGGAAAGGGTCAGGGACTTTTTTTCATGCAAAATGCAGCATTTTGCATGTAATAGAATTCAATGGACAAGCATCAAAAACGCAAGTGCACCGTTTTTACAGCGTTTTTGATGCGTTTTTGCCGGGGTTTTTTTTTTTTTTTCAATTTTTTTTAAGTAAAAAAAAAGCAAAACGCCGCAAAAACGCTGTAAAATCGCTACAAAAACGCTGCTCAAAAACGTGGCAAGCATGACAAAAAAAACTCCAAAAACGCTCAAAAGCAACATGCATAGGTGTGAATCGAGCCTTATTCAGCTTTTTGTATTTTGCAGATTTGCACTGCAGTCCATTTAACATGGTTTCCTATGGAACACGCTCTGTAGTGCAAATCTGCAAAATGCAAAAAAGCACTAAAAATGCATAGGTGGGAATCAGCCCTAAGGCTCGATTCACATCTATGCATGTTGCTTTTGAGCATTTTTGGAGTTTTTTTTTTGTGATGCTCGCCACGTTTTTGAGCAGCGTTTTTACAGCGTTTTTGCGGCGTTTTGCATTTTTTTTTTTTTTACAGTTTTTTTTAGACTGTATACACTCTAAAAAATAAAATAAAAAAAACGCATCAAAAACGCTGCACTTACGTTTTGATGCTGGTCCATTGAATTCTATTACATGCAAAACGCTCCATTTTGCATGAAAAAAAGTCCCTGACCCTTTCCAAAAATGCAGAGGTACAAAAAGGCATTGATGTGAACATGTTCCATAGGAACCATGTTAAAAAAATTCCCATGCATTTCTGCAAAATGCATCAAAAAACGCGCTAGTGTGAATGGAGCCTCAGGGGCCATTTCAAAGACATCTGTGCGGGTTCCTGCACAGATGTCTATTGAAATCATACTCGAAGTCACCAAAAGTAGTACAGAAACTACTTTTGGTAATCGGTGCGGCACCGCAAAGTCGGTGTCGTACGGTGCCAATGCCGGCAATAGCCGCCAATTTGACATGTAGCCAAATCGCATCAATGTGAACCTGGGCTAAAAGCAGCTCAATGTTATCCTATGTGTCCATGCACATTAGAACGATTACAGGCGTATTTTGAGCTCAACGTTTAGAGGCCGGAAAAAAACACTTCTGGTTTGCGTTTCTGATTGGATCTTTCTGGCAGAAATAAACACAAAACTCTCCTAAACTCTGTACAAAAAAATGCTCTATATGAGAGGTTTCTTTTTTCTGCCACGGGAACTGGAGTTTTTTTAAACCCAGTGTGCATGGAGCCTTGAAAGTATTTAATCAGCCAAAGACCCTGCATAATTAATGATGTGAGCTAGCATTCTCAATAGGGTTAACCTGGCTACATTCCATGAAACCCAGGACCCAGAATTAAAGATGAAAAATATTGGTATCTGTGCTAGGAAAGCAAGTCAAAAAATATACAGTAGAATTGAAGGGCTTGCAGCAAACAGGAGGCAGCTCCAGTTTTACCAACTTTAGGCAAGCTTAAAAAAAACAGATTTTTTTAACTTAAGTTTGAAATGTTTTGCCCATTTGTCCATGTATTTATGTGTCATTCAACACTGTTAGCGAAGAAAAATATCTTTTCTATAAAGCAATGTGATTTATTTATTTTTTGCATGCTAGCTTTGTTTTGTAACAGTTTACAGAGCAACTATAAAAAATATAAATACAAAGACAAAGAAAATTTTTGGAAAGCAATGTGAATTTTTACATTTCGGAGCTGCCTTTTTGTTTTTGTCCAACATTCTAGACAAGCAGGTCCTCTATTGTGGAACATGGGAACTACACCTCAGCACTGCCTCCTTTTTGCAGCAAAACAGCAGATTTTTCTGAACAAGACAGTATATACAGTATAAGTGAAAAAAATGTTTTGCTGTGAACCCTAAATTTTTACATTCATTTTATTTTCTGTTTTTGTGCTCTGGAAATGATCTATGTGGATAAATCCCTTTTTTTTTTTTTTACTAGGTGACAAATTACCTTGGAATTGAATGGATGCGCAGGCATCTGGCTCCAGAGTACAAGGTGCACGTTATCTCATTTAAGGACCCAAATCCTATGCATATCGATGCCACCTTCAACATTATTGGACCAGGCCTTGTACTTTCTAACCCAGATCGTCCCTGCCATCAGGTAGATCAAAGACATTAGGTTACACTAACTGAAAATACAAGAACATAGTTGATTCCATTGGTAGCACACATGCTAAAACTGGTTTCTTGTCTCTGTTCCTAGATTGACTTGTTCAAGAAAGCTGGCTGGACTGTTGTCATTCCCCCCACTCCACTCATCCCAGATGGTAGGTATTGGCATGTTTACATGCATGCTGTCATGTAATAATTAAGCCATTATATTAAAATACGAATATCAGAGATAACCGGTTTGGGGGTTTTGACGCATTGACTGAAACAAGACCTTTGCATCAAACAGTGCAGATTGTGATAGATGTATCTTCTGAAACAAATTAGCCAAACAGTTGATTGCTTTAGAAAATCAGTTTGTATACTTTGCAAATGAGAAGAACTACAACTCCATAAATGATACTAAAATATTGACCAAAATATGAAATGGTATAAAATGTCCACAAAAGATCCTGGTTATTTTACACCATTTAATACTCCTTTTTTTTGTATTTAGATCATCCTCTGTGGATGTCCTCAAAATGGCTCTCAATGAATGTGCTAATGTTGGATGAAAAACGTGTAATGGTGGATGCCAATGAAACTTCCATTCACAAGATGTTTGAGAAGTTGGGTAAGTGTCTACTGATCCTGCTATCTTATAATTCAATTTAGCTAGCACTGCTTACATTTTTATCCAATATAAATTAAACTGATATAAGTCCTTTAGATGTTAGCCTTTTCATGATCATTTTTATAATGTAAATTAGCATAACACATTTGAATATGTTCCTTAGAATACATTTGGTTAATCATTAATGTAACTTTTGTTTTAATTGGCAGGTATCTCCACCATTAAAGTGAGTATTCGCCATGCGAATTCCTTAGGCGGTGGTTTCCATTGCTGGACCTGTGATGTTCGTCGCCGTGGAACCCTGCAGTCCTATTTCAGATAAAAAGCTGGAAATGAGCAGTAAACAAGCTTTTAAACGCCTCAATCTATATACAAGGCAAATATCAAAACATAGCTAGCTTAGAACAGCCTGCTTCCAATTACAATCCTATCTGGTGATGAAGGGTTTAAACCTAATTATTTTGCTCGCTAAAATAAGCTTTATGACCGAAAAATGCAGACTGAAACTTATGCTGCTCTGAGTTTCAACATTTAGAATGTTACATTTACATTGAAGAACCATCCAAAATTTTCCAGGACTGCAAGGTGCTGACAACATCAATGCACAAAGTATATCAATCTACCTGTCTACCTCTGTCTTATCAAAAAAGCAGCTTGAAATGTACCATGTCATTTCCATTTCCTATAAAGATTTATTGGTTACACTCTAACAAATTATGAGATTGAACCTCAAAACATTGACCCCAAATTATTAAAAGTTTAGTATGTTTGCTAAGAAATCTATAATTTAACCAGGGCTATGCTTGGTTTCCTTTTCATTAAACGGTTCAATTTTTTTTTTATAGCACCACTTAAAAATGTACAGTTTGCTTTGCACTTTCTATAAAGTCTTTCACTCACAAATTGACATGCAAAAGTTGAAAAAATATTAAAGGGAAGTATATACGTTTTTTTTTTATGGTATGCATGTACAAGAGATCAGCATGCTTTGAATAATATTGTGTGTTTATTATTTGAAATAAACTTGCTTCTATTCATATTTTGTCATTCTTTATATAGTTGGAGGCAGACATAATTGCCCTTTGCAAGCTGAGTTTCCTGCTTTGTAGTGATACATGATGATTATACATTGTGTTTTACTACTCCTTCACATAGCAAATCAGTATGGGTCTGCTGGCCCACTCCACTCAAAACAATACACTCCCAATGTGGCCAATATATTAATCCAGCAGGAAGGCATTATGTTTGCAACAACACCAAAGCATACTTTATGGTATAAACATAATACTGTATTTAGGCGCTGCCTAGTCAAACCAATAAACATCATAAATATATACACTTAAAAAAAACATAAAAAATTGATAATATACAAATCAATAATATACAAAAGAATCAGTTCATGTCCACGTGTTATCTTCATGCATGCACTGCCAATAACAGTGTAGTTTCTTAATGGTGCTGTGCTCTGTTACTTTAAGTGTAGTGCCAAGCTCTGTTTCTTTTAATACGGTGCAAGTTTTCCAGTGATCTCACTCACTCACCGACCACTGTGGACTCTTAGATATATATAAGTCATGCACGCTTTGGATAGATATACTGGTTAAGCTGGGGCTTCTGGTTCTCCTCAGTAGTTGTATCCTGTGTTCTGTCACTTTAATTCACAGGGACATGTATTCCTCACCTGATGCATGTAAGAAGGGAGCAATAGAAGGGATCCACATAGCGTAATTCCATTTATTATTTCAAACACTTAAAATTGCTTACACTAACTGTAAATAAAAATACAAGCTAATTGCTGCACTGGAAGTGACGCACCAGCGTGCGCTCCACCGGGTGGATACCATGTTACCAGTAGCTGTCACCAGATGCAGTTCGTCCCTCCTCCGGGGCGCCCTCAAAGGCTAAACTACTGGTGATTGGTAATGCTTCTTATGTACCTTAAACCCCTCCTATTAACCCACTGAACTTCCTATTAGTCATGATGTAACTTCTGCTTCCTCCCACGGCCATTTTGGGTGTACTTGCCTCCATATGCAAATGGATTACTTATCCTCCATATTGCTAAACCACAAATATTACTTTATGGCATAACTTACAATATGTGCTTAAATACAAACCATACCTTCCCTTTAATACTTCCAAATTCATCCTGTATTGTGAGAGCAAGTCTCTGAAACTATTGCCGTCCATGGAGAATTTCCGTGACTAAATCTTTTCTGAAAAGTAAAACAGATGTGCCTTAAAAGCCAGTTTACTAAAAAGTGTACAAGCTACAAATTGAGGACATTTAAGGCATGTTTACATTTGTGTTGGTCTGTGCAAAGTGATCCATAGAGGAGAATTTTTCAGAGCAGCACAGTAGTGGTCTATAGGACTTTGGGAGCCGATACCGCCACCACCTGAATGACTGTTTTTTGGGGGCTTTTTGAATGGGAATACCACTATGCAACCACAACTCCTCTATAAAAAGTTGTCCTCCCTATGCCTGCCTTGGAATGGAGTGCAAGCTAGAGTCACATCTGTTCTCCTCAAAGCCTCTGGTGCTAAAATCCAGGTTATCTACAGTAGGTGAATCTACATCAGATTATAAATCATTACCTGTAAAAACGAAAAGGCAAGGTGAAAGAATGCTTTAATGTCCATCTGTTTAAGAGAAGTGAAAAAAATATTTAAGAGTGAAAACCATAAAAAAAGAAGTGAAAATAATGACTTGTGATGAATAACTTGCCTAGCTGTCGCCAAGCCAATGTGGCCTAAACCAGTACCTTGTGAATTAAAAGTAAAAGTCCATCTGTTCCTTGTCACTGTGAAACTCTCCGCTTGCTGGCTGATGATTACCATCGGGGTCACCACCCTCTTGGACCTCCTTTGATCACTTCTGCTGATTCGAAAAATAGATATGTCTGAACATCTGGATTTGATCTGCGCTGTTCAGTTCAATACAGTGATGGCATTTAAAACAAACTGAATTTCTCTGCCCAGCCTCTGCCATAGATGAAAGTAGGGCTCTCACAATGATAAGGTAAATCTGAGAATCCGATTCAAGCCCAGTTTCATATATTAGAGCTGAACATATATTTAATAGTAAAAAAATTCTATAAGGAAGTAATCCACATAAATATCTAAAAGAGATAACACATTGCATGGTACAGTATGTGTGTGGACTGTGGAACAATTATTTGCTATCATTCAGTACAGAAATGTGTTAGATATTGTTTTCATCTTTTGCAGCTATTAGAGCCAATAAATGTTTTTTAGGGAAAAAGCATATACATTATAATTGTGCTTTAATAAATGAAATTTTTATGCCGTTATGTGAGCCATGACTTTTTTATTGAAAAATACAAAACCTACTTTTTTTGTTATGTTATCGCAAGGGTGTAATTCAAATAGCTGCCATTTGCAAAAGGGAACCAAACCAGAGGTCCAAGTTTAAGGAAAATCCACTCAAATCTCATATATGGGAATATGTACACTGGTATCATTCAATTAAACTCATTTGGAGAGTTCAACCATGTAAATTGGGTGGTCGGCAGGCCAAGAAATTCAGATAGTAATCTTGGATGTATACCAAATATACTGTTATACAAAATTATCTCCCTCCCTGTAAAGCCTGTCTATTTCCAGTACTGATGCAAATTTGAAGACCTGAAGCCAGTGATATGGTAAAAAGAAACTGTCAGGTAAAAAAACACTAAACGGAGAAGTTTATGCAGCCACAAATTCCACCTGTAAATATGGTATACAAGGATTGATGATTGGTACTTGTATGTAGAATTGAAAGTGGTAACTAAACATTCAATGGACACATACAGTGAAATGGTTTACAAAACATTGAGAGCAAATAATTGGAGCAATAATACTGACCTTGCCCATATATATATATAAAGAAAAATATTTAAAGTAATAACATGATTATCAATTTTTAGACAGAAAATGAATATATAAACAGAGTCTTAACAATTAACAGTAAGCTAAAATACAAATCTTTGTGTACTTCACCACCAAACACCCTTCGGGAATGGGACTTACCCTTTATAATAGGCCTCTTAAAGTGGAATTCCAGGTGTTCCCTAAAACCATCCTTATACCTGCTCCCACTCCTATTCTAACCAACCTGTGAAAGGAAGATGTGTATACTTACCAATTCTGAGGGCACTCTGGTATGGTCACATGATCACCTGAGTGGCCGGCCTCAGAGGGGAGGAGAGATCTCCGACAACGGCTGAAATGCCTGTGCAGTGATGTCAACCGTAGGCTTGCTATGATGCATCCATTGTTGTGGTCCATCCTCCTACCCTGAAACAGGCCGCTAGGAACCGATCACGTGGCTGAACCCGGGCGTAATTATAAGCATCTTCCTTTCACAGGGCAGTTAGAATTGGGGTGGGTACAGGTTTAAGCATACTTTGGAAAAGCCTAGGATTCCCATTTAAGGTCGCCATAGATGTCCAAGAATGGTCAGGGACGATGCAGTACTTCCCTGAACATGTGTTTTCATGCCTAATTAAAGTATAAGTGGAGTGGAGAGTGGAGAGGGATTAGAACACCTGTCATTTTTTATTGCTGCCTGTGCCCCGGTTTGGGAGATTCACCCTCTCTCTTTGTCCTGTTTACCATTATCATTGAAAGTGAAAGTAAAAGAAAATCCCAAATTTTGGGTTGTCCCCAGAAAAGTAAGAGAGGAAAAATCTTCCAATGGGGACACTAGTTCTGGAGACCTGGGGGCCCCCAAGAAATTCTCTTAATTTGCAGGGATTTTCTCTCACTTCCTGTTTGACTATAGGACTAAAAGACAAATCTCTGCAGTGGGACACAGATGGCGAAAATAAAAAATTTGACAGCAATTATAACCCTCCCTTAGACCCCTTTCACGCTGGGGCGGTTTGCAGGCGTCATTGCGCTAAAAATACCGCCTGCAAACCGACCCAAAACAGCCGCTGCTGTTTGTTCAGTGTGAAAGCCCGAGGGCTTTCGCACTGAAGCGGTGCGCTGGCAGGAGAAGAAAAAAACTCCTGCAAGCCGCATCTTTGGAGCGGTGAAGGAGCGGAGTATTCACCGCTCCTAAACCGCTCCTGCCCATTGAAAACAATGGGGCAGCGCGGCTATAGCGCGGCAATACCGCGGCTATAGCCGCACTATACGAGCGTTTTTAACCCTTTTTCGGCTGCCAGCGGGGGTTAAAACCACACCGCTAGCAGCCGAATACCGCCGCAAAAACGACGGTAAAGAAGCGCTAAAAATAGCGCTGTTTTACCGCCGACGCCCCCACCGCCCCAGTGTGAAAACAGCCTTAGGCTCGATTCACATCTATGCATGTTGCTTTTGAGCGTTTTTGGAGTTTTTTTTGTGATGCTTGCCATGTTTTTGAGCAGCGTTTTTGTAGCGTTTTTACAGCGTTTTTGCAACGTTTTGCAATTTTTTTTTTTAACAGTTTTTTTAGTAATATACAGAAGGATTGTTCATTTTTCTCCTGGTATATAAAAGAAAAATAAATAAATTATAAAAAAAGAAGTTGATATTTAACCACTTCAGCCCCAGAAGAATTTACCCCCTTCCTGACCAGAGCACTTTTTGCGATACGGCACTGCGCCGCTTTAACTAGCAATTGCGCAGCCATGCGACATTGCACCCAAACAAAATTGACATGCTTTTCTTTCTTACAAATAGAGCTTTCTTTTGGTGGTATTTGATCACCTCTGCGTTTTTTTTTTTGTTGCGCTATAAACAAAAAAAAACGCAAATTTTGAAAGAAAAAGCAATATTTTTTACTTTTTGCTATAATAAATATCCCCAAAAAATATATATAAAAAAACACATTTTTTCCTCACTTGTATTCTTCTACATAATTTTGGTAAAAAAATCGCAATAAGCGTATATTGATTGCTTTGCGCAAAAGTTATAGCATCTACAAAATAGGGGATAGATTTATGGCATTTTTATTATTAATTTTTTTTTTTATTAGTAATGGTGGCAATCTGCGATTTTTATCGTGACTGCGACATTATGGCAGACATATCGGACACTTTTGACACTATTTTGGGACCATTGTCATTTATACAGCGATCAGTGCTATAAAAATGCACTGATTACTGTATAAATGACACTGGCACGGAAGAGGTTAAACACTAGGGGGCGATCAAGGGGTTAAGTGTGTCCTAGGGAGTGATTGTAACTGTGGGGGGGGGATGGGCTACCTAGGACACGACAGCGATCACTGCACCTGATGACAGGGAGCAGTAGATCTCTGTGGTCACTAGGCAGAACAGGGAAATGCCTTGTTTCATCTGACGCTCCGTGACACGTTCGCGGGATACCGGTGGACATCGAGTCCACGGGTCCCACGGGCGCGGTCATGGAGCACGCGGCGGGCGTGTGCGCACCCACAATTCCGCGTCTTAAAGGGGACGTACCTGTACACCTATTTGCGCAGCCGTGCCATTGTGCCGACGTATATCGTCGTGCACTGGTCGGCAATCAGTTAAATTCCTAATATGTCATAGAAACTTTATTTTAGCCCACGTATCATATACGTGTTTTGGAAGGTATTTTAATGCTGCAATATCTAATTAAAAGAAATACAAATCCACTTTTTTGTGTATTTTCTGTTTACACCAATCAGGGTATTATATATTTCTTAGAGATGGTTTTATTTCAAAGGTTGTTTTGTTCACCCTGCCATCGTGACTCCATAGCTTAGAGGGGTTTCTTCATAGAAAGTGAGTTTGTGAAGTCAGTTATTTATGCAGACACATCTGCCAGCACAATAATGTTTTGAAGGACACAATTCTATCCTCATCTGACAAAAGGAGATCTTGTTCTCTATGAAAAAGCTTGTGTACTACCATAATAAGTGTGTCTGCTCACATAAGTGATGTCATCCCTTCGAATACATTTGGCTGCCTTCTAGTTCTATTTATTAGCACACTAAACTTGAGGTGTCCGTGTACACATAGGGAGAGGTTTGTAGAATACAAAAAAAAATATGATGCCTTTCTACGATACACTAAAGTTACATGAATATTTGACTAAGGATGCAATTTTCATTTGGTGCCCCATTGTTCTCCATTGTAAGTGCAGCCATAAGGCCAGAGCCTTCTGTGGTATGTTTACTGTGGGGTTGTTTTACTAAAAATCAAGAGTGCAAAATCTGGTGCAGCTGTGCATGGTAGCCAATCAACTTCTAACTTTAGCTTGTTCAATCAAATATAGTGCGACCCCCTTAAGGGCCGCTGGATTTTGGGTCCCTCTTCTACACAGCCAGGCAACGAGCATTTTCGGCAGGCACACAAAGTCAGTAAATCAGTCCAATGGGCTTTGTTTTTTATTTTTATTGGAGTAAACAACTTGGATGGGATATAGGAAGGTATGGGATGCCCAGAACTGACTTGGGAAGAGAACCTTTGAGGACAACTGCAGCTACTCTGTCTTCTAATGCCGTGTACACACGGGCGGACTTTTCGACCGGACTGGTCCGACGGGACAAATCCGTCGGACAATCCGACTGTGTGTGGGCTTCATCGGACCTGCAGAGGACTTTTTCGGTTGAAAATCAGACGGACCTTAGATTTGGAACATGTTTCAAATCTTTCCAATGGACTCGAGTCCGGTCGAAAAATCTGCTCGTCTGTATGCTAGTCCGACGGACGAAAACCAACGATAGGGCAGCTATTGGCTATTGGCCTTATTGTAGTCCGGTCGTACGTCATCACGTACGAATCCGTCAGACTTTGGTGTGATCGTGTGTAGGCAAGTCCGTTCGTTCGAAAGTCCGTCAAAAGTCCGTTGGAAAGACCGTCGGACCTATGATGCCGAAAAGTCCGCCCGTGTGTACACGGCATTAGTCCAACTCCAGACTGTCCTATGGGAGACTACTTCCAAACAGACTGGCAACAACTCCAATACTTATCCCAGCGCTGGTATTTCAGCAGCAAATCTTCCCAAGCAGGTGGTGATGGTTTGGCAATAGTTGTCCCTCCTGTATGGCTAGCTTGGTATTGCACCTGGCTGCTTTCCCCTATAGACTGTGGGTGATGAACAAACAGGTTACTCGCTCAATCCCTAGTGTCCTGTAGCAGGGATGGTAACATTTGGTCTTTCCTCCCGCTGAACAGGTTCCATGTGCTTCCAGGGTGTCTCAGCCAAGCCCGGCTGAGGCTGAAGGGAGTTAGGGTTCCTCTCAGCGTCCTTCCTTCTGACTTCTTCTCGCTCTCTCTCTCTGGCAAACACCAACACAGGGGTCCCCTCCAGGCCTCTGGATCCTGGAATCTCTCCCCACATGGCCAGACTCCACAATATTTAAGGGGCATCTCCCCATCTTCTGGGACGTCCTACCCAGGGGTTGGCAGAGATCTCTTGAATATTCAGGCCCTGATCTCTGCCCCTCCGCCCACTAAGTTCTAGAGCCTTCAGGGAGCTTCTAGAAACCAGGGGGAGGCAGCAGAGACTCAGCCTGCAGAGCCTCCCAGCTAACTGAACAATTAACACTGGCTACAGTGGAGCCCAACTAAATTTACATAAACTGTACAACCATGTACACAGGGGGTGCTACGCAAAGAAGCTGATTGGTGTCTATGCAGAGCTGCACCAGATTTTGCACACTCTAGTTTTTGTAAATTAACCCCTGTATGTCTGGTGGTAGGTAGAAAGATCATTTGCCAAATACAGGGATATTACAAGCAGGTTAGAGTGTACTTCTGCTTTTGCAGCAAAACTGGGATAACACTTATTTTACAAATTGCAGTTTATTATTGTAAATGTTCTTTTATGATAACTCCAACACTGAAAAATCCTACTTCGTTCTCTCTTGCCATAATTAACCCTGTCTGTACCTTGCTGGCAGACCTCATTATCAGTTGTAAACTAGAGTAGAACACTGTCTATCCTAACAAAGAGTTACGATTTAGAAGCTGGCCTACTGCATTGTATGGTAATCAAAAAATCGACGATTTAAAAAAAAAAAAAAAAAAGGGATTTTTTTTTATTTAAATCTGATTTTTTTTTTTTTTTTATCAAATTTACAAATTTATTTTAAAGAGGAACTGCAGTCTGCTCACATAATTTGTAATAAAAACATCTTTGCCATTCTGAAGCTTTCCTCCAACCACTTTGCATATTATTTTATTTATACTGTTATTCTGTACGCCAAATATGCTGCAGAAATCTCCCTCTATTGAGTCTTACTGCATCCATTTTAACTGTGGGCAGCTGAAGCTGCTGCCTGTTCACTTCCTGGATTTACACAGACACACAGAGGCACACCTCCAGCTCTGCAGCTCTGATTAGCCCTCTTGTGACCCATCCCCCCTCCCTTCCTGGGAAACTCTCAGGAGAGAGAGAGAGAGAGAGCTGTGCATGATGCCAAACGCCTAGGCTTTTTTTCCAGACAAGAAACAGAAAGTGGACTGTATAAGGTATTTACTGGCAGAAAAAACAGGTTTACTATCCAAAGTTAAAACAACAAGGGCAGAAGATTTAATAGATGAAAAGATGAAAAAATGACTGAAGTTCCACTTTAATAAAATGCCTTTGGAGTAATCTAAATCTAAAGTTAGTTTTCTATTTAAGAAACATTAAATATTTAGTTTATTCAGCATTAAATGGAGCTTAGTCATGTAGCATGATGCTGTATATTCTGCAATATTGAAATTTTTGGTAAACTCATTCAATTAATCCAAGCTCTGCAAGCTGAGATAACATGCATTGATGCATTCACACAATTTCACAGTAATCATGAGATAAAACAAAGTTCAGGCATATTCCTTTATCCCATTGTTTTGCAAATCTATGTACATTGCAAACTGTATTATTGTTTGAAGACAAAATGCATCTGTACCAGGCTCTAAGTGGGAGGAGGAAGGGCAAGTAGTAAAAATTAAAGTTAAACCTTCTAAGCAGCTTTTAAACCTTGTGATCTTTCTGCACGTACTTTGAAGTGCTTTATTCTTCCCTTGAGGAGCAAAATGGCATCAGGACATAAAAGAGACCCAGTTTGGGAATATTTACTAACCTGACAGCTTATGATTCTAAATAGGAAACCTTAATTTTGTTTGCAAATATTAAAGATTCTAACTACCAGCAAGAATAAGTCCTTATATTTAAAGACCTGTCATTTCGGATCCATAATGTCAGTGCCTGTTAGCGGCATCCACTCACCTGCTGCCGCCACGTCCCTCACCTTGTTGTGTCACCGCCACATCACCAACCGTCCCAATAAAGTGAATGGGACTGTCGGTGAGTCAACAGCGGGTCAGAGGAGGAGCCACTGCAGGACAGAGATGACAGTTGCTCTTTAAAAATTATGATGTAAATCAAGTCTTTTTATTTGTGATTTAAATCAAATCCACCCTGATGTTAATGAGGGGAAACCCAACCAGTCTTTGGGACAGATTTACTCTAAAACTATTCAGAAATGCTAACAGTCTGCCATGAGGCCTTTTTATAAGAAACATCTAAAATGCATGGCATCTTTTTTTAACAGATAAAAGTGTTTACTAGGTTTGTACTTATTAAACTTACAGGAAACAACTTTGTACATAGCTTACAGCTCACAATAGAAACATTGAAGTGCAGCATCATAACCACACATAGTATAGTACAGTGTCAAGAAGACATTTAAAAAGAATAGAGACATGTAATGTCAATGTAAAGTTAAATGAACTTTAGCCATCTGCCAAGTACAAATTTAGTGGTCCAATGTCATCAATCCGTGCAACAGGCATATTCATTCTGATAGATCAAATTTTGGTCTTTTCTGACCAGAGCACCTTCTTCCACATGTTTGCTGTGTCCCCACATGGCTTCTCGCAAACTGCAAATGGGACTTCTTATGGCTTTCTTTTAACAATGTCTTTCTTCTTGCCACTCTTCCATAAAGGCCAGATTTGTGGAGTGCACGAATAATAGTTGTCCTATGGACAAATTCTCCCACCTGAGCTGTGGATCTCTGCAGCTCCTCCAGAGTTACCATGGGCCTCTTTGGCTGCTTCTCTGATTAATGTTCTC
Source organism: Lithobates clamitans (assembly GCA_037952925.1). Classification (NCBI taxonomy): domain Eukaryota; kingdom Metazoa; phylum Chordata; class Amphibia; order Anura; family Ranidae; genus Lithobates; species Lithobates clamitans. The sequence goes on along the minus strand of JBBGZY010000276.1, from coordinate 1,053,646 downwards.
CTTGCCCGGCCTGTCAGTTTAGGTGGACGGCCATGTCTTGGTAGGTTTGCAGTTGTGCCATACTCTTTCCATTTTCGGATGAGGGATTGAACAGTGCTCTGTGAGATGTTCAAAGCTTGGGATATTTTCTATAACCTAACCCTGCTTTAAACTTCTCCACAACTTTATCCCTGACCTGTTGGCGCGTTCCTTGGCCTTCATTTTGCTGTTTGTTCACTAAGGTTCTCTAACAAACCTCTGAGGGCTTCACAGGACTGCTGTATTTATACTGAGATTAAATTACACACAGGTGGACTCACTTTACTAATTATGTGACTTTTGAAGGCGATTGGTTCCACTAGATTTTAGTTAGGGGTATCAGAGTAAAGGGGGCTGAATACAAATGCACACCACACTTTTCTGATATTTATTTGTAAAAAAAATTCAAAACCATTTATAATTTTCCTTCCACTTCACAATTATGTGCCACTTTGTGTTGGTCTATCACATAAAATCCCAATAAAATACATTTACGTTTTTGGTTGTAACATGACAAAATGTGGAAAATTTCAAGGGGTGTGAATACTTTTTTAAAGGCACTGTAAGTAGCGCGAAACCTATAATACAATTAAAATTGTTCTAAATTGTTATAAATATTTTTATTTATTTTAGCTAGAGATATAATAAAGTACATGTTAAGCCAAAACTTTTATTTCATTTTAGATAGAGTGTGGAGGGATTCAAATACTAGTCAGGTTTTATTGCTGTCTGGGAATCCCCTTAGGAAGATTCACCCTCCGTTATCAATAAAAGTGAAAGAAAAAAAAATTTTGGGGGCGGTCACCAAACAGTAACAAAAGGGAAATCTTCCAACGGACACTTGCTTTGGTGATACTTTGGAGACATTTCTTCTCCCTTCCTGTTTTGGCTATGGGGTAAGAAGTGAAGCCAAATCTCCCCCACAGGACACAGAGGTCAAAAGAAAAACTGACAGGGTTATAAGTCTCCCTTCTGAAAAAAATGTTTTGCCTTTAGTTCTACTTTAAATATTGCTTATAATAGGGTGGCTACCATTTCCGATCAGAAGGTGGAGCCCTAGGCTAATGGTAGGTTTATTTTACAGTGAGAAACAGAATAACAAATAAAATAGCCAGAAAAACGCATTTCAAAAAAGTTTTAAATTAATTTGCATTCTAATGAGTGAAATAAGTATTTGATCCCCTATTAATCAGCAAGATTTCTGGCTCCCAGGTGTCTTCTATACAAGTAACAAGCTGAGATTAGGAGCACTCCCTTAAAGGGAGTGCTCCTAATCTCAGCTCATTACCTGTATAAAAGACACCTGTCCACAGAAGCAACCAATCAAACAGATTCCAATCTCTCCACCATAGCCAAGACCAAAGAGCTGTCTAAGGATGTCAGGGACAAGATTGTAGACCTACACAAGGCTGGAATGGGCTACAAGACCATCGCCAAGCAGTTTGGTGAGAGGGTGACAACAGTTGGTGCGATTATTCGCAAATGGAAGAAACACAAAGTAACTGTCAATCTCCCTCAGTCTGGGGCTCCATGCAAGATCTCACCTCGTGGAGATTCAATGATCATGAAAATGGTGAGAAATCAGCCCAGAACTACACGGGAGAATCTTGTCAATGATCTCAAGGCAGCTGGGACCATAGTCACCAAGAAAACAACTGGTAAGACACTACGCCTCAAAGGACCTCCTGCCGCGCCCGCAAGGTCCCCCTGCTCAAGAAAGCACATGTACAGGCCCGTCTGAAATTTGCTAATGAACATCTGAATGATTCAGAGAAGAACTGGGTGAAAGTGTTGTGGTCAAATGAGACCAAAATTGAGCTCTTTGGCATCAACTCGCCGTGTTTGGAGGAGGAGGAATGCTGCCTATGACCCCAAGAACACCATTCCCACTGTCAAACATGGAGGTGGAAACATTATGCTTTGGGGGTGTTTTTCTGCTAAGGGGACAGGACAACTTCACCACATCAAAGGGACGATGGACGGGGCCATGTACCGTCAAATTTTGGGTAAGAACCTCCTTCCCTCAGCCAGGGCATTAAAAATGTGTTGTAGATGGGTATTCCAGCATGACAATGACCCAAAACACACGGCCAAGGCAACAAAGGAGTGGCTCAAGAAGGAGCACATTAAGGCCCCGGAGTGGCCTAGCCAGTGTCCAGACCTTAATCTCATAGAAAATATGTGGAGGGAGCAGTACTCCCCACTTTCATTTATTTATTTTATTTAATTGATGCCTATGTTTGTCACTTTTTGTCTTTTTATGTTTGTACACGGTTTGTTGCATTGTGTGACGAGAAGGGGTGGACATGGCCTTTTGGCTTAGTTCGCCCTCTCTCATGAGATCTCCCTTCGGGGGAGCCTCACCTAGTACTTTGGTGGGTTCTGTTTTGGCAGGCCCTCCAGAGAACGGGGTCCGTCTGGTTTCGGCCAGATGGACCATTGTAAGTACCCTTGTCCCTCTCTGGAGCCTAACGCCTCGGGGAATCAGGGAATCAGCATGTCTGTGTACCCATTGCACTTTTTTGTGTTCACTCTTTATGTGTGTGCACATTTTTTTGGCACCGGGTGAAGTTTTTTGGGTGTGTTATGCACGCCATAGGCTTTCAAAAAAAAAAAAAAAGTATGTAAATTTCTTTTACTAATGTAATTGTTGACAAATGCTCTGGCTATCAAGAGTGCTAAGAATTGCTCTGGGTATCTCACAATGCAATTGAAGACCTCATCAACCTATTTAGAAGCCCTGGAAAAGGAACCCCATGGAGAAACACTAGGTTGTGCCAGATAGGTTGTGCCAAGGTAGTTGCTCCTGTTTTTTGAGTTTTAGTTTGATGGATTCATCATTTGTGACAAAGCTCTCCCTTGGCTCTAGTTCTGAACTTTTCTGAAATGTAATATAGTGCAGCTTCCTGGTCCTTAGATGTGTTGGCTGCATTAGTTTCCCTTTACAGGCTATGGAGGGGTCCAGGATGGCCGAGCTCCAGCAAGAGATCCAATGGTGGCTGTCGCTATACAGCACCCCCCCCCCAAGAGGTGATCACCAAGATAATTGCAGACACGACACGTCTGAAAATGCTTGAGGTTCAGGAGATCGGGGGTACTGCAGCTGCAGAACTTCCCTACGCAGCTTTTTACCCTTCCAGGATGGGGTGGAGGAAATCGTCCGGTACCTTCATGTCTTCGAGACCCATCTCTCGGATGTAAGCCATCTGGTCCTGATGGTTTATTTAAGTTTTTGAAGTCTTTCTTGGACACTGGCTTCTTTTAGCCTTAAGGGTACTTTCTGTGTTGTGTTACTAACAATACAGTCTTTATTACTATACCCCATCATTTTCCTTTGTAAAAACTGAGAAGAATGTATTTATTACAGTTGCTTCTCCTTGTCATTTGTACCCAACTTCCCCTGGTCATCCTTTAAGGGGCCAATATGCTCTGACCTCGTTTTGTCACTATTAATATATTTAAAACATTTTGGGGGATTTGTCTAGGATAATAGGGCTATGCTAGAAATAATTGAAATACAATGTGGAAGTGAATATATATGATTTTAAATTTTGACCATAGATACACTTTAGGTACAGAAACATTGTTGCTAGAAATCAAGTATCCTTGCAAATTCTTAAATTAAAACTTATGTTATCAGCCTTCTCAGTTCACTTCTGTGAAGTACAGGACACCTCCCTCTTCATTATAAAGATATGGAGAGGGTAAGGCGTTTGTAGTCCAAATCGGAAGAGCAGCCTAGAGTGCTGCTCCATAGATATAGTACAGTGAATGAGTGTTGTCACCATAGGACTCAAAGTGCATCACTGGCAGAATCAGAAAGTAAAAGTTGACGATAAAACCCAATAGTAAAACAAATGCAAACAACACATCTAAGGACTAGCAAGCTGCAGCATATTATTTTTGTTCTTGGATTTAGATACACTTTAAAGTGGAGTTCCACCCAAAAATGGAACTTCCGCTGTCCAGATTCCTCCCCCCCTCCGGTGTCACATTTGGCACCTTTCAGGGGGGAGGGGGGAGCAGATACCTGTCTAATAGAGGTATTTGCTCCCACTTCCGGCGAAAGATCACCGCAGTATCTGTGGCAATCTATGCCATGTCCGGCCCCTCCTCCGTACCCCCCGCTGTCTTCTAGGAGAAACACAGGTCCCAGAAGACAACAGGGACCACTCAGAACAAGCAGGGCTACTCGCGCATGTGCAGTAGGGAATCGGGCTGTGAAGCCGCAAGGCTTCACTTCCTGATACCCTTACTAGCAATACTGGCGCCTCCAAGGGAGGGGTCGGCTACGGGTGAGGACATCGCGGAGGTCCTGGACAGGTGAGTGTCCTTATTTTAAAAGTCAACAACTGCAGTATTTGTAGCTACTGACTTTAATTTTTTTTTTTTTAGGCGGAACTACACTTTAAGTATTTTACTACTATCTATCTAAATGAATATGACTGCACACACTGAAAAGCAATATAGATAGACAATCAGAGCTTTGTGTACTAAAAGATTATTATGTGAGCATCATTTCACGCATCTTATATCAAGTGTCCTTATAAAATGTGGTTTTCATGCCTACAAAAATACAGATACATTTAACCCAAAGCTGTTGAGCTGTATGCTCTGCATAATATATTAAAGTGGAAGAAAAGCGTAATTATAACTATTTTTTAAAAAGCTCCCTCTGGGCAGGACAGGATAGGAGAAAGCACTGACAATGGCTGGGATGTAGGAGCCTATGGGCAACGTCATGGCTCCCAGAATTCACAGCTGTTACCGAGAGCTCCCAGACCAGGGCGGATTGAAAATAGGTAAGTACACAGATCTTTTTTTACAGATTAGGCAGAATAGGTGGTGGTGGTGGGGGGGGGGGGAGGTTTAAGAATAGTTTTAGTTCCCTGTAGATATGTGCACAGCTGAAAAATGTGTGGGTTTTAGTTTCATTTGGTTTTTTCGTTTTTCGGGGGATTCGTTATGATCGAAATTAGTTATTTAAAATAACTAATTCGTATCATAACGATACGAATTCGTAACTTTGTAAATTTGTAACTTTGTAAATTTGAATTTCGAAAACCGAAAATCTGAAAATTCGGAAATTTGAAATTCCGGAAATTCTAAAATTCAAAAAGCCGAAAAATAGAAAATTAGAAAATCCGAAAATAAGAACAAAAATCTGAAAATTAGAAAATCAGAAATAATAACTAACTAACTAAGAATAACTAACTATGAAATTATAGGTATTGGAATTTTCTTTAAAATTTGGCTGTTAGTGAACGTAACGAATAAGAATTTATCCGAAGTTACGAATTATCCGAAATAACAAATGCCGCATCTAAACTAATGAAATATAATGAATTAATAATAATAATAAATAATGATATTAAAAAGTTTTTATTATTATTATTTATTATTATTAATTTGTTACATTCTATTATTTCGGATAATTCGTAACTTCGGATAAATTCGTATTCGTTACATTCACTAGCAGCCAAATTTGAAAGGAAATTCCAATACCTATAATTTAATAGTTAGTAATAGTTATTATTAGTTTGTTATTATTTCAGATTTTCGAATTTTCGGGTTTTCGAATTTTCGCTCTTAATTACGGATTTTCGGATTTTTTAACTTTTGAATTCCAGATTTTTGTTTTTTCGAATTTTAGAATTTACATTTTTGGAAAAATTTGTTAAACGGGTTTTCGTTAATTCGAATATTTCCGAACTAACAAATTTGTCTAATTGCATTGAAAAACTAATTCGGAACGAAACAAATTGCACATGTCTAGTTTCCTGGTGCTCACTGTGACCCCTTTCTAGACCTTATTCTACTTGTTTACTTTTAAACCATTTTTTAAAGAACTAAAGAATTCATACTGTCATTTTCAATTCTTTCTTTTTGCCAAATGTTGACCCCTGACATTGTTAAATGCGTTATCACCTAAAATGGAAATTTTAAAAATAAAAATAATAATTATAGTTAAGGTTTTATTACACTTTAAGATAAATAAAAATGATTTATTTTTGCATTTATTATGAAGCCTCAGTTGTGAAAATAAGAATAATTATAATTGTTATCATATTTTTATTGTTATGTACAGTATATAGCACCAACATTTTACACTTCTAAGGCCTCTTTCAGACGTCAAGCGGATCCGCCTGCTCAGTGGGGAATCTGTCCGCTAATACCCGCTAAGCAGGCCAATAACAGATCCGTGTCCGGTCCACTATGCAGAGCGGACATGGACACAGCCCACTCTTCACTGGGGTGGTCAGTTTTCATCCAACTGTCATCCGATCTGATCTGCTAGACAGATGGGGAACGGATCCCCATCCATCTGTTTTTGGCGGCCCTGATTGGATTGGATGCAGGCAGGTGTAGACGAAACACATGTCCATTTACATCTGCCTCCCCATAGAGAACAATGGGTGGTCCGATCGGTGGGTCAGCCTGAAAAATCGGTTCGCTATTGTGAAAGGGGCCTTACTAAAATGATTTGTCTACACATGCCAAGGGCTCTTTAGTTGAGTTTACATCATAGAAGAGCACCTTCCCAATCCTTGTACGTCACAACAGTACAATTGTGTGAATTCATGTTATTAAATACACCTCCACTGGCAAGTGGAAGAAAAAAGTGCATTAGCAGCACTTGCATACAAGTGCATGCCATGCATCCTTGAGGAACACAGGATGAAGAGGATTTTAAGAAAAAGAAGACAAAAACGAATGCCTTCACACAAGATTGGTAGGATTGAAGGAAATAGAGGAGGAAGTGGAGGAGGAGAAGGAGGAGATGGTGGTAGAGGAGGAGGTGAAGGTAAAGAGTAGAAGGCGGTGGTGGAAGAGTAGAAAGTCATGCTACCTCCTTTCATTCCTGCCTTTCATTTTTTTTGTTTAATGCAGATATATGTAGCCTATATATGTAGGATTCTATGTTTAACTTTTTGCTGCTGCCTGCCCTTCCCCCTGGCCGAAGAATTTCCCCCCTCCATTTGCTGCTGCCTGCCCCTATCCCTGCATTGCGGAAAGACGGGCAACCTATGACTAGATTTTTCATTTTCAGCTATGCCTTCAATGCCCCGATTATAATTACATGAATATATAGATAAAATCTGTCTGACGAGTGCTTGAGAGGAGGAAGACTATATTGTGTATTGTGTGAGGAATTGCAGGTTTGCCTGGCTTCTGATGTGTGCTTCCCAACCACAGCATCAATACATAATAATATAGAAAAAAAAATAATGTAAATAAAAAAATATATGAAAGCAACAATTAAACAATATAAAAAAGTCAAAACGACATTGTTTCAAAGTTGTCCAGCGTAGATCCTTTATCAATCACAATCACAATGATTGACACCTCACCAATAACAACCTATGCCAAGATGATCGTCTCCCACCAGGCTCCCACTGCAATTGACAATTTCTTAGTAGGCTGCTGAATGTCAACAAACTGGCCACTAAAGAATGATTTTCAACTACAGCAGCCAGAGGTTTAGGCAGATGGGCAAACTTGCCAAATCTGGCCATTTAGTTCGCCCGTTCAGAAGACGGTGAATAGTTTGGGTTTGGCTCCCCAGCTTGGGTATGGTGGACTCAAACCCAACGTTCATCCCTAGTTATGAATATTTATTTTCTATCTGGCTAACCACTAGGAGGTGTATTACCAGTGATGCATGCTGAGGAAGGAGATATATATGTGGGATGACATTCTAGAAAGGTCTTTTGTCTTCTGGGCTGCTGCCAGGGGTGGTAGGCCTTTCCTCTCAGGCCTGGAGAGGATGCCAGTATAAGGGAATTTTAGACCTTGCCTCAGAGGCCTGCTGCCTGCTGGATTTTACTAAAACAAGGGCCTGAGGAAACATAAGTTAGCCTTTGTCTTGGAGCCAGAAGATTTTTTGCCGTCCTGCTTGCAGGTACATGCAATGGATGTGTAGCAAGATGCTAAAAAAATGAATAAAAACCAAGCGCTGATGTGGAAAGATATGTGTGATATAAATAAATTGTGCTTAAAAATATATATATACCAATATAGTTAGTGCTATGAAAAAATCAGTAAATTAAAGCTGCTATCAATATAGGGTGATCAGATAACCAAACAAATAGTACTAAGTATAAAATTGATGCGCTTTAAATAAATAGTGCACAATATGCTGCTGCGACTAAGCTTAAATCCAGGAATAAAAAATGCATACATGTGAATAAAATAAATTGATAATTATGGTGCTAATACATGTGTTAAAATTGCCAAAATAAATCTTCAAATGGGTGATGTGACGGTGAGTATAAATAAAATAATAATGACACTATAAATACAATGTCCAGGCAGAGATAAATGGTGGGAGAAAGTAAAAATAATTAAACAGTTCCTTCCCTTAATCCAGATTGATTGACTCACTGGGTTAGATCATTTGTATCAGGATATTTAGTTTTTCTTGTATCCCACTTCAGCATTTACACTGCTGGTGATTCGGCTCTCAGGATAAAGGTTTTATGCAAAGCAAGCAAAGAAAAAATAGATCATTGTGCAGTGAACTTACTAGATAGTACATAAGCAAAACAGGGACAAAAGATAAACTCACAAACTCCCGGTCTATTAGAAGCATTCAAATAAGCAGGATCCTTGAAAAAGTCACGTGTCAGTGATGTAACGCGTGGGAGGAGCTTAGGACGTTCAGTGCTGCAATACACCTGAAGGTTAACAGCAGCTGTTTCTCTATGGGAAACCTCGTCCACAGCGGCTGACTGCAATCTGCTTATTTGAATGCTTCTAATAGACCGGGAGTTTGTGAGTGTATCTTTTGTCCCTGTTTTGCTTATGTACTATCTAGTAAGTTCACTGCACAATGATCTATTTTTTCTTTGCTTGCTTTGCATAAAACCTTTATCCTGAGAGCCGAATCACCAGCAGTGTAAATGCTGAAGTGGGATACAAGAAAAACTAAATATCCTGATACAAATGATCTAACCCAGTGAGTCAATCAATCTGGATTAAGGGAAGGAACTGTTTAATTATTTTTACTTTCTCCCACCATTTATCTCTGCCTGGACATTGTATTTATAGTGTCATTATTATTTTATTTATACTCACCGTCACATCACCCATTTGAAGATTTATTTTGGCAATTTTAACACATGTATTAGCACCATAATTATCAATTTATTTTATTCACATGTATGCATTTTTTATTCCTGGATTTAAGCTTAGTCGCAGCAGCATATTGTGCACTATTTATTTAAAGCGCATCAATTTTATACTTAGTACTATGTGTAGCAAGATGGCTGCCTGTGAGAAGCATCTTAGAGAGGAGGCTTCTATGCTGAGGAGTAGCTTTGAGAGCTTGGTAAATCTTTGTTCCCATTGCGCAATCACTAAGGCGGCATCTGTACTTGATTGTATAGGGTCTGAGTTCTGTATGGCTGCTACCTACAATGTTGTACCTCATTTTTTTTCTTAAAAATGTACATTTTCTCAGTTTAAACATTTGATATGTTTTCTATTTTCTGTGATGAATAAAATATAAGTTTATGAGATTTGCAATTTTACATGTCCCAACTTTTTTTGTTATTGGGGTTGTACTTCAACTAACACAATGTTCACACCTATGCGCTTTTTTGTGCGTTTTCCATTTTGCGCACTACAGTCCATTTAACATGGTTTCCCACGTTCACAGCTATGCGTCTTCCAGCCTATGTGTTTTTGGAAAGGGTCGGGGACTTTTTCCCGCAGCAGATTGCGTTTTGCATGTAATACTTCAATTGGTGTCTCACCAGAAACGTAAGTGTTGCATTTTTGATGCGTTCTTTTGTGTTTTTTTATTTCCCCTTTATAAACACTGTATAAAGCTGGTTGCTAAGGAGCGGGCCAGGAAGCCCGCCGCCCCCTCCCTAATAACCAATGAGTCATCAGCTGTCAGCGGGGTTCCCCACTGACAGCTGAATGTAAAGAAAAGGATTGCTGGCTAAAATAAAATTGAGAAGAAAACGGCAAGTTCTTTATTAAAAATGAGGAATGTCCCTCGTCATAGCTCCAACGTCAATCACAATGTCTTCTTTCTCCGTTTCCTCTGCAGATGTCTTTTTTCTCGGCTGTTGTCTTCTTTCTCTGCTTCCTCCGCTAATGTCTTCTTCCTCCCCCGCCATTGACCTGCCGAAAATAAAAACAAACGCTCCTTCTCCGAAAGGGGCCACGTAATTTTTTTTTTTTTTATCATTTGACGTGGGGGTCTCCTTCAAATCCATGCCAGACCCGAAAGGACCTGGTATGCATTGAGGGGTGACCCCACGCCGTATTTTTCTCTAATTTCTTAGCCAGAAATTCTTTTTTTTGCTGACAGCTGATGACTCATTGGTTGTTAAGGACGCGGCGACAGGCTTCCCAGGCTCGCTCCTTAGCAACCAGCTATATACAGTTAAAAGTAATATACTGCTCCAGGTAGCAGTCCAGAAATGTCACCTTCCCTGCATTACACAGGTGGCTCACTGAGCCACCTAGGGGACCTCCTCCATCTGCCCAGGGATAAGGGGCTGCACAATTAATATAGACAATGCTTCCACTTGAGGGATTTTAGATGTCCCTAAAATTAGCTAAATTAAATAGCTTCATTATTATTGTAGTAGAATCTGACATGTCAGACTTTACATTAAATACAGCCACCATTATGTGACACTTGCTGGCTTAAGGTTGACAACTTTTAACCATGGCTGAATCAATTAAAAAGAAATAGTTTCCTTTGTGTTCTTTGCTGCTTTCCCAGTCATGTTAAGTACAATCTAATGAATTCCTTTGAGGGCAGTTTCAGGAAAAGTACAGTCTGTCTTTTGATTCACATTAGTATGCACTGGAGCATGAATTTGGCTGAATAAGAAATATTTTGTAGTTCACAAGATTACAGATTGCTTTAATGATGGTGTATGACGCAGTCTACTTTCCAAATAGTAAAGCCTTTTTTTTAATCATTACATTCATTGTAAAATCACTCTCTGCTAGTATTATCATTGTAATTTGTTTTTCAGGTATATGGGGCTTGCCTTTATAGTATATTGTGTATATCAAGCAGAGTGATAACAGACACTCGTTACTGAGTAATATTTTATTAAACTGCTTCTTGTTTTCAATAGGTAAAATAAATTTAGTATCTTTAGTGGTAATTAGGATGTTAGGTAAATTTTGTTTTTGATTTCTTTGTAGTGAATGGATCACTATTATGACTATGTTGGTCTGTTCAGGTTTTCCTGAACTGAGAGCTTGATTATACACCCTGTCTCTGAAAGAAGTTTCCAGAGCATAGGGCTGGGAGATCCAAATGATCAGTTGAATATTAATCATGTCCCAGCAAATCCCTGGAAGGAGGCATAAAGAAGGTGGCTGGGGAGGTGATAAATGTGCAGGAGGCCTGAACAATTGTTTTTTCCCTCTAGTGAGGATTCAAGGTTCTCGCGGGGCTGCTGCCCCGGGGGGGCAGCCTTACCAAGACAAAGAACTACAGTCTAGGCCTCAGCAGCTCCTTGGCTGAGGGCTTGGGGGAGATTTCCTGATGATTACATATGCTGAAAAGCACTGTACTGAAATCCTGGGTATGGAGAAGGTGTTTGCTATCTCTGGGTGGCAGATAGCTCCTGGCACACTGTAACTAAAGACCTTGCTGGGTATTATTAGTTGTGCAAGTGCCAGAGGGAATCAAGTGTCAGAGGTTGCCGTATAGACTGCTGCTGTAGGGTCCTAGATACAGTGCCTTGAAAAAGTATTCACACCCCTTGACATTTTCCACATTTTATCATGTTACAACCAAAAAAGTTAAATGTATTTTATTGGGATTTTATGTGATGGACCAACACAAAGTGGCACATAATTGTGAAGTGGAAATAAAATGATAAATGTTTTTCAAAATGTGTTACAAATAAATATCTGAAAAGTGTGGCATGCATTTGTATTCAGCCACTTTTACTCTGACACCCCTAACTAAAATCTCGTGGAACCAATTACCTTCAGAAGTCACCTAACTAGTTCATAGAGTCCACCTGTGTGTAATTTAATCTCAGTATAAATACAGCTGGTCTGTGAAGCCCATATAGGTTTGTTAGAGAACCTTAGTGAACAAACAACATTATGAAGGCCAAGGAACGCACCAGACAGGTCAGGGATAAAGTTGTGGAGAAGTTTAAAGCAGCGTTAGGTTATAAAAAAATACCCCAAGCTTTGAACATCTCACGGAGCACTGTTCAATCCATCATCTGAAAATGGAAAGAGTATGGCACAGCTGAAAATCTACCAAGGGGTTAATATGGCGCACAATGGATGTAGCCGAGTACATATGACTAAAAATGGTGGGGGGAAGGGGGTGGGTTGGGGGTTCCTGAGAGGGGGAACTTGGTGGTGGTAGTTAATGTTTCACAACAAGTTCAGGTATTTGTCCATGTAAGGATAAAATGATGCTGAATAAATGGAAGGCAGCCAGTCTATAAAAGCTAGAAGAAGCTCTTGAACAATAAAAAAGAAAGGAGGACAGCGCCCTCTAAGTGCAGCATGTATGTTAAAAATATTTATTACAATAGATAAAAACACTCACATTTGAGTTGCTAAAAACCAGCATATAAAAGTAGTTTCATCCACGTGCTCTCGGGGGATGTGGGTGTCACGGGCCAGTGGGGGGGTTCCTGGAATGTGAGTCTGCCTGATGAAGGAGCACACATGCTCTGAACGCGAAGCACCGCCCGCCGCACCCCACTCCCGGAAGTGAAGACGCAGGTCAGCACGGCGCTCCACGGAGGATCCATGACCGACATCCTGGCCATCCGGAGGCTCTGAGGACCCTCGGCACCACCGGAACAGCTACCAGGACCCAGGTCACAGGACTCACATCCCAGGAGTGTTTTTATCTATTATCTATTGTGATAAATATTTTTAACATACATACTGCACTTAGAGGGCGCCGTCCTTCTTTCTTTTTTATTGCAAATCTACCAAGACATGGCCATTCACCTAAACTGACAGGCCTGGCAAGGAAAGCATTAATCAGAGAAACAGCCAAGAGGCCCATGGAAACTCTGGAGGAGCTGCAGAGATCCACATCTCAGGTGGGAGAATCTGTCCACAGGACAACTATTAGTTGTGCACTCCACAAATCTTGCCTTTATGATAGAGTGTCAAGAAGAAAGCCATTGTTGAAAGAAAGCCATAAGACGTCCCATTTGCAGTTTGCGAGAAGCCATGTGGGGGACACAACAAATATGTGGCAGAAGGTGCTCTGGTCAGATGAGACCAAAATTTTACTTTTTGGCCTAAAAGCAAAATGCTATGTGTGGCTGAAAACTAACACTGCACATCACCCTGGACACACCATTTCCACTGTGAAACATGATAGTGGCAGCATCATGTTGTAGGGATGCTTTTCTTCAGCAGGGACAGGGAAGTTGATCAGAGTTGATGGGAAGATGGATGGAGCCAAATACAGGGCAATCTTAGAAGAAAACCAGTTAAGAGTCTGCAAAAGACTTGAGACTGTGGCGGAGGTTCACCTTCCAGCAGGACAACAACCCTAAACATACAGCCAGAGCTTCAATATAATGGTTAAGATCAAAACATATTCATGTGTTAGAATGGCCCGGTCAAAGTCCAGACTTAAATCAAATTAAGAATATGTGGCAAGACTTGAAAATTGCTCACAGACGCTCTGCATCCAATCTGACAGAGCTTGAGCTATTTTGCAAAGAAGAATGAGCAAAAATGTCACACTAGAGGTGGAAAGCTGGTAGAGACATCTCCAAAAAGACTTGCAGCTGTAATTGCAGTGAAAAGTGGTTAGACAAAGTATTGACTCAGGGAGGCTGAATACAAATGCACATCACACTTTTCACATATTTATTTGAAAACCATTTATCATTTTCTTTCCACTTCACAATTATGTGCCACTTTTTGTTGGTCTATCACATACAATCCAAATAAAATACATTTAAGTCTTTGATTGTAACATGGCAACATATGGAAAATGTCAAGGGGTATGAATACTTTTTCAAGGCACTGTATACTGCCCATTTCCTGCTACCTCCAGAAGAGTTGCTGTTTGAAGATTAGTGAGACGTTTGTCCACCCATGACTTGCTATTAATGTTTTGGAATGTCCTGTGACCCTAAACCGCATCCCTGTTAAAGTTCTACAGCAATTAATACTAAAATGACATCCCCTAGGCCTAGACTGAGCCATAATTGTCAGTGGGCTTGTGTGACTGTCAGCCTCTGTACTGCTATTGTACTACTACTATTCTCCGCGGCCCCTTTGGGGGTAAGCGCTACATGTACAATTATTGAAATATTTTTTCTACATGAAGGAGTAGGTGAATGAAATATGGCAAATATGAAGTGGCTTACATCTGAATTAAATGCTGGTTCTCTATTTCGGTTCTATATTACTAAGGGTTTGCTAGTCCAATTAATCCATGTTCACATCATAAATTAAACTTGCCAATGTCCAAATTTTACTATATAAAATTGTTTTTCATTTACACTCAGTATGCACAGGTGCTAGATTATGACATTTACGTACATTACTCTGGCACTCAACTGCTTATAAAATATCAAAGTATCTGCATTCCGAGTCAAACAATATCATTATATATTAGCATGCTGTTTATACAGACATAGGTACAACAACCATTCTCTTATACTGTGTTATACTCCAATTTAGTGCACTCCAAACTGCGGCCCAGGGGCTGGATGCGGCCCTTTGCTTGCCTTTATCTGGCCCTTGGGGTACTGTTCCATCCACTGACACCAACAATGGGGCATAGTTCCTGTCGCTGAAATGAGGCAAAATTCCTCCCACTGATACGAATGATAGGGCACAATTCCCTCCATTCACACCAACGATGGGGCACAAATGCTTCCATTGACACCAAAGATGGGGAACAAGTCCTTCCACTGACACCAATGATGGGGCACAGTTCCTTCCATTGACACTAACAATGGGGCACAGTTCCTTCTGTTGACACCAATAATGGGTCACAGTTCTTTCCATTGACACCAACGATGGGGTACAATTCCTTCCATTGACACCAACGATGGGGTACAATTCCTTCCATTGACACCAACGATGGGGTACAATTCCTTCCATTGACACCAACGATGGGGTACAATTCCTTCCATTGACACGAACGGTGGGGCACAATTCCTTCTGTTGACACCAATGATGGGTCACAGTTCTTTCCATTGACACCAACGATGGGGTACAATTCCTTCGATTGACACCAACGATGGGGTACAATTCCTTCCATTGACACAAACGGTGGGGCACAATTCCTCCCACTGACACCCAAGATGGGGTACTATTCCTCCCACTGATGCCAAAGATGGGGCACTATTCCTCCCACTGATACCAAGGATGGGGCACTATTCACCCTACTGACACCAACGATGGGGCACTATTCGCCCCATTAATACCACCTATGGGGCACTATTCCTCCCATTTATACCAAGGATGGGGCACTATTCCTCCACTGACACCAACGAGGGGCACTATTCCTACACTGACACCAAAGATAGGGCATTGTTTACTTCCACTGGATCTAGTCTGGCCCCCTAAAGTCTGAAGGACAGTAAACTGGCCCTTTGTTTAGAAAGTTTGGAGACCCCTGCTCTAATTATTAGTTCTGCCACTAGGTGGTAGTGTCCTTGTATAATTGTCATGTTCTTCCCAGGGGAACTACTGTACATAGTTATAATGTAATTTCCTGTCTCTGTGTTCCTGTCGTTTTTCCAATAAAACAAGACTAGTAGGAGTCATATCTACAGTAGCTTTTAAACAATATATACTGTATATTGTAAGGAAGACAAGCTCAACTGGTTTTGGCCCCAGTAACCCATGCACAAATCGGGGTTATCCAGGAACAATCCAAGCAAGTTTGTCCTGCACTTTTTTCAGCAAGACCATAAAAAAACACAGTTCAATGGAGGGCTTTGTCAAGTGATTAAAAATAAAAACAAAATATCTGCTCACCTGAGCCATTAACTAAACTTCTATCAATTCCTGACTAACAGGACCCCTTAATGGATTCCCCAAAACAAACAAGCCACCTTGAACATGTTTTATAATATATGCAAACCAAAAATTCCAGTTTTAATGTGTAAAACTACCACCCCAGGAGCCGCTGGTAATTTTGGGTCCTCTGCTGTTGTATAGCACTCTGTGAGGTCTCACCCACAGTGACAGCACCAGAATAACTTGTCTATACCTTGTCTGCAGACACACAAGAATTGTACACCACCCTTTAAAAGATAAACAGATTCTATTGGCAGATTAGAGTCAAAAAGTATAAAATAGCAAATTGGCACATGAATGTCAACACAACAGTAACTGTATAGCACCCTGAAATACAGAACAGACTTTTGGGCTATGTAGGGCTTTGCCTAAGGGGGCTTGGCAATGCATAAAGCAGCAGGGGTAATTGGTCTCCAATTAGGAATTGTCAACAAGTGAATGCAACTTAGTAATAGATCTGAAGTTGTAAGTTGCTAGTAAGTGGCTACAACTTAATAAATGGTCTATGACCCTTTCACCAACTCTCTTCACAGTCCTCTGATTTTGATGAGTCAATTGCATGGTATTGGCCGTCTCTTCCTGCGGTGCAGCGATAGTGGCAACTGATGTGATGGCGGCCCTCTCAGCCGCTCTAGATGATGATGTACCAGGTCACCATTAGCAGTAGCAGTCCCGGGCAGAGCACAGTACCTTCCCTCCAGTCCTGCTCCAGTTGGCGCTTCCCAACCCCCTTGACTCTTTCCCAGGCTTTTCCTTATTACTGACCCCTCCTGCTCTCAGGTGCTTATGAGCATTTTAGTTGTGGCCCAGGGATGGTTATAGTTTGAATCCTCTTCCAAACTACATCTCCCAGACTGCTCCTGAGCCAGTCATAACTAAATAATGTTTAGCTAACATCGCCATCTTGTGGGCAAAAATAGTTCTGCAGTCAGTAACATTGCCCAGTGTTACACATGCAAAGTCGGTTATATATGATATTTGTGATCACCATTGATTATGAACACGCATTGTAGCATTTAAAAATCTATTGCTTCTAGCAGTGATGATATTGATTTCAAGAGAGGTGAGGAGCTGAGTGGCCAGCGGCTGGCAGATTTACTGGTCTCTGTTAAACTACCAATCCAGTTGCGCAGTTGTTTTTTGTACTTGGTCTTCTGAGCGTTTGTGAGCATATTTTTAATGTGGCTTAATAAATTTATTTGAATGGTATATTATGTGAGCTTCTTTTTGACTTCCATATGCACATCCTGGAATTACTAAGTGGAAGGTAGTACCCTGAATAAGGAGCAAGTGTAATTCCCATCTGTTTTTAGCCTGCACAAGCTATGTTTGACTGTTCTATAATAGGTTAGGAATGCACTTTTGGTAAGTGCATTTCCTAGGTGTGGTGGAGAGAACACTTTGGGATATATTCAAGATTCTTATGGTGGTGGAAATTTTAGGACGAAACGCCATTGGACTATACACACATTTTGTTGAAGGAGTGTTTACATGGATTTTGGATTGCTATCTTGTCACATTTGGAGGACTGTTGTATGGTGGTAAAAATTTTAGGACGAGACATCGTTGGAATACACACATATCTTTTTGAAGGAGTTGTAGCGCACAGACGGTATCGGTCTGGCTGTTTGATAGGCACATAGCAGCCAGGCACACAGTATTTCCCAATCACTCGAGTCAAAGAACAGGCTGTGCTTGTCATTTTTTTGGGGGGGGGGTATGAACTTGGATGGGTTGAGGGTTAGCCTAGGAATACTCCAATAACTAAAGAACTGGCAAATGAGGACAATAACTCTGCACTAATACTTCAGGGTGAAAGTATCCCCTTTGAAGTGTAGAAGAACGATACAAAACAGGGACCCAGTCCTAAGTGTACAAAGGGAAGCTCTCCCATAAGAGGCCAAAGAAAGTCTCTAGGTCCAGAAGTCTAGTACTTGCTGTTTGCTGAATACTGTGTAGATGCCTGCAGTATCAGTCCGTTCTTGTTCTTTAATTGCCTGTATCCTTAGAAGAGATCTCTGCAATCTTCAGGAGGCTAAGCCAGAGGTCCCCCAGCCAAAGCAAAGCTGGGACCCCATAAAGGATTCTGTGAGCTACAGGTGAAATCCCAGGGTTGCAACAGCCCTCAGGCTGGGTCTTACTTCCCCGGGAGCAAGAGAGCTCTGCTCTGGGTTCCAGCCCATTTATACCCCTCTCAGTTCACTCACCATACTGACCAGGGATTGGCTCAAGAGGCATTAATCTGCAGGCCAAGGTCTGTATTGGATCCCTAATATGTCCCAATGCTCTCTGGGAAAACAGGGGAGGCATGCACCAATAGAACCCAAAAACAGCCCAAACGATAAATGCTCTCCCAGGCTACAGAGAGGCCAAAACCTAAATTTAGAACCTAGTAGCCTACTGGGGCTCTACAAAGTATTACATGGATTCTTGATTGTGACCTTGTCATATTTGGAGGCCTTCTGTATCACAATTTTTCACTTTATTGGGAGCAATTTTTTTGTTTGCATATGTGTTTGCTTTTATTATCAGCACTGTATAAATTGAGATATACTGTATATGTTATTGCCCCTTTCACACATGCGGACCGTTCTTTTCCATACCTCCCAACTTTTTGAGATCGGAATGAGGGACACCTATCAGCAAAAGTATTCAGGCATAGGACACACCCCTTGGCACGCCCCCTAAAAGGAGAATTGTAAAAAAAAAAAGATTGGTCAAACCCACAAGTGCTTTTTTTTACCACTACTATACCTTTATATTGGCTTTTGGAATTTACAAATGCAGCAATTTAGAAATCAGATGAAAGGTTTAAGGCTGGAAAACACTTTTTGATAGATAAAAAGTGCATTTTATTATCAACTCTAAAGATCAGACCAATATTATAAAGAAAGTACCCCCCAAGGAATAATAAGGGACTGGCAACTGGTCAGAAATTAATGAAAAAGATTGAAATTTATTATTAAAAATATAGGCGCATACAGCACCAAAAAAAGATTTTACATATACAGCATGAACAAAATCATATAACAGATATGAATCTAAAAAAGCAGATCCTTCAATACTAATCCCAACATGTTTCTGGACCTCTGTAGAGTCCTTTATTTAGGGGCGTGTCGTATGAGGTAA
Organism: Lithobates clamitans; assembly: GCA_037952925.1. Lineage (NCBI taxonomy): Eukaryota > Metazoa > Chordata > Amphibia > Anura > Ranidae > Lithobates > Lithobates clamitans. Next base: position 1,034,479 of record JBBGZY010000276.1, on the reverse strand, counting down.
CACTGCTGTATTGGTATTCTACAATGAGACAAAGTCACACATAGAAGAAGCGACAGTTCAGGTCGCGAAACATGTAGAGCAAGCATTTCTTTTAATCTATGAGGATTGTGGGAATAACCGAGAGGAATACATACATCTCAGTGCGGGCATTTTCTTGATACCTCCAGTATTGCCCCACAGGAAGTATATTACTCAGTATATCCTCTAGTCCATTATTCCCAACTTTAGTATTTCTAATTCAAAGTTTTACCCCAAATTCTTCTGTACCCAGTTTCTATCTGTTGTTTCAGTCTGCGTTATCAGTTTGTAAGAAGTCTCTGAAACCGAGACATAGAAGTTTTAGTAAAACGCCAATCAAATTAAGGTCATAGGGAGGTGAGTCATCTTGTAATGATCATGTACACAGTTGGCGCAATGAACTATCACAGATGAGCTGCTGGACCAAGTTTATTATATAAACAGCCTTATGGACTACACCACACCATTCCAATACTGGACTACACTGTCATATCTTCGTGTTACATCTGTAGAGACTAGGATATACCGTATGTTTCCATAACTAACTAAATAGGATGAATGACCAAGAGAAGGAGAAGTGTTAGAAACTCTGTATATTGCCCTACAGTACAGACAGACAGTGCACAGCCCATATGGGCTTTGCTGACTGCAAACAAGAAAGCTTTATTATACAGAGAAAAGACAGCGTTTATCATAGAGCAGCTACAAACTTATAAACACTGCCATCCACTGGCTGATGTCGTTGTTGCACAAAATACATGAACAATGTTTTCCAACAAGAAAACTATCTGTGAGACTGCAATTTTGATGTTTGTTAATATTGCTGGTTTGAATAAGATTAGGAAAAAGTAACTGGTTGCAAACATGTCCCAGTTTGTTTAAATCTGAGGTCTGTGAAGAGTTTGGATTGTGGTATGCTGTGCTGGAAGAACTTATGTGCTGGGAGACATTTAGGTTGTACCCACTGACTGCCAGGCCTAAAACATTAGATATGTTAGATAAGCAAAAGGCATTTCTCTGCCAACTTGGTTTTCTTTGTAAAAATATGTCCGGCTACCCACCTAAAATCCATATCAGAAACTTAAGGGGCTGGTATGCATTTTGAGGGATCTTTGGGGGGTCCCAATGTCAAAAGAAGCCAGCAGGGAAATGTAAATTACTAGGATTTTTTTATTTTAAAAAAATTAGTTTTGTATTGTATTACTTCCTACAGAATGAATGACAAACAATTGGGGACCCCTCAATATTTATGCCAGAACCATTATCCTTGGTGATAGTCAGTTTTTTAGGGGAAACACCACGCTAACAAAACAGTGTGGGGTCCTTTGCATAATCTATACCAGACCCTTCTGGTATGGATTTTACTGAGGTACCCCAACACAATAAACAAAAAAATTACATGATGCCCCCCCTTCCCAAAAATTGTATACCAAGCCCTTACTTGAGAATGAATGGCAAGAAAAGGGTGGGACAGAGTCTGTGGACCACCCCCCAAGAAAGATAGCAGGCCACATGCACTCAACATAGGGAGGAAGTACCTGGCCAGGATGGACACCCTTGCATAGCTCCTTGTCCTCTGAAAATGAGGACAAGGGCTTCTTCCCCACAACCATGGATCACAGGCCATTCATATTCATCCTGCGGAAAGTGAACAGGGGGCCTCCTAAAGTTAGGTCTCTAGGAGCGCCTCAAGGGTTGAATCTTGGTTTCATCTACCTGAATAAGAGGGGATGCATTTATGTCTTTAGATGATTAAATGGATGGCAGTTCACAGGGCTCCACACTGGGAGAATAGACCTGAGTTTGGTGACTACTGGCCTGTGTAATATGGATTTTCCTGGGAGTCTTGGGGATAATGGAGGAACAGCAGGAGGCAGCCACCACTGAACCTCTTGCTGCAAAGATGTTTGTGGCTCCCAATTTGGACAGATTTTTCAGAACCCCCCATCAAGATCTCTGTGACTTCTTCATCCACATCTTTGGTTCTTTGATGTGGAGTTGTTCCACTTTGCCACCCCACTAATTGACTCCCAGCAGCAGGGCTTCCTAGTTTATTAGCTTCTTGTGTATATAGTTGGGGAAGTCAAAGAAGAAAGTGCAAAAATAGGCCACGTCCGTAAATATATGAAGACAAAAAAAATAGGTAGTACTACGTATTATCAGGGGGGCAGATTTTTAGGCTGAGAAACACTGGAGAGGAAGTAACAGTATAAAAATATACATTTAGTGAAGGTTACAAATACATAAAAGTAAGAATGAAGATTATAACATAAATGCATCTATGATTATTGTGCAGTGAGCCCTTGTATGTCTACGCGTTTCGCCGATAGGCTTCCTCAGGACACGGCCAAGGTTCACAGACGAGACAGATAAGAGAATATGTTTCTCTATCTTGTTTGGAATGCACAATCATGTACAGTCACGATACGGTGGGTAATTCACTCAAAGGTTAAAGAAATATATTAGGTATCGCTGAATGTATGAACAGGGGCATGTGAATAGTATTCCTTATTTTGGGAACGGCTATCAAAGAGAGGAGGGCCATCAAAGAGTATCCCACAGTGAATCCTGGATTTGAATTCCAGTACTGCTGATGGCTATATATAGCCCAACAGCCAATCACTGTATGATTAAAGTTTCAATATTACAGCATGCCCCTGGTAAACAGCAAACCACTGCACACCATGGCATGCTGTGATATTGAAACTTTAAACAGTGTTTCTTAGCCTAAAAAGTCCGCCCCCTGGTAATACGTAGTACTACCTATTTTTTTTGTCTTCATAGTTGGGGAAGTCTCTTTGAAGATGGCTCAACTCGACAGTCCCAGCACGGGGATGGCCCCACAAGGGACTCCTCCTCCTCCTGTGGATAACTCTGGAGATGAAACCTCTTTATTTCCTAGATGGTCACCTTCCGTGGAACCATTTGTTTAGTTGCAGGTGGATCTATTGATTTCCCACTTATAACAGACATGAGTACATCCAAGTCTGTGCATCTCTGCTATGGCTGCTTCAAACTGTTCGTGGAACTTCAAATTGGGGTTGCTTCTATCTTTCCCTTGCAAGGTTTCTCTGACCTTGTCAGGCAGCAGTTCATCTACAAGTTGGTCCTTCAGTTATCTGTCTGTATCATCCCAACCAGGCTGTCCCACTTGGCCTCTTTCCCTTTGGCGTATCTGGGCAGCTATGTCTAGCAGTTTCAGTGCATATTGTGCTATGGATTCTTCTGTTCTTTGCTTTCTGCCAATGAGCCGTTAAGTCTCTTAGGGGAAGATTTACTAAAACTACTGGAGATGTACATGGTAGCCAATCAGTTTCTAACTTCAGTTTGTTCAATTAAGCTTTGGGAATAAAACCTGGAAGCGGATTGGTTTCTATGCATAGTTGTACCAGAATTTAATTAGTTTTAGTAAATAACCACTTAATGATACACTGCTTGTAAGTGGTTAACTATCTTTTCAGGAAACCTGGTCTTCTGCTGGGATATGCAGGGTAAACCTTCTTGCTTCCCTCTCCAGTGAACAAAAAGTGATCAGTTCTGTCTGCTTAGTGGGACCGATCACATCTGGTTTGATCAGGTCCCGCAATCTTATTTACTTATTTACCTTATTTACTTGGGTAATTGTAGAGGCAGGAATTCTGCCAGAAACAATGGGATCATTATTGCAGGGGGAGGTAGTCTGCCTTCTTCCATTCCTTGTCTAACATGGTCGATCCTGTTGGTAGAGGTCAAGTATAATGGAATAGTTAAGTGATTGAGTAATCAGACGGGAGTAGCTGTAACTTATAGTACAGTAAACAGGTGCAAAGTTAGGAGCAATTTTGAAAATCAGATTTAAAATGGCAAAGGTAATGCATACACCACATAATAATGAAAAACATGTTCAGGATGGCAAGGAACATGCATACACTGCATAGGTTTTGTAAGTTTCTATAACAACGGAGGGTCTAGCTGAGAATCACTACTTCAGGAATACAGTACAGGACACAAACAGATACCTGTGATTATCCTCATAAATAACATCCCTTTTTAGCAAAGTCCAGGTTAGTACTAGTATCACAGGCGAACAGCTGGAGGAATCTAAGGCCCAAGGACAAAGAGCCACCCCCCTGGAACTGCAGTCATTTTGTAGCAATTGTGGAGGGGCTCCCCACAGTAGCTGGGTCTTCAGGAGAAGCTGCACGTTATTAGGCTCTTGCTTCTGACAGCGGAGAGCCTGGCTGCAGATCACGTGCCCAGCTACCTCGGCATTCTCAGGTGTGGTCTCTCCGAGCTTCTGAGGAGGGAAGCTGAGGAACCTATTTTCCCTGGGCATGTCCAGAAACCCAAAGAGTTGTGGGAAATGGAGTTAAATAGATCTGGGTCTGCATTTTAGCATGCTGAGCTAATGGACACTCTACTAAAATCATCTTCACATAACAAAGCTGAAATGAATGCAAAAGTTGATCTTATTTAACTGAGAACTAAAAAAACTTAAAAACTTAAAAAAAACAAAGCTACATACTCACCTCCATGCTGCAGCATTGGTGTGATACTGCAGTTGTCCCAGGTTGGCTCTAAGACTGAGAACTGAGTAATCACATGACCACTGATCGCTCAGTTCTTGGTCAGCTGAGAGCAGAGAGCAACCTCCCTCTGCCCTTACCCTAAAGTGATAATTGGAGTGCCGAGCTGGGGAGGGGGTTGGATTAATTGGCTTTGGCTCTCAACCGCGCGCTGAGAGACGGTGCCGGATGTAATTTAGGTAGCTGGGTGGATTCTGACAATATCGCTTGAATGCTTCCTGAGAGCGGAGCAGATCTGCCGTGTCAGCTGCTAGCAGGCAGGGCAAAAATATTAGTACTTCTGTGACCCACAAGAGAAGTATGTCCAAAAAAGCTTTCAACCTACTTCTCTTTTAACCCTCTCCAAAAAAAAGTTAATAAAATATGCTGTCAATTCATTTGAGTGATATATGAGTATATATATGTGGTATATGAGTGATATATTACTATCACACTCATTTTACACTTTTATTGTATGCTGCCCATTTTCACATGTGCATCCCATCTCTGTACCCTGAAGCAAGCAAAGATAGCATGACTAAGCAGCTGGATGCCCAGAGCAAGCAGGCTGCATACCATCATACACACAAATATGGTACTAATGCTTTGTTTGCTGAGAACTGTACATTAATGTTGGGATAAGTGTGCCTGTCTTCTATGACATAGACATGTGTTTTTCTCATCTACAAGCTATATTGTAGCCAGAGTAAATCACTCATTTCTGGTCTTGGATGGGCAGAGCTTGCTGAACACTTGCCAATCTTCCTATGGTTCACTGAGCACTTAAAAAGTTCACAACTTTTCCATCCACTCAACAGACAGTGAGTTTAATGCATGCACAGTGAAAGGGTTCATCAAATGCTCCATTGCATGTTAGGTAAACACAGAACCTGTGTAATTAATGTGTGCCCTGGATTAAAGGGATGATGTGGCAACCCTAGAGTGTGTGCCTGTATAGATGTGTGTCTGTGTACGTGTGTGTGTCTGTGTATATGTGTGTGTGTCTGTATAGATGTGTGTCTGTGTACGTGTCTGTGTACATGTGTGTGTGTGTGTCTGTGTACATGTGTGTGTCTGTGTACATTTGTGTGTGTGCTTGTGTGTGTCTGTGTACATGCGTGTGTGTGTCTGTGTACATGTGTGTGTGTGTGCCTCTGTACATGTGTATGTGTGTCTGTGTACATGAGTATGTGTACGTGTGCGTGTCATGTATACCCATGTCGGGGGGGGTAAGACCGTACAGGCATTAGGGGGGCTGCAAGCGTACAGGTGTGAGGGAGGCTGAGAGTGTACAGGTGTGAAGGGGGGCTGCGAGCATACAGGTGTGAGGGGGCTGTGAGCGTACAGGTGTGAAGGGGGCTGCGAGCGTACAGGTTTGAGGGGGCTGCGAGTGTACAGGTGTGAGGGGGCTGAGAGAGTACAGGTGTGAGGGGGGCTGCGAGCGTACAGGTGTGAGGGGGCTGTGAGCGTACAGGTGTGAAGGGGGGCTGCGAGTGTACAGGTTTGAGGGGGGCTGCGAGTGTACAGGTTTGAGGGGGGCTGCGAGTGTACAGGTTTGAGGGGGGCTGCGAGTGTACAGGTGTGAAGGGGGCTGAGAGAGTACAGGTGTGAGGGGGGCTGAGAGAGTACAGGTGTGAGGGGGGCTGAGAGAGTACAGGTGTGAGGGGGATGAGAGAGTACAGGTGTGAGGGGGGGCTGAGAGAGTACAGGTGTGATGGGGGCTGAGAGAGTACAGGTGTGAGGGGGGCTGAGAGAGTACAGGTATGAGGGGGGGCTGAGAGAGTACAGGTGTGAAGGGGGCTGAGAGAATACAGGTGTGAGGGGGGCTGAGAGAGTACAGGTGTGATGGGGGCTGAGAGAGTACAGGTGTGATGGGGGCTGAGAGAGTACAGGTGTGATGGGGGCTGAGAGAGTACAGGTGTGAGGGGGGCTGAGAGAGTACAGGTGTGATGGGGGCTGAGAGAGTACAGGTGTGATGGGGGCTGAGAGAGTACAGGTGTGATGGGGCTGAGAGAGTACAGGTGTGAGGGGGGCTGAGAGAGTACAGGTGTGAGGGGGGCTGAGAGAGTACAGGTGTGAGGGGGGCTGAGAGAGTACAGGTGTGAGGGGGGGCTGAGAGAGTACAGGTGTGAGGGGGGCTGAGAGAGTACAGCTGTGAGGGGGGCTGAGAGAGTACAGGTGTGAGGTGGGCTGAGAGAGTACAGGTGTGAGGTGGGCTGAGAGAGTACAGGTGTGAGGGGGGCTGAGAGAGTACAGGTGTGAGGGGGGCTGAGAGAGTACAGGTGTGAGGGGGGCTGAGAGAGTACAGGTGTGAGGGGGGCTGAGAGAGTACAGGTGTGAGGGGGGCTGAGAGAGTACAGGTGTGAGGGGGGCTGAGAGAGTACAGCTCTCTCAGGGATATTTTATACCAAAGACATGTAGCATGTACCATGTAACCTGCCTCCAGGTTGCCATATTGCATTGAATTTTGCTGAATTTGCAGCACTGTGGATTGAAAAGTAAATTTAATTTTTAATAGCCTTAAATTACAATATGGCTTGCATAACAATTGTATATACTATATTATTTTAATTTCCACGTACAATGAAAAATGTAAAAGCTACATACAAAACAATTCCAATTGGGTGTGAAAGCTGTAATGAAACATAAGCAGCTATCATATCAGTGGAGTTACCCTTTAAGTAATTCAAAGGACAAGCCTAAGAAACTATTGTGGGCTCTACAAATAATTAAAAGAATAACACAGAATCATTTCACTACCAAACAAGGAACAAAACAAGAAAATGTGTTCCAGACTCATCCAAATAAAGAAACCATCTGAGGCTTATTAGGCTATCATAGAGAAGAATGCATGAATCAGATATTTTCTTCACCATGCAATGGTCCATCATTATAAAGCTTGAGTAAATATTATGGAGCTGTGACACATATTTCTAAATTTTCACAATAAACCATACATTCAGTAAAGTGCAATGACAATTTGGAGACATGCGTTTTCCACTATAGTTACAATTTTTTAATCCCTTAAAGCAGAACTCTGGGATTTTCAAAAAATCCCCCATTAGTACCCCCCCCCCACACACACACACACACAAAAACACTAAACAGTTTTTACATTTGTGAAATTCCTTACCGTCTATAAGATATGCCTGATTTCATTTTCAGGAAGTCAGCTCTGAGATTCAAAACATGCAGCCTGTATTCTGGCAGGTAGGAGGTGATAGAACAGTGATTGCATCATATCCTCTTCTCTCTCTATAACTGTAATCAGCCTACATTTCCCATGAATCCTTGGGATGGGAGTGAATGTGGGAGGTTCACTAGGATTGTACATGTAAATGTGAACTCTCCCACTTCAACATAAACCACACCCCTAATTCTGCAGCCAGCAAGCCATACATAGCACACAGTATGATAGTTTACACCCTTATAAATACAAAGCATTTTAATATAAATGCGAACCAGTGCAACGGGTCAGTGTCCACCATTGCCAAATGTCAGGGACCACCAGAGCCAAATGTCAGGGACCACCAGAGCCAAATGTCAGGGACCACCAGAGTCGAAAGTCAGGGACCACCAGAGTCGAAAGTCAGGGACCCACCAGAGCCAAATGTCAGGGACTACCAGAGCCGAATGTCAGGGACCACCAGAGCCGGATGTCAGGGACCACCAGAGCCGAATGTCAGGGACCACCAGAGCCAAATATCAGGGTTCGCCAGAGCCAAATGTCAGGGACCATCAGAGCCGAATGACAGGGACCACCAGTGCAGCATGTCAGGGACCACCAGAGCTGAATGTCAGGGACTACCAGAGCCGAATGTCAGGGACCACCAGAGCCGAATGTCAGGGACCACCAGAGCTGAATGTCAGGGACCACCAGAGCCGAATGTCAGGGACCACCAGAGCCAAATATCAGGGTTCGCCAGAGCCAAATGTCAGGGAACATCAGAGCCGAATGTCAGGGACCACCAGTGGAGCATGTCAGGGACCACCAGAGCTGAATGTCAGGGACCACCAGAGCTGAATGTCAGGGACCACCAGAGCTGAATGTCAGGGACCACCAGAGCTGAATGTCAGGGACCAATAGTGCCAAATGCCAGGGACCACCAGAGCCAAATGTCAGGGACCACCAGAGCCAAATGTCAGAGACCACCAGAGCCAAATATCAGGGAGCACCACACCTGAATGTCAGGGACCACCAGAGCCAAATGTCAGAGACCACTAGAGCCAAATATCAGGGAGCACCACACCCGAATGTCAGGGACTACCAGGGCAGCATGTCAGGGATCTCCAGAGCCGAATGTCAGGGAGCCCCAGTGCAGCATGTCAGGGACCACCAGAGCCGATTGTCAGGGACGACCAGTGCAGTCTGTCAGGGACCACCAGAGCTGAATGTCAGGGACCACCAGTGCAGCATGTCAGGGACCACCAGTGCGAAATGCCAGGGACCACCAGTGCGAAATGCCAGGGACCACCAGAGCCAAATGTCAGGGATCACCAGAGCCGAATGTCGGGGACCACCAGAGCCAAATGTCGGGGACCACCAGAGCTGAATGTCAGGGACCACCAGAGCTGAATGTCAGGGACCAAAAATTTTTTAGATTTTTTTAATGGTATTGTGTTTTTATGCATCATTTTCTGTGGATAAATATGTTTTTTCTCAAATCTTTTTATTAAGTTTTCAAAAAGAATATACAAAAACTGTAGAAAGGCAACTCAACCTGTGCAGTGGTATACCACTAATTACAAACCCAAAACGTGTGTTCATGTGGCTCATGATATAGAGAAGTATAGCAAAGAGGCATTGCCTTTATCAAATTAGTTGATCAAGTTGGATAGATTTGTTTAAAGAAATCCTTTTATTCAACGAGTATCTTATGAAGGTGTAGTTGCGGTCACATGACCACTACATCCCCTCTTCCTCCCTATGCTCTGATGGTAGGGAGCAGAGGCTACAAATTAATATTATTTAGGCAAGAAACCGTGCTAGTGTACCAGCATAATGAATAATATAAACAAAGCAGCAGTTTGAAGTGAGATACACACAATAATGGATAGGAAATTAGAGAAGTTGCGCTAAATAGTCCTAAATAATGCAGGAAAATCTTCAGTGAAGCGGCATGTTATATGTCCATATTTTACCCAATAAAGGTTTAACCCCCTAATCACCCGGCGGGTGATCAAAGTTAGGTTTTAGCATCAGATAGGGTCTGCGTCGCCCCGGGCAGCGTCAGATTAGTGCCAGTACCGCTAACGCACCATACAGCGCCCTCAGGGTCGGTTCACACTACAACGACTTGGGATCCGACTTGTAAGCCCTCAAGTCGCCCCAAATCGCTTTACTTAGAGATTTGCATTATAGTCAATGGGAGCGTCTTAATTTACACTACTGAAGTCGCTCCGACTTCAGAAAAGGTTCCTGTACTACTTAAATCCGACTTCTAGGCGACCTGTACCCATAGAATTCAATGGAAGTCGCCTCCAAGTCGGATCTCCATCTATATTGAAGCGACTTTACAGGAAAAGAAATTAGTTTACCCAGGCAAACCCCTACCTCCCAGAGAGCTGAGTATTCTGTGATTGGCCACAGCCAAAGTTGCCTGTCCTGGAGGCGACTTGAAGTCACGTTGTAAGTTGATTAAAGTCGCGCTGAAGTCGCGTTGAAGCCGTGTTGAAGTCGCCTTGCAAAGTCGCGCTGCAGTCGTGTTGCCCCTGTGTGAATCGAGGCTTAGTAGTATAGTGTCTGAACGGAACAATATCTGATCTGATCAGATCTATACTAGCGTCCCCAACAGTTTAGGGTTCCCAAAAACGCAGTGTTAGCGGGATCAGCCCAGATACCTGCTAGCACCTGCGTTTAGCCCCTCCACCCAGCCCAGCCCACCCAAGTGCAGTATCAATCGATCACTGTCACTTACAAAACACAACACACATAACTGCAGCGTTCGCAGAGTCAGGCTTATCCCTGCGAACGCTAACAGTTTTTTTGATAGCGTTTGAATCAGTCGCTAACAGTCAGGAGCTTTTTACCTGTGAGTCTCACTACTGTACCAGTAAATTTAGAGCCCAAAATGGCAAATTGAAGGTACAGTAGTGAAGAGGCCTACACGTTTCTGAGCATGACAGATAGTGAAGAGGAAGTCACCTGTCAGATTCAGGCTCAGAATACAAACCTGTAGACGACAGCGGCTCCATGACAGATAGCTTTAATGAAGGAGTTGTGGTCCCTGCCAAGGTCAGGCGTACCAGACCGCGATCTTCTTCTGCTGTCGTTGAGGTGCAAGAAGCGCAGGTCCCTCGTATGGAGCAGAGAGCCAGTACTAGCGCCGCTATTCCTTCTGGTGAACTGGCAAGCACCAGCGACCTAGTACACCCTGGTCGTACATCCAGCACTACAGTAACACTTGGTGACGTGGCGAGTCCCATAAGTGCAGTTTAAGCTGGCGAGGTGGCAAGCTGGCGAGCTGCCACCAAGAAGAAGACAAACACAGGCCCGTCAAGCCCATAGTGCCCTTCCTGCTGCATTCGCCAATCTGAATTTGGAACCCACCACTTCTGCAGCACCCGTATTGGCCCCATTCACTGGCCAACCCAGAATTCAGGTGGAAACAGTTGATTTTACATCACTTGATTTTTATTCGCTGTTTTTCACTGAAGATCTCTATAGATCTATTGTGGACCAAGGCAATTTGTATGCTGGTCAATTCATCGCCGCTAATCCCCAGCTGACCCTTGCCAGAGATTGGAGACCAATTACGGTCTCTGAATTTAAGACCTTTCTGGGCCTACCCCTCCCGATTGGCGTAACTAAAAAGAGTGAGTTGCGGTCACATTGGTCCACTGACCCAATTCACCATATGCCCGTGTTCTCTGCCTCCATGACCAGGACACGATACGAGCAGATCTTGCGGTTCATGCATTTCAACAACAATGAACTCTGTCGTCCTCGGGGTGACCCTGAATTTGATCGAGTCTACAAAATTCGGCCCCTCTGTGTCCACGAATATCGAACATAACCTCAATATGGGAGGGGTGGACCTCAACAACAAGTTGTTGGCGCCGTACCTAAGTGCCCGTAAGGCCAGATGCTGGTATAAAAAGTGTCTGTATACTTGGCTTTGCTGAATCGCTCATGCGCTATACAGAGCTTCAGGACAAACTGGATCCTTCCTTAAATTCCAGGAAGAGATCATCAGAGCCCTTCTGTTTCCAGACGGTGCTCTGGTCCAACTTCCCAACGCAAATGCAGTAAGCCGGCTGCATGATAGGCATTTTCCGCATTTCCTCTCTGGTACCCCTACACAATGAAACCCCGAAAGAAGATGTTGTGTCTGTAGAAAGCACGGATATAGGAGTGGCACCCGCTTTTATTGTCCCTCCTGATTATAATTACCTGTAGCGTTTGTTTTATTGTTAACCATCATTTGCTTAGCAGGTACGCCATTTAGCTGCAGCGCGGATTTATTTATCTTGACAGCAATAGCGTTTGCTCCCACGATACATAAAGCTGTGACTCCAGCGCTGTAGGAGGTGATTTCACCACCACAGTTAAAAAAAAAGAGCATATATGCCGAAGCATGGGGGCAGCAGGGGTGGAGGAGCGATTTGCTCCTAACTTTTGGGGCGGATGTCCCCATGCTTCGGCATATATATATTTTAGGCACAGATTGCGTTAAAAAATGTTTTATTTTTTACTGTTTTTTTTGTATTTGCTTTGCAGGTATGATATGTCTTACTGTTATACTGTAATGTTACTTTGTTTTATTGTTAACCATCATTTGCTTAGCAGGTACACCATTCAGTTGCAGCGTGGATTTATTTATCTTGACAGCGCTTGCTCCCACGATACATTAAGCCGTGACTCCAGCGCCGTAGGAGGTGATTTCACCACCACAGTTAAAAACAAAATGGTGCATGTATGCCCATCATTAGAAGTGGGTGGATGAAGGGAGGTATTCTAATGGTAGGCATACCCACCAATCAATCTCTTTTTTTTGTTCAGCCCACAGGCTGCAAAAAAAATAAGATTACAATATATGCCCAACAAGGACCAGCAACGTACTGGTATGTTGCTGGACTTTGAGTGGTTATACCAGAATGATGCCTGCGGGTTTAGGTATCATCTTGGTATCATTCTTTTCAGCCAGCGGTCGACTTTCATGTAAAAGCAATCCTAGTGGCTAATTAGCCTCTAGACTGCTTTTACAAGCACCGTCTTCCATGGTTTTCTCTGGCTCTCCTGTCCCAACAGGGAACCTGAGAATGCAGCCGGTGGTTTCGCCAGCTGACCATAGAGCTGATCAGAGACCAGAATGGCTCCAATCATCTCTATGGCCTAAGAAACCAGAAGCTATGAGCATATCATGACTTAGATTTTGCTGGATGTAAATAGCGCCATTGGGAAATTGGAAAAGCATTTTATCACGCTGATCTTGCTGTGGTCAGATGCTTTGAGGGCAGAGGAGAGATTTAGGGTCTAATAGACCCCAATTTTTTCTAAAAAGAGTACCTGTCCCTACCTATTGCTATCATAGGGGATATTTACATTCCCTGAGATAACAATAAAAATGATAAAAAAAATGAAAGGAACAGTTTAAAAATAAAATAGCAAAATAAATAAGTAAAAAAAAAAAGCACCCCTGTCCCCCCCTGCTCTCGCGCAAAGGTGAAAGCGAAGTGTTGGTCTGGTGTCAAATGTAAACAGCAATTGCACCATGCATGTGAGGTATCACCGCGAAGGTCAGATCGAGGGCAGTCATTTTAGCAGTAGACCTCCTCTGTAAATCTACAGTGGTAACCTGTAAAGGCTTTTAAAGGCTTTTAAAAATGTATGTAGTTTGTTGCCACTGTACGTTTGTGCACAATTTTAAAGCATGTCGTGTTTGGTATCCATGTGCTCGGCCTAAGATCATCTTTTTTATTTCATCAAACATTTGGGCAATATAGTGTGTTTTTATTGCATTAAAATTTTAAAAAGTTGTTTTTCCCCAAAAAATGCGTTTGAAAAAAATCGCTGCACAAATACTGTGTGAAAAAAACAAATGAAACACCCACCATTTTAATCTGTAGGGCCTTTGCTTTAAAAATATATATATATAATGTTTGGGGGTTCAAAGTAATTTTCTTGCAAAAGTAAATTATTATTTCACGTAAACAAAAAGTGTCAGAAAGGGCTTTGTCTTCAAGTGGTTAGAAGAGTGGGTGATGTGTGACATAAGCTTCTAAATGTTGTGCATAAAATGCCAGGACAGTTCAAAACACCCCCAAATGACCCCATTTTGGAAAGTAGACACCCCAAGCTATTTGCTGAGAAGCATGTCGAGTCCATGGAATATTTTATATTTTGACACAAGTTGTGGGAAAAAGACACTTTTTTTTTTTTTTGCACAAATGATATATTGCTCAAACATGCCATGGGCATATGGGAAATTACACCCCAAAATACATTCTGTTGCTTCTCCTGAGTACGGGGATACCAAATGTGTGAGACTTTTTGGGAGCCTAGCCGTGTACGGGACCCCGAAAACCAAGCACCGCCTTCAGGCTTTCTAAGGGTGTAAATTTTTGATTTCACTCTTCACTGTCTATCACAGTTTCGGAGGCCATGAATGCCCAGGTGGCACAAACCCCCCCCAAATGACCCCATTTTGGAAAGTAGACACCCCAAGCTATTTGCTGAGAGGTATGGTGAGTATTTTGCAGTCCTCGCTTTTTGTCACAAAGTTTTGAAAATTGAAAAAAGAAAAAAAAAAATACACTTTTCTTTTCTTTCTTCATTTTCAAAAACAAATGAGAGCTGCAATTTCTGATTCTGATTTTATACACTGATCGGTTAAGTGACCAGTGTATAAAAAGGTGACTAGTGATCCTACCTGGGCCATAAGAAAGTTATTGGAAAAAAATGTAAAACTGGCATTGAAAGAAGGGATTATCTCTCGTGATCTCTTTGAATTCTTGTTACCATCACACACACGTATTTCAGTCCTGTACACGTTGCCCAAAACACATAAGGACAGTCAATCACCACCAGGACGTCCCATAGTCTCGGGAAGAGCCTCTATTTTTTGTCCCCACAGCTCAATTTCTGGACAAGATTCTGTCCCCCCTGGTGAAGAACACCAAGTCATACATTAGGGACACTAATGACTTTTTACAACAAATTCGGGAAGATTCACATTGTCATGGAGATGAGATTCTGGTAACATGGGATGTTGCAAGCCTGTATACATAAATCCCACACCAGAGTGGCATTGATGCGGCAATAGGACTGATCAGGAACAGAAAAGAGTACTCTGAGGCAGAGGCGGCTCTAGGCTTTGTGAGGCCTTAGGCAAAACTTAAACATGAGGCCCCACTCATGCCCATAATAGGACAAATAATTCAAGCAATAAAAATTAACTGTATGAGGAGGGTACAGGGTGGGGGTAAGTGGACACAGTACAGGGGGAGGGTAAGTGGACAAAGTACAGGGGGCAAGAGGGAACAGTACAGGGGGAGGGTAAGTGGACAAAGTACAGGGGGAGGGTAAGTGGACAAAGTACAGGGGGCAGGAGAGTACAGTGCAGGGGGAGGGTAAGTGGACACAGTGCAGGGGGCAGGAGGGTACAGTGCAAGGGGGAGCAGGAGGGCACAGTACAGGGGGAGGGTAAGTGGACACAGTACAAGGGGAGGGTAAGTGGACACAGTACAGGGGGCAGGAGAGTACAGTGCAAGGGGAGGGTAAGTGGACACAGTACAGGTGGCAGGAGGGTACAGTGAAGGGGGGGAGCAGGATGGCACAGTACAGGGGGAGGGTAAGTGGACACAGTACAGGGGCAGGAGGGTACAGTACAGGGGGAGGGTAAGTGGACACAGTACAGGGGCAGGAGAGTACAGTGCAGGGGGAGGGTAAGTGGACACAGTACAGGGGGCAGAAGGGTACAGTGCAGGGGGAGGGGAAGTGGACACAGTACAGGGGGCAGGAGGGTACAGTACAGGGGGGAGCAGGAGGGCACAGTACAGGGGGAGGGTAAGTGGACACAGTACATGGGGCAGGAGGGTACAGTACAGGGGGAGGGCAAGTGGACACAGTACATGGGGCAAGAGGGTACAGTACAGGGGGAGGGTAAGTGGACACAGTACAGGGGGCAGGAGGGTACAGTACAGGGCAGATCAGGAGGGCACAGTACAGGGAGGGGGTAAGTGGACACAGTACATGGGGCAGGAGGGTACAGTACAGGGGGAGGGCAAGTGGACACAGTACAAGGGGGAAAAGGGTACAGTATAGGGACAGTAATGTATAATACGGAGCTGCTCTCGCAGATCCTAGCTATTCTGGCAGGCTGTCACTGGGGAAATTAAAGAAAAGAACATCCATCATATAAGTGTGCACCACAGTAAAACGTTATATAGTGTGAAGATACCAAGAATAATTAATATATGTACATTCCAAAGTGCTGGTACAATAAATAATAAGCATAAAACATACATGTAACACAAAAAAAATCCAACAAAACTGTGCTGTGATAAACTTGTGCAGATCCACTGCAAACTATTTGCTCGGACGTCAGTGTCCCATCACCAAAACAAAGCACATACCATTTGCTTACCAAAAAAATTTGACTCCTCATCTGCTGGATATTTACAACCACTTCACTCAAAAAACACCACTGCAGGCATAGTAGCTTGGTCCGGTACCAACCACAGGGAACCCCGTAAATGCAAAGAATAAATCAATACCAGGACAAGTAAACAATTTGTTGCTTTATCCTAGTAAAGTTTGCTGTAAGTACATTACTTTAATAAGGCAACGCAGTGTGTCATGGTAATGCATACAGTACGTTTTATTCTTTGCATACACGGGGTTGCTGTGGTTGGTACCTGACCAGGCAGAGTGGTAAAAGGCTGCTCCTGGGAGAAAGTTACTATAACTGCGTTGTCACTTTTTGAGTGAAGTGGCTGTAAATATCCCGCAGATGACAAGTGCATGTAACTTCATAAATTTAAGGAGTCAAATTTTCTGGTAAACAAATGGTATGTGCTCTGTTTTGGTGATGTACACCGAAGTCTGTGCAAACAGCTTGCAGTGGATATGCACAAGATTACCACAGCACAATTGGAGTGTGTGTGTGTGTGTGTCTATATATAACTCTTGATATCTATTACATTGCACTTTAGGAACTTTCACATGAAGGATCCAATCAGGTCCACCTGTCAGTTTTTCAGGCAGACCCTCCATTCTCCTCTATGGAGCGGTGGTTGTAAACGGTCTTTTGTCTACTTACACCCGCCTACCTTCAATCCGTCCCAACAAAAACAAACTGAAGGGGGATCCATTACCCTCTGTCTGGGCTGATCAGGAAGAATGTCAGTTGGGTATAAACAGACAGGCAGTCCGTTTATACCTGACTGCCCATAGAGCAGTGTGGGCTGTGTCTGTGTCCACTTGGCATAAGTGAAGCAGACGCAGACCTGTTAACCTCTTGCTCTGCTCAGAGGGTAGTCAGCAGACAGACTCCCCACTGAGCAAAGCAGAGTCTGTCCCAAGTGAAAGGTGCCTCATTGATGTCTTGTTTTGTCCCATCACCTTTGCTCTGTCTGTCCCCATGTACTCTCTAACTGCCATCATCTCTCTTATTCCCTTGCTCTGTCCTTATATCCTCCCCATCTATCCCTCCTCTATCTCTAGATGGGTCCCTATTATGTACATGCAGGAGGCTGTGTAATCAGTACAGTCCGACATGATACAGCACCTTACCTCTACCTTCCTCTGAGGATCCATGCCATTCCTGCTACTGTGTCTGCTGGCCCCTCCCCCTGGTCTCACTCAGCCCCTCCCCCTCCTCTCACTTAGCTCCAGTTCACCAACGAGTATGCTGAAATGGAGGCGGTTCTGGTACCGCCCACGTGAGAGGAGATTCTCTTGGATAGAAGCTGCAACTGATTGATGTGCTGAAATGAAAGGTCATCATCTGCCTTTCATGTGGGAGGAGGAAGGAGGGGCCACGGAAGCTAATGAAAGTTGGTGTGGAGGCTGAATCTCACAGTGTCCAGCGCTGCATGTTACCGGTCTGATGTCTGCTTTGCTGAGCAGGTGTGAGAAGGCCGGTGCCAGCATAAGCACTTGAGGGACCGTCAGCTTCAGTGCCCCCCCTCTCCTGCCCCCCTAAGGTGGCCTTAAACTGGCGCCAGCAGCCAGCCCTGCTGAGGGGCTCTATCTGTGATCCGGAGCTGTCAGCCTCAGAGGCAGCTCTCTAAGTAGACAGATCAGGCGGCCGCGAGGCCCCTCCCAGTGCGGGGCCTAAGGCGACCGCCTAATATGCCTAATTAGAGAGCCGCCTCTGCTCTGAGGCCCAAATTGTGTTGTTTGAGAAACTGTTGCGAGTAGTTTTATTCAACAACTATTTTTTTGTTTAAAGATCAGTTTTTTGTGTTTGTATTGAGTATTTGATGAAATGTTGAATGCATTCCGTTCCGATATTCAGTTAAAAATTAATATTGGTGGAAAATCAGTTCCTTTCTTAAACACAAGGATTTATATAGATCGGAATCAGATCAACTCTGATCTATATATAAAACTGACTGACAGACACCAACTCTTATTGTTTGACAGTTACCATCCACCACACGTGTTTAGAACAATTGTAAGGAGCCAATTACTGAGGGTGACACGTATAGTCAGTGATGAGAATATTAGAAAAATCAGATTGGAAGAAATGTGCCGGAAGTTTAGGGAACGTAAGTATCTATTGAGGATGATCTCACAGGAGGCTCTAAAATTGCAACGTGAGGGGGGTGAGACCATTTTTAGGAAACAGAAACAGGACATACAAAGACTGCCCTTTTCATTTCAGTTTCATAGTTATAGTGAAAAAATATTCAGAATCATTAAGAAACATTGGCCTCTCCTGAAACGTGCTTACCCCCAGATTGACATTTTTCAACAGGTTCCCATTAAAGCCTATAGGCGCAATAAAACATTAATGGATTCCATAGTTAGATCTGAATATAAGGCTAAGACACAGGAAACAAAAATGACATTTTTGGGGAAAAAAAGAAAGGGATGTTATATCCCCGTCTTAATTGTATTCAATGCAATCTATTACTCAAAGGTGATCATTACATACACCCCTCCAGTGGGGAAAGGGTTCTAATAAATAGTTTTCACACATGTCAATACTCATATGTGATTTACATCCTCACATGCCTAGAACAGGGACATCAGGATACGGACCTTCGCTTTATGGTCTTGGAGGAAGTGTTTAGGGACAAAAGAGGGGTTTGCAGGATACTTAAATTAAAGAAAAGGGAGGTATGGTGGATTAACAAGTTACAGTTTCTGTAACCTAACGGAATGAATAGAAACTATGACTTGTATCTGTTTCTATGAAAATTAGCTGAATCTACACCTCACGCTTTTCTTTCTTAGACTCAGTGGAACTACACGGGACTGGATACAGGGAATATAATTGAAGACGATCAGCTAGAATACAGACCTTTAGGCCTCTTTCACTCAAGGGATCCGTATGTACGTTTTTCATCCTTCCATCTTCGGATGAAAAACGGACATACATGTATCCCTATGGAGCGTCGGATGTCAGCGGTGACATGTCCGCTGACATCCGACCCGCTCCGATCCGAAAAGTGTAACGGAGGAAAAACCTACTTTTCCATCCGTTTTCGGATTGGGTGACGACGGACACTACGGACCGTCATCATCCGATCCCCCATAGGGGAGAGCGACGCTCTGACAGGTCTGTAGCTGCACAGCGTGCAGCGATGGACCTGTCATCTTTCTGCTCAGCGGGGATCGGCGGAGCGATCCCCGCTGAGCAAGCGGGTGTTCATGGGGCAGATCATCACTGATCCGCCCCGTGTGAAAGAGCCCTTATACAATCTAGTCATAAATTAAGCAGAATACTATTGATACTAGTGATTTTGTTTAGATAGTAAAAGTATATTATCTGTGACTATGTTTCTTGTGCACAGAATTTTTGGTCTGATTGTATATTATTGGATACAATTAGTGTCTTTTTGATTGATTTCTCCTTTTTTTCTCTTTTTTCTTTTCTTTTTTTTGTCTCTTTCTTGCAACTTTCCTGCAGTTGTTTATTATTTTAAACAGGTTTATTATTGTTTGTTCTTTTTCTCTTATATTGAATATGTGTACTACTGTCGTATACTGATTGCTAACCATGTGATTAACTTCCCCATAGGAGGTTAATACACATGAGGTTTACGATTAATGAATTGGGTTATGACACCTGTGGTGTTACACCCCGGGTTGGGATAAAGGCATGATGATATCCAACAGAAGGTTACACATAGCCTGATTAGCCTGACGAAGAACAGTGATGTTCGTAACTGTGCAGTAGCATATTGGCATTACAAGTTTGTATTTTTGAACATTTTCAGTAAATGGATTGGAGCAAATGTCCAGTCTTTTGTCTATATATATATATATATATATATATATATATATATACATACATATACACACACACACACACATATACATATATACATATATGGACATGATGAAATATGAAAGGTGAGGTGTTTGATGGATCGGGTTTTACCAGCCACCTTGGCAGGGTTGGTTCCGGACCAGATTTTGCAGTCCACTTGTGTCCACCAATAGGTGGTATAAATTAAGCAGGACTAGAGCAAAGGATTGCTCTTGGCCTGGGACTCAGGAAGCCAAAAACCTTAGAGAGCTGCTTATGTGAATTTACTTGGTGAGAGCAAGAAAAGGCTTGCATAATCTTTGTTTTGTGGATGATTGGGAGAAGCCCTTCATCAGTGATTTAGGAACTGGATATGGTTAATGCCTGGATGGCAATGAGTTATTTATAGTTTTATGTGTTTTATTTTCCATGCAACCTTTTAAATAAAACTGACTGCAAGTCAGCTTTTAAAAAAGACCTGCTGTTTGGACTACCTTTTTCCCCAGGGAAGGTGATCCCCACTTGAGCTAACCCCTTACAATATACAGTATCTAACAAAAGTGAGTACACCCCTCACATTTATGTAAATATTTTATTATATCTTTTCATGTAACAACACTGAAGAAATTACACTTTGCTACAATGTAAAGTAGTGAGTGTACAGCTTGTATAATAGTGTAAATTTGATGTCCCCTCAAAATAACTCACACAGCCATTAATGTCTAAACTGCTGGCAACAAAAGTGAGTACACCCCCAAGTGAAAATGTCCAAAATGGGCCCAAAGTGTCAATATATTGTGTAGGCATCTGTATTTTCCAGCACTGCTATAACCCTCTTGGGCATGGAGTTCACCGGAGCTTCACAGGTTGCCACTGGAGTCCTCTTCTACTCCTCCATGAGGACTTCACGGAGCTGGTGGATGTTAGAGACCTTGCACTCCTCCACCTTCCCTTTAAGGATGCCCCACAAATGCTCAAGAGGGTTTAGGTTTGGAGACATGCTTGGCCAGTCCATCACCTTAACCCCTAGCTTCTTTAGCAAGTCAGTGGTCATCTTGGAGGTGTGTTTGGGATCGTTATCATTTTGAAATACTACCCTGTGGCCCAGTCTCTGAAGGGAGGGGATCATGCTCGGCTTCAGTATGTCACAGTACATGTTGTCATTCATGGTTCCCTCAATGATCTGTAGCTCCCCAGTGCTGGCAGCACTCATGCAGCCCCAGACCAAGACACTCCCACCACCATGCTTGACTGTAGGCAAGACACACTTGTCTTTGTACTCCTTAACTACCGCCACACGCGCTTGACACCATCTGAACAAAATAAGTTTATCTTGGTCTTGTCAGACCACAGGATATGGATCCAATAATCCATGTCCTTAGTCTGCTTGTCTTCAGCAAACTGTTTACGGACTTTCTTGTGCATCATCTTTAGAAGAGGCTTCCTTCTGGGACAACAGCCATGCTAACCAATTTGATGCAGTGTTCGGTGTATGGTTTGAGCACTGACAGGCTGACCTCCCACCCCTTCAACCTTTGCAGTAATGCTGGCAGCACTCATACGTCTATTTCCCAAAGACAACCTCTGGATATGACGCTGAGCACGTGCACTCAACTTCTTTGGTAGACCATGGGGAGGCCTGTTCTGAGTGGAACCTGTCCTGTTAAACTGCTGTATCGTCTTGGCCATCGTGCTGCAGCTTAGTTTCAGGGTCTTGACAAGCTTCTTATGGCCTAGGCCATCTTTATGTAGAGCAAAAATTCTTTTTTTCGGATCATCAGAGAGTTCTTTGCCATGAGATGCCATGTTGAACTTCCAGTGACCAGTATGAGAGAGTGAGAGCAATAATACCAAATGTAACACACCTGCTCCCCATTCACACCTGAGACCTTGTAACACTAACAAGTCACATAACACTGGGGAGGAAAAATGGCTAATTGAGCCCAGTTTGGACATTTTCACTTAGGGGTATACTCACTTTTTAATTAATGGCTGTGCATTGAGTTTTTTTGTGGGGACAGAAAATTTACACTGTTATACAAGCTATACACTCACTACTTTACATTGTAGCAAAGTGTAATTTCTTCAGTGTTGTCACATGAAAAGATATAATAAAATATGAGGGGTGTACTCACTTTTGTGAGATACTGTATATACTTTATATATTTATTTTATTTCAGGTACTTACACTGGGCAAAATTATAAAACACAACACTTTTGTGTTTGCCCCTATTTATCATGAGTTGAACGCAAAGATCTTTTACTTTTTCTATGTGCACAAAAGGCCTATTTCTCTCAAATATTGTTCACAAATCTGTCTAAATCTGTATTAGTGAGCACTTCTCCTTTGCTGAGATAATCCATCCACCTCGCAGGTGTGGCATATCAAGATGCTGATTAGACAGCATGATTATTGCACGGGTGTGCCTAATGGCCCGTACACACGATGCAGTTTTACTGTATTGGGGGTATCTGGTGTGACCACAATTTGCCTCATGTAGTGCAGCACATCTCCTTCGCATAGAGTTGATCAGGTTCTTGATTGTGGCCTGTGGAATGTTGGTCTATTCCTCTTCAATGGCTGTTAAGAGAAATAAAACCTCTTTTACATCCTTCTTCTTACACAAGAAGTGTCTGGCGCCCAATGACTTTCACCATCTTTGCACCCTCTATGCCTCACAACCCACTACATACAGAAGCATGTCAGCTATCTCTGGCCTTGAAAGTCCTCATTAGACTGGAGGAGGCCGGAGACCTTGTTACATATATATACAAAACATGGCAATAAAATAAAAAATAAAAAACACAACATCCCCTTCCCCCAACACACACACAAACATTTACACCTTTGCAGTTTTGCTATTTTATCACTTCAAACAAAGTCACAATGTAAAATTAAAATTTTTTATCTTCCTTAACTCAATAAAGTTTTAGGCTGCATTCACACCTAGGCATTTTTTGTGCTTTTTGCATTTTGCAGATTTGCACTACAGAACGTGTTCCATAGGAAACAATGTTAAATGGACTGCAGTGCAAATCTGCAAAATGCAAAAAGCACTAAAACTGCATAGGTGGGAATCCAGCCTTATACTTAAGATTTTGTAGGAATTGTGGAAGTTCTATTGTGTTTGTGTGAGCTAAAAATGATTTTGGTCTACTTTTATTGAAAATATTGTATTGAAATCATTTGCACAAATGTAACAAGACCTAGAAAATTAGTACCACAATCCTTTCATATTCTTTGATCAGTGCTCTAAAATTTACAGTGCCTTGCAAAAGTATTCACCCCCATTTTTCGTGTTTTGTTGCCTCACAACCTGGAATTAACATGGATTGTTTGAGGATTTGCATCATTTAATTTACAGAACATGCCTACAAATTTGAAGATGTTTTTTTTTTTATTGTGAAGCAAACAACAAATAAGACAAAATAACAGAAAAAGTCAATGTGCGTAACTATTCACCCCCCTAAAGTCAATACTTTGTAGAGCCACCTTTTGCGGCTATCACAGCTCCAAGTCACTTTGGATAAGTCTCTATGAGCTTGCCACATCTTACCACTGGGATTTTTGTCCATTCCTCCTTGCAAAACTGCTCCAGTTCCTTCAAGTTGGATGGTTTGCACTTGCGAACAGCAATCTTTAAGTCTGACCACAGATTTTCTATTGGATTGAAGTCTGGGCTACTATGTCATTTCAACACATTTACATGTTTCCCCTTAAACCACTCAAGTGTTGCTTTAGCAGTGTGTTTGGAGTCATTGCCCTGCTGGAAGGTGAACCTCCGTCCTAGCCTCAAATCACACACAGTGGTACGGGTTTTGCTCAAGAATATCCCTGTATTTAGCACCATCCATCTTTCCCTCAACTCTGACCAGTTTCCCAGTCCTGACTGCTGAAAAACATCCCCACAGCATGATGCTGCCACCACCATGTTTCACTGTGGGGATGGAGTTATTTGGGTGATGAGATGTGTTGGGTTTGCGCCAGACATAGCGTTTTCTTTGATGGGCAAAAAGTTCAGTTTTAGTCTCTTCATACCAGAGCCATTTTACTAATTATGTGACTTCTGAAGGTAATTGGTTGCACTAGAGATTTTTATGGGCTTCATAACAAAGGGGGTGAATACATACGCACATACCAATTAACAGTTTTTTATTTCTGAAAAATAGTTTTATGTATACATTTTTTCTAATTTTACTTCACCAACTTAGACTATTGTGTTCTGATCCATCACAAATAATTCAGATTAAAAAAACATTGAACTAAAGGCTGTAATGTAAAAGAAAAAATAGGTAAAAAGCCAAGGGGGGGGTAAAAACTTTTGCAAGACACTGTACGTTCGGAGGTGTCTTTAAGAAACTCTGAAAGCTCCATGTGAAAAATAATGAAAAGAAAAAAGTGAACATTTGCAAAAATGGTCTAACCACCCGAGGTGAAAAAAAGGTGAGCAAGGCCTGGCAGTGAAAAGGTTTATTATACTTTAAAGAAGAATTCCAGCATTTCATCCCCAAAACAACAGATGCTCAGTGTATGTGAGTGAATCCCAGCCACACTGTAAGTTTGTGTGTAACTCACCTCCTTTAGCTGTATGCAGCAGGTTTCTGTGTCTGTGATGTCTCTCCTCCTCCTGGCTGAACTTCAAAGTTCTCTGACTTCCTGTTTCCTTCCTTTTCCAGGCCTGATACTACATGTCCCATGATCCTTTGAGCCTCTGTAGCTTATGGGCAGGCTATGGGAGTCGAGTCACTTGTAGCAGTTCTGGGAGTTGATGTGGGTGGGTTCTAGGGTTGCTGTGGGTGTTTCTGGGCCTTCATGTGGGTGGTGAAAAGTGTAAATATGTAATACCTTCTCCTGTGTCATTCCTGTTTTGCTTGCAGCATTCCAAAAAGAATAATGGCTTTCTCTTAGACTACAGAGGAAGGGCTGTGGGAGGTTATTATGAAGGTGTTTCCTTCATATGTAATCAAATCTCTTTACAGAGAGCAGGGATCTGGGAGGGCAGGATCTGAGCAGGGATGGACTGGCCATCGGGACTACCGGGACTAACGTAAGTTCGACTCGAACATCGGGTGTTCGCTGAATAGCGAACAATTTGGGATGTTCGCGGCAAATTCGAAAGCTGCGGAACACCCTTTAAAAGTCTATGGGAGAAATCAAAAGTGCTAATTTTAAAGGCTTATATGCATGGTATTGTCATAAAAAGTGTTTAGGGACCTGGGTCCTGTCCCAGGGGACATGTATCACTGCAAAAAAGTTTTAAAAACTACCGTTTTTTTCTGGAGCAGTGATTTTAATAATGCTTAAAGTGAAACAATAAAAGTGTAATATTCCTTTAAATTTCGTTCCTGGGGGGTGTCTATAGTATGCCTGTAATGTGGCGCATGTTTCCCATGTTTACAACAGTCCGAGAGCAAAATGACATTTCTAAAGGAAAAAAAGTCATTTAAAATTACTCGCGGCTATAATGAATTGTCGGTCCCGGCAATACACATAAAAGTGCATTGATAAAAACGGCATAGGATTCCCCCACAGGGGAACCCCGAATCATAATTTAAAAAAAAAATGCGTGGGGGTCCCCCCAAATTCCATACCAGGCCCTTCAGGTCTCGTATGGATATTAAGGGGAACCCCGTGCCAAAATTTTTAAAAAAATGGCATGGGGTCCCCCTCAAAATCCATACCAGAACCTTCAGGTTTGGTATGGATTTTAAGGGGAACCCCGAGCCAAAATTTAAAAAAAATGGTGTGGGGTCCCCCAAAAATCCATACCAGACCCTTATCCAAGCACGCAACCTGGCAGGCCGCAGGAAAAGAGGGGGGATGAGAGAGCCCCCCCCTCCTGAAACGTACCAGGCCACATGCCCTCAACATTGGGAGGGTGCTTTGGGGTAGCCCCCCAAAGCACCTTGTCCCCATGCTGATGGGGAGAAGGGCCTCATCCCCACAACCCTTGCCCGGTGGTTGTGGGGGTCTGTGGGCGGGGGGCTTATCGGAATCTGGAAGCCCCCTTTAACAAGGGGATCCCGGCCCCCCCACTGTGTGAAATGGTAACGGGGTACAATTGTACCCTACCTTTTCACAAAAAATGTGTGAAAATGGTAAAAAAAAACACAATACACACCTTGGGACAAGGCCTTTATTAAGGTCTTCTTTTCAATGAACTTTTATGTGTATTGCCGGGAGTCCAGGACTGACAAGTCATTATAGCCGCGAGTACTTTTAAATGACTTCTTTTCCTTTAGAAATTACATTTTGCTCTCGAACTGTTGTGAACACGGGAAACATGCGCCACTTTACAAGCATACTATAGACACCCCCCAGGTATGAAATTTAAAGGAATATTACACTTTTATTGTTTCACTTTAAGCATTATTAAAATCACTGCTCCCAAAAAAACGGCCGTTTTTAAAACTTTTTTTTGCATTGATACATGTCCCCTGGGGCAGGACCCGGATCCCCAAACACTTTTAAGGACAATACCATGCAAATAAGCCTTTAAAATGAGCACTGTTGATTTTTCATGTTCCTGTCCCATAGACTTTAACAGTGTTCGCATGTTCGAACAAATTTTTTGCCTGTTCGCATGTTCTGGTGCGAACCGAACCAGGGAGTGTTCGGCCCATCCCCATTCTTGAATAGTGCTGTGATCTGTGAGGGGGGACTTGGTTTGGCCTCTTGCTGTAGGTATGACTGGGTGGGATTGAATGCTAATTAGGATGTAGAAAAGAATAGCAGATCTGAGGCAACTATGGACTTTCATGGTACAGTAAGGACTTACATACATGAATTATAAAAATATATAAAATGTATTTAGGACAAGACATAGTTAAAATAACCCTTATAGGGAAAAATACAGTACACGTAAACTAGAATCTCTGAAAAAGAACTGAAAAAGTAAACGTTGATCCATCCGTGAAGGGAATCACATAGTTGTCCTGGATCCGTTCAGCCTCTACATGTTTTGCGGTAAAACCGCTTCTTCAGGAGTATACTTCAGAGTTTATTTGTATACGTGTGAATATCTCTATAGAGAAAAAAACATATATATTTGAGAAAACCTCAAAACAATACATTGAAGTAAGTGCATTTATAGTTGCAGAAATTTGGATATATGTGGAAGCCAACTCTATCTGCCATAGAGGCGAACCACTCCACAGTTCCACAACCCAAATATATAATAACAAAATACAATTCCACCCAGAAAATGTGTCCCCAAAAAGGAATGGATATACGTAGCTTACCAATGCAGGACTGACACAAGATAATTAGGATGTATTCAATCCCACCCACCATCAGAGCTCTGAAGGAAGTTACATCATTTGCAGAGTCTGAAAGTCTACAAAGGGGAGTGTATAGACTCTGGGCACTGCAGGAAGTGGTTGTGGAAGGGACAGAGTCTATCAGCAGGATATACAAAGTGTCACATGGTACAAAGCCACAACTAAACCCAGACTATCCGGGGATCTGCAGACAGCAAAGCAACATGGTACAGAGGTATGATCTATGCTGGGACTGATAATTTTATTCAGTTCTAGTAAAAAGAAAGTTTGAGTTCAGCTTTAAAATGATACTAAAGTCTCATTCTTTTTTTTTAGAGAAAAATAATAAACATGTCATACTTACCCGCCCTGTGCAGTGGTTTTGCATAGAGAAGCCTGGATCCTCCTCTTCTCGGGTCCCTCTTCGGTGTCCCTGACCTCTCCCTTTTGTTGAGTGCCCCCACAGCAAGCATCTTGCTATTGGGGCACCCGAGCCGAGCCACATCTCCCTGTGTCCATTCAGACACGGAGCCGCGGCCCGGTCCCGCTCCCTTTCTCTCCTCATTGGCTGACTGACTTTGATTGACAACAGCGGGAGCCAATGACGCCACCTTGCTGTCTCAGCCAATGAGAAGGGGAGTCCCGGGCAGCTGAGACACTCCTGAAACATCGCTGGATCTAGATGGACCTCAGGTAAGTATTAGAGGGGCTGAGGGGGGCTGCTGCACACAGAAGGCTTTTTATCTTAATGCTTAGAATGCATTAGGATAAAAAACCTTTTGACTTTACAACCACTTATAGAGTTACTAAAAGTATATTTAAACTGACTCTGAATGACATGAGGTTTGTGCATCATATATAATTCCTGTTAAAAATAATCATCGTTTTCACCTTTTTTCTATCCTTTGTTGCAGCTCACTGCTGATCTCCTGCCCCCCTTCTGCAGCAACATCTTATCTACATGCACTCCAGTGATGGCTGGAGTGCGTTTCTCAAGGCAAATTTCCAGAGGTCAAGGTGACAACAGAGGAGAACAATTGGGAGACAGGGACAAAGTATGTCACCCTATAACAGAAAGTGCCTAAACAACGACCTTTATGGCAGAATCACCAGGTATTATTTTAAGAAAAAGCTGCAATTTTTTAAAACTGAACTACAGGAATCATTTTATATACATTGGTTCAGCTTGGCACAATGTAAGTGTGTACATCTCATACCTGAGAGACCGCTGTGAAAGCTGACAATCATTATAATACTCGGCGCTACTACAGTGATAGACGTGATCCTCTGGACCTCGCTCACTGCCCACTGACCACAGGAGGTCCCTCACTCAGCACAGCCACTTTTCATAGTAAACCTTGTGGTTTTTTTCAATGAATACAAGGCATTTTTAGATTGGATGAGGTGGAAATTATATCAACTCCCCCCCTCCGCTCTCCCATTTGGTCCATCAATGCCTTATATTCACAAAAAAAAAATACAAGGTGTTCTATATTTCCACACTGGATGTTTTTAATGCTGCTGTTAGGGGAGTTTGGCTTTTTTTTCTGCCTCTAAACTCCCCTGTATGTTAGCCTATGTATCCATGTACACATTGGCATTTAGAGGAGTTTAGAGGCAGAAAAAAAAATCTAATGCCAGGGCGCCCAGGAACAGCAGCGTTTTGGCAGAAAAAACACTTGACACTTGACACTTGACACATGTAAATGTGTGTGTGAACGTTTGTAGATGCATCTAAACGCTTGTTAATGCTAGGCGCAAAATGCATTTTGACAGAAAAAATGCTTGACGCTTGTAAACATGTGTATCGCGTTTAGGTGTATTTAGGCGTTGGGTGTTAATTCACTTCATTGGCCAGAATAATTTATTTAACGCTCAAGCGATAAAATATCGCTTGAGCGTTAAATAAATTATTCTGGCCAATGAAGTGAATTAACACCCAACGCCTAAATACACCTAAACGCGATACACATGTTTACAAGCGTCAAGCATTTTTTCTGTCAAAATGCTGCTGCCAGGAGGAAAGATGTTTAGGAAAGGTGGCCTAACGTCCAGTGTGCATGAGAGGCCTAACAATTTTGAAACTGACATTTGAAAATAAATCATAATGTTAAAACTTATATAAGATTTTAGTAATTGGGTTTTCTTTCTTCTCTCATTAACTTTTCAGCCAAAGACAACAGACCAATGCCCAATACTGCTGAAATCAGCAGAAGCAGCATTAATTACAGCATTTATCGGCGTATAACACGCGCCGGCGTATAACACGCACTCCAAGTTTAGTAGGGAATTTTAAGGAAGAAAACTTTTAGGAGGGAAGTTTAAGGAAAAAAACTTACATTTAAATGCCCATCAATGCAACCTTATCAGTGTCCATCTGCAGCCTTGTCCATCATTGCAGCCTTGACCAGTGTCTTTGCAGCCTTGCCCAGTGTCCATCTGCAGTCTTGCCCAGTGCCTTTGCAGCCTTGCCCAGTGCCTCTGCAGCCTTGCCATTCTCTTTGCAGCATTGCCGAGCCGCTTATTATTTAAATTTGGCGCCGATCTCCGCTGACTGTGAGCAGAGAGAAGCGAGCGCCGGCGAGATACACAAATCCGAGTGTACTCGGCTAGTTTCGGCTCCTCTCGCAGTCCCGCCCATCTCCACTGATTGCGAGAGGAGAGGAACGAGCGGCGCCGACAAACACATAGCCGAGTGTACTCGGCTAGTTTCGGCTCCTCTCGCAGTCCTGCCCCTGACTGTGAGTAGAGCCGAGAATAGCCAAGTACACTCGGCTATCTGTATATCGCTGGCGCTCGCCCTGCTCCACTCACAATCATCGGAGATCGACAGGGATCGGCGTATAACACGCACCCACGATTTTCCCCTAAATTTAAGGGGAAAAAAGTGCGTGTTATACGCCGATAAATACGGTATCTAATTCTTATGACGCATAGCACTAATGCAACATTCTAAACTATCCTAGGCCACCTCCGTGTACATTATCTGGAAGATGAACGCTTTCATTTAAAGTGCCACTAAAGGCAAAACTTTTTATTTTTGGATAGAGCGGAGATGGATTACAACACCCATCAGTTTTTATTTCTGTCTGTCGGTTGACATCAGAACATTAGTAGAGGAGAAATCTTCCAATGGGGACACTAGTTCTGGTGACCCTGGTGACACCCTGGGCTTCCCTCACTTTGGAGAAATTTTCTCTCACTTCCTGTTTTGATTATGGGACAGGAAGTGAAGGGAAATCTCCCCAATGGGACACAGATGGAAATAAGAAACCCTCCTTTATACTATCCAAAAAAAAAAAAAAGACTTGTACACGTCCATTGTTTAAAGCCTAATGCCCCGTACACACGATCGGAAATTCCGCCAGCAAAAGTCCGATGTGAGCTTTTGGTTGGAAATTCCGACAGTGTGTATGCTCCATCGGACTTTTGTTGGCGGAATTTCCGCCAGCAAAAGATTGAGAGCAGGTTCTCTATTTTTCCGACGGAAAAATCTTCTATCGGAAATTCCGATCGTCTGTAGCAATTCCGACGCGCAAAATTCCTACGCATGCTCGGAAACAATTCGACGCATGCTCGGAAGCATTGAACTTCATTTCCTCGGCTCGTCATAGTGTTGTACATCACCTCGTTCTTGACGGTCGAAAGTTTAGAGAACTTTTGTGTGACCGTGTGTATGCAACGCAAGCTTGAGCGGAATTTCGTCGGAAAAACCATCCAAAGTTTTTCTGACGGAAATTCCGATCGTGTGTACAGGGCATAACTCCAGCTTTACTATCACTTTATGGCCTTATGCACACAGGGCGTAAAAAAACGTTGTTTTTTCACAGGCGTTTGATGCACCATGTAAAAGCACCTCTATGTTAGCCTATATGGCGATGCACACATGGGCGTTTACAGCTGTATTAGAAGAGGAGCATTTTAGAGGAGGAAAAAACCCCACCAGCAGCACAGTCAGGAGAGGAGCGTTTGGGCAGAAAAAACAATGAACATACCTAAATGTATATAAATGCATCTAAATGCGCCTAAACGCTAATAGGTGTGTTTAGCATTTGACTATTCATTCATTCCAATGGCCAGAATAACTTAACCACTTGCCTACTGGGCCCAGGCCAATTGTCAGCTGTTAGCGCTGTCACACTTTGAATGACAATTGCACAGCCATGCAACACTGTAGCCATATGAAATTTTTTTCACACAAATATAACTTTCTTTTGGTGGCATCCCTGTTTTTTTTTTTTTTTGCTAAACAAACGAAAAAGTACAGCACTGATGAACACTGATAGGCGGCACTGACAGGCAGCACTGATAGGTGACACTGATGGGCACTGTTGGGACTGCACTTATAATCAGGACACTGATAATCAATGCCGATGTCCATTTAATACAAGCCGGTTGTCAGTGTGAGGGGAAAAAAGTCGGCTTGTGCATGAAACGTGTCTTATGGTCCTATGGTCTCTGACACAAAGAAACATGCTGCATCATCCTCAGGGGCCCCTGCAATAAGTCTTTGCTGCAACATTCATCTGGAGGTATCTCTATAAATAACTATATACCTGGGTATGTGTGCACAATTCTACCAGGACTATCAGACCCTTTGTTGATAATATCTGTTTGTATATTGGATTCTTATAAAAAGCTTGCATTATTTGTATACTGGTGTGCATCTGTATACTTATGGTTAATGTTATTTGCTGGTTGCAGTAGTTCCTCTGCTCCCAATTAAAAGAGAAGTATGTTTGTTTTTTTCCCCTCATATTTTATCATATTTACCTAGGTGGCGCCTCTACACTGAAAACCGAGCGATCGAACAGCGCCGATCACTCGGTTTTCAGAGCTCCGTGAGCAGAGAGCTGCAGACTGTCAATCATTGGAGAGCTGAGCTGTGGAGGGTGCGGAGCGGGTCGTCTCAGGCTCCCAGCGGCTCGCTGAGAGGCTGAGACAGGTGTCAGTCCAGGCACCTGGCGGATCCAGACTTTATTGTCGTGATGACGCAGTGCCTGGACTGATATCCGTGTCGTCAGCAGAGAGCGGACTTCAGCCCACTCTCTGCTGAAAACTTGTCACAGGAGTGCAAAACGAATTGCACTCCTGTGATCCATAGGAGAAGTTTGAACAAGCTTTGGCTGGACTTCTTCTTTAATAATCAATTAGATTACTGGTTCATTTTCCAGGAAGGGAATCCCCTCTGTCCTGGGTGGAGGCACTGCCAACATTATTATCAACCCCACTCTTCCATCGAGCAAAGGTCCTGGTTCTCTTATTTACCTAAGGTTTAGCGCAATAGAGTGTGGAGAGGACCATTTCTCATAACCCCCCCAAAAGGGTTACAGCAGCAAAATTTGGAGATTTGGAGGCTGAGAGAAACTAAAGACAGTTTTTGAAGCTGAAGTATAACTAAAGTATAACTAAAGGGAAAAACCTTTTTTTTTCTTATGGATAGAGTGGAGAGTGATTAGAACCACTGTCCGGCTGTATGGCTGTCTGTGAGAAGGAGAGTCACCTTCTCTATTGGTCCTGTTTCCCTTTATCACTTAAGACCCCATTCACACAGGGACGACTTGTCAGGCGACCTAGTCGCCTGACAAGTCGCCTCCCGTTCTGTGCTATAAAACCGTTCTAAGGGGAGCGACGCAAGTCGCTCCGACTTAGAAAAAGGTTCCTGTACGACTTCGGGGGCGACTTGGGGCGACTTGCATAGACTTCTATACAGAAGTCGTTTTGCAAGTCGCCCGGGTAGTCGTTCGCAGGTCGCCTCGCTGAGGCGACCTGCAAGTCGTGTTGCCCCTGTGTGAATGGGGTCTTAAGCCGAGTTCCACCCATATAAAAGTCAGCAGCTACAAAAAGTGTAGCTGCTGACTTTTAATAATCGGACACTCACCTGTCCCACGGTCCAGGAACATGGGCACACGAAGCCCCGCTCCTATCCCCCTCCTCTCCGCGGCGCTGGCATTCTGACTGTGGGCGCCTGGCTCTACAGCCGGGCACGCACTGCGCATGCCCGAGCCGTGCTGCACGCTGTGATTGGCTGGGCAATCTTCTGGGACCTGTGACGTGTCCCAGAAGATTGCAGGGAGGGAGGGGGGAGAGGTGAACTTCCTTTCTGTGCCGCGGATCCCCAGGAGGAAGTGGGAGCTGGATGCCTCTAAAAAGAGGGTATCCGCTCCCCGCCCCAAAAAAATGACTTGCCAAATGTGGCATGTCAGGATGTCACTTAAAGCGGAAGTTCCATTTTTGGGTGGAACTCCGCTTTAAAGTGAAAGTGAAAGAAAATAAAATTTTGTATTGTATCCAGAACAGTAATAGAGAGAAATAATATTCCAAAAAGGACACTAGCTCTGGTGGCAACCAGGAATTTGCTAACTTTGGAGAGATTTCTTCACACTTCCTGTTTTGGTTATGGGACAGGAAGTGAAGCGAAATCTCCAATGGGACACAGATTGGAGAAAGAAACCTGTTAAGAATTATAACCCTCTTTTACTCTATCCAAAATGAAACAAAAAAAGTTTGTCTTTAATTCTCCTATAAGAATATGTACTTGAATAGATTTTTTTTTCTTTTTACACAAAAGTGTAGTGTCAATTTAATGTGCAAAAGTAGTGGTGACATCATCATTGTTCTGTACATCACCTATGCAGAGAGCAAAGCTGGGAGAGGGGCCCAACAAGTGCCACCAGGATTGCCAACTGTCTGTAAATTCACAGAGAGTTTGTAAAATCTGTTTTTTACATCTGGTCTTGAATTTCATGATGGTTCGCAACTCAGAGTCCCATCCACTACAGGCTGCCTGCAGAAAACTACAGGAGGGGGAGCAGACAAGACCTGTCACCCTGTACAAGGAGAGAGAGCAGTAGTCACCGGTCTTTATTACAGGAAGCTCCTATAGGGAGGCAGGGCTGGCACAAGCCATAGGCAGCTTGAACAGCTGCCCGAAGGCGCCAGGAGGGAGAGCGGGGTAAAATCTGTGGTTTACATGGGGAAATCCCACCCAATGCCCGCCTGTCAAAATTATTGGTTACTTAGAATGCCTAGCATCTTATCAACCAATGAAGTGCTCTCACAGACCCCACATCAGAGGATGTAACCTCCTCCTCTTTTCCAGACTGCCTCTGCCTCCCTTCCACCGGCCCGACAGAGACATGCTGCCCAGAATCCGGAGGGGGACCACCAGGAGGACACTGATCATGTGGGGTGAGCAGGCTTCCGCTGTGTTCTCCTTGTGCTGTATGTGGGGGGTTCTGGGAACTTATGGCAGTGCAATGCAGGCATTTGAAGCGCCAGGACTGAGGAATGGCAACCCACTATGCTGTGTCTTGTAGTGCCCTCTGTATGGGTCTGAGATATGGCAGCCTGCTTTGCTGGGTCTTGTAGTGCCCTAGATTGTGGGGAACTGGGGAATCCTTGGTCCCCCACAGAAAGCACTACAAGTCCCAGCATAGCGTCCTGTCATTCCTCAGTCCCCTATAGAGGGCACTACAAGTCCCAGAATAGTGGGCTGCCATCCCCCAGTCCCCTACAGGGGGAACTACAAGTCCCAGCATAGTGGCCTGCCTCAGTGAGGAATGGCAGCTTACTTTACTGGGACTTTCAGTGCCCTCTGTGGGGGACTAAGGTATGGCAGCCTGCTATGCTGGTACTTATAGTGTGTTACACTGTGAGGGACTGAGAAATGGCAGTGTAAGGGAGCACTCTGGGAACCCTGATGTAAGGGGGATCTCTGCAGACTCTGATGTAAGGGGGACTCTGGGAACTCTAATGCAAGGCAGAGCTCTGGTGATCAGAGATCTCCTTACAGAGTTCTCTTTTGCACCAGAGTCTACATCATTCCCTCCTTACATCAGAGTCCCCAGAATCACCCCTAAATCAGGGTTCCCAGAAATTCCCTTACATCAGAGCCCCCAGAGTTCCCCCTTACATTGGGGTCTGCAGAGTTCCCCCTTACAGTGTAAAGGGGGGGACGCTAATGAAAAGAGGAATTATGTGTACTCCGATGTAAAGGGAAATCTATGGACTCTCATGTAAGGGAAACACTGGGGACTCTGAAATAAGGAGAGAATGCTAAAGAGAATCTGATTTAAGGGAGAACCCTGTGGACTCTGATGTAAAGAGGAACTCTTATATAAGGGGGGGGGGCACTCTGGTGTAGGGGGAAACACTGGGGACTCTGATGTAAGGAGTTACTCTGGGAACCCTGACCTATAGGCAGGGGCGTTGCTAGGTCTACAAAAGATCCGGGGCTAGAGCCCAAAGCAGCGAAGTAAAGAAAGTCATACGCTTGGGTGGGCATACACATGTATAGAATATATATATATATATATATATAATAGTGTTACATATATTCCCCCTTACATTAGGGTCCCTAGAGAGCCCCCCTCATTACATCAGGGTCCCCAGAGAGCCCCCCCTTACAGCAGGGCTCAGGAGTTGGCTACATAAACAGTGCAGGGCTCAGCTGTGCCCATCTATGCAGCCTCACCAGTGCCTAGCAATGTAGCCTCACCTGTGGCCAGCACTGCACCCCCACTGTAGTGTCCTCTGTCCCCTGCACTCCACCCCACTGCAGTGTCCTCTGTCCCCTGTACCCCACGGTAGTGTCCTCTGTCCCCTGCGCACCACCACACTAACACTGTGTAGGTAGAATTCTCCCACCTTACACAGGTGTACAGCAAGGAGAGCATCTGAGATCGGCATCACAAGCCTGGATGGGGGCGGGAACTACTGAAGTTAACTTTTCCCATTAACAGGCTGTTAATTGGTTGCTAGGATTTCAACCAATTACCTTCTGTTTAATGAAAAATGTTACCTCCTGTGGTTCCCGCCCCCATCCAGCCCTGTGATAATGTCCATGGGCTGGGTGCCCGCATTCAGCAGTGGCGGGCCAGGTGCCAACCCCTGCCCTAGAGACTCGGGGCTATGGGCCCCAGATTCGGGGCTATAGCCTCAATAGCCACCCCCTAGCAACGCCTCTGCCTATAGGGAAATGCTGGGGACTGTGACGTAAGGGGGAACTCTGATGTGAAGAGAGGGTTCATCCTGACTGCTGCACTTTATATGCTGTTTTGTATGTCACTTACTCCTTACCTCTGCACTATGTACATTATGTTGTACATTACATAGTCCTGACCAAGGTGTCCATTGTCTCAACAGCTGCTGGTTTTAATGAAGTTTTTCTTTGAAGTAATATTAAAGATTCCCTTTTTTTAATTACCAAACATGTCATACTCATCTGCTCTGTGCAGTGGTTTTGCAAAGAGCAGCCCTGATATGTCACTTCACGGGTCCCCCGCTGGTACTGCTGGCTCCTCACCCCTGCCGAGTGCCCCCAGAGCAAGAAGCTTGCTATGGGGGGGGGGGGGTTGCCAGGCAGGCTCGCTCCTGAGCCACTGCTCTTCATGTCTATTCACACACAGAGCCGCGGCTTGGCCCAGCCCCCTCTCTCTCCTCATTGGCTCACTGGCTGTGTACTGAGAGTCCCTAGAGACTTGAGGGTCTCGTGCACATTGCTGGATCGAGTGGGGACTCAGGTAAGTATTAGGGGGGCTGCAGCACACAGAAGGTTTTTTACCTTCATGCATAGAATCCATGAAGATAAAACACCTTGAGCCTTTACAATCACTTTAAGGTAAGCTCAGTCAGACAAAATTATATCCTTTTTGTGTGCACGAAAGCATACAATGGAAATGTTTATTTTTAGAAAATGATCTTTTAGATCTTTTATCCTGTCACAATGGTTAGTGTGGCGGAAAGATGGTATGTGCAGGGCTGGGACAATGAGTGGGCAGGAGGGTCAGCTGCCCTGGGCACAGTGGAGCGAGGGGCATAGAATGGACACAGGGCAGTAAACCCATTTTACCGCATGCATTAACAGTGATGGAGGGGGCGTGGTTCCGCATCTTTGCCCTGGGTGCTAAATGAACCTGTCCTGGTACTGGGTGTGTGTGTGTGTATGTGTGTGTGTATGTGTGTGTGTGTGTGTGGGGGCTTCCGAATGAACGGGGGGGGGGCAAAATGCACTTTCACCTAAGTAGACAAAATTCCTTGCCCTGGCCCTGCAGAGAGGCAATGTTTCATACTGGATTACTACACAGATGTGGAAGACATACACAAAACACACAATGATTTAAAGTGGAGTTCCACCCAAAAATGGAACTTCTGCTTTAAGGGAAGGTGACCCCTGACATGCCACATTTGGCATGTCATTTTTTTGGAGAGGGAGCGGAAATCCTCTTTTTAGAGGGTCCCAGCTCCCACTTCCTCCTAGGGCACTGTGGCGCCGGAAGGAAGTTCACCTCTCCCCCCTCCCTCTCGACAATCATCAGGGACACATCACAGGTCCCAGATGATTGCCCGGCCAATCACAGCGTGCAGCACGGCTCGTGAATGCGCAATGCGTGCCTGGCTGTGAAGCCACAGCCAGGTGCCCACAGTGACAATGCCGGTACTGCAGAGGGGAGAGGGAGACGAGCGGGGCTTCGTCCCAGTGCCTTCTTAAGAGCATTATAGGCAATACAGTGCACTGGGGTCCTGTCTATACAATCACGCATGATTGCCCATCAAATGCAGCTTTACTGTGACCGTGAATGCAGCCTCACTGTGCCCGTGAATGCAGCCTCACTATGCCCGTGAATGCAGCCTCTCTGTGCCCATCAAATGCAGCCTCATTGTGTCCATGAATGCAGCTTCACTGTGCCCACCATTGCCGCATCACTGTACCCACCATTGCCGCATCACTGTGCCCACAAATGTAGCCTCACTGTGCCCACCATTGAAGCCTCACTATGCCCACCATTGAAGCCTCACTGTGCCCACCATTGCAGCCTCACTGTGCCCACTATTACAGCCTCACTGTGCCCACCATTGCAGCCTCACTATGCCCGTGAATGCAGCCTCACTGTGCCCACCATTGCAGCCTCACTGTGCCCGTAAATGCAGCCTCACTGTGCCCACCATTGCAGCCTCACTGTGCCCACCATTGCAGCCTCACTATGCCCGTGAATGCAGCCTCACTTTGCCCACCATTGCAGCCTCACTGTGCCCATGAATTCAGCCTCACTGTGCCCACCATTGCAGCCTCACTGTGCCCATGAATGCAGCCTCACTGTGCCCACCATTGCATCCTCACTGTGCCCATCATTACAGCCTCACTGTGCCCATTAATGCAGTCCCGCTGTGCCCACAATTGCACCCTCACTGTGCCCATGAATGCAGCATCACTGTGCCAATTAATACAGACTAACCATCGCCTGATAACACACACACACAGCGGGCATTTCCTCCTGTGTATCATGGAGCTGGCTGGGTCTGTGTTCGGTGGCCACGCTGTAACAAGGTCCCACCCCCCCATAGACCGGCTTGTGTGATAGGCGGAACACTGATTCAATCTACTATTACACGAGCTGGTCTTGGGGGGCGGGACTTTGTTACAGCACGGACGCCGAACACAGACCCAGCCAGCTCCGTGATACACAGGAGAAGGAGGAGAGAGGGAAAGAGCGGAGCGCTGCAGCCGCAACTCAGAGCGGCCCCAGGGCAGGCGACCCACCGGGAAATTTCCCAGTAGGCCAGTCTGGCCCTGGCTGGGGTCGTGCCCATGCGAAAAGACGGCCCTGCTTCGTTCTCCCGCATTGCTGGATCGTGGACCATGGGACAGGTGAGTGTCCGATTACTAAAAGTCAGCAGCTGCAGTATTTGTAGCTGCTGACTTTTAATTTTTTTTTTTCATTGGAATTCCGCTTTAAGTAAGACACACGACTCTTGTATTTGGACAATATTTGCTTAACGGTTCAGCTTTAATGTTTAGAGTATATGTCTAGTCCATTTTATATAGTACATAATGAAGTCCAGAGTCTAATCCCGGTATCGATGAATGCACAGTATTTCACATTAGTCCAGGTTCACAGTCCAACCCTGGAGGCACACCTCCATCAAGAGCCATAAACATTTGACAGCTCTCATACATGGGACATAAAGATAGAGATTTTTCTTGTAAAGAAGTGTAAAGCTCTGTGACTGCACATTGACTTATCAGAGAGATAAGAAAGCAGAAGGTCTGAGCTTTCTACCTTCCACAGCCAGGTAATCCATTGAATAGGAGCTGCTGACTTTATTGCCAGTATGACGTGAAATCTGGTTGCTTGGTGACCTTGCCTCTGGTTTTTATGATCTAGGCAAGCCATGAGAGATGAGGGAGTGGTTTCAAAATTGAATTAACACTGGTCTGTCAAGTTTTTCTTTTTTTTTTTTTTTTCTGTAGAGACCCAAGTATAGTGTTAGTGCTGCAATAGACAGTGTGGAAGTGCAATATAGTGGACTGGCAGATCCCTGCAGCCTGTGCTTTCCAGGAGCTGTCAGAGCTGTCAGAGCTGGCTGGGTAGCAGGTTGCTGATTGCCTAGGACTTTAGTATGTAATAAGAGACAAAAGCCAGACATGACTCTTCTCTCTGGAATACTGTGACTGCTTCTCCTCTTTTCCCCCCATCGGTTGAATGGTTTGGTTTTATACTTGTGTCTAAATGCCGTTGGAATAATCCCTGCAGTACTGGCTGCAAGAAAAAAAAAATGAATAAAATCAAGGCGATGGAGCGGAAGGTGGAAAGTTTAGAAGGCTGCGGTTCGCACAATGGTCCTGTGCATCAGGTAAGAAACCGAAGATTCATGTTCCCTTATTGCTGTATTTATGTTTTGCTTCATTTACTAATGAAGGTGGATGCATAGATCTGCAATGCATAGATGGGCACTGATGACTGCCTCTGGAGGGCAATTAAATCTGAGTGATGGGGATATGTGTTATGCACAATGCCAGCCTTACCTTTTGCCAACTGGTTGAAATATAAAATAATAGAAGCAGAAACTATAATGTGACATATAAGAGAGACAGCACCTATAATATAATAGAAGCAGCAACTATAATCTAACGTATAAGAGAGGCAGTACCTATAACACTGTATATAACAGAGACAGCACCTATAATACTGTATATAACAGAGACAGCACCTTTAATACTGTATATAACAGAGACAGCACCTATAATACTGTATATAACAGAGACAGCACCTATCATTTATAACACAAGCAGCACCTATAATTTATAACATAGGCAGCACCTATGACTTAATAGAAGCAGCAAATAACAAATAATAGAGGAAGCACCTATAATATAATGTATACTAGAGACATCACCTTTATTATAATATATAATAGAGGCAGCACCTATAATATAACAAAAGCAGCAACTATAATACGAAATATAATAGAGGAAGCACCTATAATATAAAATATTATAAAGGCATCTCACCTATAATAAAAATAGAATAGAGGCAGCACCTGTAATATAACAGAAGCAGCAACTATAATATGATAAATAATCAAGGTAGTGCCTATAATATAAAATATATTATCAGCAGCAGCTATAATATTGCACTAGAGTTGCAGGACAGACATGAGTGAGTGGGATGTTTTAATGATTGCTGGCAGTGCAAAGCCTAGCAATGTGTTAAAGAGCTGCCAACATTTTAAAATAATTTCCAGGGACTGCTGCTGTGCTATGGTCACAAGAATACGGTCTCTGGGGGACCATGTAGACCTATCTATACCCAGCTGGGATGTTTATAACATTAGAATAACAGTGAATGCACATATATATGTATATGTATATGTATGTGTGTATATATATATATATATATATATATATATATTAATATTACAAGTGCAGTATGTGCAAAGTGACGATAATTTACACAGCGCTCGGCATGTTTATATTACTAGGATATATATTTTATAATTAAAGGTATTTATATAGCACCAACAATTTACAAAGCTCTTTACATACTGTACATTTACGTCAGTCCCTGCCGACAAGGAGCTTACAATCTAAGAACCCTATCTCACATGCTCACACACTAGGACCAATTTGGACAGGAGCCGAATTAACCTACTTAAAAGCTGATCTCCAGAGAAAATAATAACGCTCCCTTGCAATGGGGCTACTCCAATGCTACTCCATTGCCAGGGTAAATGCTCATTTAGGTCTAGGGGAACAAGAAAAGCAATTTTACTCACCCAATCCTCTGCACTGCAGGGCCAGTCCCCACATCTTTTATATCCCCTATGTTCCAGCAGTCGCAGGTTCCTCTGACGTCATCAAGCAATCATAGCCCTGCCTTGGACTTGAGGATGCCGAGGGGCAGTCCACCACTGGAGCATAGGAATAGAGGACTAGGCAAGTGAAACTGCTTTTGCCATCCCCTAGGCAA
Source organism: Lithobates clamitans (assembly GCA_037952925.1). Classification (NCBI taxonomy): domain Eukaryota; kingdom Metazoa; phylum Chordata; class Amphibia; order Anura; family Ranidae; genus Lithobates; species Lithobates clamitans. The sequence goes on along the minus strand of JBBGZY010000276.1, from coordinate 992,980 downwards.
GCATTTAACCCTTGCAGTGCAAGAGCAGGGCATATCTTCACCTTGCTGGAGTTGTGCTTTAAATTGTGCTTTCAATTGTTGGAGGAAACCCACACAAGCACAGGGAGAACATGCAGTGTCCAGAGAGTGTCCTGGCTGGGTCCCATACTGGGTACCCCAGTGCCGCAAAGAAAGTGTATCAATCACTAAGCAATATGTTTATTTTATTTTTTTCCTCTGCTGCTCTTCAAAAAAAATGACACAAAGCATACAGAATGAATGAATGGTTAAAATGAATTTATCCCACAGAAGTATAGGAGATTTTTTTTTTATTGTACAGCTGGTCAGCTTTGAGCACCAGGGACATTTCCAGGGATTGAACTATCCTTTTACACCTGAGATGATTTTTTAAGGAACATTCTGACTTTTACATCACTATAACAATATCAAAAGCAATGATGATGTGCAAAGTGTACTGGCCCATAATAACCAATAGGATTTTCAATGTGGCCAGGGAAAGATATTTGTCTGCACTTTGCACATCATGACTTCAGTTGGAGCTTCTTTACTGCATAAGCCAATAAGAGTGTGCTGGAGGCAGCTGTACAGAGCGGGGAGAATCCAGGCAACCATATGGAGTAAGGATTTATTTTTACTGCTGAGCTCAATGCAGTTAAGATGTTGACAACAGGATCTGCCAGTACAGTGTGGTAGGTGCTAGGAAACCTTTGGAAGTCAACAGTGATCTTAGAGCTATAATTTGGAAGGTCATGTGAGTGCACATAGAGGACAGAAAGATGGGATAAGTATGGGTTACCCAGCAGCAATGTGGATTAGTTGCCCTGCTGGCTTTAAAGATACAGGTCCACCTAGAGACCAAGCTTCTACTGAGTAACATAGTAATTAGCTATCTCAAACAAATATGACAAATGTTTGATTTATCTATGAAAATAATGACTTACTACTACTAAGACACTGAGATTTGCCCCAAGCTTAGTTAAGGGATGTAGCAGAGGTGACACAACAGGATATGTTTTATGAATCATACAGCTGAATAAAAATGCAGATGACTTCAAAAGCCACTTCACCTCTGTAATATTTGCCCCCCATGCCACCATCTTTAAAAATCAAGCATGGTATTTCCTGTCGGTATTTGGGACCTGGCAGAGACCTGCAGGATTTCTGTACATTTTCAGGGTCTTTCTGTGCATGCACTCAGGTGCGCAGGTCTTTGCAAAGTCCCAAATACCAGACCCCGCATCTGTGCACATGCGCCAAAATTCCGTAGGTCCCAAATACCTGCGCTATCATGTCTGCACATGCAGAGATCTTGCTGTTCGCATACGCACCTGTGTAAAACTCTCAGGGGATTTCAACAAAGTACTACCAACAGTTTTCTGGGTCTATGACCCTTTAGGCCTGTGCCAGATTCAGAAATGCCTACTGCCTGTTTCTGTAACTTTACCAAAATACACAGCAGATTCCGGTAGTGCTTAATAGGGCCACGTTTACAAAGTGGCACCTTTCATGCACCAATTTCAAAAATAATTACCTCCAGTTTGTAGATAACAAAACTGGAAGTAATCAAAGAGAAACTATACTCACCATCAGTCTAGTAAAGCAGCATCCTGGAGTACCCTGCTGGCCGCTGACCTCTTCAACCAGTTGCCGCTGTCAAATGACGGAAGGACGGTGCAGCTCTCGTTCCGGGTGGACGTCATATGACGGCACACCCGAACGGCCGCTTCCACACGCCCCTAGGGTGGAGGCTGTGTTGCTAGGACATGGCATGACCCCGATCTCTGTGAAAAGACGCTAACGCGGCTCTTTAACCATGTGATCGGCTGTGTCCAATCACAGCTGATCACATGTAAATACAGGACGTGCTGGTAACATTGTACATTGACAGTGTGAGGCAAGGAGAGCCGATTAGCGCCATCTCCTCGCAGGGGACAACGAGACATGTAATCAGGGAAATGATCATCAGTGCCCTGATTACACTAAAGCACCACCAGTGCCAGCAATCAGTGCCCACCAGTGCCAGAAATCAATGCCTATTAGTGATGCCAATCAGTGCTGGCTTTCAGTGACCATCAATGCCCATCAGTGCCGCCCATCAGTGCCACCCATCAATGTTCATCAGTGCCCATCGGTGCCGCCCATCAGTGCCACCTATCTGTGCCACCTATCTGTGCCCTCAAGTGCCACCTATCAGTGCCCACCATTGTCTCCCATCAGTGCCGCCTATCAGTGCTCATCAGTGCCACATATCAGTGCCCATAAGTGCGGCATATCAGTGCCTCCTAATCAGTACCACCTAATCAGTGCCCATAAATGCCACCTCATCAGTGCAGCCTATCAGTGCCCATTAATGCAGCCTCATCAGCGCACAGCAGTGAAGGAGAAAAATTACTTTTCTTTTTTGTTCATTGACAGACACAGAGCTCCATTATTCAGAACTATAGGGTTATACCGCCCCCTACAGGAGTAGGACACTAGGCAGAAAAAAGGACTTGGCTATGCCTATGGGCAGTCCTAGGTGGTATACACCCCCCTCTCTGCTATAGGCCTTCAGTTTCAGGAGTAAGGACCTAGTTCCCTGCTGGGATCTCTAGTCCTGGGAATGTTTTTGTTTGTTATTTTCTTTTTTCCTGGATTTTTCTCTGGTGAGATCTACAATCAACTGCCAGACTGGGCAACGGGATGGACACTAAGATCCAGTGGTCTCCCCAGTCTGGCCAGCGAGCGCGTGCAGACCGCAGCTACGCGCTAGGTTGGCCGCGACATAGCCCCACTGGACGGGGGCTGGCCCTCCGAGTTACGACCAGGTCTTGGCCTGAGTCGCAGCGTTCCTCATGGCCGACAGCCCCTCCAATTCGGTGGCAAAGGGATCTGTCTGGGAGCGTTACCCGCACGCTTCGCTGGATCGGTAAGTACAGGGCCCCCTCCTCTCCTTCCCTGGACGTGGCGTAGGGCGCGGGTACTCCCTGGGGTGGTCGATCCCTCCGGGATTCTCCTCCACTCCCCTCCCTCCCTCCCTTCCTTCCCCAGGTGAGGCCCAGGCTTCTGGCCTAGGTGCTTTTGGAAACACTGCCCCCCCTTCCACCCTCTAGGTTGCTACTGGGGGGTATCCCTTGGGCCCACCTGCTGCAGTGGATGGGCCTAGGAGGCAGGTGACCGGACGTCTGCGATCGGGGGACTGCCGGGGGCGTCCCTCCCATAATTTAGGCCGCGGCTTTGCGGCCTACCGACCAGGCGCTGGGTGGGTGGCCCCAGGCCGGGTCCGTTGCTATCCATTTTTGGGTGTTCGCCCTCTGTTCAGCGTCTCAAATCGATCAGGTCCCCCCCCCCCCGCGGGCCACGCTCGCGGCTGGCGGACGAAAATTTAGGCCTACTGACCTGGTGCTGGGTAGGCGGCCTCTTCTGTTTTTTGGGTGTCTGCCCTGCATTCAACGGCTCAGACCGGTCCGGTCCCGCCTCGGCCTGGGCCCCCTGTGAGGGGTCTCAGTGGTGCCTCGTGTGGGCGGCATCCATCGGCACCCCCTGTGCGGGGCCTCGGTCAGCATCCCCTATGTGGGGCCTCGGTCGGCACCCCCCTGTGAGGGGCCTCGGTCTGTGCCCCCTGTGAGGGGCCTCGGTCTGTGCCCCCTGTGAGGGGCCTCAGTGGAGCCCTCTGTGCGTGGCATCCGACACCCCCTGTGCGGGGCCTCGGTCAGCGTTCTCTGTGCAGAGCTTCGGTCGACATCCCCTGTGCGGGCCTCGGGTGGTGGGGGTCTCAGTTGGTGGCCTCCTCCTGAGTTTTTTGGGTGGCGCTTAGGCATATAGCCTAGTAAATGGCACCCCCGCCCTCTGCTACCTCCTCTGTCTCGAATGATCCCATATCTGGCTCTGCCGCCACAGACGTGGCCCACCTTATGGGGTTGGTGGACACGTTCCCTGTCCTGTCAGGGAGTGAGGATGGTTCCTCCACAACCGCAGTGGTGCAAGAAAGGTGCTGGTTGTTGCACTTATTACATCTGTGCGGGAACACTTTCAAGATGGGGGATGCAGCGGTGGCTGCGGCGGAGGGCCGGTTCCCCTTTGGCACTCATAAGCCGTCTTGCGTGGCAACAGCATTCCCTTCTCCCTCTTATTTTGCCAAAGACTGGGAGTGTCCAAAGTGCCCTTTTGTGCTTCCGAACACGCTTTCTCTGAGGAACCCCTTTGGGTTCCTCCCTCAGGACTATTCCACTAGTAGTGGTGCAGTGGTGCTTAGACAGCAAGCCCTGTTGCTTCAGAGTGTTATGCCCCGTACAGAAGATAGGAATTTCCGCCGGAAAATGTTCTATGGGAGCTTGTTGTCGGAAATTCCGACCGTGTGTAGGCTCCATCGGACATTTTCCATTGGAATTTCCGTCACACAAAATTTAAAAGCTGGTTCTCAAATTTTCCGACAACAAAATCCGTTGTCGGAAATTCTGATCGTGTGTACACAATTCCGACGCACAAAGTTCCATGCATGCTCGGAATCAAGCGGAAGAGCCGCGCTGGCTATTGAACTTCATTTTTCACAGCTCGTCATATGTGTTGTACATCACCGCGTTCTTGACGTTCGGAATTTCCGACAAGATTTGTGTGACCGTGTGAATGCAAGACAAGTTTGAGCCAACATCCGTCTGAAAAAAACATGGATTTTGTTGTTAGAAAATCCTATCATGTGTACAGGGCATAACTGTCCCGGTTCCCGTGTCAGGAACAGTTTCTGGGGTTTTATTCAAACCTGTTCACAGGCCAAAAGATGGAGGGCATGGTACATCCGATTCTAGACCTCAAGGCCCTGACCTCCATTGTGTGGGTACAGAAGTTCAGGATGGGGTCCGTCTGCACGACGGTGGCACTCCTTCATCATAGGGACTCTCTGACTTCTTTCGACACCACAAATGCTTACTTAAGTATTCCACTATGTGCCCAACTCCAGCACTTCCTCCATTTTGCTGTGGGTGCTGAGCATTGCCCGTGCGTGGTGTTGCTCTTTGGTCTTGCCACTCTTCAGGTGTTCACAAGGTGTTGGCCCCCAGATCTGAGGTGGTTATGTCAGTGGTGGTTGGCAGTCCTGGGCTGCCTAGATGATCTTCTTTTGCGAGTCCTCGAGGGCCGACGTAGCTCCTATAATGACCTTGACAGATTTCAGTTGGCTTCTATACTATCTGAAGTCTGCTTTGGCCCTTTCCAGAACATTGGATTTTCTGAGCCTGGTCCGAGCTTCAGCTCTAGCCAGAGTGTTTCTTCCTCTGAACAAACTCCAGAAGTTGCATGTTGTGTTTTTCATTTACTGTTGTCCGGCAGGTGGGCCTCCCTGCGTACCTGCATGTGGGTGTTGGGTCTCATGGTATCTACAAGCTCCCTTCAGGGAGATCCTGGTATAATGGGACAAGTGCCCGAGGTCTCTGGACAATCGGATTTGGCTGAGCCAGGAAACCGGAGGTTCCCTGGTCTGGTGGCTTCGCTCTCCGGTTCTTTGGCAGGGTAAATCCTTTCTTCCCTTGTATTGAACAGAGTGACCACCAATGCCAGTCTGTTCGGGTAGGGAGATGTCCTGAGACTGAGCTCTGCTCAGGGTCGTTGGACGCTGGTGAAATCCAGACTACCGAGCAATATCCTGGAACTTCAAGCATTCAACGTGTCTGGATCATGGATGGATCGACTTCGGGGGCTCCCGGTACCGATGCAGTTGGACAATGCAACGGCGGTGGCTTATGTCAATCACCAGGGCGGGCCAAATAATTGGCAGCCCTGTCAGTTGTCAATATCCTCCAATGGGCAGAACGTCTCATTCTGGCCCTCACTGACATACGCATTCCAGAAGTGAAATACTGACAGTCGGATCCCTCAGTCGACTAGGGTTGGACCACGGGGTGGGCCCTTCACCGGGCCGTGTTTCATCGGATATGTCACCGATGGGGCACTCCTGAGGTAGATCTGTTTGCATCCTGGCTAAACAGGATGGTACCAAGGTTTCTGGCAAGGTCACGGGATCCTCTGGTGGACTCCTTAATCACTCTGGTGGCCCATGGGGCTGGTAATGTTTGCTCTATGCCTTTCCTCGTCTCCAGCTTCTGCTGTGGCTTTTGTGCAGGATCACTGCCACGGGGATTCCGGTCATTCTATTAGCTCTGTTTGGGTCACGTCGGTCTGGGTACGGCAACCAGGTGCGCCTGGTCACCGATGTTCCTTGGCAACTGCCTCTCAGGGAGGATCTACTGTCCCAAGGGCCGTTCTTCCATCCTGCTTTAGAGTCGCTGGTTTTAACGGCCTGGCTGTGATGGGCCAGCTGCTGCAGTTCCAATGCTGCTGATGGCTAGGGAGTCTACCTCTAGGAGGTTCTACCTCCGGATGGGGAAAGTGCGTATATCCTGGTGTGAGTCACCGGGCATTCATCCTCGTTCTTTCTCGGTGGCTCCGATTCCGACCTCCCTTCACAGGGGATTGAGCAGGAATGGGCCTCGAGTACCATTAAGGGCCAGGTGTCAGCCTGGGTGGCCTTCAGCATTCCCTTGTCTCGCACTCCCTGGTGTGTACCTTTTTTATTCAAGGGGTTCGACGCCTGTTTCCATCAGTGCGGTCTCTTCTACCACCGTGGGATCTGAACTTGGTGATTCCGGTTCTCCAGAAGTCTCTCTCTCACAATATTCTGGAGTTTCCACTGCTTACTCTGTCTCGGAAGGTGGCCCTTTTGGTGGCTATCACCTCTGCTTGCAGGGTGTCGGAAATGGTAGCGTTATCTTATCGTACACCTTACCCAGGATTACACAAGGTTAAGGTGGTTCTTCGCCCTATTCCATTGTTCCTTCCTCGGTTTTCCATTTGAATAAGGACAGTGTGATGCCTTCCTTGTGTCCCTGGTCAACACATCCTAGGGAATTTGCCTTATCTGCCCTGGATGTGGTTTGGGGGATTCTGGTGTATTTGGCAGCCACTGAGTCTTTTTGGAGGTCAGCCTCACTGTGATCAGGGACGGGCCAAGAAAGGGGCTGTCTGCTTCTTCTGCGACCATTTGTGGATGGATCGCACAAGTGATGACTCTGGCCTAATCTGTTGGGGATCGGGTTCCCCCTTTCCCTGTTATGGCATATTCTTCTTGGGCGCTTAGTGCTTCTTGGGCTTGCTGTCATCAGGCGTCTGTTGCGCAAGTTTTGCAAGGCGGCCACTTGGTCGTCGTTAGAAAGTGTACGTGTTGGCATCTGCTGATGCCTCTTTTGGCCGCAAGGTTTTGCAGTTTGCTATTTAAGGGTCTATTCCCTCTTGAAGGGGTATTCAGGTTGGGCTCCAGATTGTTCTGCGTTGAGCTCCTGTTACCTGGTTGGCTCTTGTGTTAGCCTTGGGATTTTTCGTTGTCCCACCCCTCATGTTTGGCACTGCTTTGGGACGTCCCTATTTTTCTGAATAGTGTCTGTCAATGAACGAAAGAGAAAATGGGATTTTTGACTTACCGTAAACTCCATTTCTCTGAGTTCATTGACAGACACAGCACCCATCCCTCTAAGGAGTTTTAATACTTCTGACACTGCTTGTCACTAAACTGAAGGCCTTTAGCAGAGAGGGGGGTGTATACCTCCTAGGACTGCCCATAGGCGTAGCCAAGTCTTTTTTTCTGCCTAGTGTCCTACTCCTGTAGGGGCGGTATAACCCTATGGTTCTGAATAATGGAGCACTCTGTCTGTCAATGAATTTAGAGAAATGGATTTTACGGTAAGTCAAACATCCCATTATTTACAAAATTTACTGACAGAAACTAAGAAAAACTTTTTAGGAGGGCACAACATAAGGATCAGTATGGAACAGTTTGGGTAGGTCAGGAGGACACAGTACGGTGGTCAGTAGGACATAGTGTGGGTGGGTAAGGAGGGCACAGTACAGGGGTCAGGAGTGCACAGTGTTGGTGAACCAGGAGGGCACAGTGTGGGTGGGTCAGGAGGGCACAGTGTGGGTGGGTCAGGAGGGCACAGTGTGGGTGGGTCAGGAGGGCACAGTAAGATTGGGTTAGGGGGGCACAATACAGGGGGCAAGGAGGGCACAGTGTGGGTGGGTCAGGAGGGCACAGTGTGGGTGAGTCAGGAGGGCACAGTATGGTCATCAGTTGGCACAGGGTGGGTAAGTCAGGAGGGCACAGTGCAGGGATCCGTAGGGCATAGTGTGGGTGGGTTAGGAGGTCACAGTGTGGGTGGGTCAGAAGGGCACAGTGTAGGTGGATCAGGGGGACACAGTACAGGGGGAAATAATCGACAATACAGAAATGATTTCCTAAAGCAGCGCTGCGCAGGGAATCTGCTGGCACAGATCTTACCTATTCTGACAGGCTTTCATTGAGTTAAACATACAATCCCCCCCATTTCTCTGGCAGTTTTCAGCACTCTGCATTGGTTCAGGAAGAATTCCCTGAGGTGGAGCATTTTACTGCGTGTGTGGATGGGGTGTGTACTGCTCCTGATGTAGGCAGACAGGTGGGGCCTACATGGGTAGATAGGTTGTTTGTCACGTGTTTTACCATTAACTTGTTGGGCCCCATACACTGGGTCACATGAGAGGCCTACTCTGCGTGGGTTCTTCTTGGCTACGTTAGGAACTTTTTAGGGTCACTTTACTACACATTTGGGGTACCTTTTGTTTTGTGTCATTTTCATCAATGCCCTGGGATTAGGCTGAAGCCACCATGGGGGAATACTCAACCTTAAGACGGGCCTCCACTCTTAGAAATAAACGTACACCATATACACTTGAACTGCAACTGTCTCCAGTTATCCCTTGGTTCCCTGTGACAATGTACACCTTCTCTGTAATGTGCATTTAGGAGGGACATGCTGAGCCTTGTCCACAGCCATCTGTCCAGAGTTTTCCATTACTATTCCCCAGGAGTGCAGTGGGCCCCGTCGTGCACTCTGTGCGGGCTCCACAATTTCACTTAACTTAACACCTGAACTTCTGTACCTCTGTACAGGATGGGAACCTCTGTGGCACGAATCCGCTCCCATTGCTCTGGGAGACAGACCGCTTGCGGAAGGAGTGCCGACAACATCTCCCTCGCTGCTAGAGGCGATTCCACCTATAACAGGTGCACGCTATCAACAGGCTGCTGGTTAAACCCCTGTTACTCCAGGTATCTACTTGTGTCTTCACACTACTTCACTCCACACCAATGTTTTCATACCCCAATGTGTTTAAGACCCACTCGGTGAACTATATGCATGTCAGTTACTTACATTACACCCCTTTCAGCAACTTGAGACAAGGCAAGGACAAAGTTTCAAACTCTTTAGTTAAGAAAAGTGCAAGCAGACATTTCACAGTCCAACAGATAAAAGCGTTATTATTTCCTATTCCCTAACTCTAACTACAGGCTTGAGTGCTGCCCCGGATTATCTGCTAAGGTGTAGTTCAAGCAAAGATAAGTTATTTGTAGGCATCTTCATGTAGGTACATGTCCTTCCGAGGCACAGACCAGTGCTGGTGTTTTCAGGGTGAACCCCAGATTTCGATAGTTCTACATCTGGATGGTGATGGATAGCATCCTTCTCCCACTCCTACCTCTCCCTTACCTTCAGACCATGGTCCCTTTTATATCACACAGGACCAGGGAGTCAGGTCCAGAGAAGTACCCGCCAAAACCAAAGAACTGGTAAAGGCATCAACTCCTACCCTCCCGGCTGGGACAGCACCTGACTAACTGTTACAACCTGATTACGCTCCGATTCCCATGAACCCTTCTCTCCTGTCCATCTCAGGTGCTTACATCACCTGAGATGGACAGGAGAGAAGGGCCAGTGGGGATTGTAGGAGTACATATCTCGCCCACACAAGCAGCAACCGTAAAAAAGGGGTTGAGGTTTCACTCCAGATTGTAGAGTTAGCCCTCTGCGGGCCATCTCGAGGCAGCTTAATAAAATGCCAGGGACTGTCCCACCAAAGTAAGCATATGTAATGCAAGATTATCATGGAGCCCCCATGCACCTGGGGCCCTTGGGTACTGCCCAGGGGTGCCTATGCGTTAAGATGGCCCTGGTCCTGGTGACTTGAGGGGGCCCAAGGGATTCCCTTAATTTGTAGGGATTTCCTCTCATGTCCTGCTTTGTCTATGGGACAGGAAGTGAAGATAAATCTCCCCAATGGGGCATTGTTGGCAAAATAAACTGACAGGGTTTAAAACCCTTGGAGTGGGGGCCCCCACTGCATGGGTATTTTTTTTTTACAGCCCACAGTTTAGCTTTAAATAGTGTGGACTAGTTGTTAAACAAGAACTATGGCCTTCCATTTAAAGTTGTTCTAAAGGCAGAACATGTTTTACCTTAATGTATTCCCTGCATTAAGGTAAAAAATGTCTCAGTAGTTTTATTGCCCCCTCACCCCCCTATATACTTACCTGAGTCCTATCGTAATCCAGCTCTGTGCCCATCTGCAATGGTGCTGGTCTGTGATTTTCTCCTCACAGAACACAGAGGCAACAGTGGGAGCCATTGGCTCCTGCTACTGGCAATTGAATTCTGCAGACCCAAGATGCATTGTGTGTGTCAAGTGGTTTGCTTTGGGGCAGACACAGAAGAGGAGGAGCAGACAGTGCTTGCCTGGGGACTTCAGAAGAGGGGATTGAGGGCCGTTCTGCACAATACCATTGCACAGAGCCAGTAAGTATAACATGTTTGTTATTTTAGAGAAAAAACAAGCCTACACAACTGCTTTAAGAATATGTGCTGCAGCACCTAAGGCCTTGTTTACATCTCTCCATTTCCACTTTCATGCATTTTTAATTGAGTTTGAATTTTATTGCATTTTACATGCATTTTCATGTGTTATGCATTTTTCTTGTTAACCAATAAGGATGTTTTTCCTGCAGTGACATCATGAGAGAATGTGCTACCTGATTTTCAGTGTATGAAATTAAGGAAACATGGCTAATTTTACAACCCTATTTGCAGCTGCAGCAACTGTCACAGTCTTCATTGTGACTAAGGCCATGGCAGTTATCCAGGGGAGGTGTTTTAACCATGAGATGACAAGCTGCCAAGTGCTCACCCACAACAACTTGAATGAAAATTGCATGAAAATGCACAATATGTGCATGTTTATGTATGTACTGTACTTCCATAGACTTCAAGGGGCTAGAAAGTGCAGATAAATGCATGTAAAATTGGACATGCCTAATTTTTTCCAACGCAGATGTGAACGGCCACATTGGACTCAATGTATTTTCATAACACATAATTTTTATGCACTGCAAGACACACATAAAAATGCATAGGTGTGACCTAGGCCTGAAGCCCACCTCCAGAATATAAGCAACCGCGGTCCCCACCACCCCCCTCTAACTAACTTCTGGTATAAAAAAACTCTTTAAATGCCTATTTTACTTACCTGAAGTCACAATCACTTGATGATCCTTCCCTGTTCTTCAGTTTACTTCCTGGGGCCCTTCTGCGGGTGTCCACATTACTGTCTGCTTGTTGTGTACACCTCTTTCTTGTAGAGGGGACATGTCCAGGAGTTGGGTCCTCTTTCATGGGCTCCTGAGGAGAACTCACGGGGATGGTGAGGGGACCAGTGTCCAAGAAGATAAGGAGTGGGAAAGAGGTCTGGTCCTCATGACAGGATAGAACTTAGAGTAAGGTAATTGATGCACAAAGGTCTGGTCCTCTTGGCAGGATAGGACTGGGAGTAAGGTAATTGATGCACAAAGCTCTGGTCCTCATGGCAGGATATAACTGGGAGTAAGGTAGTTGATGCACAAAGGTCTGGTCCTCATGGCAGGACAGGACTGGGAGTAAGGTAATTGATGCACAAAGGTCTGGTCCTCATGGCAGGATAGGACTGGGGGTAAGGTAATTGATGCACAAAGGTCTGGTCCTCATGGCAGGATAGGACTGGGGGTAAGGTAATTTATGCACAAAGGTCTGGTCCTCATGGCAGGATAGGACTGGGAGTAAGGTAATTGATGCACAAAGCTCTGGTCCTCATGGTAGGATAGGACTGGGGGTAAGGTAATTGATGCACAAAGTTCTGGTCCTCATGGCAGGATAGAACTGGGAGTAAGGTAATTTATGCACACAGGTCAGGTCCTCAGGGTAGGAAAGGACTGGGAATAAGGTGATTGATGCACAAAGGTCTGGTCCTCATGGCAGGATAGGACTGGGAGTAAGGTAATTGATGCACACAGGTCAGGTCCTCAGGGTAGGGAAGGACTGGGAGTAAGGTAATTGATGGACAAAGCACTTTTTAATGTGTGCCATGATCATCATCAGCTCCAAACACTGTAAATGTAATTTGCTTAGCAAGTAATGCAGAACGTCAGTTATTACAGGAAGTTCCAATATTCTTCCTCCCTCCCCCCAACAACATTAATTGTTTTTTTTTTTTCTGGGAGCTGGTATCTAGTTTTGACAGGTACCCTGTCCCACTTCCTGTCAGATTGCCTGGGCGGTGCCCCCCCCCCCCCCCATGTCCCTGAGGCTGCGGGACCATTAACAGAGCACAGTGCAGCTTGCGCATGCACAGTGGGGTCTGGCTATGAAGCCACTGGGAGTCACAGCCAGCTTCCCACAGTCAACATGGCAGAGCCAGGGACCTGAAGACTGGCCCTAGTGAGGACAGTTCTGGATCCCTGGGCTTTTAAGTGTCTTTTTATTAAAAGTCAGCAGCTACAGTATTAATTTTTTTTTCTTTGTTGAAGTTCCTCTTTAAAGCAGAACTATAACCACCTTCAGTCTGGTAATGCAGTTTACCAGAGTTCCCTGCCAGCCGCTGACATCTTCAGGCGGTCGGCTTCCAGATATCAATCACTGGCCACTTTCATTGGCCAGGCTGAGATGATGTCACTCCCACACATGCGCAGGAGTTCAGTCAGCTCAGTATTGGAGAATTTATACATTGAGCTGCACATAGGCAGACAGACAGGCAGGTAAGTAACTTAGCATGTCTCTTCTGCATTACAAATCTGGCCTATTTGCCCATTTTTAAATTTTGGCATAAAGTTCCACTTTAAGCTACAAATCACTTCAAGAACACAGACCTTTTTATTGATGGCAATTAGGGATGAGATTGTTTTTTTTTTTTTTCCCGAAACTGGAAGTCAACTGTCATTCCTGGGCCAAAGAGCTGCGGGTGGGGGATTTCCCATTCCGAGGCTGGCATACAAAAACACAAAGGGGTGGGGATGTTTCTAGTCGAAAAACCGTTAGGAAAAGTGATTCTATAGCTGCTACAAAATCACTACTACAAAGTCATCAGAGTGACTTGGGCCTAAGGATGAATACAGACACATCAAAATATGGCTGCATCAGCAGGGACTGGCAGAATTTCAACTTGTGTGTGGCCCTCCCTGTTTAACCACTTAGGGACTGAGCCTCTTTCTGAGATTTGTTGTTTACAAGTTAAAAACAGTTTTTTTTGCTAGAAAATTACTTAGAACCCCCAAACATTATACATTTTTTTTTCTAACACCCTGGAGAATAAAATAGCAGTCGTTGCAATACTTTCTGTCACACCGTATTTGCGCAGAGGTCTTACAAGCGCACTTTTTTTGGGAAAAAATACACTTTTTTGAATAAGGAAAAAATAAGACAACAGTAAAGTTAGCCAAATTTTTTTTATATTGTGAAAAATTAATTTTACGCCGAGTAAATTGATACCCAACAAGTCACGCTTCAAAATTGCGCCCGCTCATGGAATGGCAACAAACTTTTACCCTTAAAAATCTCTGATCAATGAAAGTTTTCCAGTTTCATGAAAACTTTCATGGAACTGGGGGAATTAGATTTTTGTTCTAACTGGAACAGATAAAAACTGTCTATACCTATCCTAGGGCTAACATTAAAAAAAAGAAAATGGAGGGAAAGAGCTGATGTTAGTCATTATAGCCATACAGATACCGTACATCCTTTTTAATCTGCTGAACTGAGTAGATGATCAGAAACATCAATTTTTCTTCTTTCTTTTTGAGAACCATTTAACCGGTTCCCGACCGCCCCGCGTACATTTACTGTGGCAGGGCGGTTGCTCTGCGCAGAATCGCGTACTGGTACGTGATCCTGCACTTCTGGGTCTGGGGCGCGCCCGTGCCACCAGCGACCTGCTCCCTGGTGTCCTCGATGTCCGCCGGGACCCACCGATCACTCAGGACACAAGCAGAATGGCAGTCTGCCTATGTAAACAGGGCAGGTTGTCGTTCTGTCAGAGGGGAAGGTACTGATCCTGTGTTGCTAAACAGAAACATAGATCTTTGCTTTCTCTTAGTTAAAGCACCCCCCCGCACCCCCACAGCTAGTAAGCACAACTTAGGGATACATTTAACCCTTTGATTGCCCCTTATGTTTACCCCTTTCCTGCCTGTGTCATTAGTACAGTGACAGTGCATTTTTTTTTAGCACTGATCACTGCATTAGTGTCACTGGTCCCCAAAAAGTGTCACTTAGGTGTCCGATTAGTCCGCTGCAATATTGCAGTCCCACTATAACTCACTGATCACTGCCATTACTAGTAAAGATAAAAAAAAATTAAAATAAATATTTAGTTTGTAGACACTATAACTTTTGCGCAAACCAATCAATATACGCATATACGCTTATTGGGATTTTTTTACCAAAAATATGTAGCAGAATACACATTGGCCTAAAATTATGAAGAAATTCGATTTCTTACATTTTTTTATTGGATATGTTTTATAGCAGAAAATAAAAAAAAAATTCAAAATTGCTGGTCTTTTTTTGTTTATAGCGCAAAAAATAAAAACCACAGAGGTGATTAAATACCACCAAAAGAAAGCTCTATTTGTGGAAAAAAAAGGGCAAGAATTTTATTTGGGTACAGAGTAGTGCTTCAGTTAAAGTATCGCAGTGCCGCATTGCAAAAAATGGCCTGGTCATTACTGGGGATAAACCTTCTGGAGCTGAAGTGGTTAATCTATATAAATTGAAATGATTACATTGAGGCCGGTGAGTCAATATAACAGTCAGACAAATAACAGGAAGTGGCGGTTTGACTTGCTTTTAAATCTTTGTATTTTTCAGTGCACAGTAAGGTTTTGAGCTGTAGCAAGTGTGCGCAATAGGAAAAATACATGGTAACCACCAAACCAGGGTTCTATGATTGTTCATGGTTCAATATAAAGCTTCTCTCCCAGGAAAGAAAGAATCCTCCCTACAGTGGGACTGCCCTGCACTGCAAGGAATAATTGCTTAAACAGGAGCTCCAGCCCCCCCCCCCACACACACACAAATACTGTAGCTCCTGCTGACTTTTAATATTAGGGCACTTACCTTTCCAGGCATCCAGCAGTGTCCTCAACTGAGCTGATTCATCAATCGGCTATCGGGTGCGGGTTCCGCCATCTTGACTAAGGGAAACCGTCAGTGACGCCTTGCGGCCTCACAGCCGGTTTCCTAATGCGCATGCGTGTAGCGTGCTGCGCTTTGTAAATGGGCCGTAGTCTTCTGGGTCCTGTGAAGTGCCACAGAAAGCTGCAAGGGAAGGAGGTGGGGGGCGAACTTCCATGGCAAACTGAGCCGGAAGTGGGAGAAGATACCTGTCAAAACCAGGTACTCGCACCCAGTGGTGTATTTAGGTTTTGTACTGCCCTAGGCCTGACTAAATGCATGCACCCCCCTAATTTAAATACAACCCACCCCATCCTGCCGAGGCCACACCCCTTCCTGTTTAAGACCCACCCTATCATCTGTAAACAACACCCCTTCCTCTTTAGGCTTATTTGGCACCTTTCAGGGGGGAACGGGTACCTGTTTCTGACAGGTACCCTTCCCCACTTCCGGGAGACTGCGATGTCCCCTCTGAAGTTTGCCCCCCCTCCTCCCTCCACTGGGCCATTCAGAAAGTGCAACGCGCTTCGCACATGTGCAGTAGGGAACCGGTCGGTTTCCCTTACCATGAATGATAGTGGCAAAACCCGAGAGCCAATCCGAAAATCGGCTGAGGTGTCGACATCGCTGCATCCTTGGACAGGTAAGTGTCCTAATATTAAAAGTCAGCAGCTACAGTATTTTTAGCTGCTGAGTTTTAATGCTATCATGGGGGGGGGTCTCACTGTGCCCCATCAAACGCAGTCACTGTGCCCCATCAAACGCAGTCACTGTGCCCCATCAAACGCAGTCACTGTGCCCCATCAAACGCAGTCACTGTGCCCCATCAAACGCAGTCACTGTGCCCCATCAAGTGCAGCCACTGTGCCCATCAAATGCAGCCACTGTGCCCTCAAACGCAGCCACTGTGCCCATCAAACGCAGCCACTGTGCCCCATCAAATGCAGCCACTGTGCCCATCAAACGCAGTCACTGTGCCCCATCAAATGCAGCCACTGTGCCCATCAAATGCAGCCACTGTGCCCATCAAACGCAGCCACTGTGCCCCATCAAATGCAGCCACTGTGCCCATCAAACGCAGTCACTGTGCCCCATCAAATGCAGCCACTGTGCCCATCAAACGCAGCCACTGTGCCCATCAAACGCAGCCACTGTGCCCCATCAAACGCAGCCACTGTGCCCCATCAAACGCAGCCACTGTGCCCCATCAAACGCAGCCACTGTGCCCCATCAAACGCAGCCACTGTGCCCCATCAAACGCAGCCACTGTGCCCCATCAAACGCAGCCACTGTGCCCCATCAAACGCAGCCACTGTGCCCCATCAAACGCAGCCACTGTGCCCCATCAAACGTAGCCACTGTGCCATCAAACGCAGCCACTGTGCCCATCAATTGCAGCCACTGTGCCCCATCAAACGCTGCCACTGTGCCCCATAAAATGCTGCCACTGTGCCCATCAAACGGTGCCACTGTGCCCATCAAACGGTGCCACTGTGCCCATCAAACGGTGCCACTGTGCCCTCAAACGCAGCCACTGTGCCCTCAAATGCAGCCACTGTGCCCATCAAACGCAGCCACTGTGCCCCATCAAACGCAGCCACTGTGCACTGTGCCCCATCAAACGTAGCCACTATGCCATCAAACGCAGCCACTGTGCCCATCAATTGCAGCCACTGTGCCCCATCAAACGCTGCCACTGTGCCCCATCAAACGCTGCCACTGTGCCCATCAAACGGTGCCACTGTGCCCATCAAATGGTGCCACTGTGCCCATCAAATGCAGCCACTGTGCCCATCAAATGCTGCCACTGTGCCCTTCAAATGCTGCCACTGTGCCCATCAAATGCTGCCAGTGCCCATAACACTGATATACTTTATTCAAATGTACCTGCTGTCCTGGGGGTTTCCCTTGTGCTCCTCTCTCTCCTCCTGACGTCACAGCTAGATCCCGCCCCAGGGCCGAGGAGAAGATTCACTGCAGGAAAGCAGTGCAGGGGAGGGTAGGTGGAGCTTAAGGCTCCACCTGTCACCTGTTGCTTATGGAGACGCGAGTGACACACGCCGCCCCCCCGCATGAGATAAAGCCCCCCCACCTGTCTTGCCGATTCCCGGCTCCCGCTGCCGCCTCCCGCACACTTGCAGCCCACAGCGGCCGGCTTTCTGTAGCGGCGCCCTGCGGTGTATGGGCATGCTTGTCAGAGAGTAGGGGGGCATGAGATACACGCCTCCACCCTCTGCCAAGCACGCCCATACACAGTGGTGCCGCTACAGAAAGCCGGCCGCCGTAGGCTGCAAGTGTGCGGGAGGCGGCAGCGGGAGCCGGGAATCGGCAAGACGGGTGGGGGGGCTTTGTCTCATGCGGGGGGGGGGCGGCCCTTTTTGCCGCCCCCCGCAAAGTGCCGCCCTAGGCCTAGGCCTTGTCGGCCTAGGCCAAAACACAGCCCTGCCCGCACCCCCTTAAAGGTGCCAAATGTGGCAGCGGAGGGGGGTGGGGCAGGCAGACAAGCAAAGCTTCCCCTTTTGGGTGGAGCTCCGCTTTAAGCCTAAGGGGCTTCTAAAAGCTATATAATTTACCTGATCCTTTCCACTCCTTACAGCTGGCGTTCTCTTCTACTTCAAACACAGCATTTGTCCCCTGTGTGATAGTCTGGTAAGGTATAAGTACTATTTCACTGCACATATGAATAATCTCCTGAAGCCTTGCTGCTCTCTAGGACAGGGGATTTCCTATGGCCACTGGAAAAACAAACAAAAGAGGGCGCAAAGGCCTAGTACATTATCCCACGAATTTTAATATACAGTATCTCACAAAAGTGAGTACACCCCTCACATTTTTATAAATATTTTATTATATCTTTTCATGTGACAACACTGAAGAAATTACACTTTGCTACAATGTAAAGTAGTGAGTGTACAGCTTGTATAACAGCGTAAATTTGATGTCCCCTCAAAATAACTCAACACCCAGCCATTAATGTCTAAACCGCTGGCAACAAAAGTGAGTACATCCCTAAGTGAAAATGTCCAAATTGGGACAAATTAGCCATTTTCCCTCCCCAGTGTCATGTGACTCATTAGTGTTGCAAGGTCTCATGTGTGAATGGGGAGCAGGTGTGTTAAATTTGGTGTTATCACTCTCACTCTCTCATACTGGTCACTGGAAGTTCAACATGGCACCTCATGGCAAAGAACTCTCTGAGGATGTGAAAAAAAGATATGTTGCTCTACATAAAGTTGGCCTAGGCTATTAGAAGATTTCAAAGACCCTGAAACTGAGCAACACAGTGGCCAAGACCATACAGCGGATTAACAGGACAGGTTTCACTCAGAACAGGCCTTGCCATGGTCGATCAAAGAAGTTGAGTACACGTGCTCAGCGTGATATCCAGAGGTTGTCTTTGGGAAATAGATGTATGAGTGCTGCCAGCATTGCTGCAGAGGTTGAAGGGGTGGGGGGGGGGGTCAGCCTGTCAGTGCTCAGACCATACGGCACACACTGCATCAAATTGGTTTGCATGGATGTTGTCCCAGAAGGAAGCCTCTTCTAAAGATGATGCACAAGAAAGGCTGCAAACAGTTTGCTGAAGACAAGCAGACTAAGGACATGGATTACTGGAACCATGTCCTGTGGTCTGATGAAACCAAGATATACCGTACTTATTTGGTTCAGATGGTGTCAAGCGTGTGTGGCAGCAACCAGGTGAGGAGTACAAAGACAAATGTGTCTTGTCTACAGTCAAGCATGGTGGTGGGAGTGTCATAGTCTAGGGCTGCATGAGTGCTGCTGGCACTGGGGAGCAGTTCATTGAGGGAACCATGAATGCCAACATGTACTGTGACATACTGAAGCAGAGCATGATCTCCTCCCTTTGGAGACTGGGCAGCAGGGCAGTATTCCCACATGATCAAGACCCCAAACACACCTCCAGGATGACCACTGCCTTGCTAAAGAAGCTGAGGGTCAAGGTGATGGACTTATCTTCTGTTAAAAAAAGGTGATGGACTGGCAAAGCATGTCTCCAGACCTAAACCCTATTGAGCATTTGTGGGGCATCCTTAAACGGAAGGTGGAGGAGCGCAAGGTCTCTAACATTCACCAGCTCCGTGATGTCGTCATGGAGGAGTGAAAGAGGACACCAGTGGCAACCTGTGAAGCTCTGGTGAACTCTGTATCCAAGAGGGTTAAGGCAGCGCTGGAAAATAATGGTGGCCACACAAAATATTGACACTTTGGGCACAATTTGGACATTTTCACTTAGGGGTGTACTCACTTTTGTTGCCAGCGATTTAGACATTAATGGCTGTGTGTTGAGTTATTTTGAGGGGGCAGCAAATTTACATTGTTATACAAGCTGTACACTCACTACTTTACATTGTAGCAAAGTGTCATTTCTTCAGTGTTGTCACATGAAAAGATATAATAAAATAATTACAAAAATCTGAGGGAGGTACTCACTTTTGTGAGATACTGTATATTAAACCATATAATAGCTTAGAAAAAGCCTTTTCAGAATGAACTTTATACCAGATAACCTTAAAAAAAGACAAATCTAGCTGGTGGATCATACCATGATGGGGTTGGAATGATAAAGTCATACAGAGTGTGGATTGTTTTTGTCTGAGTGTTGAGGCATTCTGGTTTATTTCACACTGGGTTTCACTGTGCGTATTCTTTCATGTCTATGGTTCTTTCCCAGCAAATGATACTTTCATCACGCTAAAGCCTGCACATTAAAAGCTTTGTATGAATAGTCAGGGGGTTCCACATCACTTATGTAACATTATTTACATATTTTAAGAGCTCACAAGATGGGAACGGAGCAAAATATGTTTTCTAACCTCACCATAAACAATTATTCCTAGTTCCAATGTATACAATTTAAAGTGTTATAAAAGTGGAGAATAGAAATACTTTAAAGCACATTGTGTTAGTGGCTGGACTAGTTGATCTTTGCTAGACTATCCTTAGTGACCATATGCATACAAAGAAGATTCAGTTGGCTGCTTTGAACAATGAGAACTGCTCTTCTTTTAGACACTTGTAACCCTCTTTTTTTTTTTGGGGGGGGGGGGGGGGGTTAATGAGAAATGCCCCTCCCCAAACAGGATATGGCACTAAATATGTAGGCAAAAAAGGGAGAATCAGAACCTTTACTAAATGGAGGAGTGGGTTTGATAATAAAGGTGGCGGTGCCTCCGCCCAGGAAAGTGCCTCTGTGAACCGAGGGTATTCTGTTCAATAAAGATTAAAGTGGATGTAAACCCACTCTCATCAATTATAAAATACTGCCATAGTGCTGAACTATAAGGATATACATGCCTCCTGCATGTATCCTTATCTGTCAAATGTCTTCCTTTTCTCTATTTGGAGCCCTCAAAAACCAGTGGGCGGAGTCGTGACGCCAGCAGACTCCCCGTCCACCTCTACACTCTCCTTGGCCAGAGCGCACACAGGAGAGGCAGAGCACGTTCTGGGTAAAAGCAGAGCGCGTTCACGCCCCCTGTCACTTCTGCACACACGGAGGCAGTCAGATGACACGGGTAGGGACTTGGTGGGAGCAGTCAGGTGACACAAGTAGGGACTTGGTGGGAGCATTCAGGTGACATGTGTAGGGACTTGGTGGAAGCAGTCAGGTGACATGAGTAGGGACTTAGTAGGAGCAGTCAGGTGACACGAGTAGGGACTTGGTGGGAGCAGTCAGGGGACTCATGTAGGGACTTGGTGGGAGCAGTCAGGTGACATGAGTAGGGACTTGGTGGGAACAGTCAGGTTACACGAGTAGGGACTTGGTAGGAGCAGTCAGGTGACACGAGTAGAGACTTGGTAGGAGCAGTCAGGTGATATGGGTAGGGACTTGGTAGGAGCAGTCAGGTGACTCGTGTATGGACTTAATGGGAGCAGTCAGGTGACATGAGTAGGGACTTGGTAGGAGCAGTTAGGTGACATGTGTAGGGACTTGGTAGGAGCAGTCAGGTGACACAAGTAGGGACTTGGTAGGAGCAGTCAGGTGACACGGTTAGGGACTTGGTAGGAGCAGTCAGGTGACTCATGTAGGGACTTGGTGAGAGCAGTCAGGTGACATGGGTAGGGACTTGGTAGGAGCAGTCAGGTGACTCATGTAGGGACTTGGTGAGAGCAGTCAGGTGATATGAGTAGGGACTTGGTGGGAACAGTCAGGTTACACGAGTAGGGACTTGGTAGGAGCAGTCAGGTGACACGGGTAGAGACTTGGTAGGAGCAGACAGGTGACTCGTGTAGGGACTTGGTGGGAGCAGTCAGGTGACACGAGTAGGGACTTGGTGGGAACGGTCAGGTTTTTTTTTAAACAAAAACTCTGATAGGGACATCTGATGTAAAGGGGGACTCTGATGGGGACACCTAATGTACAGGAGGACTCTGATGGGGACATCTGACATAAAGGGGGTCTCTGATGGGGACATCTGATGTAAAGGAGGACTCTGATGGGGACATCTGATTCAAAGGAGGACTCTGATGGGGACATCTGATGTAAAGGAGGACGCTGATGGGGACATCTGATGTAAAGGGGGACTCTGATGGGGACACTTGATGTAAAGGAGGACTCTGATGGGGACACCTAATGTAAAGGAGGACTCTGTTGGGGACATCTAATGTAAAGGAGGACTCTGATGGGGACATCTGACATAAAGGGGGACTTTGATGGGGACATCTGATGTAAAGGAGGACTCTGATGGGGACATCTGATGTAAAGGGGTCTCTGATGTGGACATCTGATGTAAGGGAGGACTCTGATGGGGACACCTAATGTAAAGGAGGACTCTGATGGGGACATCTGATGTAAAGAGGGACTCTGATGGGGACATCTGATGTAAAGGAGGATGCTGATGGGGACATCTGATGTAAAGGAGGACTCTGATGGGGACATCTGATGTAAAGGGGGGACTCTGATGAGGACACCTGGTGTAAAGGCGGACTCTGATGGGGACTCCTAATGTAAAGGAGGACTCTGATGGGGACATCTGGTGTAAAGGAGGACTCTGATGGGGACATCTGGTGTAAAGGAGGACTCTGATGGGGACACCTGATGTAAAGAGGGACTCTGATGTGGACGCCTGATTTATAGGGGGAAGCTGATGGGGCCACCTGTTGTAAAGGTGGACTCTGATTTGGACACCTGATGTATAGGGGGACTCTAATGAGGACACCTGATGTATAGAGGGATGCTGATGGGGACACCTGCTGTAAAGGTGGACTCTGATTTGGACACCTGATGTATAGGGGGACTCTGATGAGGACACCTGCTGTAAAGGGGGCTCTGATTGGGATATCTGATGTAAAATGGGGCTCTGATGAGGACACCTAATGTTAAGTGGTTTTATTCTCTTTTACTTGAAATGTGGATGTGATTGGCGCCTACTGTGACGGGTACAGTGAGGCTGCATATAACCAGCCATCACTGTTATCTTTTCTACATCTTAGTCCCTAGTAGCTTCTAATTTATCATACAACTGGACCTCTAACTATTAAGTGGCCTTTGGATGCCTAACCTGGCTCTACCCTAAGCTCGTTATTTAGCACTGAGCTAAAACTAGCTATAGAATACCAGACCAGAAGATTCTATCTGGTATAGAAGCTATCTGGTATAGTGCATGTGAGATAACAACAAAGGGAACAGATATCATTTGGTCACAAGTCTTTAGCAATTATGTATACCCTGAAGCTATGGGCAACAATAGTAAACTATTAAAATTAGGAGCACTTGCCTAATAACCCCTATTTTGGTCCTGGATTTAGCACTATGTTTTCCATGGAAGGGACATGTGGTCCCAGCTCCCATCTCAATAGAGGGCAGCAGATCCCTACATACTTAAAGAGGAAGTAAACTTCCATCACAAAATTTTACCTATAGGTAAGCCTATAATAAGCCTATAGTATGCCTATAATAATGCTTCCCTATAGGTAGAGTAAATATCTCCTAAATGTGCACCGTTTAGGAGATATTTACATTACATGCAGCCAGTGACATCACCGGCACATGCGCTCTAAAGGAATGGCCACCCGTGTCGTGACCAGCGGCTCCCACATGCATGCGCGGGAGTGATGTCATTGCGGTTCCGGACAGTCACAGAGCTGGAGTCCGCAAACCCGGAAGCAAGATGGGTGAAGATGGAAGGCTTCGTTTTAAGGTAAGTTTCACATAATGTGCAAGTATGCAATGCATACTTGCACATTATGCCTTTACCTTGCAGGTGAGAAAAAAAAATCCAACGGTTTGCAACCGCTTTAAATAGTTTTTCTACTTTTGCAGCCAAATTGGGATAACATCTACTTTATACTTGTTTCATGTCCCCTGTCTCAGTCTGCCACCCATGTTAAAAAGGCCTGAAACTTTTAGTTAAAATCCCTATACAATGGCTTTACCTTCTTTTAACTACTCCGGCTGTTCTTTGTGGCTTTATTTCCTAATTCATTTTTAGTAAAAGAGGTTATACTGATAATAAAAGTCAAATGTTCCATCACTTGAGATTGTGCCATCCAGCTACCAGTTTAAAACCAAGGATATGATTTAAAGTATATGCAAATGAAAAACGTGTTTTTACTCAATCTGGGTTTATGTAAAAATTCAAAAAGAATAGGGTACAGTAATAAAAAAAAGAGGGGAGGGGAAAGTCCCAGCGTGTAAGTGAGACATGTGTGCATATGGAAGGTTCAGCACATATTTATGACCATCTAAGAAGCATTAACATCAAGCAGGAACTAACATTGGGCATCTTCATCCAGACATATCCTCATGCTGAGATGGTAGCCCATTTCAGTGGGTAAGTTAGCAACAGTATAGAAAGATGGGGAGCTACCTAATAATATGAACTCAGTGCCCCACTATTTTATAAACCTGAAAGTTTAATAGCGACAGAAAACCAGTCTGAGATAGGTATAAAAGACAAAAATGGGCTATGATAGAAATATGAGCCCTTACACCTGATGTAAGGGGATAATGTGCTAAGGACACTTGATATAAGAGGGCATGGTGATGGGAACACTTGATATGCGGGGGCACAGTAATGGGAACACTTGACATAAGGGGACACCACAATGGGAACAATTGATGTAAGGGGGCACTGTGATGGGAACACCTGATATAAGAGGGCACTGTGATAGGGATTCCTAGTGTAAGCCCTCGTTCACACCAGTGCGATTTGTCATACATTTGACAGTTCCAAAATCGCATGACAAGTCGTACCTTATTTGCGGCAATGGAACTGTTCAAAGTCGCTTTCGATATTGAAAAAAATTCCTGCACTACTTTTCTGTGATTTCATTGCAACTTGCAATCAATGTGGAAAAGTAAATATTACCGTGCTGTCACCCAAATATAGGACAGCAGCCAGCACAACAAATGACTATAGCAAGTGAAAAGAAATAAGTATATGTGCAGCGCTAAATGAAGACGGTCATAATGAACAGGACCGTATGTGTTACAGAAAAAATTAAGTTATTGAACACTCTAAATTATGTACATACAAAAACACAAATGCATATAATGAATAAAGTCCACACTTTATTCCCGACGCGTTTAATCTGAGAAGACATTAACTGGGGTGATGCTGTCTTCTCAGACGAAACGCGTCGGAAGAGCCTGCTGATGCCATTGCGTTAACCTTCAGTCTTTTAAAAAGAGCTTTTTATCTTTACACTATGTGTCGATCCACTTATCTCTAAGTTTCCCTTCTTTGCTGTGAGTTTTCTGAGGAACAGTGTGAACATCATCCTCCTTTGCCAACTTAGACGTGGATGTCCCTGCTTATTGGTGTGTTGTGACCACAAGTTTTGACGACTCATTGGGCTTATGCCTTTGTTGAGTCCTCTAGCTCTGGTAAGCCTCTCTTATGTTGGTGGTGGCTTCTCCCATTATCTTCTCCTCACCTGTCCTCCTATTGATCTCTGAAAGTTGATATTCACTTACCTGGATTAACATCATATCTCAGTTTTTCATCCGTGGATTATATTTACGTATATATTATCACAGTGTGGACTTTATTCAATATATTAATTTGTGTTTTTGTATGTACATCATTTAGAGTGTTCAACCTTAATTTTTTCTGTAACACATACGGTCCTGTTCATTATGACCGTCTTCTTTAGCGCCACACATTGCGACTTGCATTGACTCTGTTAAATGAAGTTGCAAGCCACAGTAAAATCGCAAATCCAAATCGCACTGATCTGCAGGTTTGAAATCAGCCGGATGATGAGCTGCAATATCACTGGGAATGGTTAGTTGCTGCTGTGGGGATTTACTATCTTCTCCCAGGGAGACTGAGCCCTTTAGGAAGTGACCATATAGCCATCTAGTAGTCATATTGTTGCCTACAGGCTTGACTGGGACCAGGGGCGGCCCCCCTTGTCCATCGCCACCTCCCTATCCATGCGTCCGGCCCCTTTCAGGACACTGGAGCATGGATTCCAATGTGGGAGGGGGCCTTTTTTTTTTTTGAAGCACCGATTAGAGCCAGAGGCTCTAATAGGCTTCAATATAGAGGGGGCTCTGGTTACAGAGACTGCGCTCTGAGCCCACCCAGGTGTGTTACAACAGTGAATCAATATTCACTGTTGTAACACTGATCCCCCTCCTGGCCAATCAGGAAGTAGGTTTTGACACCAGTCACCCAATTGGCTGAAAGGACAGGCAATCCTATTGGATGCCTAGGAGGAGGAGGGGCTGGAAGCCGCCATGATGGAGAGGGCTCGGAGCTGAGCTACTGCACCACACCGCCTGCCATGTGCCACGATGGGGTAAATGCCGGACCGACCAGCAAATAGCAAAAAAAAAAACACCAGCCGCCACTGACTGGGACTATTCTCATGTGCACCAACAGTACAACTGGGCCCCAATGCTAGCCAGCTGAAGAGTTAGGACTAAAGACTGTCCCTTTACAGCTGCTACACAGAGACCTTCATCTATTGCTTATGCTAAGAGGTACCTCTCAGGAGACATTGCACCATATCCTAGTCATTCTCCTAGAGTGCACTCCAGACTAGTTATGGTATTATTATTATTGCAGTTAATGCTTATATGCACTATTTATTGCTGACTTTGCTCTAAGTTACCTTGGCATAGTGATTATACTATCTAGGGGGCTGTGTATGAACCTACCTTCTGTGTGTTTGTTTTTGCTCAAATCACCATTTATTCTAACCCATACCAACACATTGACTTAATTTACCACTAAACGGTCTTGTGTTTATTTCTTGGTGCTAGTTTACAGTTGAGTTAAAGATTCTCATTTTCTTAAAGTGCCTGCAGCAACTTTCATTCAACCAAGTGTGTCAGCGAGGCTGAGGTTGTTCTTGGAGTTGAGGCTAAATTACCAAACTGCTCCTGCGGGGGTAGCGCTACACATAAAACCAGTTCCATGGTGAAAACTAAAAGCGCCAGTATCTTGGCACCAAAAAAGATTGATCCGATTTGTTACATTATATCTGATAGAAATATTATTTGTAGGGCTTTATTTTTTTTATTTTCCCCCAAATTTATTTGAATGGGGGTACTATTTAAATAGTATGTGACTAGTGATGGACATTGTAGCTGTTTATATTTTATAGTTGGGTAGTTGCAGAGGAAATACTATAGGATGAAATGTGTGTAGATTAGTGAATGAACTCAATGTAAAGCCTTGTACACGCGATCGCATTTCCAATGGGAAATGTGTGATGACAGGATGTTGGCGGGAAATCTGACCATTTGTACGCTCCGTCGGACAATTGTCGGATTTTCTGTAGACAAATGTTGGATGGCAGGTTTTAAAATTTTCCACGGACAAACGACTGTTGTCGGATATGCCGAGCGTGTGTACGCAAAAGTCCAAAGTACAAACACGCATGCTCGGAAGCAAGGACGAGCTGGAGCTGGAAGGACGAGCTGGCAGCGGTCGGTCTTGTAAACTAGCGTTCGTAATAGAGAATTACCTTCGTGACGTGGCATATTATGAAATCTCGAAATGCAGCGCACAATTCTCTTCTTCTTTAATGGGATAATAATGAAGCTGCTTTGCTGGTGATACTGATGGAGTTATAGCAAACAATTTTTAAAGGCTTTTTTTTTCTAGTGATATCAAGAATATAATTATGTCAATTTTACATTGTATTTTTTAAAATGTAACTGCCTACTCCCAAACTGTCATTGTAAAACACAAAGCCAAGTATTTATTCTCCACAACTTTTATTGTGCATTAAAAAAAGAAAACAAATAAAATTAGACATGCTGTCTGCCAATAGAACTTAACCAAAAAGTGCATTCTATGCATCCAAAAATATAGAAAATGTACCAAATCAAATTATTATTATTCAATCAAAAATAAAATAAAAGCCTTATGCATGTGTCCTGCTTCTTAATATAGGGGGTCAACAATGCCAA
The DNA here is from genome assembly GCA_037952925.1 of Lithobates clamitans. NCBI lineage: Eukaryota > Metazoa > Chordata > Amphibia > Anura > Ranidae > Lithobates > Lithobates clamitans. The sequence goes on along the minus strand of JBBGZY010000276.1, from coordinate 965,272 downwards.
GAGTTGGTGAAAGCAGGGGTCTGTCATCCGGAGATAATTCAGAAAATCATCTGGATTATTCTCCTGGAGCTCCCGCAGCAAAGGCATATGACATAATTGGTCACGATTAATAAAGCAACCAATTTTTGGTCCAAGAAATCCTCCTCCTCCTGTTCTTGGACTGGACTTGGGTCAAAGCAATAACTCCAAGGCTAATAATAAATAACACGTTATCTCCTCCGATTCCGCAACATGGCTGGTTGATGAAGGACCGTTCAGAAACGAACTGAAAAGCGTGAAATGAAAAGCACGAAAAGAAAAGCGCGAAATGAAAAGCACGAACTGAAAAGAGCAAAATGAAAAGCACAAAATGAAAAGCGCGAATCAACACTCACCAAACTTCTACTAACACTAAATTAGCAAAAGAAGCCCAAAGGGTGGCACTAAAGAGCTGAAAAATCACGTAGTACATCACTACGTTTGTGTTTGTTGGCCGACAACTGTGTGCCGTTTGTATGCAAGACAAATTTGGGGCCAACGCCCTTCGGACAAAAGTCCGAGGTTTTTTCTGCGTAAAATTTGATCGTGTGTACGAGGCTTAAGTTGGAAATCTCTGTGCCCCTGTCCTGGTCATCTCTTCCTGTAGATTCTCCTGCCGCTGTGTTATGGGTAATACATTGGAGATTTTCTTACTGAGTGTGGGGAATGTTCTGACACATAGACAAGAGCACAGTAGGCATTGTAAAATTGGAGAAAGGGATGGTTGGTGTAGGCAGGTATATTTCTTATGTTACTATATAATTAATATATATTAATTGAATTCACAAAACCATGTGACTTGTCATTTTCAATAAAAGGTTAGAAAAAGTGGGTGTGTTCAGTTTGGGGGACAAATGTGGTTCTGTGTTCTTCAATACATTATTTGATGTTTTTTTTAATGCCAGCTACTGTATGTACTGTAAGTACCTGAGTTTTTTGAGTACATTGGATCTTAGACATGAGATTATGACCTAGTTCATCAGTTGTGACTGTCATTGCATGTCTATTGATAGCTTAAAGTAGAATTCTGGGATAAACCTAACGCGTCTTAAAAATGCTCCCTCCCCACTCCTAGCACGTATGCTCACTAACCTGTTGAACTATGAACTATGTGTATACCTATTTTCAGGTCGCCCCAGTCCCTTCATGTGGCTGCAGGGGATCAGTGTTAATTTTGTTGTCAAATTTTGATTTAGTTTTAGTTATAGTCTTTTGACTAAAATGTCATTTTACTTTTAGTCGTATTTTAGTTGACTAAAATCCCTAGTACTATTGGGGTGCGAAGCCTATTGCTCAAACACACATTCTGCACTGGACAGTGAATGAACAGGATAGTGCTCTGTGCTGAGCGGCTTCCTATTCATTCACAAACTGAAGCATAGTAAACACAGTTTACTATGCTTCAGTTATGAATGAACATAATGAGTGAGTTTGTTCATTTAGAACAGGAAAAGACTGGTAAATGACATATGTACCAGCCCCTTCCCCTACTCTCCATTCTGAAACATCCCCAATAGGAGCTGGGGGGAGAGGAGAGGCGGGAAGCCAGCAGGGGGGGCACAATATGGGGGGAAGCCCATGGTAATAGGGGTAATCCTCACCGCACGCAGTGATTAGGGTGTGCACCTGGCATACGTCCTGCGCACGCCTATGCCTAGTACATTTTAGTCTACCAAAAGTAGGGATGGGCTATCTGTTCGAGTTGAACATTAGTTCGACTTGAACATTGGCTGTTCACCCGTTCGCTGGACAGTGAACAATTTGGGGTGTTCGCGGCAAATTCGAAAGGCCGCGGAACATCCTTTAAAATTCTATGGGAGAAATCTAAAGTGGGGGGCTTCCAGATTCCGATAAGCCCCCAGCCCGCAGACCCCCACAACCACCGGGCAAGGGTTGTGGGGATGAGGCCCTTGTCCCCATCAACATGGGGACATCCTCCCCATGTTGAGGGCATATGGCCCGGTACGGTTCAGGGGGGGGGCGCTCTCTCATCCCCCCTCTTTTCCTGCGGCCTGCCAGGTTGCGTGCTCGGATAAGGGTCTAGTGTGGATTTTTGGGGGAACCCCACATCATTTTTTTTTTAATTTTGGCGCGGAGTTCCCCTTAATATCCATACCAGACCTGAAGGGCCTGGTAATGGAATTTTGGGGGACCCCCACGCATTTTTTTTTTTTCAGTGACTTTCAATTACTTTTATGTGTATTGCCGGGACTGACAATTCATTAGTAGCCGGCACTAGTGCTAGCACTTTTAAATTACTTTTTTTTCCTTTAGAAATGTCATTTTGCTCTCGGACTGTTATAAACACAGGAAACATGCGCTACTTTACAGGCATACTATAGACACCCCCCAGGTACGAAATTTAAAGGAATATTTCACTTTTATTGTTTCACTTTAAGCATTATTAAAATCACTGCTCCCGAAAAAACGTCCCTTTTTAAAACTTTTTTTTGCATTGATACATGTCCCCTGGGGCAGGACCCGGGTCCCCAAACACTTTTTATGACAATAACTTGCATATTAACCTTTAAAATTAGCACTTTTGATTTTTCATGTTCATGTCCCATAGACTTTAACAGTGTTCACGTGTTCGAACAAATTTTTTGCCTGTTCGCATGTTCTGGATGTGAACCGAACAGGAGGGTGTTTGGCCCATCCCTAACCAAAATCTCCAGTACATTTTAGTCGATTCAAATCAGATGAGTTTAGTTAAAGTGTTACTAAACCCACAACAGAAAAAAATGTCTGTATATGCAGTAAAGCATGATTGTTATACTCACTGTGCAACCTAGGGGGTTAATCCTCTGTATTATGTAAAAAGGCTGTTTGATCCTGTCTTCTCTGTTCCTTTTCTTTTTCCACTGTCCCCAATCTATCTGCTGATAGAACAGAGGCTAGGGACAAGCTGCACATGTTCAGTTTGGTGTGTATTGCTAGAGAGTTTTTTTTTTTCCTTGGGAGGGTGCGTGTGATCAGCACAGGGCCAATCAGCACTGTCCAGACAGAGGGTCAGGGGTCCTGCAGCCTCATAGGACAGTCAGAGGAGAATGAAAACTCCTCCTACAAGCTTTAACCCATGCTCAGATGGACACTGATAGATGTCAGAAGACTGCTACATACTGCTGATGAGAAAAGTTATTTAGCCGTTTATATTTACTAAAACTATTGCATTTCCATGTTTAGTGTACTGTGGGAGATCGGATATAGTGAATGCAGGGTCCTGGGTTTAGTAACACTTTACATTGTAATGCATTTTTTAGCGCAGAGTTACACTCATTTAAAATCCAGCAGCTACAAAAAGTGTAGCTGCTGACATTTAAAGCCAGAGCCCACCTAAAAAAAAAATATTAAAAGCCAGCAGCTACAAATACTGCAGCTGCTGACTTTTAATAAATGGACACTTACCTCCAATCGCTCGGGTCTTGGCAGCTGCCACCACCATCCTCGGTGAGGGAATCAGGAAGTGAAACTGGTCCCCGCTATCTCCTGGGACCTGTGTGTTTCCCGGGAGACAGCTGGGGGGGGGGGGGAGGGCGAGTCTATTCCCGGGAGTGGGTGCAAATACCTGTATTAGACAGGTATCTGCACACCCCACCCCACCCCCCCCCCCCCGAAAGGTGCCAATTGTGGCACCGGAGGGGGGGGGGGAATCGGATGAGCCGAAGTTCCACTTTTGGGTGGAACTCTGCTTTAACCTCCCTGGCGGTATTCCCGAGTCTGGCTCGGGTTGGATTTTTCCATACCAAAAGCGGTATCCCCGAGCCAGACTCGGGCTTGCATCGCAGGATCCAGGAAGAGCATACTTACCTTGTCCCCTGGATCCTGCAATGTCTCCCCGCTGTGATCGGCGAGCCGCTGTGTCTCGCTCGATTCACAGTGCCGAGCTCCGTTCCCTGCGAGCGGTGCGACGCACGGGGACGGAGTTCGGCGGTAAATTCAAAAGTGAAACACACAGTATAGATACAGCATACTGTAATCTTACAGATTACAGTACTGCATCAAATAACTACACATCCCCTTTGGTCCCTAGTGGTCTGTCCAGTGTCCTACATGCAGTTTTATATATATAAAACTGTTCTTTCTGCCAGGAAACTGGAGATTGTCCATAGCAACCAAAACTGTCTCTTTACATCAAAAGTGCTTTTAGACCAGCTAGAAAAAAGCGATAATAAATTAGAATCACTCGCAGAATTGAGCGATAGTGATTTGTGGGGAAATCCGTCACCAAACACTAAAAGTAACAAAAGCGACAATTCTGCAACTGAGCAAATTTCAGTGTTTTTGATTTGATTACATTATTATATAATTTTTATTATTATTATATTATTATTTGTTATAATTATTTATAGTTATTTATTATATTATAATTTTTTATTTCGTTTTTCAAACTTTATCATACCCGGGATGTCTACTAGACTCTTGTTTGGACAGATTTAAGTGAACTATTCCTAAGAATTACAGGCCTACAATATAAAACGCCAAATTTCTGTGCAAAATAATTGTACCGCTTTCAGCACCTAAAATCAGAAATAATCATACCGCCAAGGAGGTTAATAAACAGACACTCACTTGTCCCATGGTCCAGCTATGCGGCCGCCCGAAGCCTTGCTCCTCTTCCCCTCTTCTCTGCAGTGCCAGCATTGCAAGTGCGGGCGCCCGGCTGTGGATTCACAGTCGGGCGCACACTGCGCATGCGCGAGCCACGCTGTGCGTTGTGAATGGCCGGGCAATCTTCTGGAACCTGTGACGTGTCCCAGAAGATTGCAAGGAGGGAGGGGGGAGAGGTGAACTTCCACTCTGCGCCACAGCACCAGGAGACGAAGTGGGAGCTGGGTACCTGTGAAAACTAGGTACCCGCTCCCCCCCTCCCAAAAAAATGACATGCCAAATGTGGCATGTCAGGGGGTTCACAAGTACTTAAAGCAGAAGTTCCTGGCAATGGTGGGGTTGCATTCCTGGCAATGGTGGGTGCTGCATTCCTGGCAATGGTGTGTGCTGCATTCCTGGCAATACTGGGTGCTGCATTCCTGGCAATGGTGGGTGCTGCATTCCTGGCAATGGGGGTGCTGCACTGATGGAAATGGGGTGCTGCATTCATGGCAATGGGGGTGCTGCATTCATGTCATTTATGAGGCTGCAGATGGGCACTGACCCTTATTTTGCTGCACAGTTTTTTATTTAAAATTTAGGTCTTTTTCCTGAAACTTCCCTCTTAAAGTGAAGGTGCGTGATATATGCCAATATATATGGTATATCCGAATAACACGCCAGAGCTCATCTCTTTACTCACTGACAGCCACAAAGGCAAGAGAATTCTTGTTGGGCAGTGTATTAGTGCACGGAAGAACACACTTAGACCGAATTTTAATGGTTCAATGAATGTCAGGTAAAATGGTCAGGTGAACATGCCCTCACACATGTTCACTTCATCAAATCTGGCCCTCTTTGAAAAAAGTTTGGACACCCCTGATCTAGACACGTTACATAATTTTTCTATTTGCATATAAGATGATACTAGAGTTACTTATGCTGTCATAATAACATATATCCTGTTATTGAATCACCTTAACCATTAAAAAAACACAAACCTTAGTATAAAAATATCTTTGAACATTCTCTCCTGCAGCTGCATCAAGTCTCTTACAGTCATATTATTTATTAACTTTGCTAACTATTTCTATTATCCTGAATGTACTGAGAGCCTGGTTGGCATATAAGAGTGGGATATACACTCACATGAGCAACTACGGTAATTAAATTTTGGATTTATTAGTTACCATTTTCTTTTTTTTTTCTGGAACCTTCATAGGGCCTCACATGCACATGGGCATAAAAAAATACAGTTTTCAGAAGCATCTGGCATTTTTTTTTTTTTTTTTTTACGGCTTTGAAAGCAGTTGCTTGTAAGCTAAGGTGTCCATGCACATGTACAGTAGGTGTCTAAATCTGTATTTGCGCGCTGCAGTGTGTACAAAAAAGAAAAAAATGAAGCAAACTCGTTATCCTAGAGAAGCATATTTGTGATTTTTACATATAAAAGAGTATAACAGAGCATAAATGCACGTCAATGCATTTCCCAGATAGCAACGATAACTTGCCACAAATTTATGGCAGTGTTGAATTGTAAGTCTGTTAACATGCTGCCCATTTTCACTGGCAAGGTGTACACTTGCAGCGCACTTGAAGCTTAGGTTCTAGACACTTTTGCAATTTGTAGCAAATTTGCATGTCAAGTCTCTAGCAAAAGAAAAGTTGCAGCGGTGCGTTTACAGCAAGAGCTCTGCAAGTCACAGTGACCCCATGTGGTGGGATGACTATTGCACAACATAACTGAACCAGAACTTGCAGCAGGCTTGCAGAATATTTGCAAAGAAAGTTGATCTGGAGTCATGCAATGCTGCAATTGTGCAACAAACTTGTGAAGCCTGGCAAGTCTAGCAATAGCTTAGCAAGTCATTTTCCAATCTGCAGCTCAATTGCTTACTATCTGGGTTAGTGTCTAGAATAAATGAATATTCTAGCCAATAGAACAAGTTTACATTCAAATGCTTCTAAACATCATACCCCTATAAATGCGTGCCAATTACACAACAAAATTCGCTTTTTTTTTTTTTTTAAGCTGGATTTTCTGTCAGCTCCTGGCAAAAAGATCCAGCATACATTGGAGTATTTTAATAAGCCTGTGCACATGAGGCTTAAAAAAAATATCAGCTTGAACGACTGCTATCTAGTTTCTTTTCCCCCAACTATAACAGAACATCACCTTATATTTCTACAGGAAACTAAGCTTTATTGAGTCTAAGGACTTTAAAATATTTAAAGGGTTAGTACACAGTCATGATTTTTAACTTTCCCCTACTGAAAAAAAAAAAAAAAAAAAACAACAGTGGGAAGGAGTCCCTCAACAGGCAGCCTTTTGTTAAAGTTTATATATGGTCTATCCATAGAAGAATGCACCTTACCACCACTGTAGTGCTTATTGAACCCACTATATAGCTCATCTCCTATTACTGCTCCCCAGTGGTGGCCAAAAGCAATGTGAGACCTTTATTTATTATCAAAAGTACCAGTTCTTTTTGTTTTTTCTGCACCATTTGTATGGTTATTAAACAAAATGCGCTTAACTTTTTAAGAATGGTAAGTTCTAAATGAGGAAGAACAAACACAATGCAGGAATATGTTTAGTAATTTCACCACCTTCTCGAACAATTGGCCCTATGTATAGAAAGTACCTGGTCCTCCCAGGTGGACTGGGAGATTGCAGCCACAGTCACAGACAAATAAATGAAAGCTTTTACAATATGTCATCTACAGGCGCTCCACTGCGCACATTGACTACAACAGCCCAGAGTTTTAAAAATGTCAGTTCTATATCCACCCCTACCCCGTGCCCATAAGCAAGTCTCACAGCTGGTACAAAATATTTGATGAAAGTTATTTAAAAAAAACGTTGTAGTATTTAGGCATTTTATTCTAGGTATATAGAGGAACATGAATGATTTCATATTAATGGTAAAAGTATGTGGCGCTAATCTAAGTGTATCATTCACAATGATGGACAAAAATACAAAGTAGCCAAAAACTCAGTACTACCTTAATATACAATGCACATGTTGCCTAAAAACGATAAAGCAACCAATGAATACTTGGAAAGGGTGAATATAAACCGGTGTGCATGTTATTCACATAAACACTGTGCTACAGTAAACACTCCTAACTTCTCTCGTGGAGGAGTAACAAAACTATACTAAAGTGTTGAATGCTAGTGGTCATTCTAGATAGAATGATAAATAAATAATCCAATGTGCATATTATTCCTAAAACACATTACGTAAAATAGTGGTCACAAATATAAAATGAATATTAATGGTGAAAAGATAATTAACGTTGAATAAATAACAGTTCATAAAATATATACAGTGTGCATAATGATCCACAACAATGAGTGATTAAGTGTAAAACAAAGTGACAATCGTGAAAATATATGCGTATAAAATGCGATTCTAAAAAATGTTTCCCAAAATTCAACACTACTCCCACCTGAGAAAATTCAATTGCTACGAAATAATAGTAAAAAATAAATAAATTAAAAATAAAAATAAAAAAACTGTGACATATATTGTGATCAAGTCCAAATAAATGTTGCTTCATGCAGTGCGACTCTTGATATCCATACAAATAGTCAATAGTAACATGCCAGTAAGGTGACTTTGTGCTGAATTCATTCACTTCAAAACTGGTGCGACACACAAGTGTTTCCCCCCAGCCTCTCACCTCAATTAGCGGCCCCCAATGGGCCGAGTCAAGCAGATGGTTATTGCTTATGTGCAAGGTCCAGAAGCTGTTCACCTCCTCCAGAGGGTATGCGTGGGTCAGGCTTTCTATAATAGGCACCACCGCTCACACAGACCCCAAAAATGACAATAAGAAGGAGATGCTCCCATAGTGAAGTATTTCAAATAAAGTTTAATAAACATAAGTAGTAACTTACAGTTCAAAACGAAAATGACAGCAGAAACGAAAGGAGCTTCCGGGTTCGGCCGTCCCCGGGAAGCGTCGGCACCTGGCTCCTCCTACCCTGACGCGTTGCGTCACACCACGTGACTTTATCAAAGGGATTTTTGGGGTCATTTTTGGGGTCTGTGTGAGCGGTGGTGCCTATTATAGAAAGCCTGACCCACGCATACCCTCTGGAGGAGGTGAACAGCTTCTGGACCTTGCACACAAGCAATAACCATCTGCTTGACTCGGCCCATTGGGGGCCGCTAATTGAGGTGAGAGGCTGGGGGAAACACTTGTGTGTCGCACCAGTTTTGAAGTGAATGAATTCAGCACAAAGTCACCTTACTGGCATGTTACTATTGACTATTTGTATGGATATCAAGAGTCGCACTGCATGAAGCAACATTTATTTGGACTTGATCACAATATATGTCACAGTTTTTTTATTTTTATTTTTAATTTATATATTTTTTACTATTATTTCGTAGCAATTGAATTTTCTCAGGTGGGAGGAGTGTTGAATTTTGGGAAACATTTTTTAGAATCGCATTTTATACCCATATATTTTCACGATTGTCACTTTGTTTTACACTTAATCACTCATTGTTGTGGATCATTATGCACACTGTATATATTTTATGAACTGTTATTTATTCAACGTTAATTATCTTTTCACCATTAATATTCATTTTATATTTGTGACCACTATTTTACGTAATGTGTTTTAGGAATATTATGCGCATTGGATTATTTATTTATCATTCTATCTAGAATGACCACTAGCATTCAACACTTTAGTATAGTTTTGTTACTCCTCCACGAGAGAAGTTAGGAGTGTTTACTGTAGCACAGTGTTTATGTGAATAACATGCACACCGGTTTATATTCACCCTTTCCAAGTATTCATTGGTTGCTTTATCGTTTTTAGGCAACATGTGCATTGTATATTAAGGTAGTACTGAGTTTTTGGCTACTTTGTATTTTTGTCCATCATTGTGAATGGTACACTTAGATTAGTGCCACATACTTTTACCATTAATACGTTGTTCATTAGGGTGGGTGAGGACACCTCTTATGTTGGCAGCTGCTCTAATTTTGTTACCATTGTCCACGGTCTCTGTGAGTGTGGTTTTGCGCACTAGTTCTTTGCTATTTTTAGTTCATGAATGATTTCATGTAAATCATCTTATCATTGTGGATTATTATTGTATAATCTAGTTTCTGTGCATAGTTTGAAAACATAAATGTAAATATATGCAATATAGATGTAAAAAAAAAAGCAGATATATTTTCTTATCAACCACTTCAATACCGTGCACTTCCATCCTCTTCCTGCCCAGGCCGATTTTCAGCTTTCAGCGCTGTTGCACTGTGAATGACAATTGCACGGTCATGCAACACTATACCCATATGACATTTTTATCAATTTTCACACAAAAATAGAGCTTTCTTTTGGTGGCATTTAATCACCACTTGGTTTTTTTAATTTTTTTGCTAAATAAATGAAAAAAGACAGAAAATTTAAAAAGAAAAAAATGCATTTTTCTTTGTTTCTGTTATAAAATTTTGCAAATAAATAATATTTCTTTATAAATTTAGGCCACACTGTATTCTGCTACATGTCATTGGTGAAAATAACCCAAATCAGTGTATATTATTTAGTCTGTGTGAAAGTTATAGAGTCCACAAACTATGGTATAATATATATTTTGGAAAATGTAAAAAAAATACTTTTTTTCACTGTAACCAGTGCAGTACAGCATCATCAAATAACTGGTGTGGCAGTGATCATGGACACGAATTTTTTTTAACACACTGTGACTAGAGCAATACCATAGTAACACTGTACTACTCTGGACAAGTGATCAGGATTTATTTATTTTTTTACACATTATGATTGCCTCAATCAGTGTATTTCACTGGTATAAATAACCATTTTTACTGAATGAAACTGATTAATTCAGTGTGTATTGTTGTGTTTAGCTGTGATTGGCCACAGCTAATCACATGATACAGATGGGCTGTGATTGGCCCTGTCTGTACTATGTGATTGCTGTGACCAATCACAGCTAGTAACACAATTGTAAACAATGAATGGCAAAGCCATTCAAAGCCATTCATTGTTTACAGTTGTCATGTGATCTGCTGTGATTGGCCACTGTGATCAAATGGTACAGGCAGTGAGCCAGTACACTGATCAGCCATTGGCCGTGTCCCGCAGTACGACAGATCGCTATGCAGCGCAGCCCGTGTGGCACGCACGAGGCGCGTACCAGGAGCACGTCATATGACATCCACCTAGAACGACAAATGTCCTGTCCAGCAGTCATTTAACAATAGGCCGGCGGGAAGTGGTTAAATAATCAGGTTTTGCTTCCTGCTTACCAGTTATGTACAATGACAGGAGGGCAGGTCTGCAGTAAACAGGGGCGGACTGACAACTCATGAGGTTCCCGGGCAATAGGAGATTATGGGGCCCCCAGGCAATCAGAGATTATGGGGCCACACAGTATACACACACACAGTATACACATACATGTACACACAATATACACAGACATGTTTCTATTGGCTGAGAAGGTACTGGAGAGGTGGGGCAGCTATAATCTCTGGATTTTTAGACCAAAAGGATGTCGGTAAAGGACATTTCAGAGACAGATGTAAAAAAAAACACAGATTTTTACATACTGTCCCTGGTTTTACCAAGGCTGACAACCCTGATGGGGCCCCCTAGTGGCCCAGGGCCCTCGGCAGTGCCCAAGGGGTTTAATGGTCAGTCCACTCCTGGCAGTAACAGAAAACAGTAGATACTCTAAAAGGCCATTCATACACGGAGGGTATTTAGACATGCAGACATGGCCCAGTCACCCCGGTGACTATTGTCACTTGGACAGAAAGTGATGGGAAATCCAACATTTTACAGTTCCTGCCCAGAAAGGAGGTAAGGGGATATCTTCTATTGGGACATCTGTTATGGGTATTCACTTTTACTTTCGAGAGATTGCATCCCACTTCCTGTTGTGTCTCCAGAGCAAAAAAGTGAAAGGAAATTCTTTTAATGAGATGCAGTCAGCACATAAACCTCATAGGTGTTTTCTACGCTAACCACAAAACTAAAAAAGTTTTAACTAGAGGTATACTTTAATCACCTACTATCGTATTTAAAAAAAATAAAGGCAGGTGGATGATTTTTTTTTTTTTTAAAGGCATTTTTTTAACGGTACTGTGTTTACAGCCTGCATGTAAGCCTGTTATTAGCAGCACAGATCACAGACAAAATGTGTGCACCAATCACAGTGATCACAGATCTACACACTGACTGTGTTTACAAAACATAAGCCCTCCCCTTCCTCTCACAATAGCAGATGGGTTCCCTGACAGCAGACCAAAGGAAGGAGGGAAGAAGTAGAGAAAGACAACAGCACAGGGAAGGCTACTATTTATTTAAGGGGGTAGTGGTGGGGGTTAAAGTATCCTGGACTATTAAGGATTTTGGGATTGTTTTTTGGGGTGGAAGGGGGTTCTAAACTGCCCCTGACCACTAGTGATGGTAGGTGGGGGGGTTTAAAGTGCCACTGACTACAAGTGGTTGAGCAGGATCAGGAAAAGGCTACCACAGGGGCTTGAGGTTAGCTGCTGGAAGGCCTCTTCACATTGATTGGATAACTCTTCCTGCACCGACTCTTGAGACTCTCTAGGTCCTAACTAATCGAGTCTTGTTAGTCAGCTTTGAGTCATCCTCCTCTCCCTCATTCCTTAGGAAGTTCATTGAGAGGACGAAGTATCTTGGTGAAATCTTCTGTAGTAGAAGCAGGGCCCAATGAATGATCTCAACTCTGTTACATTTTTGGGGTCTTGGGCAAGTGGCAATGGCTTCCAATTTTTTGGGGTCATTGGCTACTATTTCAGCGAAAGGTTTGTGTCCCAGGTAAATGACAGACGGGTGATAGAGATGGTGCTCAAGGGAAAATTTCAGCTCCTCTTCATTAAAACAGTTGTAAAATCTCATTGTTTATTTTCCTACAATTAAAAGTGTCATACTTACCTGCTCTGTGCAATGGTATTGAACAAAATGGCCCCAAACCTCCCCGTCTGGGGTCCCCCGCCAGTGCTCTTGGCCCCTTCTCTTCTCTGTGTACCACCATAGAAAGCTGCTTCACATGGTGGCTTACCTGTGAGCTCGCTCCTGAGCTGGACGCATCAATTGACACACAGAGTGGCTCAACCCCACCTCCTGCTCCCTTCTCGCAGGATCCAATGGCTCCCACTGCTCTCAGTCAAGTCTGTGAGAGAGGGGAGAGAAGACCTGTGGAGGGGCAAAGTGCTGGATTCATACAGGTAAGTATTTAGAGGGGGGGGATAGCTAGAATGCATTAAAGCGGCCCTTTAGTAATTTTTTCAACTTTCCATCTATTAAATCTTCTGCCCTTGTTGTTTTAACTTTGGATAGTAAGGCCCCTTTCACACTGGGGCGGTTTGCAGGCGTTATTGCGCTAAAAATACCGCCTGCAAACCGCCCCTAAACAGCCTCCGCTGTTTGTTCAGTGTGAAAGCCCGAGGGCTTTCACACTGAAGCAGTGCGCTGGCAGGAGAAGAAAAAATCTCCTGCTAGCCGCATCTTTGGAGTGGGGAATGAGCGGTGTATTCACCGCTCCTAAACCGCTCCTGCCCATTGAAATCAATGGGACATCGCGGCAATACCGCGGCTACAGCCGCGCTGTGCGAGTGGTTTTAACCCTTTTTCGGCCGCCAGCGGGGGGTTAAAACCGCACCGCTAGCGGCCGAATACCGTGGTAAAACAGCGCTAAAAATAGCGCTGTTTTACTGCCGACGCCCCCTACCGCCCCAGTGTGAAAGGGTCTAAAACATTTTTTTTCTGCCAGTAAATACCTTATACAGCCCACTTCCTCTTTCTTGTCTGGTAAAAAGCCGAGGCTTATGACACCATGCACAGCTCTCTCTCTCTCACTCTCGTGAGAGTTTGCCAGGAAGGGAGGGGGGATGAGTCATAAGAGGGCCAATGAGAGCTGCAGAGCTGGAGGGCCTGGTTGTGGGCGGAGATAACAGGAGACTGCAGAGATCCATGTGTATTCACCCAGAGAGGAGAAATGTGCAGGCAAGCAGAGGTGTTATGCCCTGTACACACGATAGGATTTTCCGACAACAAATGTTTGATGGGAGCTTGTTGTCTGAAATTCCAACCGTGTGTAGGCTCCATCAAACATTTTCCGTTGGAATTTCCGACAAACCAAATTTGAGATCTGGATCTCAAATTTTCCGACAACAAAATACGTTCTCAGAAATTACGAGCGTGTGTACACAATTCGGACGCACAAAATTACACGCATGCTCAGAATCAAGCAGAAGAGCCACACTGGCTATTGAACTTCATTTTTCTCGGCTCATCGTACGTGTTGTACGTCACCACGTTGTTGACGTTCGGAATTTCTGACAACATTTGTGTGACCATGTGTATGCAAGACAAGTTTGAGCCAACATCTGTCGGAAATAAATCCAGGATTTTGCTGTCGGAAAATCCTATCGTGTGTACAGGGCATTAGTGTGTCTGTCTGTATATGTGTGTATATGTGTGTCTGTATATATGTGTATGTGTGTGTGTGTGTAAATCCAGGAAGAGAACAGGCAACAGCTTCAGCTGCCCACAGTTAAAATGGCTGCAGAAAGACTTAGTGGAGGGAGATTCCTGCAGCATATTTGACAAGTACAGAATCACTGTATATATAAGATAATATGCAAAGTGGTTGGAGGGAAGCTTCAGAATGGCAAAGATTTTTTATTAAAATTATGTGAGCAGACTGCAGTTCATCTTACAGGTATAAAAACGTTGACTTTACGTTTTAGCACTTTGTCTAAGTGGTATTCATGCTCCACTAGCATTTATCAGAAGACAAGCAGGTCATCCAGATACACCAGCACTTCTGTCAAGTTCATATCACCCACCACTTGTTCCATCAACTCCTTAAAAATTTCACGGGCTCCAGGACATTCTCTCAAATTCGTAGAAGCATATGGGCATGTGAAGGCATACTTTACTGTGTTTTTGCAGTGCTTTGAGATTGTGGTATCTACTCCTCAGGTCCAGGACACAACATTTTTTTGATTTGCAGTCCAGCAAACAGTCACATGTAGGTACTCACCTATTTTCACTCACTCTTCGAGCTCTTCTACATGAAAAGGGGCAAGAAGCAGATATACTTGGCTGTTTTCTGAAAACAAAGGGGTAATAAAGAGTACAGACATATATGAAAAAAAAAGGCATGCTTGCCAAACAATCTATGGTATGTGCTGTAAATAAATTGCACATGAAAACCCAATGTATGATCAAAGCAGAGATGTTTACAGGCAGTAATTTAGTCATTATTTTTAATGTTGCAAAAAAAGTTTTAAAATAGCAAGAAGGAGAGGATAAAATTTAGGCTCAGTCATGCTACAATGATCATGACAGTAGTTGTACACTACACTTGAAATATTACCCATATCTATACAAATGTAAAAGTGCTTCTACATATAATCTAATCTTAACATTAATAAGTCACCGGGACCAGATGGCTTGCACCCGAGGGTCCTTGTGGAACTCAGTCAAGTAATTGCCAGACCGTTGTTCCTAATTTTTACAAACAGTCTACTGACTGAAATGGTACCAGCTGATTGGAGAAAAGCCAATGTAGTACCAATATGTAAAAAAGGGCCAAGATACATCCCTGGAAATTACAGACCAGTTAGCCTAACATAAATTGTATGCAAGCTCTTGGAGGGGATGATAAGGGACTATATACAAGATTTTAGTAATGACAAAGGTATCATTAGCATTAATCAGCATAGACTCATAAAGAATCTTTCTTGCCAAACCAATCTATTAACCTTCTATGAGGAGATGAGCTGCCATCTAGATAAAGGAAGGCCCGTAGACGTGGTGTATCTGGATTTTGCAAAAGCATTTCATACAGTTCCCCATAAACCTTTACTGTACAAAGTAAGGTCCGTTGGCATGGACCATAGGGTGAGTACATGGATTAAAAACTGGCTACAGGGGCGAGTTCAGAGGGTGGTGATAAATGGGGAGTACTCGCAATGGTCTGGGGTGGAAAGTGGGGTGCCCCAGGGTTCTGTCCTGGGACCAATCCTATTTAATTTATTCATAAACGACCTGGAGGATGGGATAAACAGCTCAATCTCTGTATTTGCAGATACAGGGCAATAACTTCTCCGCAGGATGTGGAAACCTTGCAAGAAGATCTGAACAACTACATGGCAAATGAGGTTTAATGTAAAAAAAATGTAAAATTATGCATTTGGGTGGCAAAAATATGAATGCAATCTGCTCATTGGGGGAGAACCTCTGGGGGAATCTAGGATGGAAAGGAACCCGGGGGTCCTAGTAGATGATAGGCTCAGTAATGGCATGCAACGCCAAGCTGCTGCAAGCAAAGCAAACAGAATATTGGCATGCATTAAAAAGGGGATATACTCCAGAGATAAAATGATAATTCTCCCGCTCTACAAGACTCTGGTCCGCCCGCACCTGGAGTATGCCGTTCAGTTCTGGGCACCAGTCCTTAGGAAGGATGTGCTGGAACTGGAGAGAGTCCAGAGAAGAGCAACAAAACTAATAAAGGGACTGGAGGATCTTAGTTATGAGGAAAGATTACAAGCATTGAACTTATTCTCTCTGGAGAAGAGGCGCTTGAGGGGGGATATGATTTCAAATACCGTACTGGTGACCCCACAATAGGGATAAAACTTTTCCGCGAAAGGGAATTTAATAAGGCACGAGGCTATTTACTAAAATTAGAAGAAAAGCAGTTTAACCCTATGCCCTGTACACACGATAGGATTTTCGATGTTCAATGGGAGCTTGTTGTTGGAAATTCCGACCGTGTGTAGGCTCCATCGAACATTTTCCATAGGAATTTCTGACACACAAAATTTGAGATCTGGATCTCAAATTTTCCGACAACAAAATCCATTGTAAATTACGATCCTGTGTACACAATTCCGACGCACAAAGTTCCACGCATACTCGGAATCAAGCAGAAGAGCCGCACTGACTATTGAACTTCATTTTGCTCGGCTCATCGTACGTGTTGTACGTCACTGCATTCTTGACGTTCAGAATTTGCAAGACAAGTTTGAGCCAACATCCATCGGAAAAAAAACATGGATTTTGTTGTTGGAAAATTCTATTGTGTGTACAGGGTATTAGACTGCGTAGAGGGTTCTTTACTGTGGGAGCGGTAAGGATGTGGAATTCCCTTCCACAGGGGGTTTCATCGGGGGACATCGATAATTTAAAAAAACTATTAGATAAGCACCTGAACGACCACAACATACAGGGATATACAATGTAATACTGACATAAAATCACACACATAGGTTGGACTTGATGGACTTGTGTCTTTTTTTAGCCTCGCCTCCTATGTAACTATGTATGTAATGTTTCCAAGACTATTTTTGCATTTTTAGATTATATTCAAGTGTCTGTATTTTTTTTCTGCCTTCTGTGTCCCATTGGGGAGAATTACAATAGAGCGCCTCAGATCAGCCCCTATTCCTGCACCTTCAGATTCAAATCAGCACCAATTCCTGCACCATTATATTCAGATCATCTCCAATTCCTGCAACTTCATATCTCATATTAGCACCGATTCCAGCACAACCGCACCTCAGATCAGTCTCTATACTTGCACTATCTGAAGCTGGCGGTTCTATTAAGAGGAGGAAGGAGGTAGACAGATGGACTTCTTCACTTGCAGCTGCAGGCAGGCCTAGATTGGTGCTGGGTGGAGGGCTGACATCAAACAGACTTCTCTGAAACATCATAGAGGCGGGTGGACTGTGGGCACAGAGGAGAACACCAGAATTTGTAATTGACAGCCTAGTGAAATTCAGCACCTCTGCCATAGGCTGTAATTGATACAGCCTATGGCAGTGGTGCTGAATTTGCAGTGAACAGGGGACCACTTGAGAATCCTCCTGTCCACCTTCTGGCCAGTCTGAGCCTACATACATTTTATATGACGATCTTCTGGGTGCCATTGAAAATTACACTGTATGCTGCCCTGTAATACATATCTTAGGTCATCAATCCCTGTTCTAGAAATGCTTCTAAATGCTTCCTGTGTCCCAATAGAGGCATTTTTTTTTCTGACATCTATTACCTGGATAAAAAAATGAAGGTAAATCTTCTTAATGAGGATATAACAACAACAACAAATCTAGAAAGAGATTCTGTGGGGATTTCCTTTTCTGGCTCACACCTACCAAATAGATAGGAAAGATTTTCACTTACTTCCTATTCCACCTGGCACTCGGCAAATATACAAGATAAAGGAGAGACACAAACAGCAATAAAATATTTACAGACTTTCTCACCTTTACATACTCTATCCAAAGTATATACAGGATTAGGCACTTATAAATAACAGAAAGCAATTTGTAAAAAAGTTTTTCTCCAAAGTTTAAAAAGAAAAAGAAAAGTACAATAATTATATTACTTACTAAGCAGCAAGTAATGCAAGTAATGCAGCAAAAATAAAAATGAGTATAAAACACAATAACATAGTTTGTAATTTTTAAAATATCACTTATATACCACGTGTATCTAAAGCCAAAATGTTCGTTCTTCTTTTGCCATCTCCGTCAACCCTTCCCTACTCAATCCAAAACTAAAAAGTGGCTTTAGGTATATTTTAAAACACAGCAAAATGTTTACTAAATTATCAAGCAAGCATGTTTTAACAAAAAAACAACACTATAGTTAAAATTCATGAACTACCATGTACAGTTTGTTGCCTAAAATATATTCAACCCCTAATAAAAAGCAAAATATTAATAAAATCCAAGTCATTAAAGCAAAATGTATCAGTGAAAAGCCTGGGTAATATACAGTGCCTTTAAAAAATATTCATATCCCTTTAAATTTTCCACATTTTGTGATGTTACAACCAAAAACGTAAATGGATTTTATTGGGATTTTATGTGATAGACCAACACAAAGTGGCACATAATTGTGAAGTGGAAGGAAAATGATAAATGGTTTTCAAAATTGTTTACAAATAAATACCTGAAAAGTGTGGGGTACATTTGTATTCAGCCCCCCTGAGTCAATACTTTGTAGAACTATCTTTCACTGCAATTACAGCTGCAAGTCTTTTGGGGATGTCTCTACCAGCTTTGCACATCTAGAGAGTGAAATTTTTTCCCATTCTTCTTTGCAAAATAGCTCAAGCTCTGTCAGATTGGATGGAGAGCGTCAGTGAACAGCAATTTTCAAGTCTTGCCACAGATTCTCAATTGTATTTAGGTCTGGGCTTTGATTGGGCCATTCTAACACATGAATATGCTTTGATTTAAACCATTCCATTGTAGCTCTGGCTGTATGTTTAGGGTTGTTGTCCTGCTGGAAGGTGAACCTCCGCCCCAGTCTCAAGTCTTTTGCAGACTCTAACAGGTTTTCTTCTAAGATTTTCCTGTATTTGGCTCCATCTACCTTCCCATCAACTCTGACCAGCTTCCCTGTCCCTGCTGAAGAAAATCATACCCACAACATGATGCTGCCACCACCATGTTTCACGGTGGGGCTGGTGTGTTCAGGGTGATGTGCAGTGTTAGTTTTCCGCCACACATAGCATTTTGCTTTTAGGACAAAAAGTTCAACTTTGGTCTTATCCAATCAGAGCACCTTCTTCCACATATTTGCTGTGCCCCCCACATGGCTTCTCGCAAACTGAAAACAGGACTTCTTCAACAATGGCTTTCTTCTGGCCACTCTTCCATAAAGGCCAGATTTGTGGAGAGCACGACTAAAAGTTGTCCTGTGGACAGATTCTCCCACCTGAGCTGTAGATCTCTGCAGCTCCTCCAGAGTTACCATGGGCCTCTTTGGCTGCTTCTCTGATTAATGCTCTCCTTTCCCGGCCTGTCAGTTTAGGTGGATGCCATGTCTTGGTAGGTTTGCAGTTGTGCCATACTCTTTCCATTTTCAGATGATGGATTGAACAGTGCTCCTTGAGATGTTCAAAGCTTGGAATATTTTTTTATAACCTAACCCTGCTTTAAACTTCTCCACAACTTTATCCCTGGCCTGTCTGGTGTGTTCCTTGGCCTTCATGATGCTGTTTGTTTACTAAGGTTCTCTAACAAACCTCTCAGGGCTTCACAGAACAGCTGTATCCATACTGAGATTAAATTACACACAGGTGGACTTTATTTAATAGATAGTTGACTTCTGAAGGTAATTAGTTCCACTAGATTTTAGTTAGGGGTATCAGAGGAAAGGCGGCTGAATACAAATGCATGCCACACTTTTTACATATTTATATGTAAAACAAATTTAAAACTATTTACCATTTTCCTTCCACTTCACAATTCTGTGCCACTTTGTGTTGGTCTATCACATAAAATTCCAAAAAAATACATTTACGTTTTTGGTTGTAACATGACAAAATTTGGAAAATTTCAAGGGGTGTGAATACTTTTTCAAGGCACTGTATGACATAAAAAATATGCTCATCAGGGTTGCTAGGCTGTGTATAACATGATTCCCCAAGGTGTATCACTTACCGCAGTTGAAAGGCAAGTTGGTGTTTTATTTTGTCCTGCGTGTACAAATAATTACAAATTTGCCCTTATGCTTTCCACTGTCTGGCAGGTGAAGGTCTCCATCTTCCTGGCTTGTGGTTGACATGTAATGGATTTTGTGACCGTATCCCTTTGGTTTCTAAAGTCTATTTGCCTATAATCCCCACTTATCTAGTGTTTTTGTGCCTGTTTCATAGTGACACAGTGACATAGTTGTTAAGGTTGAATAAAGACACCAGTCCATCCAGCTCAACCTGAGTGAGTGTGGGTGCGTGCCTACAATTGTCCCTATCCCTGTACATTGTGTCTCATTAAGATGCTCATCTATAATATTATTTTATTTAAGGTACCCATATAGCGCCTTCAATTTACGCAACGCACACATACATCGCACACTCACATCAGTCCCTACCCTCAAGGAGCCCACAATCCAAGGTCCCCAACTCACATTCATATACTAGGGCCAATTTTGGATAGAAGCCAATTAACCTACCAGCATGTCTTTGGAGTGTGGGAGGAAACCCACAAAGGCACAGGGAGAACATGCAAACTCCAGGCAGGTAGTGGAAACCGGAGTACCCGGAGGAAACCCACAAAGGCACAGGGAGAACATGCAAACTCCAGGCAGGTAGTGGAAACCGGAGTACCCTGAGGAAACCCACAAAGGCACAGGGAGAACATGCAAACTCCAGCCAGGTAGCGGAAACCGGAGTACCCGGAGGAAACCCACAAAGGCACAGGGAGAACATGCAAACTCCAGGCAGGTAGTGGAAACCGGAGTACTTGGAGGAAACCCACAAAGACACAGGGAGAACATGCAAACTCCAGGCAGGTAGTGGAAACCGGAGTGCCCAGAGGAGACCCACAAAGGCACAGGGAGAACATGCAAACTCCAGGCAGGTAGTGGAAACCGGAGTGCCCGGAGGAAACCCACAAAGGCACAGGGAGAACATGCAAACTCCAGGCTGGTAGTGGAAACCGGAGTACCCGGAGGAAACCCACAAAGGCACAGGGAGAACATGCAAACTCCAGGCAGGTAGTGGAAACCGGAGTACCCGGAGGAAACCCACAAAGGCACAGGGAGAACATGCAAACTCCAGGCAGGTAGTGGAAACCGGAGTACCCGGAGGAAACCCACAAAGGCACAGGGAGAACATGCAAACTCCAGGCAGGTAGCGTGGTTGGGATTGGAACCAGCAACCCTTTTTACTGCTAGGCAAGAGTGCTACCCACTACACCACTGTGCCGCCCTAAACACCACTGTTTCCCCTTAGCATCTAGTGGTTATTGGACATGTATCACCTTGCATCTCAGATTTTTTGCCGTCGGCTATGGAGTGGCTTGTGTTTTTTGTGGCTATTTCCACTTTGCTGAGAACTTTTTCCATAAGGCTGCATTCACACCTGAGCATTTTCAGCTCATAAAATGCTCATCTCAAAAGTTCAAAACTGCCCAACACGCAAAATCCCATTCATTTAAATGGCCCCTGTTCACATCTGAATGTTCTGTCGCCTGAAGCACAAATAAGTACATGAGCCTCTTTATGGGCAGATTACAGGCGTTTTTCTGCTTTTTATATTGGTGACCCTTTGACCTGTGCAAAATCATGGTAAAAACTTGCGACTTTCTCTTGAAAACGAGGTGTGAGCCCAATAGTATAGCAAAGATAGTTATGGTGAGCAATTGGTGTGACAGGGTCAGCTGTTTTTCAGCATCCCATAACATACATCACTATAGGGGTGGAAGGACCTGTTTTTGTTTTTGTAAACGAAACATTGCCTAATACTGCCTATTCAAATTATGAAAAATTAAAGATTTAAAAAAACAAGGGCAGTGTCCACCTTCCCTAACATTTATGCTGCAGCATATTATTTTACAACACCATAGGTTCTCGTAATCACTACTCATGAATTTCTGGCAACTGGCATTATCAGTCTTTTAGTCCAAAGTAAAATAAATCAAAATACCTGCACTGTCCATCAACAGGATTACTAACAGAACATCAGCTGTGTGTAGAAAAATACCCCCTATCCACCTTGACACCTTATTACAGTTACCTTGTATTTGAAGTTTTTGTAAGTGCTGAAAACTTTACAATTAAACAGACCCTTACTATTCCTAATGCTATCTCATCGAGCAATGGGGTTGAGTTACTAAAACTGGAAAGCGCAGCTCGGCATATAAACCAATCATCTTCCAGGTTTTTTTTGTCAAAGCTTAAAGCGGGATTCCGGCCGTAAAAAAAAAATTAAAAGTCAGCAGCTACAAACACTGTAGCTGCTGACTTTAAATAAGTACTTACCTGTCCTGGGTGCCCGCGATGTCGGCCATCCGAGGCCGACCCGTTCCTTGGCTCTCGGTTCCCGGCACCGCCATCCTAGGTAAGGGAAACAGGTAGTGGAGTCTTGCGGCTTCACTGTCAGTTTCCTACTGCGCATGGGCGAGCGGCGCGGCGCTCTGTGAATGGCCCCGTGGTGTTCTGGGAACACACACAGTTCCCAGAAGTCAACGGGACCGCTCACCGAGGAGCAGAAGATGCAGCGGAAAAGGAAGAGGCAGATTAGGAAGACTGCCTAGCAACAAGGGTTTAGGTAAGTTTAAAAAAATTTTTTTTTCAAATGTTTATTTTTTTATTTTTTTTAGGATTTTTGGTGTATTTTTTTTTTTCAGGGTGGCCCTCCACTTTATTTGAACAAGCCAAAGTTAGAAGCTGATTGGCCACCATGCACAGCTGCACCAAATTTTGCACTCTCCAGTTTCGGTAAATGAACCCCAATATCTGTGCATAGGGGCTGTTGCAGACTCTTTACTGCACCCCTAGATAGTAGCTTTGTGTAAAATAGTCCCTTTACTTGTACTGTCAGCCAAGAGAAAAAAAAAATAATTCCAGCCAATCAAGAAAAGAGTGATGATGTCATTGTATCAGGACAAACCTCTTGAACATCAGACTTCTGAAGATAAAATAGATTTTTACACAGAGTTTTCCCAGCTGCTTTATAGGGATTGTTAGTAGACATGTGCACCGTCAATAAATTTGTTTAGTTTCGTTACGTTTCGTATTAGAATGAATTCGTATTTCGTAATTCGTGTCCGAAATTTCGTACGAAATACGAATTTTCGTTTGTTAACTTTTCGTAACAATTACGAATGTTCGTTATGATGAATTTATCATTATGAGGGGCTGCCACCATCCCTGTGCTGTGCTGACTTCCTGGTTTTTTAACTTTTAGGTTCGTTAACTTTTTGTAACAATTACGAATGTTGGTTAGGAATTTGGATCCTAAATTCGTAAACGAAATTTCGTACAGAATTCGAAAGCATAGCAATTCGTATTTTGGATCCTCCCGAATGTACGAATTTACGTAAATTCTTACAAATTTTTGTTTCGTATGAAACTAATCGCACATGTCTAAATTTGTTAGAGAGTTTTAACAGTAGAGATGAACGGGAGAAGAGCTTACAGCAGCCTTTGTACATGGGTACTGTTAAATGGGATAGAATAAAAAAAATAGCAAGGGCCACTCTAATATTTATGATTATCTTCCATACAAAGCAGATTTTCCTTAGGATTTCCTCAGTCCTAAAGTAGGTCATATATTTCCAGACTTTAAAACGCTGGACAGAAAAATCGGCTCCGTTAGCTGGTAGGAAAAATCAGTAATTTGGCTAGAACATGTCAGAGCATGTCACTGATGTGTCTCATGTAGGAAGGCACCGTGATGTAAGTCTTTCGTAGTTTGCTATCAAATTCCTTACTTTGGTTTACTCTAAACAGCTGAAGGTCACCTAGTTTATCATAACAAGGTGTGCATGACGTCAATGTCTCAGGCTGCCTGCAACCTTTCAGGATTTTGTCAATAGAAAAAGACAATACTTCAAATATTGTCATTGACTTCGTCATGCGGGCGGTCCACAACAAAAACCTAACCGTAGTGTTGGAGACAATAAAGAACTAAGCAGCGTAACCATGCTACAAATTCACTTTAATCCTTTCTTGTTACAACAAACCACTTGTGTAGCTGCTTTTGGCTACTGTTTTCATTTGAACATGTTAAATATGCGCCAAAATAGACCTCGATTGTTTACCAAATTGCTCAAAATCATTGGACTGTTTTT
Organism: Lithobates clamitans; assembly: GCA_037952925.1. Classification (NCBI taxonomy): domain Eukaryota; kingdom Metazoa; phylum Chordata; class Amphibia; order Anura; family Ranidae; genus Lithobates; species Lithobates clamitans. The sequence goes on along the minus strand of JBBGZY010000276.1, from coordinate 941,035 downwards.
ATCTCTGTTTCCAACAATATTTTAAATGCAGTCAGAATAAAGGTGCATGTAGTTATAATAATTCTGTTAGGCTGACTATGCTTTCCGCTGTATTGTTAACAATTTGAAAGTTTTCCATTAATTATCAAAAAGTTCCCTTGGAATTAAAATCATACACAAATATCAAACACTCACTGTTTCAATTTTTCCTTGGTTTCAAACAAGAATCAATGGTTTGAATAAATGAAAACCGCCACAATGACAAAAAACATTTTTAATTCTTTCCCACATCACGTTCGATGTTTTGGATACCTAGAACTGAAAGACATTAAAATAAGTGAGTCAACTGTCCACAGTCTGCTGTCTTAGGTTTTGTGTACACATAGCCTACTTTGACCGGCAGCCACGGAAAAATGCAAAATCGCAAAAACGTTCATATCCTGAACGCCGATCTTCCGCTTTCAGGGAGGTTGGTTGGAGATTGAACCTCCCATAACCGCAGCAGCTCCTAAACTCTGGTAAAAGCCTATAGGGGTTATTTACGAAAATTAAAATAAATTGTAGCGCTAGAAAACACATATGCAAATTATCTCTGTGCACATAAACATAATGTCCCAATAGTGACGTGTTGTTAAAGCAAAAAAACAGTCCACAGTGAATATATATGATCCGTGTGGCAGTTCATTCAGCTTCTCAACGGTCAGCTCAGGTATCATCAAGATAAACGGATAGATGGAATACGCTTACCGGACAGGTTTGATTCTACTGCCATGAGCATAGAATCAGTAAGACTTTGTGCCACCAAGGGCAAAGGTATGGAAAGATGGAGGCAAGGGTAGAGCCTCTGCCAGGCCTGGATGTCCCTCTCGGTCCACTGGAACAGGATCGGAATAGTTCCCAAAAACAAGTAATTTCTCAATTCACCGGAACATGTGGAAAAAAGAGGAATGCTTCCACACAGTGTAACTCAGGGTATTTTATTACTAAAAAACCGCAATACATGAAACATAAAACGTGATCACGGGTAAAAAAGCAGTGTATGGGGTATGTAAAAACGCCCTACGCGTTTCGATCCAAAGATCTTCAACAGGGGTAGATGAGACCCTCATGACACTGCCAATATTTATAAAATAATGTATGCAATCAAACATAATACAAGACCAATGGGCTGTCAACAATTGAACAATGATAAATCCTATTGGACAGAGGAGAGGGTCATCTAATGGAATGTGACCCACCTTCTTCTCACTACCAATCAATATACCTGTAATAAAGTGTGCGTGTAACCTTCTGCCAATAGAAACAGGCATTCTCACCTAAGTCTATTAGGATTGGTAAGATTCTACATGGGCGTCTGCATGCTGGGAGCCCGGGAGCTGAGCGGGACTCCCGCATGTGACGCCGAAACCCGGAAGTGTACGGGACGCATGTGGAGGTTGCCTAGCAACCATGCACGCTACGTCCGGAAAGCCCACGAACACAAACCACGTGTTCGCGCGGCCGTCACGTGACGCCCGATTACTACCCCATGTGACGTTCCATGTCGTTCACATGTGGGCGGTACGTGCAGGTCGCTAAGCAACCTTGACACAGTGTCGGAGAGGCCCACAACAACGTAGGCGTGTCCGCACTGCAATCACCTGACTCCCTGTAGGTATCTCACATGACCGTAGATACAAATCAGGCACGTCTACGTACTGGGAGAGATTATGTGCATTCTGAAAAAAACAACACAAAAACAAGGGAAAATCGGGTAATACAAATAGGGATGAAAATAGGCACGTAATAATAATGGCCAAATCCTGTGTATTTATGTGTCTACGAAAGGCAAATCCACTTTGCACTACAAGCGCACTTGGAAGTGCAGTCGCTGTAGATCTGAGGGGTAGATCTGAAATGAGGGGAAGCTCTGCTGATTTTATCATCCAATCATGTGCAAGCTAAAATGCTGTTTTTTATTTTCCTTGCATGTCACCCTCAGATCTACAGCGACTGCACTTCCAAGTGCACTTGTAGTGCAAAGTGGATTTGCCTTTCGTAAATAACCCCCTATGTGTACCAATATTGACACATAGGCTTCCATAGAGTTGAGTTTAGGAGCTTTGGCAAAAAAATGCTAAAAAGCTCCTAAACTCAAGTTTAGGAACTGTAGTGTGCATAAAGCCTTATTTGAGCACAGTGCTTTTTTAGTCACCAGAAGGATGATTATCAGTTGTGTTCATTAGTTGTATGGTTGCAACCAAGATGCTGTCTCATGCCCATTGCATCACTCCCTGTGCAGCCAAAAGGTACCAATTGGATTTTGGTGGTTTTTGTCAATTAATTTAAACAAGCCAGTACACATCAAAAAGCACAATACACTGCCACGTGTCAAGGTCACCATGTTCTACACTAGATCAACTGGGCTCTTCAGTGGTTTGGTGGCAGAGGCAAACAGGATCAAAGTCCTCCTTCCAACAAAATACTGATACGAGTATAACTGTGACTGTTGTGACAAGAGATTATCATTACATGTATTTATATTGTGCCGGTAGTTTATGCTGTGTTTTACGTATATTGTGCATTCACATCAGTTTCTAACCTCAAGGAGCTTACAATCTAATATCCTTATCTCACACGTACACACTAGGGCCAATTTAGAGAGGAACCAATTGACCCACTAACATGTCTTTAAAATGTGAGAGGAAACCCACACAAGCACAGGGAAAACATACGAACTACATGCAGGCAGTGTCGTGGTTGGAATTTGAACTACTGCCCCTTAGTTTTGCAAGGCAGGAGTGCTAAGCCATAAGATCTGAATTGGGTTAAAGTCATCTGTCCCATAGATAATGCCCATTACCATTATTGTTTTTTTTTTAAATTGGGATATTTATTATAGCAAAAAGTAAAAAACATTGGGGGTTATTTACGAAAGGCAAATCTACTTTGCACTACAAGTGCAAATTACAAGTGCAAAGTGCACTTGAAATTGCACTGAACGTGTACTTGGAAGTGCAGTCGCTGTAGATCTGAGGGGGGCATCCAAGGAAAATAAAAAACAGCATTTTAGCTTGCACATGATTGGAAGATAAAATCAGCAGAGCTTCCCCTCAATTCAGATCTACCCCTCAGATTTACAGCGACTGCACTTCCAAGTGCACTTTTAGTGCAATTTCAAGTGCACGTTGCACTTGTAGTTTGCACTTGTAGTGCAAAATGGATTTGCCTTTTGTAAATAACCCCCATTGTGTTTTTTTCAAAATTGTCGGCCTTTTTTTGTTTATAGCAGCAAAAATAAAAACTGCAGAGGTTTAAAAGCTCTATTTGTGGGGAAACAGCGTCACATGACCACACAATTGTCAGTTAAAGTGACGCAGTGAAGTATCGCAAAAAATGGCTCGGTCAGGGGGTAAATCCTTCCGGGGCTGAACTGGTTAATACATGGTTCCATCAGTGATTAGTCAATTTCATTGGTCAATTAGTAAAAAGTTTTAACCAAAAGTTTATCTATAGCCAAAACTTTTTAAATATAGTTTTGGATTTTTTTCCTGTATGTGTACTTTTGGGGGAAATTCAACTCATTTTTAGTCTCAGAGAGACAATAAGAAGTTAGAGGAAATCTACCAAAGATTTCCCCTCTCCAACAATTGTTCCCAGAATAGGTGTCTCCATTGAAAGATTTCCCATTACCTTTTGTTCTGGGGACAACTTTGAGATTCTGGATTTTCCCTTTCTGTCTTGGTGACTATAGTCATCAGGACAAAGAGACTGGTGAATTACCCTAATTGGGATGCAGGCAGCTATAAAAGCTGATAGAGGGTCTAACCCTTTCCCATGGCATGCACAACTAAAAAAAAATAGTATTTGGCTAAACATACACTTTAATCTTTGGATGATCTTCAGTCTCTCCCAAAAAAATTAAAAATCAGCAACTACGAATACTGTAGCGGCTGACTTTTAATAAAAGGACACATACCTGTCTAGAGATCCAGAGTTGTCCTTACCTGGGCTAGTTCTTAACTGGTCTTTGGGTACCAAAAACTAAGGGAAGCCGGCTATGACTCCTTGCGGCTTCCCATATCGCATGCGCGAGCCATGCTGCACTTTGTGAATGGTCCCACAGCCTTCTGGGACATGATGTGTCCCAGAAGGCTTTGGGCAAAGAGGGAAATCCAGCTACCCACTACCCTTAACAAAATAAATATGTCCAAAAGTGGCAGAAGAGGGGGGAGGAGGCGGAAAAGCAGGGCTACCCACTTTAAAGAAGAACTTCACAAATGTTTTAAAAAGTAGAAGTTGGCAGCTACAAGTTTTACTTGACTTGTAGAAAAGACAAATTTAGAAGTCCAAGGGCTACCTTATCCTCACCTAGGTATCAGGAATGAGGAAGTGGAAACAAGTACTTGCTAAAAAAAAGATACTTGCTACCCAAAAAGAAATTGTAATTGTGAGTGAAGGTCTGCTTTAAATTATCTTAAAACTTAAAAATGAATTAAGATTTACTTTTTGTGTTGGATCAAATGACAGTTTGAGGAGGAGTGAAACTTAATTATATGGCTTTGCAATGCCTAAAACTATGGCAAGAATTTGTCTTGAAGATTGAACCTTGGAATCGCCCAAGGATTTCACAAATTACCTGAAAAGACCTTAGATCATCATATTGTTCTGCTGGAATCATTTAAGCCACGTTCAAGTTTCACTTTATGCATTCATGAAAAACACGGTAGACAGCATGGTTACAGAGGTACATTTGATAATTATTTGTTTAAACTAAATGTAATATATCAAAGTTCCAATATTAATCCTTGGTATTTTGAGCTAGAAAGGCATTGTGAAAACTGTATTTCCAAGGCTGGAAATGGCATTTATTTTGTACAGTTTCTGTGAGAGAAAAGCAGATTGTTCTGTAAATATTTCAGATAAGGTCATGATAGGCAATCATATGTTATATACAAGAGATTAAAAAGAAAACCACTGTCCAAATACTTGGTGGGAAGAATGTACTGTACAGAGCGTGGTGAATTGTAAAGTACAGTTTGTTCATAATAACAATTTAATTTAAAGTGTACTTTTCATCGGGGCATAAGGCCAGTCTTCTTCATTTGAGCTTTGGGTAAAGGCATCCATAGACCTGAGAGGGTGGTTGGACATTCAGCCATTTCCTAGCTACCTCAGGCATCTTTTAGACACATCTCTCACTTCTATAAACATAAATGCTTGGTTTGGTGATGTGTTCATGTATATGTCAATGGAGCTTGGTAGAGATCTACAAGAAGAAACATCTGGTGCCACATCGGGAAGAAAATAATGAAACAGCTTGATTGGGCAATTGTTATGTCAGAATCAAAGGTAGAATTTGTTTAGGTTTGGTGCTTTTTCTGAAAAAGCCTTCCTGCTTTTTAGTATTTTTTTGACACATTGGATACTTTTTCAACTAATCTTGGCAGTACATTTTAAATCTTTTATTCATGTAATCAAAGTTCTGATTTCTGCTTGCTTTCCAAACGATTTCAGAACCACCCTTCTGATTCAGACATTTATTTGTCATGTGGTTTTTCCAAGCACTTACATTTCAAAGTTTGTTTTATTTTTACTAAACACTTACATCCTCAAGCAATGTGATAAGCCATCTACCATATATTTATTGGTGTGACTAAACTTGGCCAAGTCTGGTGGACTACTGTTGAAAAATCCATTGGCACTACTATACCTTGGTCTCATTTTTAAGGGCAGAAAGTGCATATATGCAGCAACGTTCATCTTACGATCAATGTGCATGTACTACTTTTTTGCATTGAAGCCTGCTGTGGTGGCAGATGGGACATACATATAGTAATTCCCATGTAGCAATCCCATAGCTCAATGACATGGCTGTGCGGGTGAAGATGCTAGACGATTTAGATAAGGGATCAGCCTGGATTTTGAATATGTCAACATATTTCATGTTAGAGCCTAAATGTGGGTGTATGAGCGATGGTCAAAAAGGTGAACTTAGCCTTTAAAGTGATTCTGAGTAGAAAAGGTAATTGAGTCTCCAGAAAGTCCACCTCTGACCCAGTTATATACCTGCAATCCATCATCATTCTGCTGCTCCAACAGAGCTCTTGTGTAAGCTTGGTGCTTCCAGGTACTATAAGGGATCATGTGACTTGCTTCGAGAATACAGTATTTGGGTCTAAAAGGCCAATCACCAGGCCTGATTGTTATCATGTGAGGAGAAGGAGGAAGTCCTTGAAACCTGTGTGAGCTCCAATACCATCCAACACAAATTTTACAGAAGGTTAAGCTCCTGGCTTTATTGGAAAAACAGAGTGAAGAGGGAATGTGTGGAAGGTGAGTATATGTGGGTCAAGGGGTGGACATTTAAGAGACTGTAATTTTTACTATTAAAGTGGACCATTGCTTGCCTCTCCTTCAATGGTGCTAGGTCCCTCGCCAGCACCAGCATCTTCTACACAGCTTTTCCCGGGTGCCGGGATGTGGTCTTCATCGGCCAACACAGGATGACATCACTCCTACGCATGTGCAGGACTTTATTCATCCTGACACAGGATCTACACTGGAATATAAACTGAGCTGTGCATGCACATCTACTGTAAGTATATATTCTAATGAAGTCTATGAGCAGGCAGGTAGGTTTATTTTATTGTAGAAGGTAATTGCATGTCTCTTCTGCAAAGAACAGCCAGCCTGCTTACAGTTTTTTCTGCAGATTTTAAGGCCAGCCAAATATGAATCAGGACAAGTTAGTTTTCTAGCTTAAGTTCTTGTGTTGACTATACCAAAATCAGACAAACAGCAAAATGACTATACAAACAGCAAAATGAGCAAACTTTTTCTCATTTCTGTGAATGTGTGGCTAGCCTATGTGCAATGGTCTACTGTATTAGACAAGAAGTGCCACCTACTAAAGAACAGATTGAATTATGTGTAGACATTTTTTGGACATTCATGAATCCTGAGTAGGGTTAATATACCATTAGAGAGAAAACATCCGATGACAGACATGTTTTAACGGGACATCATTCAATCTGCACTTAATTACAAACGCAGAAATGACTTTAAATGGCTCCTCTTCCTTGGCAAAACACGACAAAACATTAGGAAATCATTCAGCCCAGCAAACTGTAGAATTACTATCCTCTGTTCAGTGATATGACTGAACAGAGGATAGTAATTCTACAGTTTGCTATGCTGAATGATTTCCAAAACTGCATCAACAATTCTCTGTATGTTAAAATATGTAAAAATATATTAAAGTAAAAAACATTTTTTACAATGCTATTTCTTTCACTTTGTTGTATTCTGTAGTTCTTTTTTATTATAGGCCATGTGCTAGTCTGTAATAGTTTTGTTGTGTGAAATGTGATGATTAGGAGTGCGTATTTGTCGAAAAGCCGTGCTGTACAACATGATTTGATTATGCTACAGAAGAACCAAATTATCCTACAATCATTATATGTATGACTTCAGAAGATGTTTTTATTGTCATCCATGCTGATGTAGGGTTCACCAGGTCAGCATGGAATTTTTCCATAGTTACATTAGTCTAGCTTTGACCAGTGTAATTATGTATGTGCCATGCCTGTGGGATTCCTGTGAAAGATGGAAATCACTAAAATTGGTGATACTCTAGTGATCTCCACTTGTTTCTGGGTGCTTTGCAGAGCCACTTGTAGGCAGCTGTAGTACGACATACAAAAATGCACCAAAATAAAATGCTGGGAGTGGTAATTCTCCAGCAAGTGCCAGACCCTATTCTGGGGAGGTGCATCCAAGAAAACCACCTAAAAAAAAATGGAAATCCCCCTTCCTCCTACCATCAAAGACTTAAAAGCTGACCTACTGAATCTCCTCAAGTTAGAGAGATTGGACCTTGTCCCCTCCGGCCACCAAAAGTATCTTCGATTCTAACATAAGTGGGCTCCATATATACTGTAGATAATGCACTTCCAACGGCAGACTGACAGGGTCTTACAGACTTGCCACTCAATAAAGTCAACCACAGATGACATGGTATTCTTCCATTTCTAAGGCCACATTTATGTCCATGCAATCTTGATGCCAGTATTCGCATACATCCCCTTTGAACTTCAAACGCGAGGTCTACCTAGCCATCACCTACTACATGCTAAAAACCTGCCATTGGAGACACAGCAATAGGGAAATCTCTTGGGAGGACATAAGTGTCATGTCATTGATCCCATTCCTAACTTTTCTAACAATTCTAACAGTTTTAACTATGCTTGTCTTGTTGTAAGTATGCCTGTTGTACTATCAAAGCTCCTTGACAGCTCTGAGGATATAAACTCGACTTGGGCTCACTCCCCCCCCCACCCCCCCCCCCATCTTCCTTTCTGTCTTTTTGTTTCCCATTTATTTTTATTTATTTTTTCCGCTCCCCCTATTAGACATTCTGATGCAGACCCTCACTGTTCTTGTACTGTGACGTTTTTCAGTCAATTGCATGCTTATTTGACTACTGTATTGTTAGTTTGAAAAAATTAATACACTTTTTCATAAAAAAAAAAAAAAAAAAAAAAAAACATATTGGTGTATGCCCGCAACTCACCATGGGAAGTCCTCTCCACTACGCTACCACTCACCCCCCAGCCGACCGCCACCCCACTCCAATATATCCTGAATCCCACCCGCCCCTAACTATGCCTCCTAGAACCCTAGTTCCCCCCTCAGATGGATGGCTGGAACCATAAAAGACCCGCTAATGGAGAGGACATTGCTATAGTCCATAGTAATAAGGATAGGAAGACAGTCTCTGTAAAAGCCAATTTGACAGATGACAGGTGATGATCTTAAAGCCTGATAGAGTATGTGCACATGTGTGTATTCTGTTTGATTCCATGCCTCTTGTGCAGGAGCCGGGTTCTACCTACTGTGCACTTGTTGCTGGTAATTGTGGCAATAAAGCAGGTACTGGACCCTAGGCTCATGTGGCAGAGTATTCCAACTAAGAGTAAAGTAGCGTGCACCAAAGCAGTACCAGGCAAATATGCCTAAGTCTATAGCAACAGTAACATGTCAATCTGACAATCCAAACTCTATGCCTCAGTACATCAACTGGGTCCAGCCTACCAATAATATATCCTCAATGACATAGTAGCTTATTAACCCTTGGTTTCCAGAACTGCCATACCTAAACTTCAATTTTAAAGGCTAAGTTCACATTTTTCATACGCTGACCCATGCAGATAAGTAGCCCTAGTAGTTTAAAATACACTGTGCAGTTTGTAAAAGTTTTGTTTAATGCTAATGCCATACATGTGGGCTTTTTCTTTTCTGCCTTCAGTAGGCCTCGCCAAAATACTCTCAGTGTTTACATTCCTAGGCTTTTTTCCACAACATGCATGGGCTACAACAAAATGGTAGCCAAGCCTACTTCTCTGAGGACAACTAAAGTTATAATCTCTTTAGTTGTTCTGGAAGAAGGAGGCTCAGTGGCCATTTTGTTGTAGCAGAGTATGTGATGGAAAGGAGCTACAATAGTGTGAGATTGTTAGTGGTGATTAGTGACTGGAGAGTCTTTCAGCCATGGGAAAGAGTGCAAACTGCACATTCTCAGCTTTTGAATCAGAAAGTGTGCTCAGTTCTGTGATAGTGGGGGTGAGCGGCCTACAACTGCCATGTCCTGGAAATATGTCCGGATGTAAAAATGTAAACTTTGGGAGTATTTCAGCCAGACTTCATGGTTGACAGAAAAACCCCAAGGGCCATGACATTTATGTTAAACAATATTTTTACAAATGCCACAGTGTATTTTAAATTACTAGGGCCCCTTGTCTGCATGGGTCAGTTTGTGTAAAAGCCTATTTCAGTTTTTTAGCCCTCTGTGTCTGTCTGAAAGCTACCTAAACCCTCTGTCCTTCGACTTCAATTGTCTGAATATATGATAGATAAGTAGCACTGTGAAATGCATTGAAGCCTGCTTGGATCATTTCCTATTCTCATGCTTGTCAACACATTTAAATTTTTACACTATTCATTTTCAAGTCAGTTGAGAAGTGCAGCTGTAAAAATAAAGTGCTCTTTAACGGGGAAAGGTGCCACTCGTGCATTCACTTCTATTTTCAGTTAGATTGAAATTCCACCATAAAATTGTTCTGTTTTCCTGATTTTGAATTAAGTTTATAGTGGAGTTCCACCCACTTTTACAACTCTTTAGCATCCCTCACTAAACTGTGCACTGTAAACAAATTGGATATTTTTTTATTTTTTTTTTCTCAGCACCTACTGTATATCTGCTGTATTCATTTTTCACTTCCTCCTCAATGGTCGCGGCCGATCGCATCATTTCCTGTTTGCAATGCAAAGGGAAGGGGCGGCAATTTCCTCTGAAACTGCCGTTGCTATGGAAACCTGACCTGAAACCTATTACACTGCTTGTGCTGCACTGAGCATGTGCGAGATCTGCAAGGATGAGATCCAGGAGGAAATACAGTCTGGCTTCAGATGCCCACACTTAAGATGGCCACAGCCTGCTGTAAGTTTATAAAATAACAAACTACTGCTATAAACTAACAAAACAGACCTTAGTTTACAGACTAACTTTACTAGAATACATTAAGCTTGTGTATTATAGGGGTATTTTTATTTAAAAAGTATAATTTCGGCCAGAACACCACTTTAAGTGTATGTTAACGCAAAGACAAAACTGCCAATGTGCGTTCCTTGTTACATACTATTTAATATTTTTCCGTTTTTTAATTGTTTGTAGATCTTACTGCTGAATAAATACCTGTGATTCTGCCAGTCACTTCTATGCTGCAGAGCTTCTGGCTCAGATATGATCATGCTCACCACTAATGGATATTCATGGAAGTGTAGTCACTTTACGCCCTTCCCTCTTTTCATTGGGTTTTACAGGACGACACACTATGGAGTTCATTTACTAAAGCTGGAGAGTGCAAAATCAGACTCATGTCTGCATAAAAACCAATCAGCTTGCAGGTTTTATTGCCAAAGCTTAATTGAACAAGCTAAGGTTAGAAGAAGATTGGCTAGCATGCACCAGATTCTGAGTGCTCCAGTTTTAGTAAATCTCCCCCTGTGTCTGTAGTCCCTTTTCAGCCTATGATATCACATGCGCTTTGCTTCCTCATGACAGTGCCTCCAGAATGAATGGTGAGCTGCACAGTGGTGAAATCAAATCTTCTAAGACTAGGGGGTTTATTTACTAAAGGCAAATCCACTTTGCACTACAAGTGCACTTGGAAGTGCAGTCGCTGTAGATCTGAGGGGAAATTCTGAAATGAGGGGAAGCTCTGCTGATTTTATCATCCAATCATGTGCAAGCTAAAATGCTGTTTTTTATTTGCATGTCCCCGTCAGATCTACAGCGACTGCACTTCCAAGTGCACTTTCAAGTGCCCTCGCAGGGCACTTGTAGTGCAAAGTGCTTTCATAAATACCCCCCTAGGGGTTGATTTACTAAAGACAAATAGACTGTGCACTTTGCAAAGTGCAGTTGCTCCAGAGCTTAGTGAATGAGGTAAAGATTTACTTTGCTAAAAAGCACCTAATCATGTGCAAGGAAAAAAAAAATGAATTTTTGCTTGCACGTGGTTAGATGATGGAGGTCAGCAGAGCTTTTGCTTTTTTTTCTAAGGTCTGGAGCAGCTGCTATTGCAAAGTGCACAGTCTGTTTGCCTTTTAGTAAGTCAACCCCATGTAATCAGAAGCAGTAATACCTTGTATGTCACACTGCAGGTATACAGCTACAGTATGTGGCTGTGGGCACATGGAGTGCCTAGGCACAATCACATTACCAGGAAGTGCACTGCTATTTTTCATAAGGAATTCAATAAATAAGTTAAGGTACTGCTTTGGCACACTAACATATCAAAACTCCACTTTAACTCTGAACTCCAGGGAAAACAAAAATCATCACGTAAGCTGCCTCCACACTATAAGGGTTAAATGCTTATTTATGGAAAAAAACTGTTTACTTACCCGATCCGAGACTCCCTCTATGCTCCTAGACTGGTCTCCCCTACGCTCTTGACGTTGTTAGTACAATGCAGATTAATAACCCTACATTGAACATAAGGATGCTGAGGAACAGTCCACCACCAGTGCATTGGGGGGCGCCTGGCTGTCAGAGAAGTAAAAATGTTTTTGCTGATATCTTAGATGTAAAGCATTTAACCCTTGAAGTCTAGGGGCAGCCCTACTAAGGGAATATCTTTGTTTTCTGCAGAGAAAGACTTTATTTGCTGCATACCTGAAATAAAGGGGAGTTGCCTGAAGTTCTACTTTAATACTTAAGGTGGCATTAAACCCAAAAGCAAACTTTTATTGTATTGCAACTTACCAAATTTTAGATGAGGTGGATGCTTTAGATTTCCTTTTTTAGGCTTTCTTTCTTTTATTTTTACCTGGTGATACAGCCAGTAAGTCTGTTGTTTTTCAACAGAATAAGGCTTAAAGCGGAAGTCCCGCAATTTTTTTTTTTTAAAGTCAGCAGCTACAAATACTGCAGCTGCTGACTTTTAAAATAAGGACACTTACCTGTCCAGGGCACCCGCGATGTCGGCACCCGAGGCCGAACCGTCCCTCTGTCCTCGGATGCTGCTGCCGCCATCTTCAGTAAGGGAATCAGGAAGTGAAGCCTTGCGGCTTCACAGCCCGGTTCCCTACTGCGCTTGCCGGATGATCTCTGCTGTCTCTGGGAGCTGTGTGTTTCCCAGCAGGGGGGACAGGAAGAGGCGTAGACTCCTGCGGGAGTCTATGCTCGGAAGTGGGTACAAATACTGTATTATACAGGTATCTGCACCCCCCTTCCCCCTGAATGGTGCCAAATGTCACACCAGAGGGGGGGAGGGTTCCAAAAAGCGGAAGTTCCGTTTTTGTGTTCACCTCCGCTTTAATGCACATGGGACGTTTTACAACGTCTTCTGAAAGATTTAACTTGGCAGATAGTAACCGACGTTTAAAAACGTCAGTTTTGCCGCGTCTACATGCCGCGTTTAGAAGCATTTTTTTTACTTTAAATGCCTGTAGACGAAACGCGGCTAAACGCGCCCTGAACGCATTTTTTTGCTTTCCAAAAAATGCTTATAAACTCAACTGCCTAGAAACGACTATAAACGACTCTGTGTACATGTAAAAAAAACGCCCAACTGCTCCTAAACGTCCGTTTACCAGCAGCAGTGTACATGAGGCCTAAAGCTGTTCTGCAGATGTAGCTGTCAGAAGGTAGAGACAAACCATTTAACGCTGACAATGGTGCGTACAATGGTCAGCTTTTTTTTATTTATTTAAAACATTTATCCCAAAACGAAAATAACTGTTACTGTAACTGTGTGAGCTGGAGTTAGGCTTCAGTTTGTTAGTGTATCTAAATCTGCTAGTACATCTAACACTCCTCTTCCCCCAGATTGACAATGCTGCTGTTCAAAGGTGTGTCTGTTGCTCTTTCATCCAGAGTGGGGGCACTCTAATACAGGGATACTGACTGGATCACCAGGTGAAAACAGAGGGAAAAGGCCTAAAAAAAAAAAGAAAAACTAATGCAGCCACCACATCTAAGGATTGGTAAGCTGCAATATATTACATTTTGGGTTTGGGGGTTTAATACCGCTTTAATGAATTTTCCTGTTGGGGAAGTGGAACGCATTGGAGGAGAACGTTGGTTGATTTTTATTATTTCATGACTTCGTATTTACTTGCTGTCTTTGCAGTGAACAATGAGGCAGTTGCTTCTGTAATACTTGTTGCATGAACTTGCTTTTCGGGATCAACAAGTAGAGAGCGGGAGACGTTAGACAATACCATGTCATAACATTTACAAGTTAATGACGCATAGCCAATACGTTCAGTTTCATCAGCACACACGCTCTATGATTAATTGGATTAATCATTTCATCACTGCTTAACTTTGATGATCCTCCCTGTATACATAGGTGCTTAGTGCTGCGTAGAAACTACCTAACTATATTACGTATGTGGAGGAGAGAAGGGAGGGAGGGCAGCTGATTATTCCAGATAAAGCTGGTAGTCTATTTTATAGCCTGGCACACATTTGTACTAGCAGTCCTTCTGAGAATCAGAAAATAGGGGAAGTAATCGCTGGTTCACACCGATATAATCCTCTAAATATATTCATTTTTTTTTTATTGATCTAAATGGCATTTCCTGTTGCAATTTTCTAGTTATTTTTTGCAGAAATAAGTCTGGTCATCTTACTACTATTTACCAATTGCACTGACAACAGGAAAAAATAAAAGTATTAAAGTGAATATAAAACATTAACGTGAACCTGTAATCTGCTTAACCACCCTGGCGGTATGATTATGTCAGATTTTTGAATCTCAAAGCGGTACAATTGTTTTGCATAGAAATTTGGCGTTTTATATTGTAGGCCTGTAATTCTTAGTAATAACACACTTATATCTGTCCAAACAAGAGTCTAGTAGACATAACGGGTATGATAAAGTTTGAAACACAAAATCATAAATTATAATATAATATTAATATTATAATAATATTTGAAATTATAATATAATAAATAACTATAAATAATTATAAAAAATAATAATATAATAATAATAAAATTAGTTTCCCCACGATTCACTATCGCTCAATTCTGCAAGTGTTCTCATTTACTATCGCTGTTTTCTAGCTGATCTAAAACCACTTTTGACGTAAAGGGACACTTTTTGGTTGCTATGGACAATCTCCAGTTTCCAGGCAGAAAGAACAGTATATATCATATAAAACTGAATGCAGGGCACTGGACAAAGCACTGGGGAAAAAAGGGAGGTGAAATGATTTGATACAGTAATGTAATCTGTAAGATTACAGTGTACTGTATGTGTTATGTATTTTGTGCTTTTTGAATTTGCCGCCAGGCTCCGCCCCCCGTGCGCCGCAGCGCTCACAGGGAATAGAGCCCAGGACACAGAGCATCGGGCGGAGGATCCGGCAGGGGACACAGCAGGGGGGGGGGACATCGCAGGATCCTGGGGACAAGGTAAGTACGCTGTACCAGGATTCTGCAGTGCAATCCCGAGTGTGGCTCGGGGCTACTGCTAATGGTACTGAAATTTAACCACGAGCCACACTCGGGAATACCACCATTCCTTGCATTAGAGCAGAGCGCTACCCAAAAGGGAAAGCTCCGCTTGTTTGCCTCCCCCCTGCCCTCCGCTGCCACATTTGGCACCTTTCAGGGGGAGGGGTGCTCCCACTTTCGGCTGATATCGCTGAGGCAAACTCAGACAGAAGTCCGGCCCCTCTCCTCCTTCCAAGGCCCCTGGCCATTTACAAAGCCCAGCGCATCGCGGCTTCACTGCCATTAACCCTTAGTTGGGATGGCGGCCACTGTATCCGAGAGCAGATTGAAAAATTGGCTCAGGTGAAGACAAAGTTGGATTCGTGGACAGGTAAGTGTAATAATATTAAAAGTCCCCAGCTACAGTATTTGTAGCTGCTGACTTTTCTTTTTTTTTTTTTTTTAAGGAGTCTGGAGCTTCTTTTTAAGGTAAAAAATGTTTAGGCATCAGCATCCCCCCCTCCCCCCCCCCCCTTTTACTTACCTGAGCCCTCATTCGATCCTGCACTGAGCACGTCTGCAGCTCTTCTCTCCCCTCACTTCCGGGTCCTGCTGGCTTTGCCAGGGCACCAGGAGCCACTGGCTCTAAGTGCTGTAAATCAAAACCAGTGACAAGGGAGGGGGGACTCCTGCTCTCTGTGTCAATGGACGCAGGAGCAGGGCTTGAGAGCGAGCGCGCGCGAGTGCCTCCATGGGAAGCGGCTTCTAATGGGGGCACTGGACATGGAGGAGGGGCTAGAAGCTCTCACGGGGGACCGGAAAAGAAGAGGTTAGCGGCTGCTCTGTGCAATTCATTTGCACAGAGCAGGTACAGTGCCTTGAAAAAGTATTCATACCCCTTGCAATTTTCCACATTTTGTTATGTTACAACCAAAAACTTAAATGTATTTTATTGGGATTTTATGTGATAGACCAACACAAAGTGGCACATAATTGTGAAGTGGAAGGAAAATGATAAATGGTTTTCAAATTTTTTTACAAATAAATATCTGAAAAGTGTAGTGTGCATTTGTATTCAGCCCCCAGAGTAAGAACTTTGTAGAACCACCTTTCACTGAAATTACAGCTGCAAGTCTTTTTGGGGATGTCTCTACCAGCTTTTCACATCTAGAGAGTGACATTTTTGCCCATTCTTTCTTGCAAAATTGCTCAAGCTCTGTCAGATTGGATGGTGAGCGCCTGTGAACAGCAATTCTTGCCACAGATTCTCAATTGGATTTAGGTCTTGACTTTGACTGGGCCATTCTAACACATGAATATGCTTTGATGTAAACCATTCCATTGTAGCTCTGGCAGTATGTTTAGGGTTGTTGTCCTGCTGGAAGGTGAACCTCCGCCCCAGTCTCAAGTCTTTTGCAGTCTCTAATAGGTTTTCTTTTAAGATTGCCCTGTATTTGGCTCCATCCATCTTCTCAACAATTGTGACTAGCTTCCCTGTCCCTGCTGAAGAAGAGCATCCCCACAACATGATGCTGCCACCACCATGTTGCACGGTGGGGATAGTATGCAGTGTTAGTTTTCTGCCAAACATTGATTTGCTTTTAGGTCAAAAAGTTCAATTTGGGTCACATCTGACTAGAGCACCTTCTTTCATATATTTTCTGTGTCCCCCACATGGCTTTTCGCAAACTGCAAGCGGGAATTCTTATAGCTTTCTTTCAACAATGTCTTTCTTCTTGCCACTCTTCCATAAAGGCCAGATTTGTGGAGAGCACAACTAATAGTTGTCCTGTGGACAGATTCTCCCACCTGAGCTGTGGATCTCTGCAGCTCCTCCAGAGTTACCATGGGCCTCTTGGTTGATTCTCTGATCAATGTTCTCCTTGAACGGCCTGTCAGTTTAAGTGGACGGCCATGTCTTGGTAGGTTTGCAGTTGTGCCATACTCTTTCCATTTTCAGATGATGGATTGAACAGTGCTCCATGAGATGTTCAAAGCTTGGGATATTTTTTTATAACCTAACCATGCTTTAAACTTCTCCACAACTTTATCCCTGACCTGTCTGGTGTGTTCCTTGGCCTTCATGATGCTGTTTGTTCACTAAGGTTCTCTAACAAACCTCTGAGGGCTTCACAGAACAGCTGTATTTATACTGAGATTACATTACACACAGGTGGACTCTATTTACTAATTAGGTGACTTCTGAAGGCAATTGGTTCCACTAGATTTTAGTTAGGGGTATCAGAGCAAAGTGGGCTGAAGACAAATGCACACCACACTTTTCAGATATTTATTTGTAAAAATATTTGAAAAATATTTATCATTTTCCTTCTACTTCAGAATTATGTTTAATTTAATTTAATTACATTTACGTTTTTGGTTGTAACATGACAAAATGTGGAAAATTTTAAGTGGTGTGAATACTTTTTCAAGGCACTGTAAGTATAGCCATGTTTGTTATTTTTTTTATTTTTTTTTTTTTTACCTTTAAGGTTTAGATGCATTTAAACAGTGGCAAGCAAGCAGCATGTTACAAGTTTTGTGTCAATTTTATTTTATTATTTACGTTTATATTGTTTTAAACTTACATTTTTGTCTGATTATCTAAAGGAATTGAGAGATTTTACACAACAAAATGTATTAATGACATATCGCCTTAAATCTGCACTCTCCAACAAATCAAGATGTTTTAAAAAACATTATGTAGAAAGCAGCTGTGATATAATAAATATAATGTTATATCCACATACACAACCTAAAATTCAAATGTATAAATACTGGATTGGTATGGATGGGTGACAGTGTCAACAATAAGGCACCACCATCCCTGAATAATATGTATAAACAGGAGGATGATTTGGTGGGATTTTATGGGTGCCAGGCAAACAGAGTTACTAATACACCAAATTAAAAAATAATCAAAAATCATTAGACATAAGACAAATTTAAAAGTTGTATTGACTATACATCAGTTAAGCAGGCATCCGTACAGATCTATATTAGGTGATAAAGTAAAGTCACTCAGCAATAGTATCCCAACATGTTTTGCCCGCTAGGGCTTCCTCAGGGGATGTTTGTTGAGAGATAAAGGTAGATGTGTCACTGTGATTGATGTTGAGCCAAACTAAGGAAACGGACACTGCGCTGCACAGAGAACGGTTGGCCGAGAAAAGCCCAGGGATGAGGCCATGGGGCCAAGTTAAAACAACCCAACTGGGTCTTTAAGAGAAGGCTGGGGCTGTTATCTTATTAGGGGAGATGTATCAGCGTGGTAGCCCGTCCAGCGTCTCTCAACAAACATCCCCTGAGGAAGCCCTAGTGGGTGAAACATGTTGGGACTATTGCTGAGTGACTTTTCTTTATCACCTAATATAGATGTGTCGTGATGCCTGCATAATTGATGTATAGTCAATACAACTTTTAAATTTGTCTTATGTCTAATAAATTTTGATATTTTTTACTTTGGTGTATTAGTAACTCTATTTGCCTGGCACCCATAAAATCCCACCAAATCATCCTCCTGTTTATTCAGTTGTATGAATGTTCACTTCGATCATCCAATCATGTACAGATCAAAACTGTCAACAGGAATTTCCTTTTCACATGACTGGATAACTGAAGTGAATTTTCATGCATTTTATTGTGTGAAGATTCTCAACTCATTTAGGAGATCCGCCTCTTTATACTGTATCTGTTTTTTGTTATTTATATAAAATCTTTATTTTACAAAGCTGAACTTCAGATGCGCAGTGCGCGTCCAGAGCATACATAAGTGAACATAGAGGGGCTTTAGACAACCCCTGCTACACAACTGCATACGCTGCCTATTCCAATCCATCTCAATGGGCGGCTGTATGTGGTAGCCGCAGATCCCAGTAATGTCTATACGCTGGCTCTGCACACTCTATGGCCCCAGTTCGGCATTGTGCATAAAACTTATATCTGGCCATACATGGATCAAAATTTGGTTGGATCAGCATGGACTAGCTGTATTTCGATCCATGTATGGCCACTGTGGTTGAACAGAAGCCAATCTAACAATCGACTTCTGTACAACCACCCTGTCGAATTTTAGCTGCTTGATCAGCGCTGCAGGCTATAGGAAGTCTCCCCTTAATGAGGGAATTGAGTCTGGGTTTTTTTCATTCAACCCACTGGTTGAGCGAAAAAAAAACGGATTATTGTATGGCCATCTTTAGTGGTCTTTTTTCAACCAGTTCAGGTCTGCCCCATAGCAGTTTTACTGCTACAGGGCGGTATATATATATATATATATATATATATATATATATGATCCGGCACTCCAGGTAGGGGGCACGAATGCCATCACACACTTGATGTCCACTGGCACCCACCGATGATCCAGCAGAGCGGCAGAGCGGTGGTCTGCCTATGTAAACAAGGCAGATCGCCGTTCTAACAAGAGGGATGGCATGGATCCCGTGTCTCTGCAAAGCAGGGAATAAATTATATGTCTTCCCCTAGTACAAGCACCTCCCACAGTTAAACCCTTTGATTGCCCCTGATGTTAACCCCTTCCCAGCCAGTGTCATTAGTACAGTGATAGTGCATATTTTTAGCACTGATCACTGTATTAGTGTCACTGGTTCCCAAAAAGTGTCAAAAGTGTCAGTTAGACCCCTTTCACACTGGAGCGCTTTGCAGGCGCCTGCAAAGACCCGCGGCTGTCACTCCAATGTGAAAGCCCCGAGGGCTTTCACACTGGAGCGATGCGCTGGCATGACGCTAAAAAAAGTCCTGCTAGCAGCATCTTTGGAGCGGTGAAGGAGTGGTGTGTATACCGCTCCTTCACCGCTCCTGCCCATTGAAAGGAATGGGGCAGCGCGGCTATACCGCCGGCATAGCACTGCAGCAGCAGCACTTTGCGGTGGTTTTAACCCTTTCTCGGCCGCTAGCGGGGGGTAAAAGCGCCCGATAGCGGCCGAATAGCACCGCAAAATTAGCAGTAAAGCGCCGCTAAAAATAGCGGCGCTTTACCGCCGACGCCTCCACCGCCCTAGTGTGAAAGGGGCCTAAGTGTCCGAATGTCTGCTGCAATATTGCAGTCCCATGATAAGTCTCTGATCGCCGCCATTACTGGTAAACAAAATTAATTAATTAATAAAAATATTCCATAGTTTGTAGACGCTTTAACTTTTGTGCAAACCAATCAATGTATGCTTTTACCAAAAATATGTAGCAGAATATTTGGCCAAAATTTATAAAGAAATTACATTTAAAAAAAAATATTAGATATGTTTTATAGCAGAAAGTAAAAAGTATAGTTTTTTTTTTCAAAATTGTCAGTCTTTTTTGTTTATAGCGCAAAAAATAAAAAACAGAGTTTACATTTCCCATATCCCTATTTGTTGTGTTCTTTAAGATGAATGTCCAGGAGTCTTTTAAAAATATCAATACTCCCTGCTGCCACCACAGATTGTGGAAGAGACTTCTACATCCTTATCCCCCTGACAGTGAAGAACCCCCTGCGCAGCTTAAGGCTAAACCGCTTCTCCTCCAGTCTCATTGTGTGGCCTCGTGTCCTCTTACACTCCCTAGGACTGAATAGCTTTTTTCCTATGCTGGGATCACCATTGCGGTATTTCTAAATCATTATCATTCAAGCGTCTCTTCTCCAATAAATTTAGTGCTTACAGTCATTCCTCGTAATTGAGGTCCTCCAATCCCTTTATTATTTAGTTGCCCTTTTTTTGACTCTCTCCAGCACATCCTTCCTGAGGACTGGTGACTAGAACTGGAAGGAATACTCCAGATGTGACCTAACCAGAGTTTTATAAAGTGACAGGATTATAGTTTTATCTCTGGAGTATATACCCTTTTTTATACAAGCTAATATTCTGCTGGTTTTGGTAGCTGCAGTTTGACATTGCATGGTATTGCACAATCTGTTATCTACTAGGACCCCCAGATCTTTCTCCATCCTGGATTCACCCAGAGGTTCTCCCCCTAAAGAGTAGTTTGCGTTTATGTTTTTAGCCCCCAAGTGCATTCTATTCATTAAGATAAAAAACTTTCTGTGTTTAGCAACCTCCCCAGCACCCCCCTAATTACTTACCTGAGCCCCTTCACTCTCCAGCGATGTCCACGAATGTCTAAGCTGTCTGGGACACTACTCCTGATTGGCTGGGACACAGCAACTGTCCATCAAAGTCAGTCAGCCAATCAGTGGAGAAAGGGGGCAGGGCCAGGTCTGGGCTCTGTGTCTGAATGGGTACCCCATAGAAAGCTGCTGGCCGAGGGGGCACTCAATAGGAGGGAGGGGCCAGGAGCAGCAAAAAGGGACCCAAGAAGAGGAGGATCCGGGCTGCTCTGTGCAAAACCAACTGCACAGAAGAGGTAAGTATAACATGTTTGTTATTTTTATTTTTTTGTAAACTAAACTTTACAACCACTTTAAGCATTTAAGGGGAACTTTATTGAATGCCTTTCCAGGTGATGAAATACCACCAAAAGAAAGCTCAATTTGTGGGGGAAAAAAAAGGACATAAATTGTATTTGGGTACAGGGTTGCATGACCGCGCAATTGTCATTTAAAATAACGCAGTGCCGTATCGCAAAAAAATGACCTGGTCACGAAGGGGGGGGGGGGGTAAATCATCCGGAGGCTAATGGGGTAATTAGCAACCTTTGCCAACTTGCACTTTAACACATATTTAATAATCTATTGTTCATTTTATTTCCATAGATAAACTGCAGGATTTTATTAACAAATAAGCTCTATCATCACCCAGCTGTGTGTACTCGATGTACTATATGTCCTATGAAGTGTAAATATAAAAATAACGAGATGCTCATTTACTATAGAGGAGTTGAACTTACTATGGGTTTAATGTATATTTGTTTTTTTCTTCATGTTTTCCTTGAGCCTTAATCCTCATAATTGTTCCTTTTGCCAGAGTCAGCCAAGGTCAAGCTGTACCTTGCTGGAGAGATGAATTGCAAACAGGCAGAGCAGCATCATGTGACTTTACCTTGTTCCTGTTATTTCAGTCCTCCTGCTTTCCCAGTTTGGAGCCCAGCGGAGCACGCAAAAGCTTATACAGCAGCTGAGAAGAAGAACCACGGGCACTAAGGCAGTATTAAGCCAAAATACAAACATTTATTTTATTGCAGCTTACCAATTCTTAGATGTAGCTGCATTTCTTTTTTTTTACGGTTTTTTTTCAACCCCTTGTTTTCACCAGGGGATCCGGCCTGGAAGTCTGATAAGTTTCATTTGTCTTCAGCAGACCAAGCTGTCCAGCAAAGCTTAGAAGGTTGAGACAAACTATTTATTTATTTTTTTAATGTAATCTTTATTTACTTAAATTTTTTATTGTAAAAAACAAAAAGAAAAGACTTTAGACCAAAATAGACAATAAACAAATTTGAGTAGGTAACAGTCGATGAAAATATGAGAAAAACCAAATAAGGGGCAAAGGAAGCAGCAGAACCATGTTACAACTGATGAACACTGACACAATTTGATGTCTCATATCTCCCTTCATACATTGGAGTCTATGGGGACTTAAAGGAGTTGTAAACCCTCATGTTGCATCCTATACATTAAGGCGAAAAAACTTCTGGTAGTCACCAGCCCCCCCCCGTTTTACTTACCTGAGCCCCATAAATCCCACGCTGGAGATGCGCTGTCCCTCTCTGCACAGGGTCCCGGCTCTTGATTGGATAAATTGATAGCAGCACAGCCATTGGCTCCCGCTGCTGTCAATCAAATCCAATGATCCAGGGGCGGAGCCGAGACCGTCATTCGTGTCTATGGAAGCAAATGCTGGACTCGGGAGCGCGCTCGCAAGGTAACCGCCTGGGAGAGCTCTTCTCCTAGGGGGTTATCTGAAGTGAGGAGGAGCTGCAAGAGCCACCGGGGGGACCCCAGAAGTCAAGGTTTGGGGCCACTCTGTGCAAAACGAGCTGCACAGTGGAGGTAAGTATGACATGTTTGTTATTTGTGAAATTATGATTTCAATTTACAAATACCGAACTGGTGACCCCACAATAGGAATAAAACTTTTTCGCAGAAGAGAGTTTAACAAGACTCGTGGCCACTCATTAAAATTAGAAGAAAAGAGGTTTAACCTTAAACTACGTAGAGGGTTCTTTACTGTAAGAGCAGCAAGGATGTGGAATTCCCTTCCACAGGCGGTGGTCTCAGCGGGGAGCATTGATAGCTTCAAGAAACTATTAGATAATCACCTGAATGACCGCAACATACAGGGATATACAATGTAATACTGACACATAATCACACACATAGGTTGGACTTGATGGACTTGTGTCTTTTTTCAACCTCACCTACTATGTAACTATGTATTTAAAAAAAAACAAAAAACGAGCCTTTACAATCACTTTAATACCTTAAACTTGGACATAGATCCAGATATGGGTAGAAGGAGAGATGGGGTAAAGGGAAGCGAGGGGATAAGGGCAGGAAGAGAGGGGAACAGGTAAGGGAAAGTGAAGGGAACAAAGCACTCTACTACATAATGTAACATAACATAATATAACAGGTTTGGCTAGGTGTAAAGAAATAGGGGGCCTCAGGCTCAGTCTGCTTGAAACAATGAGTGGCCCGGAAGGGTCAGAGGTCTCAGGTAGCCCTGACCGTGCCTGGTGCAAGGGTCAAATGAGGCTGAGCCATCTGAGAGCCCAACGCAGTTTTATAACATAATGTATCCAAGTGGCCTAGATGCCGTATACTTTATCGTAGTGATCCCAACATGACGCTATCAATTCCTCTGGAGCCATGATATCCTTCACTAGGCAGATCCAGTCCACCCAACTAGGAATCTGAGGTTTCTTCCAGAAAACAGGAATTAGCCTTTTCGCTCCATTCAGAAGGTGAGGCGAGACAAACCATTTAACACTGGGAAGAGTGCTTACAATGGTAAGCTTTTATTTATTTGTATATTATATATTATATATGTAAAACCATTATCCCCAAAAGGAAAAAACTGTTTGCTGTAACTGCTCAAAAAGCATGAGCTGGACTTTGGAGTTAATTTGTTAATCAAGTTCATCTAAATCTACTAATCTAACACTACCCTCTCCCCAGATTGACAATGATGCTGTCCAAAGGTGTCTCTGTTGCTCCCATATAGACAATGGAGTCATCCTAATACAGGAAGTGTGTTACTGGCTGAATCACGAGATGAACATAAAGGAAAAAATGTCTCAAAAAGAAAATGAATGCATCCACCACATTAAGGATTTAAAGCGGTTCTAAAGGCAGAAGGTTTTTTTTATATTACTGCATTCTATGCATTAAGATAAAAAAACCTTCTGTGTGCAGCAGCCTCCTCAGTCCTCCTAATACTAACCTGAGCCTCATCACGATTCAGCAATGTTGTACAAGAGGCACAGTTGTCCGGGACTCTCCCTCCTTATTGGCTGAGACACACAGCAGGCACCATTGGATCCTGCTGCTGTCAATCAAAGTGAGTGAGCCAATCAGGAGAGAGAGGGGACTATTTAGATATAGATATAGATATATATATAGATATATAATTTGTTTATTTTTAAATGGAAGTGGAAAGCTCCTAAATATCTTTAAATCTGTTAGCCTTCTGCTGAACTCGCACCATTTCATTCCCGCATGTCAGTCCCGACTTCGGGGGCGATTTCATAGATATTTGTGCGGGTTTCTGGACCGATGTCTATTGAAATCGCACCCCGAAGTCGCCAAAAGTAGTACAGAAACTACTTTTGGGAATTGGTGTGGCGACGAAAATGAGGCGATGCACCGATTCGGGCGGTGCCATTGCCAGCAATAGCCGCCGATTGGGCATGTGATTTGACATGTCAAATCACATGCCAAATGGCTGCAATGTAAACCAGGGCTTAAAGCTGAACTCTAGCCACGCTATGGATCCTCCCCCAGACACCTGGCCAGATTATCACTATCGGCTTGAATGAATGATGTCACAGAAAGTAAAAAAAGCAAGATTTCTTATAAGAATATAAAAATAATTAAGAGACAAATTGAAAAAATTGTAATGTGAAAATGAAGGGATGTCCCAACTTTTGGGTTGTCACCAGAACAGAAATAGAGGGGAAATCTTCCTATGGGGGCGCTAGTTCTAGGGACAGTCAAAGATTCCCTCACTTTGGAGAGATTTCCTCTCACTTCCAACTTTGGCTATCGGACAGGAAGTGAAGAGAAATCTCCCAAATGGGACACAGATGGAAAAAAAACAGACAGGGGCTATAACCCTCCCTTACTCTATCCCAAGTAACTAGACTGTACTAGGTGGAATCCATTGTTCTTCAAAAATTACATACAGTCTTGTGCTACAGCATTAAGGTGATGAAAAAATAAAATTCGGAGGAAGACTATGCTGCCCCTATAGAAATGGGATTTTTGAGGGAGACAATTATATCTGTATAATAAGGTAAGCACACAATCATAAAGATTAATAAAGAATTTATTGATACAAAAATATAATATTGGTATAAAATCACAGAATCCACATAATACATAGTTGGTAAGTGATACTTGGATGTATTATTTCACAAGATGCTTAAATATGCAGAAGGCCGACATGTTTCGCAGTTTCCTGCTTCTTCAAGGGTGTCGCATGCATCTATAAATTCATCTGAATTACATAAAACAACATTAGAGACTTGCTTTATTTTTTTTTTAACAGAAAATTTAGAGACTTGCTTTATTTAGTACAGGTTTGATACATATTTCATTGAAACCTTGTGAGTGCTCACCCAATCAGAGATTGCAAATTTGCAATCTCTGATTGGGTGAGCACTCACAAGGTTTCAATGAAATATGTATCAAACCTGTACTAAATAAAGCAAGTCTCTAATGTTGTTTTATGTAATTCAGATGAATTTATAGATGCATGCGACGCCCTTGAAGAAGCAGGAAACTGCGAAACATGTCGGCCTTCTGCATATTCAAGCATCTTGTGAAATAATACATCCAAGTATCACTTACCAACTATGTATTATGTGGATTCTGTGATTTTATACCAAGATTATATTTTTGTATCAATAAATTCTTTATTAATCGTTATGATTGTGTGCTTACCTTATTATACAGATATAATTGTCTCCCTCAAAAATCCCATTTCCATAGGGGCAGCATAGTCTTCCTCCGAATTTTATTTTTTCATACACTATCAGGGATTGGAGACACCTATCTGTATCTGCAAAGGATCCAATAATATTTACTTCAGCATTAAGGTGACATTAATGCCCAGGCATTGCAGTCATTGTCGGTGATCTTTCCTCCCCCTTGAAGTTGGCATTGGAAGCCGATCACATGACTGGACTGAACTGCCCAGGGAAAAAGGTAAGTATACACATTTTTCCTTACCAGGCCAGTTAGTATAGGACTTAGAATGGGGGTAAATGCAGATTTAAAGTGATTTTAAAGGCAGTTTTTTTTTTTTTTAAATAACAAATATGTCATACCTGCTCTGTGTAGTGGTTTTTCACAGCTCAGCCCTGATCCTCCTCTTCTCGGGTTTCCCGACAGTGCTCCTAGCCCCTCCCTCCTGCTGAGTACCCCCACAGGAAGCCACTTGCTATGGGGGCACTTGAGCAGGCTCGCTCCCAAGCCACTGCTCTGTGTGTCCATTCGCACACAGAGCGCGTCTCGGCCCCGCCAAAGCTCTCTCCTCATTGGCTCACTGACTGTGATTGACAGTAGCGGGAGACAATGGCCCCCTCTGCTGTCTCAGCCAATAATGAGGAAAAGACCCAGGAGAGCCGCTGCTCTCGTGCACATCACTGAATCGAGATGGGGCTCAGGTAAGTATTAGAGGGACTGGGGTGGCTGCTGCACACAGTAGGTTTTTTACCTTCATGCATAGAATGCATGAAGTTAAAAAACATTGAGCCTTTACAACTACTTTAAGATTAGATTAGGTTTAGACCAGACTTCTACTTTAACCACATGCCGACCAGTGCACGAATATGTACGTCGGCACAATGTCTCAACTGGGTAAATGGGCATACAGGTACGTCCCCTTTGAATCGCGCCATTGTGGGTGCGCACGCGCCCGCCTTGTACTCCGTGACAGTGCCCGCAGGTCTGCCGGGGGCCCGCGAGCAAGGCATTTCCCCGTTTTGCCTAGTGACAAGACAGAGATCCCTGTTCCCTGTTATCCCCCCCCCCACAGTTAGAATCATTCCCTAGGACACACTTAACCCCTTGATCTCCCCCTAGCGTTTAACCCCTTCCCTGCCAGTGTCATTTACACAGTAATCAGTGCATTTTTATAGCACTGATCGCTGTATAAATGACAATGGTCCCAAAATAGTGTCAGAAGTATCCGATGTGTCCGCCATAATGTCGCAGTCACAATATAAATCGTAGATCGCTGGAATTACTAATAAAAAAAAAAAAGAATAATAAAAATGCCATTAATTTATCCCCTATTTTGTAGATGCTATAACTTTTGCGCAAAGCAATCAATATACGCTTATTGCAATTTTTTTTTAACAAAAATATGTAGAAGAAAACATGTCGGTCTAAACTGAGAAAGAAATTAGTTTTTTTATATATTTTTTGGGGATATTTATTATAGGTAAAAGTAAAAAATATTGCTTTTTTTTTTCAAAATTGTCGCTCTTTTATTGTTTATAGCGCAAAAATCAAATACCACCAAAAGAAGACTCTATTTGTGGGAAAAAAAGGATGGCAATTTTGTTTGGGTGCAATGACGCGCAATTGTCAGTTAAAGCGAAGCAGCGCTGTATTGCAAAAAGTGTTCTGGTCAGGAAGGGGGTAAATCCTTCCGGGGCTGAAGTGGTTAAATAAATTGTGACAAGTCATTATAATTATTCAATCATGAAGAGCACATTCTTGTTTATTTATGTTATCTATACATAATTGAGTAATTAAAATGAAATTAATTATTAGGTGCAAATTCTCACCTCCTTTAGTAAATCAGCCCTATTGCAGCGTAAAGAAAAAAAAAAACACAGAATGAATGTCATTTGTAAATGCTGAACAAGTGTGCTTAGGTTTCATCACCCATTAGGCAGTGACTTTTAAACATCTCATCACCCAGTGCCACCAACTCTTTTGTCTTTTGCTTCTGTCAAATGCCAGACAGATGTGATATGTGTGATAGATTTGTTTGGTTTTAAAGCCTAATCAGATAAGTGACACGGACCAAGTAGCATATTAACATGGAAACAATGACACTGATGAAAAAGGTGCAGTTATTCTCTGTACTTCTTTAAATGAGTGATTTTCCTTTCCAGATTTTCATAATGGGCTTTTCTGGTTTGTATTTTGGAATGAAAAAGGTTGAACATGAAAAGCTTTGTGGAAACCTATATGCCTACAGGCTGCATCTGGCATTCGTTATGCGTAATTCTTATGCCCCGTACACACGGTCGGATTTTCCGATGGAAAATGTCCGATCGGAGCGTGTTGTCGGAAATTCCGACCGTGTGTGGGCTCCATCGGACATTTTCCATTGGATTTTCCGACACACAAAGTTGGAGAGCAGGAGATAAAATTTTCCGACAACAAAATCCGTTGTCGGAAATTCCGATCGTGTGTACACAAATCCGACGGACAAAGTGCCACGCATGCTCAGAATAAATAAAGAGATGAAAGCTATTGGCCACTGCCCCTTTTATAGTCCCAACGTACGTGTTTTACGTCACCGCGTTTAGAACGATCGGATTTTCCGACAACTTTGTGCGACCGTGTGTAGACAAAACAAGTTTGAGCCAACATCCGTCGGAAAAAATCCTAGGATTTTGTTATCGGAATGTCCGAACAAAGTCCGACCGTGTGTACGTCCTATAACACTTTAGAAATTAGGTTGCACCCATAACTCCCTACTGTCCCTAATTTCAAGGGACTGTCCCTGATTTGGAAAAAAGTCCCTCTTTCCTCCATATTTGTCTTATCATTTTGGTCTGATCTATATAGTTGTATATAAAAGCCACTTTTTATCTTTCAACAAGTGTTTCCCAGTGCTAAACCTTTTATCCAAATTCTAAATTGCTGCATTTGTAAACTTCAAAAGCTAATATATAGGAGTAGTAGTAGTAAAAAAGTCGGTTTAACTAATAATTTTTTGTATAATTCTCCTTTAAGGGGGTGTGGCAGGGGGTGTTTTCTATGCCTACATACTTTTGTTAATAGGTGCCCCTCGTTTCCATTTCAAAAAGTTGGGAGTTATGACTATTTACTAGTAGTAATATTATTTACTGCTCTACAATAGATTATAGTTGTAAATTGCTACTAACCTGCTGCATGCACATGGACAACTCTTGGCGTCATTCAATAGGACTACTAAGAATTAATTCCATGAGATAAAACGATAATTCTCCCGCTCTACAAGACTCTGGTCCGGCCGCACCTAGAGTATGCTGTCCAGTTCTGGGCACCAGTCCTCAGGAAGGACGTACTGGAAATGGAGCGAGTACAAAGAAGGGCAACAAAGCTAACGAAGGGTCTAGAGGATAATAGTTATGAGGAAAGGTTGCGAGCACTGAACTTATTCTCTCTGGAGAAGAGACGCTTGAGAGGGGATATGGTTTCAATATACAAATACCTTACTGGTGACCCCACAATAGGGATAAACCTTTTTCGCAGAAGGGAGTTTAATAAGACTCGTGGCCACTCATTAAAATTAGAAGAAAAGAGGTTTAACCTTAAACTGCGTAGAGGGTTCTTTACTGTAAGACTGGCAAGGATTTGGAATTCCCTTTCACAGGCGGTGGTCTCAGCGGGGAGCATTGATAGCTTCAAAAAACTATTAGATAAGCACCTGAACAACCGCAACATACAGGGATATAAATGTAATATAAATGTAATACTAACATATAATCACACACATAGGTTGGACTTGATGGACTTTGTCTTTTTTCGAACTACTTAGGTGGGGTAGACCATAGCAAACTATTAGATATTCTCATTCACTAGTACTCAGTGTAATTAGATGGAAGTAAATTGTGACTTGATCTTGGACATTGATATGTGTGTATTTTTTTTCCAATGCGGCCTTGCAATGTAAAGTTGGATACACACTAGTAGATTTGTGATGACTGGAGAAATGTCACTAGAAAGTACTTTTTGTTTGCTTTTAACATCGATTTTCCTGAACGAAAACCACATTCACTGTAATGCCGCGTACACACGGGCGGACTTTTCGACCGGACTGGTCCGACAGACTTTCCGACGGACTTTCGAACGAACGGACTTGCCTACACACGATCACACCAAAGTCCGACAGATTTGTACGTGATGACGTACGACCGGACTAAAATAAGGAAGTTGATAGCCAATAGCCAATAGCTGCCCTAGCGTCGGTTTTAGTCCGTCGGACTAGCATACAGACAAGCGGACTTTTCAACCGGACTCGAGTCCGTTGGAAAGGTTTGAAATGTGTTTTATTTCTAGGTTCGTCTGACTTTTGGGAAAAAAAGTCCGCTGGAGCCCACACACGATCAAATTGTCCGACAGAGTCTGGTCCGCCAGACCAAGTCTGCCGGAAAGTCCGCTCATGTGTACACGGCATTAGAAGTTTGTTCGTTCAAGAAAAATTTTCCATCCTGCTTTTTGGAATTTTCTTGTTACAAAATTTTCAAACAAAAGATTTCAAAGGAAATTTTACTAAAATTTAAAGTGGAACTTCACTCTCTCAATCAACATTGACTATTTTTAATCCTTTTTTCTGCTAGCATTAGTAAATAGATATGAAAATATCATATTTACTTTTTTTTTTTTTTTTTTTTATCTTTTTCTTACATTTCTTCAGTTAGTTCCTGGTTTCCAAGTCTAGGCAAATGATGTCATACATCCCAGGAATATCTGACATTCCTGATGCCCTTTGATATGGCTTATACCGTGAAAGCCCAGCAGAAAACAAAAATAGATATGTGACAAAGAGTAACAAAGAGATTAAAAATGCTCATACAATGTTGCAGAAATAAAGTCATAACCTGTCCAGCAAATTATAGACCGATTGAAAAATTAGTATTTGTGAATGAGCAGCCTGTATCTATTGTTAACTCCCATTGTCCAGCCTATCTTGGGAAGTGACTGTGTAGGATAAATTGTTTTCCAGAACATTGCTATAGTTACTCCAAGATAAGGCAGGCATGTAATTAACTGCTATTGTCCCTTAAGGCCTGGGTCACACTAGTGCGGGTGGTTGCGGGTGCAGGAATCACACCTGTTCCTGTACCCACAACGACCCACAGCCTAAACGCGCTACTTTTTAAAAAAACGTGGGCCTGCCATTTATTCTTAATGGTACCCCCAGGCATCTGAAAACACAGCACGTTTGCAGGTGCGGGAACTGCTGGGAAATTTCCCAGCCACTGCATTTTCAAAATGGTGCAAGAACCTTTTTCTTGCATGAGAAACAGGCACAGCAGCAACCCATTCAAATGAATGGGCTGCCATGCCCACGCAAACACAGCCTGCAGAGCCGCAATAGTGTGAATCAGGCCTAATGGAGATATTCCTGTCTGAGTAGAATAATATTTCCTTAGACATAATTACTGTAACAAAAAGTATCCAGTTGTTGAACACACAATGTTAACGCTGACATAAATACCAACCAATTAAAAATACTAAAAACTTTATCAAGGACACGCTTGACTAGTGATATGCATCAGTCTTCATTACTGCAGAAAGTTAGAAAAAGCAAGGCTTATACAGGTGCATCTCATAAAATTAGAATATCATCAAAAAGTTAATTTATTTCAGTAATTCAATTCAAAAAGTGAAACTCATATAATTTATATATTTTATAAAGATGTGTTACACACAGAGTGATATATTTCAAGTATTTCTTTCTTTTAATTTTGATGATTAGGGCTTACAGCTAGTGAAAACCTGAAATTCAGTATCTCTGAAAATTTGAATATTACATAAGACCATTAACAAAAAGGATTTTGAATACAGAAATGTTGGCTTTCTGAAAAGTATGTCCATGTACAGTATAGTATGCGCTCAATACTTGGTCGGGGCTCCTTTTGCATGAATTACTGTATCAATGCGGTGTGGCATGGAAGCAATCAGCCTGTGGCACTGCTGAGGTGTTATGGAAGCCCAGGTTGCTTTGATAGTGGCTTTCAGCTCATGTGCATTGTTGGGTTTGTTGTCCCTCATCTTCCTCTTGACAATACCCCACAGATTCTCTATGTGATTTAGGTCAGGCAAGTTTGCTGGCCAATCAAGCACCGTGATACCATGATCATTAAACCAGGTATGCCAAGTCCTGCTGGAAAATGAAATCAGCCTCTCCATAAAGCTGGTCAGCAGAGGGAAAGCCTGAAGTGTTCTAGAATTTCCTGGTAGAGGGCTCTGCTGACTTTGGACTTGAGGTGGGCCAACACCAGCAGATGACATGGCTGCCCAAACCATCACGGAATGTGGAAAATGTTGCATTTCATTTGGAAATCAAGGTCCCAGAGTCTGAAGGAAGAGTGGAGAGGCACAGAACCCAAGTTGCATAAGGTCCAGTGTGAAGTTTCCACAGTCTGTGATAATTTGGGGAGCCATGTCATCTGCTGGTGTTGGTCCACTGTGTTTTATCATAGAACATAGGATGGTGACACAGACTTTATGGAAGGAGACAACCAGCCCAAATCCCTGTATTCATATACAATAGAAGGTTTTTACCTCTTAGATGGGATTTTAAAGGGCGGAAGTCTCAAAAAAGTATGACAAAAAATATAAAAAAATATCAATTTTTATTATATCAAAGGGTTAAAAGCATGACACATACTAAATAGAAAGCAACAAATGAAAACAAAAATGGATGCCAAAATTTACAAATGATGGTAATACAACCAGGATATACACGACAAGTCGACAGAGCTACACTTGACCCCACAGAGGCTGTTTCAGCAAGGAGCTAATTGACAGTGCAGGCCCGACGCGTTTCGAGGTTTTTATAATGATTGCGACCTCTTCTTCAGGGGCTGGAGGTGAGGTGTATATCTGTCTGAGGAACATTTTGTAGAAAAAGACAAAAAAACATACAATGGAACATATTATATATCAAGAATAATGCATATATACAACTATTTACATGGTAAAGATATGGTATAATTGCAAAGAAATGTTCTAAGCATAATATTGCAAGATCAACATCACATGGCATCCAATTTAGGAGAGGGGGAGGGAGAGAATGGTTAGACACCGGGGTCCAGACCCGAATAACAGCGCCGCTGCCACAAAACCGAGACCATCAGCAGATCAGGACCGGACACAAAGGGCGTCACGTCCGTCAGCTGAGTTGTAAATTATCTTGTCAGCTACGGACCAGAAAGGGTATGTATAATGAAAAATTGTCCCAGAGAGGTACTCTTATAATTTATTAATTAAAAACTCCCCCTAGTAAATTTGAGTAGAGGGGCTCTAATAAGTGTTTTATTATATATACCTATTGTCGCATGAAGACTAGGGTTATCTCTATGCTGGCTCCAAAAACGGATATCCATCAACTGACAGCACCCCAAGTGTAGGGACTATAGGAGGTGTTATAAACTGACGACAAGAGAGAAAAGAAGGAAAAGTAGCATAGTAAAAAAAAATATTGCTCAAATAAGTATTTTTCTCTTGTAAACAGGCATTTGCAGGAGTCCAATAGACGTACCTAATGATGCATAATGAGTGGTTAATCCCTGTGCTGGCTCACATAAAGGTGTTGTCTATGATAGCTATTTGATCTTAGATGCCGTAATCCAGGAGGAAATAGCAATAGAGCGCCTATGGTCAGCAGCTACAATGACAAAAAAAGGAACATAGATCCTAATGGTAGGTAAAGGCTCTTAGGTATATCGAAGAGCACAAGGTATAATAATGTCATAGACTACATAGGCTCAGTATGTATATGCATACTGCAGCTCCAAGAGACATTCTAAGCAAACCTCGAATGTAAAAAAGGAGGGCTATACTATTTACCTTGAAAAAGTCACAGCAGCTGCACATTCGGTTCTGTGTCCTCCCAGCGTGTAAGCTGGCAGCCTTGTGTGTAGCTTAAATAGTGTTGCTCATTGAGAGCACATACTAAGCAGCTGACTCCACTGGGAGCAGCGTAATCACTGACAAGAGGAGCCGCCCTCCAAGTCCCCGGCGCGCAGACCAGATCCCCCACCCCACACACGGATCCAATCCAGGAGCGGATTACATCACATCCTGGAGGGGAGAAGGGACCCGTGCTGGGAGGGGACTGACGTCCGCGTCGGGCACCCGCAGCGCGCAGATCGCCATGGCAACGGGATAAAACATCCCGGTCATAGGCGATCATGTAGAAGGAGGCCGAGCATTGCCAAACTGAAAGTGGCAGCTTCGGCCCCCGTGCGCCGAGTGCCAGATCCGAACGTCGGCAGACACAGTCCCCCCGGGCCATAGCGCTCCCAGATCCACAACCCCGATGGCACACACATTCAACCCCTAGAGATAAAACACTGTGTTTTATCAAGTTCAAAGTCAGCGCAGCCCTTTACCAGGAAATTCTAGAACACTTCATGCTTCCCTCTGCTGACCAGCTTTATGGAGATGCTGATTTCATTTTCCAGCAGGCCTTGGGACCTGCCCACACTGCCAAATATACCAATGCCTGGTTTGATGATCACGGTATCACTGTGCTTGATTGGCCAACAAACTCGCCTGACCTAAACCCCATAGAGAATCTGTGGGGTATTGTCAAGAGGAAGATGTGAGACACCAGACCCAACAATGCAGACGAGCTGAAGGTCGCTATCAAAGCAACCTGGGCTTCCATAACACCTCAGCAGTGCCACAGGCTGATCGCCTCCATGCCACACCGCATTAATACAGTAATTCATGCAAAAGGAGCCCCAACCAAGTATTGAGTGCATACTATACTGTACATAGACATACTTTTTAATAAGCCAACATTTCTGTATTAAAAATACTTTTTTTTTATTGGTCTTATGTAATATTCTGATTTTCTGAGATACGGAATTTTGGGTTTTCACTAGCTGTAAGCCATAATTATCAAAATTAAATGAAAGAAATGCTTGAAATATATTACTCAGTGTGTAACACATCTATATAAAAATATACGAGTTTCACTTTTTTAATTGAATTACTGAAATAAATTCACTTTTTGATGATATTCTAATTTTATGAGATGCACCTGTATATCCATGCTTAATTCATGGTTCTAAATACTGCATATCACTGTTAACTATACATGCAATTAGCCAGGTGCACAAAGG
Source organism: Lithobates clamitans (assembly GCA_037952925.1). Taxonomy (NCBI): domain Eukaryota; kingdom Metazoa; phylum Chordata; class Amphibia; order Anura; family Ranidae; genus Lithobates; species Lithobates clamitans. Next base: position 905,862 of record JBBGZY010000276.1, on the reverse strand, counting down.
TGTACACTGATAAAAATTATTCTGTTGGCTAATATTAATTTTAGCATAAAAGTTTTATCATTTTCAATATGAAAATAAATGTTAATTTATTCACTTTAATATTTTAAAGAGGAGTTCCACCCAGGGGTTCCATTAAAAAAAAAAAAATTAAAAGTCAGCAGCTACAAAAACTGCAGCAGCTGACTTTTAATTGGACACTTACCTGTCCCTGGGTCCAGCGATGCGGGGGATCGAAGCCCCGCTCACCCCCCCCTCCGCTCGTCGGCCCTGGCATTTCAACTGTGGGCGCCGGGCTGTGGCTTCACAGCCTGGCACCCACTGCGCATGCGCGAGCGGCGCCGCGCGCCGTGATTGGCCGCTCAATCACCTGGGACCTGTAATGGGTCCCAGATGATTGACAGGAGGGAGGGAGCAGAGCCGAGCCCTTCCTGTGCCGAGGGGGAAGTGATGTCACCAGCCCAGGCAAAGGAAGAGGCAGACTACAAGGGACCACCTAGCAACAGGCATTTAGAGGTAAGTAAAAAAAAAAAAAATATCCAAATGTTTTTTTGGGTTTTTTTTTAGAATTTTTCAGGTATTTTTGTTTTTTTGGGTGGAACCCCACTTTAAGTACTTTACTTAATTTTCATTAGTTCTTAAAACACACCTTTTACATTTACAAAAATAATGTATAATATTGAGTAATCTAGACAAAACTTTTAAGGTATGTGCATTTCCATATTCTAAGTGAGTCACATTTACTTAAAAAAAATTATCTTTTCTTTTGACTGAAATTGCGGGACGCATGTTTGCCAAACGTGCAACCGCACGTGTTTTGATGCTGTATATTTTAAAGAGTTTGACGTCTTTTGGAACTTTGAACGCCTGCACTAGGCAGTTGCCATACATTTAAGGCTCATCAGGACAAAAGAGCGCCACCAGTGACAATGCAATGCTATTGAAAGGTAAGAATGAACATTGAACAGATTATCGTTCGCATGCTTTAAATGTTGCTTTACATACCATCCAAAATGTTTATTTTATTTACCGGTTAATATATTTATAAAACATGGACATACGTCCATTGTTAGGCTATTGAGACAACTCACTTGTGCGCACTCAAAGTTTGCACTTACTGCATTCTGCAGAACCAACCAAGATGCAAGGTGAGGGGCCGCCAGCTGTTAAGCCTAAAAAATATTTTGTGCCACAAACATGAATGTTTCAGCCGGTTCGGTTTTTGAGATATTGGAATTAAAATGTTTGTATCACATGTTATTACATTTTAAATACAATTATGCAATTTGTTTGTGCTGCGTTTGTGTGGATTTGTACCACAAAAAAAAACTTTCTGTTTGTACGGTTTTTAAGATTTTGGACATTCAACGTTAGATTATGTAACCTAAAGCCCCGCCCACTTTGAACTATGTTATTACATTTCAAAAACAAATATAGCATATTTATGCTGCATTGGCAGGAAAAAGAAGCATATTGGTATAGTGTATTTTTTTTTTTCATTAGCACTCTCATTTTGTATCAGAAAGAATTATGGGACTTATTTATGCTTTTAAACCTGAGCTACCCTGAAAACCTAAAATATACCTTTGAAGTTTTTCAGAAGATGTTTTTAGAGCTAGATGTGAGGAACCTATCTTCAAAAGTTCACAATTTAACCACTTGCTAACCAGCCACCATCATTATACTGTGGCAGGTCAGCTTTCCTGTGCAAGCCGCTTAGGTGTACATTGGTCTTTGCACAGGAGATAGCGGAGATGGCGTGCCGTGGGTCCGGCAGACTTGATGTCCACCAGCAACCCACGATCACGGTATACAGAGGCAGAAAGGGGATCTGCCTTTGTAAACAAGGCGACTCCCCATTTTGCCAGATGACATGTCAGAGATTTTCTGTTCCCAGTGATCAGGAACAGCTATCTCTGTCATGTTCCTGGTAGCACATCCTCCCTACAGTTAGAAGACACCCAGGGAACACACTTAACCCCTTGATTGCCCCCTAGTGTTAACCCCTTCCCTGCCAGTGTCAACTCACAAGTGTGAAGTCATCAAAAGCGTATAGTGGCAATATCCATTATGTGAGTAAGCATCACATCGGTCATTGGCGTCCTCCTGCCTGCCGCGCGTGAGGCTGTGTGTTCTCCGGACACCGCTTGGATGTAGAAGCCGGCTGCGGTGAATGCGAACTGAAGCGAGGCCTGGAACGCAGATGGATGGTAGGTGAGGGGGAATGACGTCACTGGCAAGCGACGCGTTTCCTGAGCGTACAGGCTGCAATGACGTGGCAGCCGCCCTCCTTCATCAAGCTTGATGTATTTTAAAACTTCTACACTCATAGGCGCCTCTCTCCTTGTGCTCTCTTTTAGATTATTGGAACTTGGTTTCAGTTCTCCGCTGAAGGCAGCCCTGTGTGTGGATCCATCACCATTATCTCCCCTCCCCCCTCCCCTTCCCTCTCCCCCATCAATATTTAATCATTTTTTGGTTAATACATGGACTTTTATTAATCATGGACTTCTCCCTCCGTCTCTCCCCCTCCTCTTCCTTTACACATTGTTGTTAACACATTATATCCCCCATATGTCATGGTGCTTCCATGGTGGTTTTATCCTTATTTTCCAGTCTTTTGCGCCTTCACTTGTATTACTGTGTCATTTTTATACTGATCAGTGCATTTTTATAGCACTGATCAATGTAATAATGTCTCTGGTCCCCAAAAAGTGTCATATGGCGTCAGATTAGTCTGCCACAATGTCGCAGTCCCGCTAAAAATCGCAGATCGCTGCCATTACCAGTAAAAACAATAGCAAAAATAAAAGTCCCTAAATCTATCCCATAGTTTGTAGACGTGATAACTTTTGCGCAAACCCAATCAATATAGGCCTATTGCCTATTTTTTACCTAAAATATGTAGAAAAATATATATTGGCCTAAACTGATGAATAAATTTGTTTTTTTTTTAAATATTTTTTGGATATGTATAGAATATGTATTATAGCAGAAAGTAACAAAAAAACATTTTTTTAAAAATTGTCGGCCTTTTTTTTTTATAGCGCAAAAATGAAAACCATAGATGTGATCAAATACCACCAAAAGAAACTCTATTTGAAAAAAAAAAAGGACGTCAATTTTGTTTGGGTACAGTATCGCACAACGGCGCAATTGTCAGTTAAATGCGACGCAGTGCCGTATTGCAAAAATGGCCTGGTCAATAAGGGGGCAAATCCTTCCGGGGCTGAAGTGGTTAAAGTGCAAATTACTTTCCTGAAAGACTTAAAAAAAGTTAATAGATTCTGTATTCTATTTTTATTTACAGATATACTGTATATACATGTGTTTAAGTTTGTTTACTGAGATAGAGGCGTTTTTTGTTTTTTTTTTATGTTTACATTTACATTTGATGCTGCTTTAATAATACTACATTTGTAACACTTTATAAATAATAAATGTTAATTTGTTTTCAGGAGACTATTCCTTTTTAAAAACCATATTATTGTATTATTTTTTTTATATAAAAACATTCAAACATATATCAAAAAAATTTGGAAAACAAGTTTTACCAACTTAAAAAAATTGAGTAAGATACAAGTTAATATCACTTAAAACTAAGTAACTAAGTCACTTAGACCCCTTTCACACTGGGGCGGTTTGCAGGCGGTATTGCGCTAAAAATACCGCCTGCAAACCGCCCCTAAGCAGCCTCCGCTGTTTGTTCAGTGTGAAAGCCCGATGGCTTTCACACTGAAGCGGTGCGCTGACAGGACGGTGAAAAAAGTCCTGCAAACCGCTTCTTTGGAGCGGGGAAGGAGCGGTGTATTCACCGCTCCTTCCCCGCTCCTGCCCATTGAAATCAATGGGACAGCGCGGCTATACCGCAGCAATACCGCGGCTATAGCCGCGCTGTACGAGGGATTTTAACCCTTTTTCTGCCGCCAGCGGGGGGGGGGGGTAAAACCGCACCGCTAGCGGCCGAATACAGCTGCAAGAACGACGGTACAGCAGGGCTAAAAATAGCGCTGTTGTACCGCCGATGCCCCTACCGCCCCAGTGTGAAAGGGGCCTTAGTCATTAAGTAATAGGGCAGCATAGTGGTGTAATAGTTAGGACTTTCACCTAGCAGCAAAAGGGTCGCTGGTTTAAATCCTGACCACGACACCACCTGTCTACAGTTTGCATGTTCTACCCTGAGCCTGCGTAGGTTTCCTCCCACACTCCAAAGATATGCTGGTAGGGTAATTGGCTCCTGTGTAAATTGGCCTTAGTATGTGTATGTATGAATGTGAGTTAGGGATCTTAGATTGAAAGCTCATTGAGGGCAGGGACTGATGTGAATGTACAATGTATATGTAAAGTGCTCTGTAAATTGACAGTGCTATATAAATACTTTAAATAAATAAGTTAATGTATGTGTTCTTAACTTAAACTTTTCTAGAAACTGGAAAAACTGAGCTGGCTTTACTTGAACCTATGGTCTATAAACTGGAAAAATGGAGTTGGCTTTACTTGAACCTATGGTCTATAAACTTGAGAGTAGACCCAGCACAATATTTTTTACAGTGTATTATCACAGATATTCATAATATTATCAAGCTGGGGTATGATCCGCTGTCATTTTTTTTGTATAAATACAAGAAGGCCTCAGTTATATATGAGAGCAGGATGTCATTGTCCCAGATCATGCAGCAATATTGATTTTTATGGATCAGATTGGATCAATGTAATGGTTGATGTCCATGGAATCCAAGACACTGATTTTTATATTAACAATTTAATCATTGTTTAATCCACATGGTATGAAAAGATGATCCGTGATATTTGTCTATGACTTGGGAAAACAATGCACTGTTATATCATATATGCCTCTTAGGTTAGTATTGTGAATCAATTAACAGTCAGTCCTGTGTTGAAATAATATGATAGGGGAGTTCTCTTCTATTCATCAGGCTCCCTTATCCAGTGCTCTACCATACATTAAAATCCCCTCTGAGCCATCAGCCTCAGCATGGTTCTTCTTCTAGGCAGGTGTCAATCTAGCTGAATATTGGTAGGGTCATTCTATTATCATTGGTCTCACCATCTGTAGTGCAAGATGCCATGCTAAGTAAATAATTAAAACTCAACTCTGGGCAAAATCATCACATTTTAGCTGTTAATTCTATAGGTATGACTTTACTCCACAGTGTTTCTTTCACTTACCTCTCTGTAGCACAGCTTCAGTTTACCCTATGAGGAGTAACGCCTCCACCTGATCTTAAAAGCCAACAAAATTTTGAAGTACTTTTGGAGAATATTTACCAAGTCATCCAATGTGCTGAGAAATGTTCGCACAAACGTTTGCTCAAAAATTTACTCGTGTATAGCAAACTTCATTAGCTGATTTGGCAGATTGAAGCAATCCATCAGTTATGAAAAAAAATCCCTAAACACAACTTGCTAAAGAGTGCAGATACTTAACTTTAACTGGAAAAAGTAAGCTGTTTTTAGGTAGTTTTGGCAGCGACACCTGACTTTTATCCAAAAGTAATAGGCCTGAATTGAATGGTGGCAGTAGCAGCCACAACAGATTAAAAAATTATAGGGAAGTAACTCTTAAAAAATAAAGCTCTCAACTTTGTACTATTTGGCCAAAAGAAATAATTTTTATATTATAGTTATGGATTTAAAAAAAAAAAAAAACGTACTGTGTTCTCTTAAAAATATAACAAAATGTCAAAACACGGTGCAAAACCACATCACCACAGTCCACAGATGAGGCAGGTTTTGTCTTGAAATAAAAGTTAGAGTGCGATATTTCAGATACAATAGCCACACATACTATACTATACTATATAGCATAGTTGCCAACAGTCCCGATTTTCCCGGGATAATCTCCCGATTTTGGGACCCTCGTCCCGATCGGAGGCCGTCCCGATTCGGGATTTTGCCTTTTTTGTCCCGGGAAATCGGGAATGTTTGACTCTGCAGCAGCTGGCTCCAACAAAATGGCCGCCGGCGCCGCCGCTAAATCGTTCCGCTTGTGTTCAGTGGAGAGGGGAGGGGGCTCGATCCGTGCAGCCAATAAATCAGCTTCTCTCTGAAGTCGGGGTTAGCTGCACAGATCGCCCCCTCCCCTCTCCACTGAACACACGGCGCTCTGCTCTTGTCCCTCTCAGTGTAAAGCCCAGACCAGCAGCGATGTAACTGTAATGTACAGAGGGAGGGTAGTAACTACATTTTTTTACAATGTTGGCAACTATGTGGATAGTATAGTGCGGGGGTCAGCAACCTGTAGATCGCGATCTACCAGTAGATCGTGAACAAGTGACTGGTAGATCTCGGTCTGGTCTTGCATTCCAAAGCATCAAACAGAGTGCAATGCAAAGGAATTACTTGTAAAGTTGAAGCTGTAGTAGGGAAGAAAAAACAAATAAGCCAATGCCTCCTATGTAGTGCCGGCTCCAGCCCCAAGCGGAGTGATACCAACCGCACTCCACCTCTTATCCCAAGTATCAGTATGCAGCGTGGCACCAGCAGCAGGAAAGAAGAGATCTTCAGGTCAGTGAAGCAATACACTGGGCATAATAGTACAATAATAGTACTCTGCGGTTTATCCACACCACGGGTGCAGTGTACCTGCAGCTTTCCTGCGGGTTTGCAGTTCTTAGCCATTGACTTCTATTATATCCTGCTGTTTTATCACGCCCAACTTTTTACGTGTCAACGAGCCCTAAGCATGCCACTGCCAAATGCAACTAAGGGCTCATTCACAAGTGCAGCAGGCACTTCTGCTCCTCTGAAAAGTGATCTGAGTGAGTGTTGACAGGTGGTGTGGAGGCAATATGTTGCCTCACCACCTGATTTAAAGCCATGATTGCCATGCAATGCACACGCTTGCAACACGGTAATGTGGCAATTAAATCAGGTCTGAGGAGGTGACCCTAAAACAAAAAGGAGACTCTAGAAAAATGATATTAAAATATCCTATATCTTCCTCAAAAAATAAAAATAAAATACATGTGATATAACAAAAACTAACTGCAAAGGGGTGGCAGGGGTAGTAGTAAGTAAGAACTGAAGTTGTTGGTGACACACACAAAACAATAATTCTATAAAGAACTGTTGGGTCTCTGCACTGTGACACACAGAGGATGACATAATAATATGTAACCAACCACCCGCACTACAGTGAACTGAAATGTAGCACAATACAACACAGTGAATACAGGGGGTACACACTATGTAGCCCACCATACTGCAACTCACTGTAATGTATCACAACACAGCACTGAGTAAAGCACTTTTAGCAGTATTGTATAGAATAGCAGCAACTATCTATCCCTGCAAACACTCTTGCAGCAATTCCTATCTACGCCACATCTCTTCAACACACACTGACTGTATAGAACACCTTTCTGTAGCACTTTATAGAATAGCAGACACTATCAACGCAAAAGCCCTATCAGCTCTACTTGCTACAAATCTCCACAAAAACTGACTAAAGGCCACTGAAAAGCCTAATGTTTATAGATAGGGGACTGGTAATTATGAAGACCCCCATTATTGGCCCTTCTAAGCCATCTAACCATAATTAAAGGGCTAGAAAGTGAACTTTTTGTAAGTATTTGCTATAGCTGTAAATGGCTGTATTCGTTTTCCGTCTTCCTGAACTGCAAATAATTTGAGTTCAGGTCAAACGTGCGTTCAACCTGAACCCAAAGCTCTTCCCTAGTTGTAGTCATTTGATGAGGACATGCCAACGAGAAATAGTCTTATGTTTATTTATCTAGGGTAATTTATTAACTTTCTGGAATAAAGGACTGACATTTTAAATTTATACTGTATAAACAGTTTAGACATCCTGGTTTTATTACCTACAAAATCATTAACACTATAATAAAGCTTTCTTAATTGCAATTTCAACAGCCTTGACAGTTGTTAGAACAACATGTACAGTATATTTATAGGTGAGCTTTGTCTGTGTTACTCACATTTTTTCCAGCATAAACGTGACCTTATTATGGCTCACATTTAATAAATTTAAATGGCATTCATACCTAAAAAATTTACAAATTGTGACACTATTATTTGTAAAATCATCATTTTTCTTTTTAAAGTCATGATTCACTAAAGAAAGAAAACTTTGAATTTATTTTATTCCGTAGAATCAGCCTACATGCTAAACTGTATTCCAGTTTAATTTGGGGGCTTTTTTTGTTCAGATGACCTCCCTGCTATTTGAATACGTACTGTATGGTTCCTGATATTATTTAAGGAGGAATTGCAGGTATAGATATTTTATACGTAGTTACATTGTAACTATGCATATACCACACTGAATATCGTAGAGCAGTATAGTACAGGGGCAGATCCAGAGTCTAGTCTCGGGAGGGGCACTGCCAGAAAATACGTTTTTTTGCAGGCAAGTTATCGGGGAAATGGCTGGTATTAGTGCTTCAATCATCCTGGCACCATGGTTGTTATGGTGTCAGGATGATTGAAGCGCATTATTTCTATTATTACATTGTTATATAAAATAAAATTGTTCAACTCACCATAATGCAGAATCAGTGGGAGGCCTGAGTGTGTCACTTGCCACCGTCGCCTGCCACCAGATGCGGATTGTCACTTGCCACGCCACCTGCCACACCTTGCGGATTGTCAATTGCCACTGTCGCCTGCCACCAGATGTGGATTGTCACTTGCCACGACACCTGCCACATGTTGCGGATTGTCACCTGCCACAAGTTTCGGATTGTCACTTGCCACGTCACCTGCCACACGTTGCAGAGTGTCACTTGCCACAGGTTGCGGATTGTCACTGCCATGTCCCTGCCACAAATGGCGGATTGTCACTTGCCTGCCACCAGATGCAGATTGTCACTTGCCATGTCTCCTGCCACAAATTGCGGATTGTCACTTGCCACGTCACCTGCCACTCGTTGCCGATTGTCACTTGCTGTGTCACTTTCCTGCTAAGGTGGGGATAGTCTCTTGCTGTGTCCCAGAGTCAGACTGCAGAGAGATGATGTAATTTCTCTGCTGCCCACGGCTGCCTGCTCAGTGAGGGTGGAACTGCAGGGATGCAGGGCGGGCAGTGAGAGATGATGTCATCTCTCTCAGCTGCCCACGCTCTCACCTGCCCGCGGAGCCACCCGCTCTCTCACCCGCCCGCTGAGCCGCACAGCTGCCCGGCCCGCCCATTCTCTCACCTGCCCGCCAAGCCGCTTAACTGCCCGGCCCGCTCGCTCTCTCAACCTCCCGCGGAGCCACTCGCTCTCTCAGCCGCCCGCCCGCAGAGCCGCCGCTCTCTCACCCGCCCACTAACTCACCCGCATTTAATTTCTCGGGGGGCAATTTCCCAGTTGCCTCCCTGTATCCCCCCTGGTATAGTAGCACTAAATATTGTAAGGCACAATGTAATACAGAGACATTTAGAAAATGTTTTATATTATTATCATTATTATTCAGGATTTACATAGCGCCAACAGTTTGTGCAGCGCTTTCCAATATGGGGGCAGACAATACAGTTACAATACAATTCAATACAGAAGGGATCAGAGGGCCCTGTTCATTAGAGCTTACAAGGGTCAAGTGGAACAAAAGGTAATAGCTGTGGGGGATGATCGGATGGAGAAAATGAAAATACAGTTGTTAGGTGTGGGTGGGATAGGCTTCTCTGAAGAGGAGGGTTTTCAGGGAAAGTCTAAAAGCTAATAGAGTAGAAGATAATTGGACAGATTGGGGTAAGGAGATGCATAGGATTGGAGAGGCTCTGGAAAAGTGCTGGAGGCGAGTATGGGAGGAGGTGATGAGAGAGCTAGAGAGCAGGAGATCTTGAGAAGAATAAGGAGACTGATTAGGTTGGTATTTTAAGACTAGGTCAGTGATGTAGCTGGGGGCAGATTTGTGGATGGCTTTGTAAGTAGTTGTTAGTATTTTGACAGAGTGGTTGGTAAGGTGGATGAGTCTGGCAGCAGCATTCATGATGGACTGAAGGGGGAAAGACTATGTAGAGGTAAGCCAATGAGGAGGGTGTTGCAGTAATTGAGGCGAGAGATGACCAGGGAGGGAATTAAGAGCTTTGTTGTGTCATTAGTTAGAAAGGGGCGTATTTTGGAGATGTTGCGGAGGTTGAAGCAGCAAGATTTGGACAGTGATTGGACATGGGGCTTAAAGGAGAGTTCAGAGTGCGAGACTACACCTAGAACCTTGGCATGTGGGGATGGGCTTATGGTTGACTGACACATCTGATAATAAATTAGTGATACGTGAGGAGACTGAAGGAGTGAGCTGAGGGGTAGAGACATAGATTTAGGTGTCGTCACAGTAGAGGTGGTATTGGAAGCCATGGGAGGCTGGCCCAGGGAGGAGGTGTAAATTGAAAAAAGGAGCGGTCCAAGAACAGAACCTTGGGGGACCCCAACAAAGAATCATGTCCTCATATGAAATATGCAACCCCATATTGTCTGGTTTCAGTACAGTATGAAGTATACAGAACTGAGAAAGATCAATAAGGTTAACCAACAATAAGTAAAATATGTCAGAAATGGACAAAATGTAATTCTAAAGTCAAAATACAGACCTTAAACAAGGATGATACAAGATATAAAGTCTGTAATGTTAAACATGGTATAAAAGTGTCAGGCAGAAGGGTAGGAGACGGAAGGAAGAGTGGTCCTATTGTTTTCATATATGGTTGGATGGTTTCAAGGTGTCCCCTATTTTAGCTGTAATATGTTTCATCCTTCTTATGTGTGCAATGGTATGGTACCAAGAAGTTGTGTTAGTGATGGGGTTTTAATGGTTCTCCAATTTAGAGGAATACATCTCCTAGTAGCCATCAGAATGTACATAGCCAGTCTTTTAAAAGGAATATAATTTCTTACATGGAAAGCACCCTTCATCACTGATTCATTTAATATGATTTTATGTGCCATTTTGGAAACCATTTTTTAAACTAACTGCTAAACTAACTTTAAGATAATGTGGATTTTGAAGAGCTATTATTGTGTTTTACATTTGACACTGTTAGCTGGACAAACCATCAGTGCGATATACATATCATCTCTTCATTCAGCAGTATCCTGATTGGTTAAAACTGTATACATACATTATCTGCTGGAGAATCAGTAACTTTAGATCTATAGATAATTATAATTATCCACTTTGCTTGCCGCTATAGATGGATTAGTATCTCCTGTGAGATTATAAGACGATTGTCGGTTTTAATATTTGTATATGAGAGGGGCATTGTTGGCTTTTCTTCAGGGGCTATATGCAGTTGAAATATATGACAATGAAGACAATGTGTATAATATACTTCTGCAAATTTAATAAAATTTGGTTGGATAAAAAAAATAATAATAAAGAATTCTGTATGTTTAGAATAAGACCCCTTTCACACTGAGGCAATTTTCAGGCGTTTTAGCCGTAGAAATAGGGCCTGTAAAGCACCTGTAAACTGCCTCCCATTCATTGCAATGGGTGCTTTCACACCCGGGCGGTGCGCTCGCGGGACGTTAGAAAAAGTCCTGCAAGCAGCATCTTTGGGGCAGTTTGAGAGCGCTGTATACAGCACTCCCAAAACACCCTGCCTATTGAAATAATGGGCAGAGCTTCCGAACCGCCTGAAAATCTCTTTGGAAGCGCCGCAACACAAGAGTTTTTAACCCCTTCTTTGGGTTTAAAAGGTCCCCGCTATCAGCCAAAAAGCGGCGCAAAAGCAGCACTTAAACAGCGCTAACAGCCGACGCTTTCAGTGTGAAAGTAGTTTTTCCTCCCATTGTTTTTTTTCTCTCGTGTTTTCGGAAAATAAAAGATAATTGGGAGTTGCACCCTACCCTTTTTATTTGGTGGTATTTACAGGGAAGTAACAAATAAATTTTATTTGTACAAGCATATTTAGGCCTGGTTCACGCTTGTGTGGCTCTGTAAGCTGCGTTTTGCACGGGCATGGCAGCCCGTTCGATTAAATGGGCTGCCATGCCTCCTGAAATCACAGGGAAAAGGTTGCTGCTTCATTTTAGAAATTGCAGCCCGCACGGAGACCACAAGTGCAGTTTGGTTCCTAGTGCGGGAAGCGGCTGCTGCGATTTCCAGTGCATATGGGTGCCATTAATGTATCTCTTGTGTTTTTCAAGTGTGTATCAAGCCTTATGCAAGCGAAATCTGAATGATTTTTCTTTTGAAAATCAGAAAGTTTGTGCGTTTTGTGATCCGATGGTGCCACCATTGGTTTTTCGAAATTCAACCAACCAGGCCTTCAATTTCACTTCGTGTTGCTACAGAAAAGAATTTTCGTGGCTGGGAATCTTCTTTTCTTTTCAGGTCACAGCTCATGTTAATTTATTTTTCGATTATATTTCTCGCATGATTCTCCCATCATTGATTAGAAATTTGTTTGTTTTCAAAAAATTTATCAACATGCTCGATCACTCAAACTCGATGGCCACGTGGAATATGGCCAGTGCTACAGCCCACTAATGGTTTGAAATTGGAACAAAAATTCGTAGTTATGATTTTCCAAAGAGAATTCTTTTTCATTTTATTCGAATTTTTAACATGTATGGCGAGAGTTAAACTGATTTAAAAATCATGTCGAATAGGAAGGAGAAGCTTCACAGATTTGTTCCAAATGTAAGGACTATACCAAATGTTAGTACTGTTTAGTGCCCAAATGGCTTCCCCTGTTGTGTATTTCAAAAACATGTAACCCCTAACTGCTGAACGTTTTGTTTACTAAAGCACTGTTGGGGGTATTTACTAAAGCTGGAGAGTGCAAAATCTGGTGCAACTCTGCATAGAAACCAATCGGCTTCCAGGTTATATTGCCAAAGCTTAACCGCTTGCCGACTGGCTCACGCCGATATACGTTGGCAGAAGGGCACATACAGGCATATTAATGTACCTGTACGTTGCCCTTCAAGAAGCGGCTTGCGGGCGCGCACCCGCTGCAAGCTCTGTGAGTGTAATTGCGGGTCCCGCGGACTCGATGTCCGCGGGTTACCCACAATCGTCTCACGGAGAGGAAGAACGGGGAAATGCTGATATAAACAAGCATTTTCCAGTTATGCCTAATGACAGGACACTGATCATAGCTCCCTGTAATCGGGAGCAGTGATCAGTGTCGTGTCACACGTAGCCCATCCCCCCCCACAGTTAGAATCACTCCCTAGAACACACTTAACCCCTACAGCGCCCCCTAGTGGTTAACCCCTTCACTGCCAGTCACATTTACACAATAATCAATGCATTTTTAATCGCACTGATTGCTGTATAAATGTAAATGGTCCCAAAATAGCGCCAAAAGTGTCCGATCAGTCCGCCATAATGTCGCAGTCACAATAAAAATCGCTGATCGCCGTCATTACTAGTAAAAAAAAAAAAATTTTATAAAAATGCCATAAAACTATTCCCTATATTGTAGATGCTTTAACTTTTGCGCAAAACAATCAATAAATGCTTATTGCGATTTTTTTTTACCAAAACTATGTATAAGAATACGTATTGGCCTAAACTAAGGAAAAAAAATTTTTTTATATATTTTTTGGGGATATTTATTATAGCAAAACGTAAAAAATAAAGCGTTTTTTTCAAAATTGTCGCTATTTTTTTGTTTATAGCGCAAAAAATAGGAACTGCAGAGGTGATCAAAGACCACCAAAAGAAAGCTCTATTTGTGGCAAAAAAAGGACGTCAATTTTGTTTGGGAACCACGTCGCACGACCGCGCAATTGTCAGTTAAATGGACGCAGTGCCGAATCGCAAAAAGTCTGTGTTTTTTTGCCAGCCAAATGGTCCGGGGCTGAAGTGGTTAATTGAAGAAGCTGAAGTTTGAAGCTGATTTGTCACCATGCATGGCTGCACCAGATTCTGAGTGCACCAGCTTTAGTAAATCTACCACTGTGTATCATAAACAAATGCATTTATTTCATAGAATATGGTTTCACTGTTTGTTCATCCCTTGTTCCATATCTGCATTGCTCATCTCTTGCAGCCACTTCTAGCCTACATGCATGCACTCCAACAACAGTAATTCTCAGGGTAAGTTTTCTGATAGTGACAACAGTGGACCATGCCTGTGCAATGTGAGTTGGCATTGTTAATTGTATTCTCTACTGGGAGAGCAGGTGACAGGGTGACATCATTGGAGAACAATTGACAGGGACACAGAGTTACTTTTATTAGGTAATATCTGGGTTTGTAAAGGCATCTGATAGCTTGTGGCTATTAAATAATATATCTAAATACATTTTTTTTGTACGTGGAGTTCAGCTGGGGCAGCTATATTTGTGTATGTGTATGCTGGATGTATTGGGTCCCTCTGCCTGCTTTTAAATACGTTTTAAAAAACGGGCTATAAAGCTAGCAACAACGCCTGGAAAAAAAAGGAGCGTTAAAAACGCGGTTTTATTAGCAATTTGATTTGGCGTCAGTGCGCATTTAATGTCGTTTGTAAGCGTTAACGCTAAGGTGCTTTTTTTAAAAAAAAAAACATCCTTCTGCTATTTTCCACTCCCAAATTACCCACATAAACATTTTTACAGCTTTAAAACGCTGACTCTAAAAAACGTCGGTATAATGCTAATGCGCGTTTTTGAGCTTTTTTCAGCTTCGGCGTCAAAGCAGCTCTAGCGCTGGAGCCTCAGAACGCGCTGGTCCTTGTTTTTTTTTGGAGCTTAAAAACGACCATGCCTGCTACAGCTCAAAAACGCCATGGTGTGTATGAGCCCATTGAATAACATGGAGTGGCGTTTTTAAGCAGCAAAAAAAGCTCAAAAAAGCTGCTGTTAAAACATCTGTGTGTATGAGGCCTAATTAGGAGAACACTGATACACCGTGGGAAATGAGCTTTATTTAAGGCGAAGCCCTGTAGGGAAGGAAGGGGTAGTTAGACAAGCGTTTTCCATATCACAGAATGTCTCTTGTTACACAACACTGGGTGTCCCTGATTGTACCTCACAACTGCCTGTGATAAAACCACACACACTAGGAAAGCTTGAGGGAAGGCCTCTGGCACACAAAACAGTAAAGGCAATTCTTAGCACTGTAAGGGCTCATGCACACTGCAGCTCAAATGAGCTCAAAGAAGCAGCTCCTACAGGGTTTTGAGTTTTTTTGAGCTCTTATTTTTTCTGCTTGGAAACTCCCCTCCATGTTAGCAATGTGTCCATTCACACTAGGGCTTTTTCAGGCATATCCTCCCACAGGCAGAAAAAACCCCCCACCAAACTCACGTTTTTGAGGGGAGCTAGCACCCCAAAGGGCTCAAAAAAACTCAAAAGAAGCTTGAAAACGTGTGAAAACATTTGTTCCAGCTTTTTGTTTTGTTTATACTGTGCTTAAATAAATGTTATCTGGGAGGGTTTGTGAAAAAAAAAACGCTTATGCTCAAAAAAGCTCAAAGAAGCTCAAAGGAGCTTGAAGAAGCTGGATTAAAACATGTACAAGAGCACAAAAAAAGCACAAGCATCTTCAAGCTGAAAAAAAAAGCTAAAATGCCTGAAAAAGCAGTTTTTTTTAGCTGCAGTGTGCATGAGCCCGAAAAAAAGAATCATGCAGCCAGGAATTGTTTCAGTGCTTCCAGGGCAGAATTTAAGGGGCCCATTCCTTTTATTGCTACACTATGGTTTCACTTAACTGCTTTTTATTGCAATGGACGTCTATGTGTTGGATGACTCATGGAAAACAATGCATGATCTCTATAGACAAATTTTGATCCACCTATGGACAGGCTGCTTGTACCGAAGTTAAGCTATCGATCGACTTCAGTACAACCAGCCTGTGGGGTTTTTCTCATCGATCACTGATCACTGCCGACGGCTATGACTAGAGAGGAAGGCTCCCTGCTCACAGAAACAATAGCTCCGTGGGAGAAATTCCCCCACCAACACTGGCTGTGTTGATGGGGGAATTGAGCAAAATTTCTTTCCTTCAACCTATGGTTGAAGGAAAGAAATTTCCATAATGTATGGAAGTTAGGAAGTTAAGATGAATTATTGTAGTGGCTAATGTATCCTACTTCTAGTGTCTAATACAATACCAGAAATATAATTAAGTTACAGTATCTCACATTTTTGTAAATATTTTATTCTATCTTTTCATGTGACAACACTGAAGAAATGACACTTTGCTACAATGTAAAGTAGTGAGTGTACAGCTTGTATAACAGTGTAAATTTGCTGTCCTCTCAAAATAACTCAACACACAGCCATTAATGTCTAAACCGCTGGCAACAAAAGTGAGCACACTCCTAAGTGAAAATGTCCAAATTGGGTCCAAAGTGTCAATATTTTGTGTGGCCACCATTATTTTCCAGCACTGCCTTAACCCTCTTGGGCATGGAGTTCACCAGAGCTTCATAGGTTGCCACTGGAGTCCTCTTCCATGATCATATCACAGAGCTGGTGGATATTAGAGACCATGTGCTCCTCCACCTTCTGTTTGAAGATGCCCCACAGATGCTCAATAGGGTTTAGGTCTGTAGACATGCTTGGGCAGTCCATCACCTTTACCCTCAGCTTCTTTAGGAAGGCAGTGGTCGTCTTGGAGGTGTGTTTGGGGTTGTTATCATGTTGGAATACTGCCCTGCGGCCCAGTCTTCGAAGGGAGGGGATCATGCTCTGCTTCAGTATGTCACAGTACATTAAATGGTAGGAACTACCAACCCGCGCAAATTGAAGCTGGTTAGACTAATATAAAATTGATTAAGGAGCAGCACGTTGTAATGATAATTGAAAAGAGAAAAGACAATAATTAACAAATTAATTACGACCGCGGTTTGTAATTAATTTGTTAATTATTGTCTTTTCTCATGTCACAGTACATGTTGGCATTCATGGTTCCCTCAATGAACTGTAGCTCCCCAGTGCCACCAGCACTCATGCAGCCCCAGACCATGACACTCCCACCACAATGCTTGACTGTAGGCAAGACACACTTGTCTTTGTACTCCTCTCCTGGTTGCCGCCACAAACGCTTGACACCATTTGAACCAAATAAGCTTATCTTGGTCTCATCAGACCACAGAACATGGTTCCAGTAATCCATGTCCTTAGTCTTCTTGTCTTTGGCAAACTGCAGGCTTTCTTGTGCATCATCTTTAGAAGAGGCTTCCTTCTGGGACGACAGCCATGCAGACCAATTTGATGCAGTCTGCGGCATATGGTCTGAGTACTGGCATGCTGACCCCCCCCCCCCACCCCTTCAACCTCTGCAGCAATGCTGGCAGCACCCATACGTCTATTTCCCAAAGGTAACCTCTGGATATGACGATGAGCATGTGCACTCAACTTTTTTGGTCGAACATGGCGAGGCCTGTTCTGAGTGGAACCTGTCCTGTTAAACCACTGTATGGCCACCATGCTGCAGCTCAGTTTCAGGGTCTTGGCAATCTTCCTATAGCCTAGGCCATCTTTATGTAGAGCAACAATTATTTTTTTCCAGATCCTCAGAGTTCTTTGCCATGAGGTGCCATGTTGAACTTCCAGTGATCAGTATGAGAGAGTGAGAGCGATAACACCAAATTTAACACACCTGCTCCCCATTCACACCTGAGACCTTGTAACACTAACGAGTCACATGACACCGGGGAGGGAAAATGGCTAATTGGGCCCAATCTGGAAATTTTCACTTGGGGGTGTACTCACTTTTGTTGCCAGCGGTATAGACATTAATGCCTGTGTGTTGAGTTATTTTGGGGGGGTGGGGGCAGCAAATTTATACTGTTATACAAGCTGTACACTCACTACTTTACATTGTAGCAAACTGTAATTTCTTCAATGTTATTACATTAAAAGATATAATAAAATAATTACAAAAATGTAAGGGGTGCACTCACTTTTGTGAGATACTGTATGTTTAAAGCAGATCTTTGTTGATGCAAGATCTGCTTTGTCTTACCCCTTACAGTAAGTACTGGGTAATTTAAATGTGTATGCAACCAAATAAGTGTGCCCAGAGCAGTGACTCCATTTTATGAAGGACAAGCTTAATAGATTCAATCCTCACCTGTAAACTTTAGAGTTCTAGAAAACTCAAATTACTCAGCCGATAGTTTATAGGTAGATATTTTATCCATAATATGTTAGCATTAGAAACATACAGCCTCCTCCCTCCTAGTATTCGTTTGGGAAGAGTGGAAAAGCAGCATTCTTGAATTTCTAATGAGCCCAGGACATCTCAACTGAACATGGCTGTACAGCCGTGGCCAAAAGTTTTGAGAATGACACAAATATTCATTTTCACAAAGTCTGCTGCTTCAGGGTTTTTAGATCTTTTTTTCAGATTACTATGGTATACTGAAGTATAATTACACACATTTCAAAGTGTCAAAGGCTTTTATTGACATATACATTAAGTTTATGCAAAGAGTCAATATTTGCAGTGTTAACCCTTCTTTTGAAGACCTCTGCTATTCGCCCTGGCATGCTGTCAGTCAACTTCTGGGCCACACCCTGACTGATAGCAGCCCATTCTTGCATAAACAGTGCTTGGAGTTTGTCATAATTTGTGGGTGTTTTTTTTGTTCACCCGCCTCTTGAGGATTGACAATAAGTTCTCAGTGGGTTTCAGGTCTGAGGAGTTTCCTGGCCATGGACCCAACATTTAAATATTTTGTTCCCTAGCCATTTAGTTATCACTTTTGCTTTATGGCAAGGTGCTCCATCATGCTGGAAAAGGCATTGTTCCTCACCAAACTGTTCTTGGGTGGTTGGGAGAAGTTGCTCTCGGAGGATGTTTTTTTACTATTCTTTATTCATGGTTGTGTTCTTAGTCAAAATTGCGAGTAAGCCCACTCCCTTGCCTAAGAAGCGACCCCACACATGAATGGTCTCAGGATGCTTTACTGTTGGCATGACCCAGGACTGATGGTAGTTCTCACCTTTTCTTCTCCGAACAAGGTTTTTCTAGATGCCCCAAACAATCAGAAACTAGATTTATTAGAGAAAATTACCCCAGTCCTCAGCAGTCCAATCCCTGTACCTTTTGCAGAATTTCAGTCTGTCCCTGATGTTTTTCCTGGAGAGAAGTGGCTTCTTTGCTGTCCTTCTTCACACCAGGCCATCCTCGGAAAGTCTTCACCTCACTGTGTGTGCAGATTCACTCACACTTGACTGCTGCCATTCCTGAGGAAGCTCTGCACTGGTGGTGCCCCAATCCCACAGCTGAATCAACTGTAGGAGACGGTCCTGGAGCTAGCTGGACGTTTTTGGGCACCCTGAAGCCTTCTTCACAAATGCAGTGGAAATGTTTTTTTATGGGATCAAGTTCATTTTCATGGCAAAGAAGGGCTTTTTATTTCATTGCAATTCATCTGATCACTCTTCATAACATTCTGGAGTATATGTAAATTATCATCATAAAAATTGAGGAAGCAGACTTTGTGAAAATTAATATTTGTATCATTATCAAAACTTTTGGCCACAGCTGTAGTTTTTGAAAAACAAAAATGTTCAGCTACTATCACAGACGTTGTATAGACAACACATTAATAAAAGCTGTTGCTTTGCCGCTAGACTTGCATACAGTGAAAATCATTATCCCAGGACTAAACTGGTGACACCATTACCGTTAGTTGTGTTCTCAGGTGCCCCTGTACCCTGAAATCCCAGTTTGTGTGCAACTATCCATGCCTTCTTGGAATGGCACCTGCAGGTCCCGGGAGAAGTTTAGGCTGGAACCCAAAAGCCTGTCACTGACATCCAGTATCCAGCACTTTACAGCAATGAAATGAAAATGTGAACTGAACTGAACGTTTGCTTTTATGATGAGCTCTGTCTGTCTGTTAAAGCTCCAGCCCCCTGACAAGCTGTATTAGCTGAGAGACGCAGGCTCCCTCTGTCTGCCTGGCTGCTGCCTGGGAGTTCTGCAACAATGCCCTGCAAACCACATGTTGAGTGTTTTCCCTCCCAGCAATGTAGCAGTTCTTAGCACTGTGTAAAATAAAAGCCTCCCCAGACCAATTCTCTGCCCTGTGCATATGCATTTTTGCCACGTTTTTACCTGTTCTTGCCATGTTTTTACTGCATTTGCAGCGTGTTTTTGAAAGTACATGTGACTAAAAAATGCATTGTAGGTGCATTTTTGATGTGTTTTTGATGCGTTTTTGCTGCGTTTTCCAGTGATTTCAATGGGGAGGTGCGTTTTTCGTGCGTTTTTTTTAACTGACCAAACATGCACCAAAAATGTGGCAAGTAAGTTTTTTTTACACCCCAACTGAAGCGCAACGGACCAGTGCAAAGACATACATAGCATTTAAAGTGAAGCATTTTTCTTCAGCTTTTCTTGTGCTTTTTTAACGCAAAAGCTACTCAGCCTAAGTCCAGGTGGTTATTAACAGAAAGAAGCTCAGGAGAAGAGCACACTGTACCTTATAGAGGGGTCAGTCTATACAGGCTTGTGTAACAAATGTTTCATAAGGGTCAGGGTTTCCGTGATGTAAGCCCAGCTTCTCCATACCCTTAATAAACTGCCACCATGGGCTGTAAACAGGTTACCTGCAGATTGATGCACATGTGCATGCAGAGTGCTCAAATCCTATCGCTATCACCTGTTTCTGGTCATGTGATGATAATGTCACAAGGGAAGTCTGGAGTAGAGGTGCTGTGCTGTTCTGAGGTCTGAAGGGAGTTTGGAGGGTCAAATAGGCTGATCTGAGGTCTGAAGATGGACTAATCAAGGGTCGGAAAGGCAGTTTAAAATGGGATGTTCAGAGGTCTGAAAAGAGGCTGATCGGGGGTCTAAAAAGTATTTGAAAAGGGGCTGATCTGAGGTCTGAATGTTCAAGGGGAACCAATCTGGGGCCTGAATATTAAAGGGGAACCAATCTCGGGCCTGAATTTTCAAGGGGAACCAATCTGGGGCCTGAATGTTCAAGGGGAACCAATCTGGGGCCTGAATGTTAAAGGGGAACCAATCTCGGGCCTGAATTTTCAAGGGGAACCAATCTGGGGCCTGAATGTTAAAGGGGAACCAATCTGTGGCCTGAATGTTCAAGAGGAACCGATCTGGGGCCAGAATGATAAGAAGAGTTCACTGAACACTGATGCTAGGGCATTTTTTTTACTTCTTTTGACATCATTTTTTTTTTGTAATTTTTCCTCTTTCAAACATTTTGGCATTTTTTTAAATCCCACCTACCAATAATGCCAAGCATTTTTATCCAACTGACCAATGATGCAGGACATTTTTTCCCACTGACCACCAACAGCAGGAAATTTAATTTTTCTCCTTCTGACCCAAGTTGCTGGCCATGATTTCCCCCACTTACCATCCCACCTAACAGTGGGGCATTTTTTTCTTTCTCCCACTGACGACCCATGCCAGGACATTTTTTTCCTTCCATTGACAGTTGATGTAACAGGGGTTGATGTACTAAAACTTGAAAGTGCAAAATCTGGTTTTAGTAAACTCCACTGTGCTACATAATCTTAACCAATGCACTCTAAGTAACTGCTGTTGCTTCAGCAGTTATTAAGTTGCACAGTAGTGGTACAAGACTGCAGCAAACATGTGCAGTGAATACTGTGCATTGACCCAGACTCTATTTAACAACTTGACCTCCGGAAGATTTACCCCCCTTCATGACCAGGCCATTTTTTTGTGATACGGCAGTGTGTTACTTTAACTGAAATTTGCGCAGTCATGCAACACTGTACCCAAATAAAATGTATGTAATGTTTCTCCACAAATAGAGCTTTCTTTTAGTGGTATTTTTTTATATTTTTTACAATATAAAAAAAAAAAACAATATTTTTTACTTTCTGCTTTAAAACATATTCAATAAAAAAATTAAAAAAATCGAATTTCTTCATAAATTTAGGATAATATGTATTCTGCTACATATTTTTGGTAAAAAAAGACTCATTCAGCATATATTGATTGGTGAAAGTGAATGTTATAGCGTCCACAAGCTATGGTATATGTTTATGGATTATTTTTTTTTAATACTAGTAATGGCATCAATCAGTGACTTATAGCGGGACTGTGATATTGCGGCATGCAATCAGACACTAACTGACACTTTGCGGGAACCAGTGATGATAGTGATCAGTGCCAAAAATATGCACTGTCACTTTACTAATGGGACCGGCTGGGAAGGGGTTAAACATCTAGGGTGATCAAAGGGTTAACTGTGTGCCTAGCCAGTGTTTTTGTGACATGTGTGTGCTGCTTTTACTAGGGGAAGAGATGGATTTTAATCACTGCTTTGCGGGTACACAAAATCCACCCCTTCTCCTCTGTCAGAACAGAGATCTGCCTTGTTTACATAGGCAAACCTCCATTCTGTGTGTTTTACCAATAATTGGCGGGTGCCGGGGTGAACATCCAGTGCCCAGCACCCGCAGATCGGCTTCTGCTGCGATTAATCACAGCAGAGTGCTCCCTCTGTAGGCAGAAGTACAGAATTACACACACATAGATATATTTATATATAATATATACATACATATACGTGATGCTGCACAGGTGGCCACCCTGTAGCAGTATATCTGCTATGGAGTGGTCCAAAACTGGGTAATCATACTGCTTTAAACCACATCCACGTCCAAAATGTAGCAAAGAGTAGAGAAAAAAAAAGTAGAAAAGTGTCGCACTCACATTTCACTGCAGGACAGGCAGTGCGCTGCATTATCATTCCTCTAGGCGACACATGTCAAGCACAAGGCCAGAGGGCCGAACATGGCCCTCCAGGCCTTGTTATGTGGCCCTTGCACCCAGTTTTGCAGCCAGAACATGGTAGAACTCCATCTTGCCACCTCCAGCTCTCACCGTCTGCTTCTGCTCCCAGCAAGGTGAAGCAGAGCCACCTACAAAGGGAGGTACTAGAGTCAGTTAAGGTAGGAGAGAGAGATGCAAGAGAGATTTGGGGAGGGGGGTTTGGGTTGCACACTGTGCATAGTGCACCCCTAAACTCTGCACTCTGTACACAGCCCTCCCCTGAACTCTGTATGTAAGGCACTCGCGAACCCTGCACTCTGTGCATACCACATTCCTGAACTCTGTACACAGCACACTCCTAAATTCTGCACTTTACGTAGCACACTCCAGATATAACTGGCCCTTTGAGGGCAACCATACTGCTAATGTGGCCCACAATGAAATTGAGTTTGACACCCCTGCTCTAGGCCTTCCCCTGATGAAAGTCTGATGTTCGGAGGTATGTATAGTGCCCAGGCTACACATAGAGACTTAGGAAGTTTCATTGCTAAAGCAGGAAATGTATGTGTCACTTGCCTGGCTTTGCAGTGTGGCAGAAATGTGCAACCAAAATCACTATAGAGAATGACAAAGCTGGCAGGCTAAACAGTTACCAAAAATGCACTATACTTAAAGCTGAACTCTAGGCAATTTTTCTTACCATGCAGTGGGGCTGTGCGTGCACTGCATGGGTTAACTGCTCAATTTTGTCTAGGGAATAGGAGAGACGAGATATACTCACCTAATCCTCCAATCCTCCCTGTGCAAGACTGGTCTGTGCAGCGCCTGCATCCCCTCCTCCCCCATGGTCTAGCAGTCTGAGGTCGTGGAATGTTCCTGACATCATCACACCCATAGACCAGCTCTGGACCTGAAGACATCAGGAACAGTCCACCGCTGGATGTGGGGGAGCACCGTTTTCTGGAGGATCAAAAGATCAGGTGAGTATATAAGTTCTGTGTTCACCCATAGACAAAAGGAGCAGTTAACCCACGTAGTGCGGGCACAGCCCCACTGCATGGGAGAACATTTTTGACCAGTTAGGCTTTAAGCTTCATATTTACAGTATCTCTTTGCTAGGAGTCTGGATTTAAAAGTTATTGTTCTCGTTATGTATAACAATATATCAGAGCCACACGTTGTTCTTCCCTGATCCAATACTGTACTTTGTTAGTCTAAAACATCATGGTGATATACTTGATGGTTACAGGGATCAGAATATAGAATGACCAAAACATGTGTCATTTTTCTAAGAACAACGTATGCTGCTCCGCCACACACTGCAGGTAAGCTCATGACATAATAAAGTGTTAAAGAATAATTGAAAGTCCTACTTTGCCTTGCTTGACAGAGCCTCCTGGCACAACAAGTTCAGTGTGCACAAAGTGGTTCTTGTTTAAACTCATATGGTCCAAGTTTGTGTGAAGACATATTGATGGATGGTGTGGTTGACAAGATAATTACTGTAGCATTTTGCTAAAGGCTGTTTTGTGTTCTGATCTGGAATAACGTAACTAGCATAGGTAAGTAGCATAAGCTGGCGAGGCTTAGTGTGTTTATAGAAGACACAGGACAGTGCAAGAATACTCGTATATCTATTGAACATTGTTGGCGAAATGCTTTGACTTCAGAGCTATGCCATATGTCTGTAACTTGGAAATATGCAATGGATTGAAGGAAAATGTGAAGAAATTAAATAAAGCATTGTTTGGATTATGTGTATATTTCCATTCTAGTAACTTGTGACTAATATCCACATGGGAATAATTACTTAACACTGCTTTGGTACATTTAAAGGGGATTTTTCACCTTACCCTATTATAAGTGCTTTCATATGTCATGTTATATGATGTATAACATAAAAGATTATATAACATATAATGTTGTATGTTGTTTAAGTGTAAATGAAATAGAGCATGCTGGCATGATGAAGAGGTGCTGCCTCGAAATACGTTAGCCAGGATATTAGAGTTCAGCCTTCGAATGAGGCACTAATGGACGGATGAGATGCTCCTGTAGCGTGACCCCTGAAGGAGCCGCTGGTTAAGATGGGTCCTCTGTTCCTGGACTCGACCTTCTCAAACACCTCAGTCCCTCTGACACACCAACACACAGAGTATCACAGGAAATCACATACAGTAACACTAAGTCCCCAGCAATGAGGCTATTTTCAAAAAATCCCAGGCACCAAATCAATTAGTAAAAGACAAACATATTGTTGTCAAATAAAGTTAGCAACAAGCATGATGAGATAAAGGGTAGGATAAAGCGATGTTTCTCATCCTTTTTTCAGTCAATGCATCCTTTAAAATTATAGACAATCTCAAGGCACCCTTTAAAATTATGGACAGTCTCGAGGCACCCCATTCTATAATGTAAAAAAATCTATTCTAATAGTTATACATACCGTATGTTTCGATCCATAAGACACACCTGACCATAAGATGCACCTAAGTTTTAGAGGTGGAAAACAAGAAAAAAAATATTCTGAACAAAATGGTGTCCACTGACCAGACCAAAGCATGCTCTCATCATAAATCATGGAAAACATAATTTTGGGCAAAAAGGCAGGCTGGCCTAGTGTTACTTACTTTTTTAGCAGTCCAGGCCCTGGTGTCTGCGGCTATAGAGACACCATTCCGACAGCAGGCAAAAGGGGGCTCCTCCAGGCAGCTCCTCCTCCTTCATGGTCACCTGACCCCTTCATTTCCGTCCCCCTGAGCTGAATAGGAGGACAACCACGGTGCTGGCCGGGTGAACGGCGCTGGCCCAAGGAGCAGCCCAGCTGCCTTAGGGGAGTAATGGATGGGGACTGGGGCCAAAAGGACATGAATGTGGCCCTCTCCGCGTAGTCGGCCGTGGAGCCGCCCACAGAGAGGCTGGCAACGGGTAAGCAGGGCCAGTCCGAGCAGCTGCACAGGAAGTCAGAGACTCAGGACCCAAGATGACATGCGGCCCGGCAGCCCCGGCCGGTGGCGTCGGCGATGGGGGGGGGTGCCTGGTCAATATTAGCGCCATAAGACACACAGACATTTTTTTTTTGGGGGGGGGGGTGTGTCTTATGGAGCGAAAAATATGGTAATGCAGCAACATCCACGCGTAGGACACCCAATGTTATATTGGGCCCTTTAAGAGCGTTGATGCACTTAATGACAGTCCTGATGAACCTGCATGCAGTTAAAGTATACTATAGGGTGGTATAGTCTTTGGACAGATACAATATGGATGCACCTGGTAAAGGTGCATCAGATGTAGTGACAGTCCCACATAACAGTGGTATGGAGTTGGTATAGGTGCAGTATTAATGCGGGTCTTTGTTATAGGTGCCATGTAAGGCCGGAATAGATGCTGTCTGTGCGGAGTATGGTTAGGGTCCTGTGCCTCCATCACTCAGTCTCTGCTAACAGTGTAAAGCGAGCGGGGAGATCACACAAGCAGCTGTCAGCCTGCTACACTCCCTATAGAAATTATTTGAGAAGCAGGTCTATACAGCGTTTGTGAGTACAATATGTCTTTTTTAACCCATTCAAGATTTTCTGAGGCACTATCCCTATGCCAATGCACTCTGTGCTTTATTTACAGTTTTTCTGAGGATTCCCTGGTCCGGAAAGAGCTGCAAGAAGGTGGATGTTTTTTCTACTACATTGTTAAAGAAAGAGACTTTGGGGGGGGGGGATTTACTAAAACTGGAGAGTGCAGAATCTGGTGCATCTCTGCACAGAAACCAATCAGCTTCCAGGTTTTATTGCCAAAGCTTAATGGAACAAACTGAAGTTAGAAGCTGATTGGCTACCATGCATTGCTGCACCAGATTCTGAATGCTCCAGTTTTAGGAAATCTCCCCCTTTGTGCCAATAGTTAGATCTTTGGTAGTCAGATAGGTTGATTTACTAAAGGTAAATAGACCTTGCACTTTGCCAGTGCAGTTGCTCCAGAGCTTAGTAAATGGAGTAAAACATCACTTTGAAAAGAATACCCAATTACACGCAGGGAAAATAAAGAAAAACAGCATTTGTGCTTGCACATAATTGGAGGATGGAAGTCAGCAGAGCTTCCTCTCATTTACTAAACTTTGAAGCAGCTGCACTTGTAAAGTGTACAGTCTACCTATTAAATCAATCCCATATACTTCTAGATTACATTGCTGTTGAGTGCTGGCATTGATTTATCATGTTTGGTTATATGTTAATTAAAGTACAATATAGGCAAATAAAGTACAATATAGTAAATAAAGTACTATAGGCAAAACTTTTTCTACACTTTGGATAGAGTAGGGGAGAGTTATAGTCAGATTTTTTCCCATCTATGCCCCATTGTGGGGATTTCCCTTCACATCCTGTCACATAGCCAAAGAGGAAGTGAGAGGAAATTGCTAAAGGCAAATTTTTTTTCTCGTTTTGTTTAAAGTAGAGAGGGATTAAAACCCCTGCCAGTTATTATTGCTGTCTGTACCCATGTTAAAGAGGAGCTCCAGTCTGTAAAAAAAAATTTGAAAAGTCAGCATCTACAAATACTGTAGCTGCTGACTCTTAATATAAGGACACTTACCTGTCCAGGGATCCCGTAATGTCGGCACCCGAGTTGATTATTGACAACCATTTTCCTACTGCGCATGTGCGAGTTGCGCTACGCTTTCTGAATGGCCCCACCATCTTCTGGGACCTGTGTGTGAAGGAGGAGGGGATGAAAATGTCGTAGATCGGCGATCTTACCCGGAAGTGGGAGCGGGTACCTGTCAAAACCATGTACCCGCTCCTAGACATGTGCAATTCGTTTTGTTCTGAATTAGTTTTTCAACTAATTTCGACAAATTTGTTCATTTGGAAATATCCGAATTAACGAAAACCCGTTTAACAAATTCTTACGTATATTTGAAAATTCGTAAATACGAAAATCTGAAAACCCAAAAATGTGAAAATCTGAAATAATAGCTAACTAATAATAACTTAACTATTACTAACTATTAATTTATAGGTATTGGAATTTTTTTTTACACTTGGCTGTTAGTGAACGTAATGAATACGAATTTATCCGAAGTTACAAATTATCCAAAATAACGAATGCTAAATCTAAACGAATGGAATGTAACTAATTAATAATAATAAATAACAATAATAATAAAAAATGTTTTATTATTATTATTATTATTTATTATTAATTCGTTCCATTCCATTTGTTTAGATCATTGTAAAGCGCTGCGTAAACTGTTGGCGCTATATAAATCATGAATAATAATAATATTTGTTACATTCACTAACAGACAAATTTAAAAGGAAATTCCAAAACCTATAATTTAATAGTTAGTTGTTATTAGTTAGTTAGTTGGTTAGTTATTCTTTAAAAAAAATGTGGCTATTCTTAGCTTATCTCTTTACAGCAACCATCTCGTTGTTGTGTATTAGTAAAACGAATTGCTATATGAAAAACGTTATGATTGACTGGCTTCTTGACATTTGGAGTAGCCTATTATTTAGGAAACCTCTTATGCAGATAACCTCCAGTAAAATACCATTACTATGGTATGTTAAAGCGATAGTAAACATGCTTAAATAAGAAAAAAAAAATTCCCTGCAAGGTATGCAGTGCATACTAGTGTATTACAAAAGACTTACCTTGAAGTGAAAGCCTCCAGCGGTACGCTATGACCGCTGACATGGCTTTCATCTTCACCCGGTCTTCCTTCTGGGTTGGTTTGCGGGCTCTGACTGCTTTAATGTCCGAACTGTGATGACGTCAATCTCACACATGTGCGCAGGAGTCTCAGCCGCGGCACACAGCTCTGAGGAGACCGCATGAGTATGACGTCACCGGCTGCAGAGACACTGAATATCTCCTGAATCGTGCACATTTAGGAGATATTTTTTGTACCAATAGGTAAGCTTACAATAAAGCTTACCTGTAGGTACAAATGTCCAGTGGGAGTTTATTACCACTTTAGGAAGCTACCATCACTGCTTATGAATCAAGAAATGTTCTCACTGATGCAGGAAAGTAGACTACTGTATATGAACCTAAGCAAAGTGAATTTGAATAAACTTGAGTGACTGGTCCCCAAATTTATTCTCTTTATGAGACTTTTCAGCGCTGGCACATTAAATCTCCCTCTACTATATGTGGTACCATAGGTGTGCACACGGGGTGTCCTGGGTGTGCCTGGGCACACCCTAATCACTCTGTGTGGATTCCTCCTTCTGCCCTACTGACACGATTCACTGTCCTCTTCCCTACTGACATCATCCACTACCCTACTGACCATGTCCACTACCCTACTGACCATGTCCACTACCCTACTGACCATGACCACTACTCTACTGACCATGTCCACTACCCTACTGACCATGTCCACTACCCTACTGATCATGACCACTACCCTACTGACCATGTCCACTACCCTACTGACCAAGACCACTACTCTACTGACCATGTCCACTACCCTACTGATCATGACCACTACCCTACTGACCATGTCCACTACCCTACTGACCATGTCCACTACCCTACTGACCATGTCCACTACCCTACTGACCATGTCCACTACCCTACTGACCATGACCACTACCCTACTGACCATGTCCACTACCCTACTGACCATGACCACTACTCTACTGACCATATCCACTACCCTACTGACCATGACCACTATCCTACTGACCATGACCACTACTCTACTGACCATATCCACTACCCTACTGACCATGACCACTACTCTACTGACCATATCCACTACCCTACTGACCATGACCACTACCCTACTGACCATGACCACTACCCTACTGACCATGTCCACTACCCTACTGACCATGTCCACTACCCTACTGACCGCGTCCACTACCCTACTGACCATGACCACTACCCTACTGACAATGTCCACTACCCTACTGACCATGTCCACTACCCTACTGACCATGACCACTACTCTACTGACCATATCCACTACCCTACTGACCATGATCACTACTCTACTGACCATATCCACTACCCTAATGACCATGACCACTACCCTACTGACCATGACCACTACTCTAGTGACTTACATTGTCCACTGTCCTTCTGACACCAACCTCTGCCCTACCAGCACATCCACTGCTCTACTGACAGCCTCCACTGTCCTACTGACACCGTCAATGTGTTAATACATTATAAAATGTTTGTTTACATTTATTTATAAAAGTGTGTGTATATAGATATATATATAGATATATATATCTATATACAAACTCACCGGCCACTTTATTAGGTACACCTGTTCAGTTGCCTGGTAACACAAATTGCTAATCAGCCAATCACATTGCAGCAACTCAATGTATTTAGGCATCTAGACGTGGTGTAAATGACTTGCTGAAGTTCAAACAGAGCATCAGAATTGAGAAGAAAGGGGATTTAAAAGACTTTAAATGTGGCATGGTTGTTGGTAATAGGCGGGCTGGTCTGATTATTTCAAAAACTGCTGATCTACTGGAATCTTCACGCACAACCATCTCTAGGGTTTACAGAGAATGGTCCGAAAAAGAGCAAATATCCAGTGAGCGGCAGTTGTGTGGATGAAAATGCCTTGTTGATGTCAGAGGAGAATGTTCCAGATGATAGAAAGGCAACAGTAACTCAAATATCCACACACGTTGAACCTTGAAGCATATGGGCTACAGCAGCAGAAGACCACGCCGGGTGCCACTCCTGTGAGCTAAGAACAGGAAACTGAGGCTACAATTTGCAGAGG
Organism: Lithobates clamitans; assembly: GCA_037952925.1. Classification (NCBI taxonomy): domain Eukaryota; kingdom Metazoa; phylum Chordata; class Amphibia; order Anura; family Ranidae; genus Lithobates; species Lithobates clamitans. The sequence goes on along the minus strand of JBBGZY010000276.1, from coordinate 875,474 downwards.
CTCACCAAACTGGACAATAGAAGATTGGAAAAACATTGCCTGGTCTGATGAGTCTCAATTTCAGCTGCGACATTAAGATGGTAGGGTCAGAATTTGGCTTAAAAAACATGAAAGCATGGATCCATCCTGCTTTGTATCAACGGTTCAGGCTGCTGGTGGTGTAATGGTGTGGGGGATATTTTCTTGGCACACTGTGGGCCCCTTAGTACCAATTGAGCATCATTTAAACACCACGGCCTACCTGAGTATTGTTGCTGACCATGTCCATCCCTTTATGACTACAATGTACCCATCTTCTGATGGCTCCTTCCAGCAGGATAATGCACCATGTCACAAAGCTCCAATCATCTCACCACTGGACAATGAGGTCTCTGTACTCCAATGGCCTCCACACTCACCAGATCTCATCCAATAGAGTATCTTAAGCTGGATACACACTATACAATTTTCTTTAGATTTTTCCCTTTAGATTTACCAAAACCATATCATATGGGGTCAAACCTAAACACTTTCAATTTGTATGCAAGCCCTTGCACTACGTAGTTGAAGGTAAATCTAAAGGAAATTGAACAACAACAGTTTGTATATTGTGTATTCAGTTTTTGGGATGTGCTGGAACGGGAGATTCGCATCATGAATCTGCAGCCGGCAAATCAGCAGCAACTGCTTGATGCTATCATGTCAACATGGACCAAAGTCTCTGTGCAATGTTTCCAACACCTTGTTAAATCTATGCCACGAAGAATGAAGGCAGTTCTGAAGGCAAAAGGGATCCAACCTTGTACTAGCAAGGTGTACTTAATGGCCATGGCCGGTGAGTGTATTTATACACAGCTGGAAGTAGGAAGCTGTATTGGCAGCCTCACCTATTTCTCCATCCAGACCCCACTCCGGGACTGAGCACGTATAGTGCAGGGACGTGCAGTCAGGGGAGGCAGGTGAGGAGAGGGTCATAGTTCAGCGACCTGGGGTCACAGAGACCTCAAATTTGGTGGGTAGGTAGCCGAAGTCCTACCCCACTACTGGTCAAAATTGGGACCTATAGTTCTGGAGATACGGGGCTTTGTGTGTAGCCTGTCATACAGAGTGGCCAGTTTAAGCTGACACACTCTGTGAGAGTGAGAGGATGAGCTCACAGTGCCTCTCACTTCTTGTCAGAGGCACTGAGCTCAATGGATAGCTTGGAGCCTTGGACCAATGGTAAAGTACCACTGGCCCCAGCTGTCCAATAAAAATGCTGCAGTGGAGGCATGCCTCTCACTGCAGAGTCTTTTAGACACATGCTCCCTTCCAATCCAGCCCTCATAACTAGAAGGTAAAAAACATCGGTTTATGGGTATTAACCCACAATCCCATGTTTTTCTCACACAGTTAAGAGGGAGAATGAGAATCTGCTGACGAAAAGGTTCTTTTTTAATCAAGCTAAATCATATATTATTATGCTATATGTTAGAAGATAATCATTTATTATTTATCTATTTACTGTGAAATTACTGGTTGGAAGTTATAACTTCAAACTTCAACAATTTGTCCGTTAGGCCGCCTGCTTGAGTACATATTTTGACAATATAGTAAATTATCTTAAAAACAATATATAATAATTATTTATATATTACTTACTTATGGTAATTAACCCCTTGCCACCCAGGCCAATTCTGATACTTCTCTCCTACATGTAATAATCAACATTTTTTTTTGCTAGAAAATTACTCAGAACCCCAAAACATTATATATCATTTTTTAGCAGACACCCTAGAGAATAAAATGGTGGTTGTTGCAACTTTTTCTGTTACACGGTATTTGCGCAGCAATTTTTCAAACACTTTTTTTTTTTGGAAAGAAACTATTTCATGAATGGAAAAAAAAACCCACTAAAGTTAGCCCAATTTTTTTTGTATACTATGAAGGATGAAGTTACGACGAGCAAATAGATACCTAACATGTCACGCTTTAAAATTGCGCACACTTGTGAAATGACGCCAAACTTCAGTACTTAAAAGTCTCCATAGGCGACGCTTTAAATTTTTTTTACAGATTACATGTTTAGTGTTACAGAGGAGGTCTATTGCTAGAATTATTGCTCTCGCTATAACGATCGTGGCGTATGTAACCTGTGTGTATCTGGCTCTGATACTAGCCAGTGCCTCACCAGCCACTGACCTCACCGCACGTCCCTGGTATAGTGAATGTAAGTAGCAGCTATTCAGTCTGGATTAATGCACCTGCGCAGGATGCCAGAGCCGGGGGTGGTGTTGCTACACTACAGAGCCGCATGTACTGTGACGCGGCTAGTGCTGCGGTGTGGGGGAAGATTCTTTTGATTACCTGGTGCCCAATGCCCAGCGGTCAGCAAAGGGGAGCCTAGCGTGTCCTCTGATTGGGGGTTTAGACCCAAAGACAAGATCATAAAGTTTCTCTTTTATTTTAGATTTTTAGTGTAAAATGGGGACTTTAGTGCAAATAAGAACTTTTTGTGCATTAGGCTCAATTCACTAAAATGTTATTTTATCTCATGATAATTTTCTTCTAAAAATGTTCAGTTCACGAATATCCTGTAAATATTACATATATGTGTCGTTTTCAATAATAAAAGAGTACTATATTTTCAAAAGGCTTATTTTCTCAGGAATTGTTATTTTATTTCATGCAAAACTTTTTTTTATTACCACCTTAAACAACTTTTTTTTTCGGCTGTCCTAAAAGAAATATATTACTGGACGTCAAAGTTATCACCGGCTTGAAGTCAGCAGTTTTTAAAGAATAACTCCACTTTTAGTGAGGAAAAAAAACATTCCCCTCTGGGTGATCTATGTACATTGAAGGGATTTTAACCACTTCAATACCGGGCACTTTCACCGCCTTCATGCCCAGGCCAATTTTCAGCTTTCTGCGTTGTCACACTTTGAATGACAATTGAGCAGTCATGCAATGCTGTACCCAAACAAAATGTTTACCAGTTTTTTTAAACAGATTTTGGTGGTATTTAACCACTTGAGCCCCGGACCATTATGCTGCCTAAGGACCAGAGGTCTTTTTACAATTCGGCACTGCGTCGCTTTAACTGCTAATTGCGCGGTCATGCAATGCTGTACCCAAACGAAATTTGCGTCCTTTTCTTCCCACAAATAGAGCTTTCTTTTGATGGTATTTGATCACCTCTGCGGTTTTTATTTTTTGCGCTATAAACGGAAAAAGACCGAAAATTTTGAAATAAAAAGAATATTTTCTACTTTTTGTTATAAAAAAAATCCAATAAACTAAATTTTAGTCATACATTTAGGCCAAAATGTATTCGGCCACATGTCTTTGGTAAAAAAAATGTCAATAAGCGTATATTTATTGGTTTGCGCAAAAGTTATAGCGTCTACAAACTAGGGTACATTTTCTGGAATTTACACAGCTTTTAGTTTATGACTGCCTATGTCATTTCTTGAGGTGCTAAAATGGCAGGGCAGTACAAAACCCCCCCAAATGACCCCATTTTGGAAAGTAGACACCCCAAGGAAATTGCTGAGAGGCATGTTGAACCCATTGAATATTTATTTTTTTTGTCCCAAGTGATTGAAAAATGACAAAAAAAAAAAAAAAAAAATATTTACAAAAAGTTGTCACTAAATGATATATTGCTCACACAGGCCATGGGCCTATGTGGAATTGCACCCCAAAATACATTTAGCTGCTTCTCCTGAGTATGGGGATACCACATGTGTGGCACTTTTTGGGAGCCTAGCCACGTACGGGGCCCCGAAAACCAATCACCGCCTTCAGGATTTCTAAGGGTGTAAATTTTTGCTTTCACTCTTCACTGCCTATCACAGTTTCGGAGGCCATGGAATGCCCAGGTGGCACAAAACCCCCCAAAATGACCCCATTTTGGAAAGTAGACACCCCAAGCTATTTGCTGAGAGGCATATTGAGTCCATGGAATATTTTATATTTTGACACAAGTTGCAGGAAAGTGACACTTTTTTTTTTTTTTTTTTTTCATAAAGTTGTCACTAAATGATATATTGCTCACACAGGCCATGGGTATATGTGGAATTGCACCCCAAAATACATTTAGCTGCTTCTCCTGAGTATGGGGATACCACATGTGTGGGACTTTTTGGGAGCCTAGCCGCGTACGGGACCCCGAAAACCAATCACTGCCTTCAGGATTTCTAAGGGTGAAAATTTTTGATTTCACTCTTTACTGCCTATCACAGTTTCGGAGGCCATGGAATGCCCAGGTGGCACAAACCCCCCCCAAATGACCCCATTTTGGAAAGTAGACACCCCAAGCTATTTGCTGAAAGGCATGGTGAGTATTTTGCAGCTCTCATTTGTTTTTGAAAATGAAGAAAGACAAGAAAAAACATTTTTTTTTTTCTTTTTTCAATTTTTAAAACTTTGTGACAAAAAGTGAGGTCTGCAAAATACTCACTATACCTCTCAGCAAATAGCTTGGGGTGTCTACTTTCCAAAATGGGGTCATTTGGGGGGGGTTTGTGCCACCTGGGCATTCCATGGCCTCCGAAACTGTGATAGGCAGTGAAGAGTGAAATCAAAAATTCACGCCCTTAGAAAGCCTGAAGGCGGTGCTTGGTTTTCGGGGTCCCGTACGCGGCTAGGCTCCCAAAAAGTCTCACACATGTGGTATCCCCGTGCTCAGGAGAAGCAGCAGAATGTATTTTGGGGTGTAATTTCACATATTCCCATGGCATGTTTGAGCAATATATCATTTAGTGACAACTTTGTGCAAAAAAAAAAAAAAAAAAAAAAAAATTTGTCTCTTTCCCGCAACTTGTGTCGCAATATAAAATATTCCATGGACTCGACATGCCTCTCAGCAAATAGCTTGGGGTGTCTACTTTCCAAAATGGGGTCATTTGGGGGGGTTTTGAACTGTCCTGGCATTTTATGCACAACATTTAGAAGCTTATGTCACACATCACCCACTCTTCTAACCACTTGAAGACAAAGCCCTTTCTGACACTTATTGTTTACATGAAAAAGTTTTTTTTTTTTGCAAAAAAATTACTTTGAACCCCCAAACATTATATATTTTTTTAAAGCAAATGCCCTACAGATTAAAATGGTGGGTGTTTCATTTTTTTTTTTTCACACAGTAATTGCGCAGCGATTTTTCAAACGCATTTTTTGGGGAAAAAACACACTTTTTTAAATTTTAATGCACTAAAACACGCTATATTGCCCAAATGTTTGATGAAATAAAAAAGATGATCTTAGGCCGAGTACATGGATACCAAACATGACATGCTTTAAAATTGCGCACAAACGTGCGGTGGCAACAAAATAAATACATGTTTAAAAGCCTTCAAAAGCCTTTACAGGTTACCACTTTAGATTTACAGAGGAGGTCTACTGGAAAAATTACTGCACTCGATCTGGCCTTCGCGGCGATACCTCACATGCATGGTGCAATTGCTGTTTACGTTTGACGACAGACCGCCGCTTGCGTTCGCCTTAGCGCGAGAGCAGGGGGCGACAGGGGTGTTTTTTTTTTGTTTTGTTTTTTTCTTTATTATTTTTTTGCTTTTTTAATCTTACTTTTAAACTGTTCCTTTCATATTTTTTTTTTTAATCATTTTTATTGTTATCTCGGGGAATGTAAATATCCCCTATGATAGCAATAGGTAGTGACAGGTACTCTTTTTTGAAAAAATTGTGGTCTATTAGACCCTAGATCTCTCCTCTGCCCTCAAAGCATCTGACCACACCAAGATCGGTGTGATAAAATGCTTCCCCAATTTCCCAATGGCGCTATTTACATCCGGCGAAATCTAAGTCATGAAATACTCGTAGCTTCCGGTTTCTTAGGCCATAGAGATGTTTGGAGCCACTCTGGTCTCTGATCAGCTCTATGGTCAGCTGGCTGAATCACCGGCTGCATTCTCCGGTTCCCTGTTGAGACAGGAGAGCCAGAGAAAAACACGGAAGACGGTGGGGGGGGGCATTCCCTCCCACGGCTTGTAAAAGCAGTCTAGAGGCTAATTAGCCACTAGGATTGCTTTTACATGAAAGCCGACCGCTGGCTGAAAAGAATGATACCAAGATGATACCTAAACCTGCAGGCATCATTCTGGTATAACCACTCAAAGTCGTGAATGGCGTACCTGAAGACAAAAAAATGGTTAACAATGGTTAACAATAAAGCACAGTAAACAGTAAAGTGTAAATAATTACACACCTGAAAAACAAACATGATAAAACATAATAACAATAACAATAACAATAACAATAACAATAAAACATTGCAGAATAGAATACAGTAAAAAAAGAGCAGAACAATAGAGAGAGAGAATAGAGAGAGAGAGAACAATAAAACAACAACTACCGTATTTATCGGCGTATAACACGCACTTTTTTCCCCTTAAAATCAGGGGAAAGTCGCAGGTGCGTGTTATACGCCGATCCCTGCCGATCCCGAGCTGTCACATCTTTAAAATCGCGGACCGCGATTTGAAAATGGCGCCGCCGGCGCCGAAGTACACAGAGCCGGTCCTCGGCTCTTTCCGGCGGCTCTCGTTTACTTTCGGCTCCACTCGTAGTCCCGAGCGGAGCTATACGAACCTACTCGGATAGCTCCGCTCGGGACTACGAGTGGAGCCGAAAGTAAACGAGAGCCGCCGGAAAGAGCCGAGGACCGGCTCTGTGTACTTCGGCGCCGGCGGCGCCATTTTCAAATCGCGGTCCGCGATTTTGAAGATGTGACAGCAGGGACAGGGGATCCCAGGCTGCACTGGGGCAAGGCTGCACTGGGGCAAGGCTGCACTGGGGAAGGCTGCACTGGGGAAGGCTGCACTGACAAGGCTGCACTGGGGAAGGCTGCACTGACATGGCTGCACTGACAAGGCTGCACTGGGGAAGGCTGCACTGGGGAAGGCTGCACTGACAAGGCTGCACTGGGGAAGGCTGCACTGGGGAAGGCTGCACTGACAAGGCTGCACTGACAAGGCTGCACTGGGGAAGGCTGCACTGACAAGGCTGCACTGACAAGGCTGCACTGGGGAAGGCTGCACTGGGGAAGGCTGCACTGACAAGGCTGCACTGGGGAAGGCTGCACTGACAAGGCTGCACTGGGGAAGGCTGCACTGACAAGGCTGCACTGACATGGCTGCACTGACAAGGCTGCACTGACAAGGCTGCACTGACAAGGCTGCAATGAAGGGCATTTAAATGTAAGTTTTTTTCCCTTCAACTTCCCTCCTAAAAGTTTTTTTTCCTTAAAATTCCCTCCTAAATTGGGGTGCGTGTTATACGCCGGTGCGTGTTATACGCCGATAAATACGGTATTTTTTTTTATTTCTTTTTTTTTTTTTTTTTTACACTTTTTTTGTAACTAACTTTTATAACGGTAACCGGTTCCAGGTTCGGGTCTCTCAAAATGCGATGGCATCTTGGGAGACCCTGTGAAAGTGTGCCTAGTCTGTGCAATGCTGTACCCTACGCTAATAGTCAACTAGTGCATGGTAGCGTTCAAAACATTCACCAATGCAAAGACCAGGATTGTCAGGACAGGAGGGACAATAATAGCGGGTGTCACGCCTATATCCGCGCTTGCTGCAGACACGACATCTTTTTTGGGGGGTTCGTTGGGTAGGGGTACTCGGGAGGACATAAAAATGCCTCTCATGCAGCCGACTGCATTTGGTTGGGGATGTGAATGGGGGAAGTACGGGCGCTGCAGAAGCGGTGGGTTCCCAATTAGGATTGGCGAATGCAGCAGGAAGGGCATTATGGGCACGACGGGCCTGTGTTTGTCTTTTTGGTGGCAGCGGGACACTACTTGTGCTTGCCATCTCGCCAGCTTGAACTGCACTTATGGGACTCGCCACGTCACCACGTGTTACTGCAGTGCTGGTTTGACTACGACCGGGGTGTACTAGGCCGCTGGTGCTTGCCAGTTCACCAAAACGCTACCAAAAAACTGTTAGCGATCGCAGGGATCAGGCCTGACTCTGCGAACGCTGCAGTTATGCGTTTTAGTCTTTTGTAAGTGACAGTGATCGATCGATACTGCACTTGGGTGGGCTGGGCCGGGCGGAGGGGCAAAACGCAGGTGCTAGCAGGTATCTGGGCTGATCCCGCTAACACTGCGTTTTTGGGAACCCTAAACTGCTGGTGACGCTAGTATAGATCTGATCGGATCAGATATTGATGCGATCAGATACTATACCACTAAGGGAGGTGTACGGTGCGTGCGTGGGTGTTAGCGGTACTGGCGCTAACCTGACGCTGCCTGGGGCTGGTGCTTGCCAGTTCACCAAAACGCTACAAAAAAAAACTGTTAGCAATCGCAGGGATCAGGCCTGACTCTGCAAACGCTGCAGTTATGCGTTTAGTGTTTTGTAAGTGTCAGTGATCGATCGATACTGCACTTGGGTGGGCTGGGCTGGGCCGGGCGGAGGGGCAAAACGCAGGTGCTAGCAGGTATCTGGGCTGATCCCGCTAACACTGCGTTTTTGGGAACCCTAAACTGCTGGTGACGCTAGTATAGATCTGATCGGATCAGATATTGATCCGTTCAGATACTATACCACTAAGGGAGGTGTACGGTGCGTGCGTGGGTGTTAGCGGTACTGGCGCTAATCTGACGCTGCCTGGGGCTGGTGCTTGCCAGTTCACCAAAATGCTACCAAAAAAACTGTTAGTAATCGCAGGGATCAGGCCTGACTCTGCGAACGCTGCAGTTATGCGTTTAGTGTTTTGTAAGTGACAGTGATCGATCGATACTGCACTTGGGTGGGCTGGGCTGGGCCGGGCGGAGGGGCAAAACGCAGGTGCTAGTGGGTATCTGGGCTGATCACGCTAACACTGCGTTTTTGGGAACCCTAAACTGCTGGGGACGCTAGTATAGATCTGATCGGATCAGATATTGATCCGATCAGATACTATACCACTAAGGGAGGCGCATGCTGCGTGCGTGGGTGTTAGCGGTACTGGCGCTAATCTGACGCTGCCTGGGGCGACGCATATCACCGCCGGGCGATCGGGGGGCTAAACCTTTATTCGGTAATAAACGGCGGGTGCCCTGACACTATAAAAAATAAACGAACTAACCAGCGTCAACCGTAACGGTTATACGGTGATCAGTGGTGAAAGGGTTAACTAGGGGGCAATCAAGGGGTTAAAACATTTATTAGGTAGTATATGGGGGTCCCTGACGCTATAAAACGCTGACGGCGAACCTAAATATTTACCTCACTAACTAGCGTCACCAGCGACACTAATACAGCGATCAGAAAAATGATCGCTTAGCGACACTGGTGACGGGGGGTGATCAAGGGGTTAAAACTTTATTAGGGGGGGTTAGGGGGGTACCCTAGACCTACAGGGGGGTAACAGTAACTGTGCTAACACAGTAACTGTCACAAACTGACACAGCAGTAATCAGAAAAAAAAAAAAAAAAAAACTGCTGGTGTCAGTTTGTGACAGGGGGGGGGGGGTGATTGGGGGGGGATCGGGGGGCGATCGGGGGGGGGATCGGGGTGTTTTGTATGCCTGGCATGTTCTACTGTGTGTGTGTGTGTTGGTGCACTCACTCACATGTCGTCTCTCCTCGGGCCGGAACGGAAACTACCGACCCGAGGGGAGATGACATCACTTCCTTTGCTGCTGTTTAGCATACAGCAGCAAAGGAGTGTTCCCATTGGCCGGCGGCGATCGCGAGGGGGGGGCCACGAATGGATGGCCTCCCCCTCGTCTCTGATCGCCGGGGGACAGAACGGGACCGCCTCGGGCGGCGGGGGGGGTCCGATCGGACCCCCCACCCGCGGGAGGCAAATCACGTACATGTACGTGATTTTGCCTGCCCGTGCCGCCTTGCCGACGTACATCGGCGTGAGGCGGTCCTTAAGTGGTTAATCACGACTTTTTTTTTCTTAACAAAAGATTGAAAATTTTGGAAAAAAAAAAAGTTTTTGTTTGTTTCTGTTATAAAATGTTGTAAATAAGTAAGTTTTCTCCTTCACTGATGTTCACTGATGAGGCTGCACTGATGTGGTGGCACTGATAAGGAGGTACTAATATGCAGCACTGATGGGAACTGATAGGTGGCATTGATGAGGAGGCACTAATATGCAGCACTGATGGGCACTGATGGGAACTGATAGGTGGCATTGATGAGGAGGCACTAATATGCAGCACTGATGGGCACTGATGGGAACTGATGGTGGCATTGATGAGGAGGCACTAATATGCAGCACTGATGGGCACTGTGGGGAAATGATGGGCAAAACTTACTCCTTCACATCAGTGAAGGAGTAAGTTTTCTCCTTCACTGATGTTCACTGATGAGGCTGCACTGATGTGGTGGCACTGATAAGGAGGTACTAATATGCAGCACTGATGGGAACTGATAGGTGGCATTGATGAGGAGGCACTAATATGCAGCACTGATGGGCACTGATGGGAACTGATAGGTGGCATTGATGAGGAGGCACTAAAATGCAGCACTGATGGGAACTGATGGTGGCATTGATGAGGAGGCACTAATATGCAGCACTGATGGGCACTGATGGGAACTGATGGGCAAAACTTACTCCTTCACATCAGTGAAGGAGTAAGTTTTCTCCTTCACTGATGTTCACTGATGAGGCTGCACTGATGTGGTGGCACTGATAAGGAGGTACTAATATGCAGCACTGATGGGAACTGATAGGTGGCATTGATGAGGAGGCACTAATATGCAGCACTGATGGGCACTGATGGGAACTGATAGGTGGCATTGATGAGGAGGCACTAATATGCAGCACTGATGGGCACTGATGGGAACTGATGGGCACTGATAGGTGGCACTGATGGGCACTGATGGGCAGGGTTTATGGGCACTGATAGGTGGGAATGATGCGCACTGATAGGCGGCACTGATGTTCACTGATAGACGGCACTGGTGGGCACTGATTGGCGGCACTGATGAGGAGGCACTGATAGGCACTGAAAGGCATCACTGATGGGCATCACTGGTCATCACTGGTGGGCTCTGGCGGGCATCACTAATGGGGCTGCACTGATAATAGCTGCACTTATTATCAGTGCAGATCCTCCCTGTCAGGAGAGACGCTTATTGGCTGTCCTCTACTCACGCCCTGTCAGCGTGAATAGAGGAATGCCGATAACCGACACTTCCTAGTTATGCTGTGATCAGGTGGGATTGGACACTGCTGATCACATGGTAAAGAGTCTACATCAAAGGCACTTTACTTTGATCGGAGATGCGGTGTGTCGAAGCGAGGCACACGTTTAACCCTTTTATCGCCCAAGATGTTTAACCCCTTCCCAGCTAGTTTCATTATTACCGTGACATTGCATATTTTTAGCACTGATCATTGTATTAGTGTCACTGGTTCCCGCAAAGTGTCAGTTAGTGTCAGACTGCTTGCCGCAATATCGCAGTCCGGCTATAAGTCGGGAATGTCCATTCCAATAAATACTGCACTATGAAGCATGTTTTTGTTTATTGCCTTTGGTATTTGGGGACATAGGAATGGAGCTCTACCCTGTTGAGGTAAGAACGATTGGGAAGAATTTCTGGAATGGAAGCCTGCAGATATTCCTCACTTCACCATCGTTGCCTTAAAAAGATCATTTTTTTCTGAGTTGGCATTGCATGGGGGTGATAACCGGTGAAGGTTGGTAATCGGAGTTTTCACCATTATTTTGTATGGAGTGATATCCACTTGGGTGTAATCATTATAACAATATTACACCATTCAAGTTTTTTTCTTCTTTTCTGATACACCTCGAGTTTCACAAATAAGGATAGAGGAGAGGAGTCAGAGGACACACCAGAGGATTGGCATAACTCATGCTGCACTGAATTGCCAATAGCAAATAATAGCCAATAATTCCGGCAAGCCTTCAATTCTCATATTGGCTGAACATTCTACTAACACCTACTAAGTTGGATCACTGGAGGACTTGTGATTTTTTGAACAATACAGAAGGACTATTTTTATTTTATATATATATATATATTAAAAACATTAAAAACAACCTTCTTGATCCCCTTCAATCTGGATTTCGCCCTCAACACTCCACAGAAACTGCTCTTTTAAAACTCACAAATGACCTACTAACTGCTAAAACCAACGGACACTATTCTGTACTCCTACTTCTGGATCTTTCAGCTGCCTTTGACACGGTTGACCACCCCCTCCTCCTCAAAAAACTTTACTCCCTCGGTCTCCGTGACTGAGCTCTTCAGTGGCTCTCATCCTACCTATCCCAACGCACCTTCAGTGTCACTTACAATTCTACTTCCTCCACTCCTCTTCCCTTCTCTGTTGGGGTCCCCCAAGGTTCTGTTCTTGGACCTCTTTTATTTTCAATCTACACCTCTTCCCTGGGTCAGCTGATAGCCTCTCACGGCTTTCAATATCATTTCTATGCTGATGACACACAAATCTATCTCTCCACCCCTCAACTCACTCCATCAGTCTCCTCCGCATCACTAACTTACTAACCGACATATCTGTATGGATGTCACACCACTTCCTCAAACTCAACTTGTCCAAAACCGAGCTTATAATATTTCCTCCCCCACGTGCCTCTTCCCCGGACTTCTCTGTGAAGAGCAATGGCACAACCATCCACCCGTCCCCACATGTCAGGGTGCTAGGTGTTATCCTGGATTCTGAACTCTCCTTTCAGCCCCACATCCAATCACTTTCCAAAGCTTGCCGCCTCAACCTCCGCAACATCTCTAAACTACGTCCCTTTCTAACCAATGAAACCACAAAGCTCCTGATTCACTCCCTGGTTATCTCTCGCCTTGACTACTGCAACTCTCTCCTCATTGGCTTACATCTAAATAGACTATCCCCCCTTCAGTCCATCATGAATGCGGCTGCCAGACTCATCCACCTTACAAACCGCTCAGTGTCTGCTACCCCTCTCTGCCAATCCCTCCACTGGCTGCCACTCGCCCAACGAATTAAATTCAAAATACTAACAATAAGTTACAAAGCCATCCACAACTGTGCCCCCAGCTACATCACTAACCTAGTCTCAAAATACCAACCTAAACGCCATCTCCGTTCCTCCCAAGATCTCCTGCTCTCTAGCTCCCTCATCACCTCCTCCCATATCCGCCTCCAGGACTTCTCCCGAGCCTCGCCCATCCTCTGGAATTCCCTACCCCAATCTGTCAGACTGTCTCCAAATTTATCCACTTTTAGGCGATCCCTGAAAACTTTCCTCTTCAGAGAAGCCTATCCTGCCTCCATCTAACAACTGCACTGTTTTCTCCATTAGATCATCCCCCACAGCTATTACCCTTTTGTATAACTTGACCCTCCCTCCTAGATTGTAAGCTCTAACGAGCAGGGCCCTCTGATTCCTCCTGTATTGATTGTATTGTATTTGTACTGTCTTCCCTAATGTTGTAAAGCGCTGCGTAAACTGCCGGCGCTATATAAATCCTGTATAATAATAATAATATATATATATATATATATATATATATATATATATATATATATACCGGTATATATATATATATATATATATATATATATATATATATATATATATATATATATATATATATATTTTTTTTTTTTTTTTTTTTTTGCACATATCTCAGCGCTGCACATTTTGTATGTTTATTGATTTATTTGAAGGACTTGGTATATTGCCTTTTGCTAGCAGCTGTATAATTTTGGTTTGGCGGTCACTTCACATTTCTTTAATTTGGTAGGCTTACTTTCCTGATGGGTCTGGGTCAAATGGTCGTCATTTCCCTCTATATAAGTACACCTTTAAGACCCCTTTTACACTGAGGCAGTTTTCAGGCATTTTAGCGCTAGAAATTGCGCCTGTAAAGCCCATGAAAACTGCCTCCCATGTCGCCCGAATGTGAAAGCCTGAGTGCTTTCACACTGGGGTGGTGCGCTTGTGGGATCTTAGAAAAGGTCCTGCAAGCAGCATCTTTGGGGCGGTATACAGCGCTCCTAAAACGCCCCTGCCCATTGCGATAAATGTGCAGAGCTTCAGGAGCTCCTGAAATGCGATTCCTAAGCGCCACAACATGGGCGTTTTTTAACCTCTTTTTCGGCTGCTAGTATGGGGGGGGGGTTTAAAAGCTCCTTGTTAGAGCCCAAAATACAGCAGCTTAAAAAGCGGTAAAGCACCGCTAAAACAAGCGGCGCTTTACCGCTAACGCACAGGCGGCCTCAGTGTTAAAGGGGTCTAATGCCGTATACACACGAGCGGACTTTTCAGCATCAAAGGTCCAACGGTCTTTCCGACGGACTTTCGACTGAGTTATTACGGACTTTCGAACGACCGGACTTGCCCACACACGAACGGACTAAAGTCCATTCGAAAGTCCGTTGGTTTGAACGTGATGACGTACAAAAGGACTAGAATAAGGAAGTTCATAGCCAGTAGCCAATAGCTGCCCTTGCGTCGTTTTTTTGTCCGTCGGACTAGCATACAGACGAACTGATTTTTCGCCCGGACTCGAGTCCGTCGGAAATATTTGAAACATGTTCTAAATCTAACGTCCGTCTGATTTTTTGACAAAAAGAAAATCCCCCTGATGAAGACACGTGACTCCCTGTGTCGAACACGCGTAGGGGAGGGGCCAGGACGGAGCGAGCAGCGTACAGCGGAACATTGAACAGCTGAGTCGGGAGAAGCACATACCCCGCGGCAGACCATACTATATACCCTTTTGGAGCTTTTTATTGTTTGGTGTACAACAGCACCCATAAAATGTGAGTACCCCTTTGTGGGAAAGTTATCTCGTTGGAATAAATTTTAAAGTGGAATTACACTATATAGTCTCTCCTTGTTTCTATGATTAATGTCTATGGAGCCTAATTGACCCAGAGTGGAGATCGATCTAGCGTTCGCATATAGCCCAGGGGGTGGCTACACAGCGTGTTTTGACACAAGGTAAAAGCTGTGTCACACGCTCTAAGGTGAGCGCAACCACTGTGGGGGGGCACTGTGGCACAATACTACTATTTAAAGCACTGGAATTCGGCACATTTGATTACTTGGACATCCAATGGAGATTTATGGACACGGAAACACTTTTTTGTTGAAATTTTGGGACACTTATATAAGAACTTTATATTAAGGCCATTTTTGCGTTTTTTTTGATGCTTTGCATGCTGCACGATCTATGAAGCATTGCATGTTTTTTTGTTTGCAGTCACTTTTAAATTTTTATGCACAATTGTATATATATATCTTTTGGCACTATATGCACTTTTATTGATTAACCATAGGTCTATACATATGCACATTGCACAGGAGTGATATCATTTTTCCACAGGAGTATTTTTGTTATATTTAAATAAGTTTTTTTAGCATAGTTATGCATAATTGATGTAAATAATGAGATATTTTGAAAACATAATTTTTTAGGTTATTTTTCTGTAGTACATTTAATCTAGCGCAACGCAATTTCTTTTATATTATGATTTTTTGACAACAAAGGTCCGACGAAGCCCACACACGATCGAATTGTCCGGCGGATTCGTTCCGTCGGACCTTTGCTGTCGAAAAGTCAGCGCGTGTGTACACGGCATAACTTAGATACAGTTATCTAACAGAGAGGAGAACCTAAAAGCAAGTGCTTACAGGTGCAAACATTTTATTTTAGCATACAGAGGGTCCCATGAGTTTCTAATCCATAGCACTCTAATTGCAAATTACCAATCCCAGGTCACATCCATGCACACAGTGTGCACCCCTCTATTAGTACCATAGGCATAGTCAGAGTTGTGCCATTGCATTCTGAGCACCTTGGGCTTGATTGGGGTTGTTAGGGTGCTCAAGAGACTTCACGCATACCTCCCAAAATTTTGAGATGGGAATGAGGGACACCTACTAACAAACGTATGTAGGCATAGGACACGCCCCCTGCCACACCCCCTTAAAGGAGAATTAACACAAAAAAAAGGTTAATTAAAACCACAAGGACTTTTTTTTAACCACTACTATTTCTTTATATTGGCTTTTACAATTTACAAATGCAGCAATTTAGAAATTGGATGAAAGGTTTAGCACTGGGAAACACTTTTTGAAAGATAAAAAGTGCATTTTATATTCAAGTATATGGATCAGACCAAAATGAGGGACAAATGAGGGGGGAAAGGGACAGAGGGACATTGCTCCAAATCAGGGACAGTCCCTTGAAATCAGGGACAGTTGGGAGCTATGTTCATGTAGTTATGTGTTATTTTATCCAAGTCACTGGTTTGCTTGAAAACAACTCTTCCAAGCTCTCGCTAAAATATTGTCATCTACAGATGTGGTTCCTCAAAGTCTCTTTGTTATTGCTGCCTGTGTGTACATTCCATAAATAACATTTTTAAAATGTGCAGAGCAAAGGGTGTATTTATTCTACATTACAGTATAATTATGGCCTCCCATTAAAAAATGTGTTTCAGCACTTAATTAAAAATGCATCTGCAGCGCTGCCCCCCTGAAAACTCTCACAAATACCCGATGATCCTGCCAGTAAAGTTCACCTAATGCAGCTTCCTGTAGTGGCAAAATTCTCAATCTCATATAGGCTGTGCCTGCTTACACTGCAGTGATATATCAGAATGTTGCAGGGGAGTGGCTATCAGCATTGACACTGCAACCTATAGCTTGTTAATCAACACCTGGCCACACCCAGTCCCCGCCCACTGCTTTCTGGATTGGCAGCACTGGTTTTGCAGCTGAAACCCTCCCACTGTGAGCTGCAGTGTCTGGAAGGGGGAGAGTGTGAGACATAAATGAAGGAAGATTTCGCTCAGTCACGGAAGGTGAAGGAAGATTTTTGTTTAGGTTATAAGACGTGTATCACATACTAACTGGATTTGGTACTTGTTTAGACTGTCATTCCGCAGCCTTTAGTAAACTCCTACTACAATATATTGCCAAAAGTATTGGGACGCCTGCCTTTACACACACATGAACTTTAACCACTTGCCGACCAGCCGCCATCGTTATACGGCGGTAGGTCGGCTTTCCTGCGCAAATTGCCGTAGCTCTACGACGACTCGCACAGGCGCAATAGCGGGTGAGCTCGTGCCCGCTGAATGTTTGATGTCCACCAGCGACCCGCAATCGCCTAGTACAGAGGCAGAATGAGGGTCTGCCTTTGTAAACAAGGTGGATCCCCATTCTGACAGGGGACATGATAGGGATCTACTGTTCTCAGTGATCGGGAACAGTGATCTCTGTCATGTTCCTGCCAGCCCATCCCCCCTACAGTTGGAACACGGTGAGAGAACACAGTTAACCCCTTGATTGCCCCCTAGTGTTAACCCCCTTCCCTGACAGTGTAATTTTTACATTGATCAGTGCATTTTTATAGCACTGATCAATGGATTAAATATCACTGGTCCTCAAAAAGTGTCATTTGGCATCAGATTTGTCCGCTGCAATGTCGCAACCTCGCTAAAAATCGCAGATCACCGCCATTACTAGTAAAAACAATACAAAAAAATAAAAGTCCCTAAATCTATCCCTTAGTTTGCAGACGCAATAAGTTTTGCGCAAACCAATTAATATACGCCTATTGTGATTTTTGTTAGCAAAAATATGTAGAAGAATATATATCGGCCTAAACTGATTAATAAATTAGTTTTTTTATATATATTTTTTGGATATGTATTATAGCAAAAAGCTAAAAAAAATATTTTTTTTTCAAAATTGTCGATTTGTTTGTTTATAGCGCAAACGATAAAAACAGCAGAGGTGATCAAATACCACCAAAAGAAAGCTCTATTTCTGGGGAAAAAAAGGACGTCAGTTTTGTTTGGGTATAGTGTCGCACGACGGCGCAATTGTCAGTTAAAGCGACGCAGTGCAGTATCACAAAAAATGGCCTGGTCATTAAGGGGGCAAATCCTTCTGGGGCTGAAGTGGTTAATGGCTTTTCCAGATGCACATTTGTGAGGTCAGGCACTGATGTCGATGAGAAGGCCTGGCTCGCAGACTGCACTCTAATTCATCCCAAAGGTGTTCTATCGGGGTGAGGTCAGGAATCTGTGCAGGCCAGTCAAGTTCCTCCACCCTAAACTCGCTCATCCATGTCTTTATGGACCTTGCTTTGTGCACTGGTCCAAATCATTTGTTGGAGGGGGGATTATGGTGTGGGGTTGTTTTTCAGGGGTTGGGCTTGGCCCCTTAGTTTCAGTGAAGGGAACTCTTAAGGCGTCAGCATACCAAGACATTTCGGACAATTTCTTTCTCCCAACTTTGTGGGAACAGTTTGGGGATGGCCCCTTCCTGTTCCAACTTGACTGCACACCAGTGCACAAAGCAAGGTCCATAAAGACATGGATGAGCGAGTTTGGGGTGGAGGAACTTGACTGGCCTGCACAGTCCTGACCTCAACCCGATAGAATACCTTTGGGATGAATTTAGAGCGGAAACTGCAAGCCAGACCTTCTCATCCAACATCAGTGCCTGACCTCACAAATGCACTTCTGGAAGAATGGCAAAACATTCCCATAGACACACTCCTAAACCTTGTGGACAGCCTTCCCAGAAGAGCTGAAGCTGTTATAGCTGCAAAGGGTGTGCCAACTCAATATTAAACCCTACGGACTAAAGCCTCGTACACACAATCGGATTTTCTGCCAACAAAACCGCAGAATTTTGTCCGAAGGGCGTTGGCCCAAACTTGTCTTGCATACAAACGGCACACAATTGTCGGCCAACAATCCCGAACGTAGTGACATACTACATGGTTTTTCAGCTCTTTAGCGCCACCCTTTGGGCTCCTTCTGCTAATATCGTGTTAGTAGAAGTTTGGTGAGTGTTGATTCGCGCTTTTCATTTCACGCTTTTCATTTTGTGCTTTTCAGTTTGTTTCTGAACGGCCGTTCGTCAACCAGCCATGTTCCGGAATCGGAGGAGATAACGTGTTATTTATTATTGGCCTTGGAGTTATTGCTTTGACATTATTTTTTTGGTTGAATAATGATTTGATTTGGTATATTTTCTATATTTTTGGATGCATAGAATGCACTTTTTGGTTAAGTTATATTGGCAGATAGCATGTCTAATTTTATTTGTTTTATTCTTTTCAATGCACAATAAAAAAATTGTGTAGAATAATACTTGGCTATGTGTTTTACTTTAAATGACAGTTTGGGAGTAGGCAGTTACATTTTAAAAAATACAATGTAAAATTGACAAGGGACACCAATATAGTTGTAACTTTGAGCTTATAAACTACAGGATAATGGTGTTGTGATAACTTGCCCAAATAAAAAAAATAAAAAGCATAATAATATTATTCTTGATATCACTAGAAAAAAAAAATCGTTGAAAATTTGTTTGCAATAACTCCATCAGTATCCCCAGCAAAGCAGCTTCATTATTATCCCATTAAAGAAGAAGAGAATTGTGCGCTGCATTTCGAGATTTCATAATTTGCCACGTCACAAATGTTAATTCTCCATTACGAACGCTACTTTACAAGACCGACTGCTTCTGCTTCCGAGCATGCGTGTTTGTACTTTGGACTTCTGTACATACGCTCGGAAAATCCGACAACACACATTTGTCTGTGGAAAATTTTAAAACCTGCCATCCAACATTTGTCCGCGGAAAATCCGACAACAATTGTTCGATGCAACGTACAAACGGTCAGATTTTCCGCCAACAGCCTGTCATCACACGTTTCCTGTTGCAAAATCCGATCCTGTGTACGAGGCTTAAGACTAGTTCATGTGTGTGTAAAGGCAGGCGTCCCAATACTTTTGGCAATATAGTGTATATTAACACAGAGAATTTCCTGGCTTTTGTGCACACCCAGTTCCTGCAGAGTAGGATCTGTGATATATATTCGTATATCAGTTTGTGTATTCAGATTCTTGTAAAGGGAATCCTGTATGATACTTCAAAGAGTGATCAGAGGCATGAGTCTGCTTTTAGTTATACTGTGATTGATGACCTCTTATATTTTTATGATGCTCTTGTAGATTGCTTGTCTTTTACAATTCATACTAATTCATTTTATTCTTTTTTTGAGTGCGGCCTCTGTTGCAAAATCCCTGAGGAAATATAACAGAAGAAGAGCAGTCAGTAGTTTTTGAAACTTTAGAATCAGTAACGTTTCTGTAAGAGGATTAGATGGAGCAAGTGTAACTTCTACAAGAGTCACATTCCAAAGAAAAATGAACGCGGCATTCACTGTGAAATACCACAGGTGTGCGTTTCGCCGGTACGAATGACATGACGGGTCTTTTTGTCTGACAGGTATTTTACAAAGGATAAAATTTCATCCACTAAAAATAGCCAGCGTGATATGTGTTACACCCATGAGGCTGATCTTTTATTTCTTCCTCTCATTCTGCACATGATGCCAACAAGGACAAGACAATTGTCCAGATAGCCTGTAGGCAGGATTTATAAAAATAAAAAAATCTGCATCACTTCCAGAAGCCAAAAATGATTTAAATTTAACATTTTCTAGTATAGACTGCAAATTAAATCAGAATCAGTTATTATGGGCAGCATGCTTACATTTCACGTGCCGTAAAAAAAACACACCTCCCCCATTGGAATCCATGGTCCAGCACTCTGCATGTAGAACAGGGGGCCAGACGCATGGATAGGGAGGGCAAAGCCAGTGCGCCCCTAATGGATGGGCCGCCGCTCTTCATCTGTCAGGAGAGGAGGGGGCGGAGAGACTGCAGTTACAGTGTGTGAGAGCTGATTGGAGGAAAGGAACACACCCCCCTCTACACAGCAGACGAACTGTGTTGTAAATAGACAAGCTCCATTCTGAGCTCTCCCTCCCCGACACAAATTTATCTCATGTGTCTGGAAAACTTCTCAGAAGTGACTCGTGCTGATAACAGAGGAACAAAGCACCAGAGAGAAACGACACAGGATTTATGAAAATAAAAAAATCTGCAGCACTTCCAGA
This sequence comes from Lithobates clamitans, assembly GCA_037952925.1. NCBI lineage: Eukaryota > Metazoa > Chordata > Amphibia > Anura > Ranidae > Lithobates > Lithobates clamitans. Next base: position 854,577 of record JBBGZY010000276.1, on the reverse strand, counting down.
AGCCAAAATTATTTCAATTTAACATTTTCTAGTATAGACTGCAAATTAAAGGAGAATCAGTTACTATGGGCAGCATGCTTACATTTCCAGTACTTTTTTATTCTCTGAGACTTTTAAAGTGGATGTAAACCCTCACACGTACCCAGTGAAGTGAACAGCCTCAGATAATACACGGAGATGAAACAAATCCTCCTACATAAGTTTTACTTGTTTATCTGCAGTCTTCTCTTCCCTACACCCCTTCAAAAGGGCAGATCATGTTAAAAATCTTTCTTCATCTGCAGTGGTGGTCCCCTGCCTGCTCTAAGTAGGTAGATTGGTCGACCGGCGGTCCGGTCACCTGCAAAATTCCCCCCAGTCACTCATCCAGCCCAACACTTACCCCATCTAGGTTTGCGGGTGGCCAGCGCTCCTACGGGTGGTGGGCAGCGACTCCTGTGTCTTCTCCTCCTCTTCTGCATCATGGCTGCCTCCGCCGTGCATCTCCTCCCTCCTCCTTCAAGGCGTCCAATAGGTTCACCTGTTCTTTCAGCCAATCAGGTGACGGGTCTCAAGACCCACTTCCTGATTGGCCCGGGAGGAGGATCAGTATGGCTATTGTCACACAACTGGGTGGGATCAGAGTGCAGTGCTCTGCGCCCGGAGCCCACCCTTTTTTGAAGCCTATTAGGGCCTCTGGCTCTAATCACGTGCTTTAAAAAAAAACACACCTCCCCCCCCATTGGAATCCACGGTCAGGAGCCCTGCATGTAGATCAGGGGGTCAGATGCATGGATAGAGGGGGCAGCGCCATTGCACCCCTAATAGACGGGCCGCCACTGTTTATCTGTCAGGAGCAGAGAGGAGGGGCGGAGAGACTGCAGTTACAGTGTGTGAGAGCTGATTGGACGAAAGGAACACACCCCCCTCTACACAGCAGAAGAACTGTGTTATAAATAGACAAGCTCCATTCTGAGCCCCCCCCCCGAGACAAATTTATCTCATGTGTCTGGAAAACATCTCAGAAGTGACTCATGCTGATAGTAGAGGAACAAAGCACCAGAGAGAAACGACACTTAGAGCTTTGGAGAGAGATAAGTAAACACTGTAGATATACAGTATGCTCTTTGCTCAGATTCCATGACTGAGGTTTCCAACCCCTTTAAAGGGGTTGTAAACCCTGTTTTTTTTTTTATAAAGGTAACAAACATGCCTATACTTGCACAGAGCACCCCCGATCCTCTTCTTCTGGGGTGCCCTGCCGGCGTTCCAGGCCCCTCCACTTCATCGGGTTCCCCCACAGAAAGTCGATTTCCCTTGGCGCACCTGTTTAGGCTTGTTCCAGAGTCGCATTGCTGCGTCCATTGATACAGACAGGACAACTTGGCCCCATCCCGTGTCACTAGCTTTGAGCTCCCGCTGCTATCAATCTGTCCAATGAGGAGAGAGACAGAGGCTGGAGCTCGTGCACATAGCTGGATCGGATCGGGCTCAGGTAGAAAAAAGGGGGGGGGGAGCTACAGCACAGAAGGTTTTTTACCTTAATGTCGTTCCTTCAGAGCGCATGTGCTGATGACCTAAAAGGTGTTTAGGAGATATTTACAGTACCTATAGGTAAGACTTATTATAGACTTACCTATAGGTACAAATAATACATGCAAGTTTACTGTTTAAGTCCTGTACTGTTTGCATTAATATATGTTTAAAGCATACCTTTGCTTTGCCCATGCCGGTTTTGATTTACCGATTTGATATAATGTGGTTCATTCTCTGCATTTAGCTAAAAAACTGTAAACAGTGGCTTCTCCCCAGCCCCCCAAACACTCATCTGAACGCGATCTCAGTCCGGCGCTGTGCACATCTGCAGCAGCTGTTCTCCCTCTCCCAGCTCTTACAGGCTTTGGCCGTTGGCTCCTTCTGCTATCAGTCAAAACCTGTGATCAGAGAGCGGGGTGGGGCCAAGCCGGGCTATGTGTCTGAATAGACGCAAACAGCCCGGCTCAGGATCAAGCATGAACGCGTGTCCCCATGGGGGATCCGAGAACGAGAGGATCCTGACATCTCTGTACAAAACCATTGCGTTTGCTCGGCACTGCTGCTGGTCATCGTATGCCCTGTATTTTTTTTCAATGAATACAAGCTGTTCTCTGAATGGACAAGGTGGAGATCTTAACATAAATGTTCCTGCTCCCGAAAGTTTTACATTCTATTAAAAAAATATATGCTCTATAAATGGCGACAGTGCCAAACGACGACTATCTGTGTTCGGCGTGCAGTGGGAGTAGCCACTCGCACCAGACCTGGAAGATCACAGCTATCTTTGTAGTAGGCGTAGCACCGACAATTTCAATGATTGTAAGCTTCCTCAACGTTCCCTCGGGTATGAGACCTGCATTTTTACTGTCAGTGATATAACTAAAGGTTTTGTGGGTAATGTACTGTATGTCTTTTTGCTGATGACACAAAGGTGTGTAAATAGGGTTGATATCCCTGGAGGGGTCTGTAACATGGAACATGGTTTGGCATTGCTGGAAGTTTGGTCAAAGCAGTGGAAATTGCATTTCAATGTTTCAAAATGTAAAATAATGCACCTAGGGAAAAAGAATCCCTTGAGAGAGTAAAACATTGGGGGTACAGTGTAAGATCAGCACTACAGAGCAAAATGACTTGGGAGTACTTATTTTGGATGAGTGAACAGTGTGGACAGTAGGAGTGGGTGGAAATTTTTTTTTTTTTTGGGGGGGGGGGGGCAAAAGTATGCGACCCCCCCCCCCCCACCCCCCCGGTCAGTAGCACTTACCCCATCACCGGTGGCTTCCCCTGCTCGGCGGTGGCGGTCTCCTGTTTTCCTGCTCTCCACGGCGGCTTCCATTTTTTGCCACCTCCTTGGCGGCCAATCGGGAGTCTTCTTTTTTCAGCCAGTCGGAAAACGGGTCTCACACCTGCTTCTGATTGGCCGGATTGAGGATCAGTGTTTCAACAGTGAATATTCTATCACTGTTGTAACACACCTGTGTGGGATCAGAGCACATTCTGTGCGACCCGAGCCCACCCTATTTTGAAGCCTATTAGAGCCTCTGGCTCTAATCAGGTGCTTAAAAAAAAAACCTGGCCGCTATAATTTATGCGCCCGGTGCCCTGAAATTGGCCGGACTTATGAATAGGGGGTGGATGTGGCGGCCGTGGATAGATTCATGCTATGCATGAATCTATTCATTGCATATAGGGGGTGGCATGGAGGGAGGGGGCCCCTAATGGACAGGCCACCACTGAGTGTCGTCATGTAATGGGAAAAGCAAAAATATTTCTAGTATGTATCACTAGAGGGGAGACAGATATTGATAAGAGACAAGAGAGAACGAGTCCAGAGACAGGCAACAAAAATGATGAAAGGTCTGAGGCTGCATTTATACCTGATCGCATTTTTGAGCGTTTGTGTTCCTGCTTTTGAGCGTTTGTGTAAAGCATTTTTTAAAGCATTTTTTAATTAGCCAATAGAGAAAAATATAATCTGTTTTATCACTTGTTTTTCAGCTTTTTCATCCACTTTTATTTATTATTTTTTTAATTATATTTTTTTACTTTTTTGTAAGGGGTTAAAGATTAGGGTTAGGGATAATTTTTATTATTAATTTATTAGGTTAGGGGTTAGGGGGTTAATATTACAGTTAGGGGTTAGGGTTAATATTAGGGGTTAAAATTAGGATTAAATGTTTCGATTAGGTTTTTTTTTTTTTTTATATTTATTTTGTTGTTTATTTACTGTATGTATTTTATTATTTATTTATTAGGTATTATTATTATTTTCATTTAATTATTGCATTTGGACCGAAAAACGCTCAAAAACGCTCGAATCAAGTGTTTCCTTGCATTCCTATTAAACAAAAATCGCTTAAAAAAATGCACCGACCTGCCTGATTCAAGCTACAAAAAAGTTCCCAGATGACTTGTGGTGGAGTTGTGAACCATCTCCATAGAGAATAATTGATTTTTTCTCCTTCAGAGTTTTGGAGCTTCTGAGGTGTGAATGGGACCTGATGGATAAACATATTAGGCTAGACTTTGGGAACTTAAAGAAGAAGTAAACTTCCATCTTTGAATCTTACCTATAAGTAAGCCTATAATAAGGCTTACCTATAGGTAGTGAAAATATCTCCTAAACGTGCGGCGTTTAGGAGATATTTACTGTATATGCAGCCAGTGACATGACTGGCGCATACGCTCTGAAGGAGTGGCCACCCGTGCTGTTCCTTCAGAGTCCTGTGCCATGACCGGCGGCTCCCACGTGCATGCGAGGGAGTTATGTCATCGTGGCTCCGGCCAATCACAGAGCCGGAGTCTGCGAACATGAAAGCAAGACGATTGAAGATGGAAGCTGTCTCCAGCGATGACATCACATCGCTGAAAGGCTTCATTTTCAGGTAAGTTTCACATAATGTGCTAGTATGTGATGCATACTAGCACATTATGCCTTTGCCTTGCAGGTAAGAAAAAAAAATGTCCAGCGGTTTACAACCAATTTAATACGTTCAGTCTGGAGGAAAGAAGGGAAAGGGAAGACATGATTAAAACCTTTAAATACATCAAGGGGGTTATTAAGGTTCAGGAGGGCAGTATTTTTAATATGAAGCCATAATCAAGAACACAGAAACATGACCTAAATTCTAGCAGGAGGAAAGTGGAAAACTAATCTTAGAAAGTATTATTTTACTGAAAGAGTAGTTGATGCGTGGAATAAACTTCCAGCAAAGGTACTTAGTCAGTCAACATTTCCGTTTTTCTACATTGATTCAAGCTGGAGTTGAGCATTAACGTGGTTATAAAGGTTGGCGGTTTTTTACCTTAACCTCCCTGGCAGTATGATTATTTCAGATTTTTGATGCTGAAAGCGGTACAATTATTTTGCATGGAAATTTGGCATTTTATATTGTAGGCCTGTAATTCTTAGGAATAACTCACTTAAATCTGTCCAAACAAGAGTCTAGTAGACATCCCGGGTATGATAAAGTTTGAAACACAAAATCATAAATTATAATATAATAACTAACTATAAATAATTATAACAAATAATAATAAAAATTATTCAATAATGTAATCAAATAAAAAACACTAAAATTTGCAGAATTGTCGCTGTCATTACTTTTAGTTTTTGATGATGAATTTCCCCACAAATCACTATCACTCAATTCTGCAAGTGATTCTAATTTATTATCGCTGTTTTCTAGCTGGTCTAAAACCACTTTTCACGTAAAGGGACACTTTTTGGTTGCTATGGACAATCTCCAGTTTCTAGGCAGAAATAACAGTATTTATAATATATAAAAGTGCATGCAGGGCACTGGACAAACCACTAGGGACAAAGGGGATGTGTAATTTTTTTTATACAATACTGTAATCTGTAAGATTATAGTGTACTGTATGTATTGTGTGGTTTTAATTTTTTGAATTGGCGCCGAACTCTGACCCCGTGCGTCGCAGGGAATGGAACTCAGCACTCGGCACTGTGAATCGAGCGAGATGACAGTTTGCAGACACAGCGGGGAGACATCGCAGGATCCAGGGGACAAGGTAAGTTACTTTGCCTGGATCCTGCGATGCAATCCCGAGTCTGGCTCGGGGTTACCGCTTTTGGTACTGAAATCTCACCCCGAGCCAGACTCGGTAATTACCGCCAGGGGGGTTAATGCCTTCTCTGCACTAAGGTAAAAAACTGCCCCCTCCAGACTCCGCTTATAATGACCTTAGCCCGATCTCCATCCAGCGCTGTGCACAAGAGCAGCGTCTCCCTTCGCTCTCTATTCCTCCTCATTGGCTCAGAGACAGCAGCAGGAGCCATTGCCTCCCACTTTTGTCAATCACAGCCAATGAAGAAGAAGAAGAAGCAGGGGTTGGGACCAATAAGCACACTGTGTGTCAATAGACATACAGGGCATGGCTCGGGAGTGAACCCGCATGGGTGCCCTCATAGAAAACGGCTTGCTATGGTGGGTACTTGGCAGGGGGGAGAAGCTAAAGGTGCAACGGGGGACCTAAAAGAAGAGGATCGCACAAAACCATTGCACAGAGCACTTTGAGTCCCCATTCCTAGCAGTATATACAGTACAGTTGAACCTCAGATTACGAGCACAATCCGTTCCAGGAGTATGCTCGTAATCCAAAGTACTCACATATCAAAGCGAGTTTTCCCATTGAAGTCAATGGAAATGAAAATAATTCGTTCCGCATTGACTTCAATGGGATGCAATACCGCATGCGGCCAAAGGCGGGGGGCGCCGCAGAGCCTCGGAAACGGCCGAAAAGGCCCGAGCAAACTTCGGCTGACCTCGGCAAACCTCGGAAAGACTCCGTTCACGAGCCTTTCCGAGGTTTGCCGAGGTCAGCCAAACTGTCCTCGGGCCTTTCCGTGCATTTCCGAACGGCGACAGTCGGTGCCGTTCGGCTCCGGCGCCCCCGCACCTCAGGCCAAAAGCGGTACTGCACACCGCTTTGTCCTGAATCCTGCTCGTTTTGCAAGACAACACTCGCAAGCCAAGTTAGGATTTTTAGAAATACAGTGCTCATATTGCGAAACGCTCGTTAACCGCGTTACTCGCAATCCGAGGTTCCACTGTACTAACCTTTTTTTTGCTCTCCACTTTGTGGAAGCTGACTGGTTTCTGTGCAGAGCTGCACCAGGTTTTGCACTCTTCAGTTTAAGGAAATCAACCCCATTAATTTGTCTTGCATGGATATGAGATGCCAATACTGGACCCTGTGATGTCTTAATTCTGTTTTTGGAAAATGATAATTCCGGGCTCACTTCACTGAAACAAAAGTTGAGTCTTGGGCCATGAGAATAATGCACACAGCACAGCTGCAAAGAATTCACTTCTCAGTGTTTGTTTTCTATGCTTGTGAGACTACATACAGCATAAACCAGAATGCACACAGTTACAAATAAAGAAACTAGCTGACTATGAATGTTTTCTTTGCCAATTGTAACAGGAACACCAAGGTACGGCTATGCATTTTTTTTCTTGTAAGACTTGCCAGTTTTATTATTTGTGGATCAAATTAATTTTCTACTGTTTAGTACACCTATATTTGTATGCTTTGCCAGTTTAAACACCTGCTACAATCACACACATGTTCTTGGTTTGGAGGATGCAATACAAATAGTACCTTTGCCTGCACCAATTAGATTGTTTTCCATGTCAATATTCTGTATACCAAAAAAAAATAAATTAAAATTCAAAGCAATTCTTTCAAAATTGATTGATTGCCCTATATAATACAAAACTGGCATGGAAACTATTGGTATTTTTTAATTCATCCAGCCTTTTTTTTATTATTTAATCAGTCAAAAGCCATTGAAATGGTAGTGAAAAATTATTAATTGTTACTAGATTTGATAACAAATGGAGAAAAAAAAAGGGTTCCCACCATGTCCTGTAAAAGACCGTGGTAACATGGGGATTTTAGCTTGCCAAAATATCACTCAAAAAAGGAGAACATCAAAAAAAGAATAATTATATTTCCATATTAAAAAAAGAAAGTATTAAAAACTTTTGTCATCAACTGCATTAACAACATGAGATTGAACAATACAACAACCATGAGATAGAACAGATGGATCGACATGTTTCACCCAAAAGGAGCTTCTTCAAGATCCACTTGATTATTCACTCATTATGACAGTACAGTTGACAAGTAACAAAGTACATATATTAATGTATATAAACATTTACATGAATCATTTCTATATACAGCAATTAGTGAAATTAAAAGAAATGGAAAATACATTACATATCCAATAACAGCTGTAGGAAGATTAGCACTATAAGGGAAAGGGAAGAGGCGGGAGAGGAGAAAAAAAAAGAGCGCAAGAAAAAGGACACAAGATTTGATAAAAAAGTCAAAACAATTATTTAACCCCTTAGAGCCAGCGCAAAGACGGCCTTTTAAGGGGTTTAGAATTCCGGGAGGTGGAGCTTATTGTCATGTGACCACCGTGATTACTTGTCTTGGCGGTCACATGATCGGAAAGCTCTCTAATGCAAGCAGCGAACAGGGAGCGCAGGGCGCGCACTCTCAGCACAGCTCTATCGGCTGCTCTGCGCCAAGGCCCAGCCGCCAAGAGACCGCATATTTGTGTGCGCTTGGCATGCAGATGTTAATAGAATTGGAGTGATGCGCATTTGCCCAGTATTATAGCATAATCAAGGTTAGACTAACTCATAGTCAGTAGCGGAATATGGATAAAATTCCCCCTATGTTGGTGTCATGCTGTTGGCTTTGCCAAGCGGCATTGGCCCAAGAACTATGCAGGCACCTTCAAATTGGAGGTCAATCAGCCACAGTTCAAGGAACCTCTAGAAACCTCTGGAGGAACCCTAGGATTCACCCTCGATGAGAATGGCTGAACAAGACATATTAAAAGGAGCCAAGGCATTTTAAACGTGAACCTAAATTTACGGTGGCTTTACTAGTTTATAACATTTATTATTTATTTTAAAGTTTGGTAAGTGCAAAGTTATCATTCATGCAAAAAGATAGATACTGTAGCTAAATAATACTCCAAAGAGCTTTAGGTCACAGTATACATGAACAAGTCTTTTACGGCGGGTCTCTTTTTCTGACACACATTTTTTAAACATATTTTAGGTCTTATGTATGTTTGCTCCTCAATTACTTGCAGACACATGTTAATGAAAGGACAATTTTGCCATTACTTTGTCCTTGCACAATTAATACAACCATTCGAATGCCTTACATTTTCTAGGCTGGTAACTTTTTCCAGCTGTTTCGTACATCTTGGGCCACAAGAAAATGCGACTTGTTGTTGTTCATTGTAATACAGAATGTGCAAAAGATTATCATCAGAAATACTCAAATGATCAAATAATGAAACAATGATCACTGAAAGACTTGGCCATTAAAGATGAGCTCATCTTGTTTAACTAATGTGTAACTAATTACGTGCAGTATTTTTTTTTTTAAAGCTGATTGTTCTATGCTGATTGCTGAACTGATGCAGGATAGCGCAGCGCTGCATGTCAGAGCTTGTGGCTGATATCAAGGGCTCATTTACACTTGCTTTGGCTCGCATTAAATCGCCTTCAACATGCCTTTTTGATGTGTTTTGGATGCTTTGGTTATGCTTCTGTGATGCATTGATGTTGCTTCCGTGATACTTTTTTGAATCGTTAATGAAGCCCCGTGTGTCTTGATTTTCGATTTGTTTGAAAGGGGCCCAGTAGAACCCCCAGTTCATTAGTACCCCTGTTCAGCAGATCATTAGTACCCCTGTTCAGCAGATCCCCAGCTCATCGGTGCCCTTATTCAGCAGATCCCCAGCTTATTAGTACTCTTGTTCAGTAGTACCCCCAGCTCTGCCAATGCCCTACTCAGTAGTAACCCCCCAGCTCTGCTGATCCCCACTCAGTAGTAACCCCCCAGCTCTGCTGATCCCCCACTCAGTAGTAACCCCCAGCTCTGCTGATCCCCCACTCAGTAGTAACTCTTCAGCTCTGCTGATCCTCTGGTTTGCTGATCCTCCTCTCTCTCTGATCCCTGCTCACCTCCCGCTATATTACTCCCACACTTTACACCATGTGTGACATGGTTTTTCTTGCTCAGAACCCCCAGCTATGCTGATCCTATGCCGCTCAGTCCTCTTTCTCTGGTCCCCGCTTACCTTCCGCTATAGCATTCCCATGTTGCACAGCACATGTGCCGTCTGCTAGTTGCTCCGCTCCAGTCCAGACCCCGCTCACCTTTCTGCTTCTCCACACTGCACACCAGATATGACGTCTGCACCAGACTCTCCCAGAATATACACATGTTCTGGAAGTGACTGCTGATGATCTCTTTCTGGTTTGCTTGTTGGTTTACCAGTGCATCCTGGGATCTCTCATACCTGCAATACCTACAAAACAAAGCAAAAAAAAAGCTTCTCAAAAGCTGAAGGTGCTGTAAGCGAGCGTTGTCATAGACTTCTTTGGAGGCTTTGAAGATGCTTTGAAGCACCAAAAAGCGATATGGGGTATAATCTTTTAAAGCAAAGCAAGTACGACATGTATACAGGACTGTAAGCTTACCATTTTATTTAGTGACAGGGGCTTTGATTGGCATTCAGATTGCTTTAAAAAAGTGTGTCCAATGCCACATTTTGAAGCAAGTGTAAACGAGCCCTTAGGGCTTGTTCTGTTTTTTTCTTACAATGGATAAAAAAATCGTAGTTTTACAAATTAACGTTTAGTACATATTGCATCAATGAGGTTGGATTTGTAGAGCAAAATTAATTTTTAAGAGAAAGCACAGCAGATGTCTTTTCTTTTGGACATTGTGGGATTGATTTACTAAAGTCAAAATAGGCTGTTCGCTTAGCAAATTTAGATTTCACTTTGCAGGGGAAGTTTCTCTTAGCTTAGGGAATGAGCTGAAGCTCTGCTGACTTCTATTATGCAATCATGTGGAAAATACAGTTTTTTTTATATGTTTCTTTGCACTTGATTAGATATTTGCAAAGTGAACTTTCATCACATTCACAAAGATAAACGAGAATTCCCTTGCAAAGTGAAAATTCAGTTTGAAAAGTGAACGTGCTCTACCCCTCTAATAAATCAACTCCCATATTTCTGAATTAAACCTTGACAAGAACTACACCGTGGGGTTGATTTACTAAAGGCTAATAGGCTGTTCACTTTGCAAGGGCAGTTGCACTTTGCATGGAAATTTTCCCCAGAGCTTAGTGACTGTGGTGAAATTTCACTTTGTAAACAATACCCAATACCCTTCAAGGAAGATAAAATAAAAACAGCATTTTTTGCAGCAGAGCTTCACATCATTCACTAAGCTCTTAAAAAGTTGCTTTGCAAAGTGAACAGTCTATTTTCCTTTAATAAATCAGCACCAATTTATTGAAACAAGTTTTAAATATTAGCTTAAGATATTGAACCCTTTAAACAACAGGCCTCCTATAACAAAGCAGATAAGGATCAACAGCTAATAATAAACAAATACAGCTCCACTTGCTGGATGAATATAAAAAATATATATATATTTGAATGTAATACTTCATATTTTCCTGACTAAACAAATATCTATATTTTTTGAGTCCTAAAAGATTAAATAATAAAGAAAATATATGCAAAACCTGTATACATTTCCTTAAAGTGGTTGTAAACCCTGTTACACCACCTGTACCTACAGGTAAGCCTATAATAAGGCTTACCTGTAGGTACTGTAAATATACCTGCACGGTTTGGGAGATACTTATCATATACACTTGCGCCGACGTCATCGGCACATGCGCACTGAAGAAACGTCATGATTGAGCCGTGATCGGCGGCTCAAGCATATATGGTAAATATCTCCTGTGCCGTGACCGGCTGCTCAAGCGTATATGGTAAATATCTCCTTAACCGTGTAGGTTTAGGAGATATTTACAGTACCTACAGGTAAGCCTTATAACGTGACGTCATCGCAGCTCTGGCCAATCACAGCGCCGGAGCCCGCGAACCCGGAAATAACTCCGGGAGACATGTCGCCGGTCACAGCGGTGTACGAGGACCACTGCAACAGCTTCGATCTAAGGTAAGTATTTCAAAATGAGCTAGTATGCGATGCATACTAGCTTATTATGAACTTGTCTTGCAGTTTTTTTTTTTTAATATGGGTTTACAACCACTTTAAATATTGGAAAGTTGTTTCAATTCATAGTAATGTGATCTGCAAGAAATCCAGTATTCTCCCAATTGCCAGTCTAAGCTGACAACACAGTGCCTCTGCCACACCAAAATTTCAAGCAGTGTTTTCAGCCCTGCTTAGCTCTCTGCTGCTGCACTGCAGAACACCTCCCCTCCTCTCCTCATCGCCATAACATAAAAGGTGGGTGTTTTGTAGTCAGAGTTGTCATTTCAAGTTGGGAGTTTACTAGAATTCTAGAAGGCCCAATGAATATTTTTCTGTACTTGCAGTATTTTTAAAGAGACACGGAAGGAAAAGCATAAAAGGAATGTTGCTGAATATTTTTTTTTTATTACCGGTATTATTATTTTGCTGAGACATTTTAGGTTCAATATGTTTTTATTATTTGTTTTTCACATTAATAATAGAAAAATACAGGAGCTAGATCAGGACCCAAACATAGGGTACACAGATCCACAACATAAACATGTAAACATTTACATAGTACAGTTTTACATGCGTGAATGTGGATAGAATGGATGTTAGTAACAAAAAAAAAAAGGTTCAGATACTATGCAGATTTTATCATACTGTCTATCCCTCTGGCTCGGAAGCCCCAATGGGATCCTGCTGCTCCCGAGGCCGAGGTGATAGATTTTCATATGTACCCTTAGAACCGGGGGTTGATAGTATTTCGATTTTCTTGGCTGCCTAGATTATATGTTGGCAGCTACAAATATATTTGGCATATAAAGTGATTATCGAAGAAAGAAAGGATACAGGGATAGAGGAGTTAAAGAATAATAGACAGGTGAAAAGGGGTGATGAGAAAAGGGGGAACCCCGAGGAGGGGAGTAAGTAGGGGGGGGGGGGGGTGGAGGCAGCGGACCGCACCTAACTATTTGTGTAATAATGACACAAAGGTTAAGAGGGGAAGTAGAAGACCTCCGTTTTTTTTTTTGTTTGTTTTTTATTCATTTATTTATTTATTTATTTATTTATTTATTTATTTATTTTTATTTATGTTGTATTTAATGGTGAAAGTCTATTCCTTAATTTGTCTGAAGTAGAGTAATGCCTCCAGATACTCCAGATGAACGAAAACTTTGCTTTGCTGAGACATTTTAAATAAGAAATGTGGGAAACAAAAAAAATAAAAATAAACATATATACCCACCTATTTGGCTGCAGCATGGATCTGATGCTGCAGCTGTTCCGCACCGACTCTAAACCCAAGAACTGAGCGATTACAAGACCACTGATCTCTCGCTCTCCGCTCTGTAAATGTCAGTCACCGCTCTCTGCTCTGCCCCTCCAGCGCTCTGGCATTTGCTGGGACCCCAACATCATTGTCAGGATCCTTCCAGAGCTTGGATTTGCTATGTGATGTCAGCTGACAGCAGGCTTAATTCCGTTGTCGGCTGATTCTGGGTCACAGGAGTGCAGAAATAAGTGCACTCATGTGACCCACAAGAGAGGTATAGCAAAAAAAAAAAAAAAAAACTTTGGCCATACTTCTATTTAAATTTTACCATAAAACATTACGCTTATGGAACAGAGAGCTGATTAAATATAAATGATGTTACATTCTATTGGTGTACATTTACACACAGCCAGTGCACTTATTAGTGCATTAGTGTGCCCTGCTTTGCCTTATAATGCATGTGACACTTGCTCACCATCCATCCCTGGCCACCACTTCTTTGATAGATCTGTGGAAAAGCCTGATCTTGTCTCTCACAGTTGAAAAAGCCTTGATCCCTTTAAATCAATAAAGCGAATACATAGCATTAAAACTGAAGAAGCAAAATAAGTATTTTCAAAGTATTTGATTACATCTCGTTATTTTAGCAATATATTTGTTGTACACATTGACAACTTGTGGTAATGTCTGTATGTTTGCATGTGATTTTTGTGTTTTTTTACTTGAGATTATCCAGGTGTTTTCACTATATTTTTATATAATTACTTGCAAAAATTTATTCAGAGGGAACTTTAGTTGCTTTTAACAAAGTTATTTTTTATTAAACCCCCTTACTATTTTGACATTAGCTACATCACTAAGACTGTTTACTGAGCAGGGCTGTGCTAGTCCCATGACTGGTTTTGAGGCTCGTACACACTACTATTAGAAAACTGGGCAAACTTTTTTCTTCTGAGGAACTTTCTCACAATTTTCGTATAGTGTGTACACAACTTTGGACAGCCCATTCTGGCTTTTCGTACGAAAATTCCCGAAGAGACAAACTCCAAAATTTTTCTCGTTACAGGAACAGAATGAACGATTTTCGTTTAGTGTGTACCGTTTTCGTATGACCTTCGTACACGAAAAATCAGAAAAGAAAGTCTGCACATGATCAGAAACAATAAAAAAAAAAAAAAAAGGCAAAACAACGAGGAAAATTGGCCGATTGTTCCCTGATTTTCTTATCGTGTGTACACCACTTTAGGCCAAAAAGCATAATTTTGCTGACAAGGGAGCGTGAACCTTGCTCAGGGGCAGTGGTGGACGCTCATGCAGGGTGAAGGGACACCGCCCCCCTAATCAATGCGCCTAACCCCTAATTTACATGCAGGACACCGGACACATGGATTCCAATGGGGTTTTTTTTTTTTTCGAAGCACATGATTGGAGCATTGCGCCCGGAGCCCACCCAGTTGTGTGACATTAGCGAATTAATATTCGCATTAATATTCGCTAATGTCTTCCTGTTTCTCCTCCTGGCCAGTCAGGATACGGGTCCTGAGACCCGATTATCTGGGAGTCGTAAGACCCGATTGGTCGCGAGTCCTAAGTCCTGATTGGCCCGGGAGGAGAAGCGACCGATGGGACTGGGGAGGAGACGTGGGGGGGGGGGAGCTATCGAAGCCGCGACCTGGATGGGGTAAATGTGGGGCTGGCGGGGGGCCTGACAGGCGAGGCGGCGATCGAGCGATGGGGGGGAGCAACGATCAATTGAGCGAGGGGCGGGGGTTGGTTGGTTGGTTGGCTGGCTGGTGAGGCCGCCCCCCCCAGAAAATTGAGCACCAGCCGCGACTGCTCAGGGGTGCTGGCAGCATGAGATGTTTAAATCCAGCCCTATAACTCGTGGTAGGGTCTCTTCAGTCATAACTGTGATAACCAAAGATGTTCTTATCAATATATCATAAACATGATTATCATTAGAACCTGTTAAAGAATGACTGTTTTGAAAAATATTGAATTTTAACAACTCTGTAGGGTTGTGACTGTGAATGATAGTATAGAGAATATGACTTTTTTTTTAGCTATTTAGCCTTTATTTCTATTATCCTCCCCAACCATGTGTAGGCCAAGCTGTCCAGCAAAAGTGAAATTTTTGGGGAAAACATATAAGGCCTCTTGCACATGAGTGCCCAAGGCCATTCAATATAAATTTTAGCTCCCCCAATCCCAACCAGGCACCCAGGTGGTGCATACAGCCTCCCATAGATATAATTGCCTCTCAGGAGCCGAGGGGAGAGGAGAGAGACCAGCAGCGCTGCAGGGGAGTGACATAGGGGGAATCGGCACTGCACAGAGTGATTAGGGTGTGCCCAGGCACACTTGGCACACCCCCTGAGCCTGTCTATGGAGTCGAGCAAGTTTACTTCACAAGGGAAATTTCACTTAGCTTGTGAAGTGTGCTAAATATGTACTTTACAAACAATATCCAATCGCGTGCAAAGAAAATGTAAAAAAGTGGATTTTTGCTTGCATGTGACTGGATGATTGTCAACACAGCTTCACCTCATTTACTAAGCTAAGGGATAATTCTCTTGCAAAGTGAATTTGACAGCTGCGTGGGTGTCGGTGTATGTCCCCGAATGCAGACAGTGTTAGTTCGGGGACCTGCACCAGCAAGGATGTCAGATTGGGAGCAACAGCTGTGTACCAATTGACATGAATGGGCCTGCTTGCCACGCTTTTGTACTCCTGTGTGGATGAAGCGTAAGTCAGTAAAGCTGATTAATCTGGGGTGAAAACAGTGCCAAAGGAGCAGTTGCCCCAGACCCCGCTCTACAAGAAATTAAAAAAAAGTGTTTCTGTCATTAAAATTTCTCTTAGGAAGTAATATTTAGCCTGCATTAATCTGTAAAGGTTTTTTTCTCTAGTATATTGTTTCAGGTTAAACCAATTGTATTGTTATCCATAGAGTGGCATAGCTATCTATGTATAGCGGCATAGCTATGTACGTAAAAATGTACCCGGAAATTTGCTGGCATGTACTGTATGTACATGTATCTTCTTCATATATAGAACTTCTATGTACTATATGTATAACTTGTCAGTTCCAGTCACCTGCAATTAACAAACTTTGATCTATATATTTAGTGATGTGATTTGTATATACTGTGAATAAAAGACCCACAGAGCAGGAAGTGCCCTGGGCCCCCAAGGTCTAAATCTGGCGCTAGGTACATGCAGATGACTCCTCACTGACATACTGCACTGGTAGGGCACTCAGGTACCAGAACCCATATCTCTCTGTCAGTCAGTGAAGCTGATTTTTGCAAGGTACATGGGTCTGCCTCCTCACCAGGGCCGCCATCAGGGGGGTACAGCCCTCACTGACAGTGTACACAGATACCAGAACCCACATATCTCAGTCAGTGAAGCTGTGTAATGTGGGGTACATGTTTGTCAGTCAGTGAAGCTGATTTTTGCAAGGTACTTGGGTCTGCCTCCTCACCAGGGCCACCATCAGGGGGGGTACAGCCCTCAATGACAGTGTACACAGATTCCAGAACCCACATATCTCAGTCAGTGAAGCTGTGTAATGTGGGCTACATGTTTGTCAGTCAGTGAAGCTGATTTTTGTGGGATACAGTTACCAGCACCCATGGCAGCCAGTGAAGCTGATTAATGTGAGGAATGCCTCCTCCTCACTGACTGTGCACACAGGTGCCAGAATCCATTCCTGTGTATGAGGGGACCACTGAACAGGAAGTGCCCCGAGCCCTCCATGGTCTAAATCTGGCCGTGGGTACATGCAGATGACTCCTCACTGACAGACTGCTCTTGTGGGCACTCAGGTACCAGAACCCATATCTCACTGTCAGTGAAGCTGATTTTTATTGAGTGCATAAGTCTGTCTCCTCACTGACAGGCTGGGAGTGCACACAAGACCATAGCCCATGTCTGTCAGTCAGTGAAGCTGTTTTGTGATGTATATACTGTATATGTATGCCACCTCACTGACGGTACACGCAGGACCATAGCCCATGTCTGTCAGTCAGTGAAGCTGTTTTGTGATGTATATACTGTATATGTATGCCACCTCACTCACGGTACACGCAGGACCATAGCCCATGTCTGTCAGCAGGGCTGCCAATCGTCAGTAAATTCATGAACAGTATGTCAAATCCATGATTTTTACATTGGTTCGTGAATGTCCATTATGGAGATGCATAATGCATGTCCGTAAACAGACACTCATGGACAGATGTAGAAATCGCAGATTTTACATACTGTCCGTTCATTTACTGACGTTGGCAATCCTGTCTGTCAGTGAAGCTGATTAATGTAAAGTTGGTGTGTCTTCCTCCTCACTAGCAGTGTACACGGGCACCATGACCCAAGTCAGTCAGTCAGAGAAGCTGATTTTTGATAGATACATATATCTACTTTTTCACTGACAGGCTGACAGTGTACACAGGAATCAGAACCCATGTCTGTCAGTCAGTGAAGCTGATTTTTGATAGATACATATATCTACCTCTTCACTGACAGGCTGACAGTATACACAGGCATCAGAACCCAAGTCTGTCAGTCAGTGAAGCTGATTTTTCTGTGACATATATCTCTGACTCCTCACTCACATGCAGGCAGTGCACACCAGCACCAAAACCCATGTCTGTCAGTCAGTGCTGTTTTGTGAGGGATATATATGTCTGCATCCTCACTGACAGTACACACAGCACCATAGCCCATGTCTGTCAGTGAAGCTGATTAATGTGGGGTACATGTGTCTTCTTCCTCAAGTACAGTGTACACAGGGAACAGAACCTGTGTCAGTAAGGCTGATTTTTATTGGATATACATGTCTGCTTCCTTTAATGACAGGCTGGCAGTGCACACAGATACCATAAAGCACGTCTGTCAGTCAGTGAAGTTTTTCTGTGGAATAAATATATCTGCATCCTTGTTTACAGTAATACAGCAATAAAGCCCATGTCTCTCAGTCAGTGAAGCTGATTATCATGAGGTACGTTTCTAATCCTTTCCTCTGACAGTGCACACAGGGAACAGAACCCATGTCTGTCAGTCAGTGAAGTTTTTCTGTGGAATAAATATATCTGCATCCTTGTTGACAGTAATACAGCAATAAAGCCCATGTCTCTCAGTCAGTGAAGCTGATTATCATGAGGTTTCTAATCTTTCCTCTGACAGTGCACACAGGGAACAGAACCCATGTCTGTCAGTGAAGATGTTTTCTGAGAGATACATGTCCATGTCGATCAGTCAGTGGGGTTGATTTTTATTGGGTGTATGTGTCTGACTCCTCAAAATGGCAGGCTGGCAGCGCACACAGGCACTGGAGGGGGGATTTACTAAAACTGGCGCACACAGAATCTGATGCAGCTGTGCATAGTAACCAATCAGCTTCTAGGTTTTAGCCCCCCTGTTCACATCGGGGTGATTTGACATGTCAAATTGCATGCCAAATCACAGCCTATTGCCGGCAAATGCACCGTCGTCCGAACCGGTGTGACGCCAACTTTGTGGCGCCGCGCTGATTTCCAAAAGTAGTTCCTGCATTACTCTTGCCAACTTTGAGGCCGATTTTAATAGACATCTGTGCATGAACCCACACACATTTCTTTCAAATCACCCCGGAACTCGCTATGAAATGCGGGTTTGAAATTATGTGAGTTCAGCTAAACTCGCACGATTTCAAACCTGCCTCCAATGTGAACAGGGGCTTATTGTCAAATCTTAATTAAACAAGCTGAAGTTAGAAGCTGATTGGTTACTATGCACAGCTGCACCACATACGGTGTGCTCCAGTTTTAATAAATTTCCCCCATAGGCCATGTCTATGAATCAGTCAGTGAAGCGGATTGGATACACAGATCATTGACAGGCTGGCACCATAGGCCGTGTCTATCTGTGAGTGAAGCGGATGGCATTCACAGATCACTGACAGGCTGGCACCATAGGCCGTGTCTATGAGTGAGTGAAGCAGATTGGATACACAGATCACTAACAGGCTGGCACCATAGGCCATGTCTATGAGTGAGTCAAGCGGATGGCATACACAGATCACTGACAGGCTGGCACCATAGGCCGTGTCTATGAGTTAGTGAAGCGGAATGGATACACAGATCTCTGACAGGCTGGCACCATAGGCTGTGTCTATGAGTGAGTGAAGCGGATTGGATACACAGATCACTGACAGGCTGGCACCATAGGCCGTGTCTATGAGTGAGTGAAGCGGATTGGATACACAGATCACTGACAGGCTGGCACCATAGGCCGTGTCTATGAGTGAGTGAAGCGGATTGGATACACAGATCACTGACAGGCTGGCACCATAGGCCGTGCCTATGAGTGAGTGAAGCGGATTGGATACACAGATCACTGACAGGCTGGCACCATAGGCCGTGCCTATGAGTGAGTGAAGCGGATTGAATACACAGATGACTGACAGGCTGGCACCATAGGCCGTGCCTATCAGTGAGTGAAGCGGATTGGATACACAGATCACTGACAGGCTGGCACCATAGGCCATGTCTATGAGTGAGTCAAGCGGATGGCATACACAGATCACTGACAGGCTGGCACCATAGGCCGTGTCTATGAGTGAGTGAAGCGGATTGGATACACAGATCACTGACAGGCTGGCACCATAGGCCGTGCCTATGAGTGAGTAAAGCGGATTGGATACACAGATGACTGACAGGCTGGCACCATAGGCCGTGCCTATCAGTGAGTGAAGCGGATTGGATATACAGACCACTGACAGGCTGGCACCATAGGCCATGTCTATGAGTGAGTCAAGCGGATGGCATACACAGATCACTGACAGGCTGGCACCATAGGCCAGTGTCTATCAGTGAGTGAAGCGGATTGGATACACAGATCACTGACAGGCTGGCACCATAGGCCAGTGTCTATCAGTGAGTGAAGCGGATTGGATACACAGATCACTGACAGGCTGGCACCATAGGCCGTGTCTATGAGTGAGTGAAGCGGATTGGATACACAGATCACTGACAGGCTGGCACCATAGGCCAGTGTCTATCAGTGAGTGAAGCGGATGGCATACACAGATCACTGACAGGCTGGCACCATAGGCCAGTGTCTATCAGTGAGTGAAGCGGATTGGATACACAGATCACTGACAGGCTGGCACCATAGGCCGTGTCTATGAGTGAGTGAAGCGGATTGGATACACAGATCACGGACAGGCTGGCACCATAGGCCGTGTCTATGAGTGAGTGAAGCGGATTGGATACACAGATGAATGAATGAATGAATGAATGAATGAATGAATGAAGGATTTGTAGAGCGCTGCAAATGCGAACTAAATCGCCTCAAGGCGCTATAATGCGTTCTCTGTTGCCAGCTCTTTAGAAAAGGAATGTCTTTAGTTTTTTCCTGAAGGCCTGATGGTTTTCTTCCATGCGGATGTGGGTCGGAAGAGCGTTCCATAGCCGAGGTCCTTGGACTGCAAATCTTCGTTCTCCCAGATCACTGACAGGCTGGCACCATAGGCCGTGCCTATGAGTGAGTGAAGCGGATGGCATACACAGATCACTGACAGGCTGGCACCATAGGCCAGTGTCTATCAGTGAGTGAAGCGGATTGGATACACAGATCACTGACAGGCTGGCACCATAGGCCGTGCCTATGAGTGAGTGAAGCGGATTGAATACACAGATGACTGACAGGCTGGCACCATAGGCCGTGCCTATCAGTGAGTGAAGCGGATTGGATACACAGATCACTGACAGGCTGGCACCATAGGCCATGTCTATGAGTGAGTCAAGCGGATGGCATACACAGATCACTGACAGGCTGGCACCATAGGCCGTGTCTATGAGTGAGTGAAGCGGATTGGATACACAGATCACTGACAGGCTGGCACCATAGGCCGTGCCTATGAGTGAGTAAAGCGGATTGGATACACAGATGACTGACAGGCTGGCACCATAGGCCGTGCCTATCAGTGAGTGAAGCGGATTGGATATACAGACCACTGACAGGCTGGCACCATAGGCCATGTCTATGAGTGAGTCAAGCGGATGGCATACACAGATCACTGACAGGCTGGCACCATAGGCCAGTGTCTATCAGTGAGTGAAGCGGATTGGATACACAGATCACTGACAGGCTGGCACCATAGGCCAGTGTCTATCAGTGAGTGAAGCGGATTGGATACACAGATCACTGACAGGCTGGCACCATAGGCCGTGTCTATGAGTGAGTGAAGCGGATGGCATACACAGATCACTGACAGGCTGGCACCATAGGCCAGTGTCTATCAGTGAGTGAAGCGGATTGGATACACAGATCACTGACAGGCTGGCACCATAGGCCGTGTCTATGAGTGAGTGTAGCGGATTGGATACATAGATCACTGACAGGCTGGCACCATAGGCCGTGCCTATGAGTGAGTGAAGCGGATGGCATACACAGATCACTGACAGGCTGGCACCATAGGCCAGTGTCTATCAGTGAGTGAAGCGGATTGGATACACAGATCACTGACAGGCTGGCACCATAGGCCGTGTCTATGAGTGAGTGAAGCGGATTGGATACACAGATCACTGACAGGCTGGCACCATAGGCCGTGCCTATGAGTGAGTGAAGCGGATGGCATACACAGATCACTGACAGGCTGGCACCATAGGCCAGTGTCTATCAGTGAGTGAAGCGGATTGGATACACAGATCACTGACAGGCTGGCACCATAGGCCATGTCTATGAGTGAGTGAAGCGGATTGGATACACAGATCACGGACAGGCTGGCACCATAGGCTAGTGTCTATGAGTGAGTGAAGCGGATTGGATACACAGATCACTGACAGGCTGGCAGCGCACACAGGTACCACAAGCCGTTCAAACTCCCCTCCGTGCCCGAGCCCCGCCCACCCCGGCTTTGCGCGCCGCTGATTGGTCTCCGCTCATCTCATTTGCATTAACGTCATTGAAGGCCGGAGGTCACCCGCCCGCGGAGCTGTCATTGGCTGTGGCCGGGTGACAGCGGCGGTGAGGAGTAGCACGGGAGGGAGGAGGAGGGCAGGCCGGTAGGCAGAGGGGAGAGAGCGGTGCGGTGACTCCAGGCTTACACTTCACACTGCAGAGCCGTCCATGGAAGAGCCGCCCGCTGACAGCGCCAATCATTAGCGCCGGTCCCCGGGGTATGTGTGCCCGGTGAGGGGGCGGTGGATGTCAATAAGCCCCCCCCCTCTCCTTCTCCGCTGGAAGATGATGAGGAGGAGTCCCAGCTAAACACCGGGCCACCGATGAGCCCCATCACCGGGGAAGGGCGTGGAGAGGAGCCGTGCCGTCCGATCACCCGCTCAGCCCCGGAGATCATGTTGCCATGCTGATGCTGAAGATGGAGCGGGGGGGGTGTGAGCTGGGATCCTGATGAGGAGCGCTCTCCTCCGATCTCCTCTCCTCCGATCTCCGGGACATGCGGCACGGCAGAGGCGGCACCCCGCAGGCTGCACCGTACCGAGGACTGAGCGGCTGAGACCAGCGATCACCGGGACCGTCATCATCATCATCATCACCGGGCTGAGGAGGTCCCAGCATGGGCTGTGCTCCGAGCATCCACATCTCCGACAGCAGGGTGGTCTACCACAGCAGCAAAGAGTCCGACGAGTCCCCCCACCAAACCAACACTCTGTCCCAGCAACACAACCACTCCGTACCCCCCGGATTATTCATCAAATCCTCCCACACCTCCACTTATAAGGTGAGGACTCATCCCTACTACTACAGGGACTGGAGGAGGGGGGAGGAGGAGGACACACACAGCATGGAGGGGGGGGGACACACAGCATTGAGGGGGGGGGGGGCACACACAGCATGGAGGGGGGGGACACACAGCAACACTGTGAAGGTAACCACAGGAGATGAGACACCCTGACACCCCCCAATATAACCACAGGAGATGGACCACCCCATCACTGACACCCCCCCCCCCAGTATAACCACAGGAGATGAGCCACCTCCCATCACTGACACCCCCAAACATAACCACAGGAGATGAGACACCCCCTTCACCGACGCCCCCCAATATAACCATAGGAGATGAGACACCCCCATCACTGACACCCCCAATATAACCGCAGGAGATGAGACACCCCCCATCAAAGACACCCCCCCAATATAACCACAGGAGATGAGACACCCCCACATCACTGACACCCCTCCAATATAACCACAGGAGATGGATCACCCCCCCATCACCCCCAACAAAACCGCAGGAGATGGGACGTCCCCATCAACGACACCCCCAACATAACCACAGGAGATGGGATCACCCCCCCCTTCACCGACACCCCCAACATAACCACAGGAGGTGGGATCACCCCCCCATCACCGGACAACAAGGGGGGTGGTATAGGACTTTTATATGCT
Source organism: Lithobates clamitans (assembly GCA_037952925.1). Classification (NCBI taxonomy): domain Eukaryota; kingdom Metazoa; phylum Chordata; class Amphibia; order Anura; family Ranidae; genus Lithobates; species Lithobates clamitans. Next base: position 831,329 of record JBBGZY010000276.1, on the reverse strand, counting down.
GCAAAGGGGTGATAGGCTGTTTGGCAATTGTATTTGTGCAAAGTAGATCTTCCGTAATCCAAGGCTTCTTATTCCCATTCCCTCTTGACAGGCGGTGGTACACAAGGTAAGGAAACAGCAGGATGGTACATCTACCAGTCAATCCCACAACCACCGCCGAAACAAGAGGGCCTGGGGGGGGGCATAGCCCTTTTATGTGCTGCAAAGGGTCTATTGGCTTTCAAGCAATAGTGCAAGGAAGCAGCAGGATGGTACTTCTACCATTCAACACCACCCGCCATCGCCGCCGGGACAAGGGGGGTGGCATAGGCCTTTTATGTGCTGCAAAGGAGTAATAGGCTGTCAAGCGGTTGTGTAGTGACAAAGTAGATCTTCCTTAATCCAAGTGAACAAATTCCCATTCCCTCTTGACAGGCGTTGGTACACAAGGTAAGGAAATAACAGGATGGTACATCTACCATTCAACCCCACCACCGGAGCAGCGTAGGCCTTTTATATGCTGCAAAGGGGTAAGCCTTGGTAAAGTAGATCATCCGTAATCCAAGTCATCTTATTCCCATTTCCCATCAATCAGAATGCTTTCCTAGCGGCATTTAACTGGGCATCACAGATGTCAGTTGCAGGCCACTCAGGGTAACTCTTCCTTAGAAGTCAGCCAGTCAATTAGTCGTACCATTTCAGTTCCTCTAACAGGAAGGAGAACAGGCAGGATTACACAACGTAAGGTAACAGAAGGACGGTACAGCCAATGTAGAACCCCACCACCGGCACAAGGAGACCTGGATGGTAGCGTAGGCCTTTGGGCTTCTGAAAAGGGTCAATGGGCTGTCAAAGGAAAGTGTTTCTTGTAATGTAGACCATTGGTTCTCAACCCTGTCCTTAAGTACCCCCAACAGGCCATGTTTGCAGGGTTTCCTTTATCTTGCACAGGTGCTTTAAATCAGAGTTAATGGCTTGGAATTTGGACAGCTATTTTTTCTAAGAGAAATTCCCAAAACATGGCCTGTTGGGGGTACTTGAGGACAGGGTTGAGAACCACTGAAGTAGATCATCTGTAATTCAAGTTTTCTAATTCCCATTCGACAGGGAGGCAGAAGGTACACAGAGTAGGGACACACCAGGAGATGGGACATTAACCATTCAACCCCACCACTGCCACTGGAACAAGGGGGCCTGGGGGGGACGTGCTGTAAATGGTTAATAGGCTGTCACACGATAGTATTCATGCAGGGATGGTATATCCACTGTAGAATCCTACCACCGACACAAGGGGTCTGGGTGACAGTGTATTCCTTGGGGCTTCTGCAAAAGGTTAAAAGGCTGTCAAGGGACATGCTTTGGTAAAGTAGATCATCCATAATCCAAGTCATCTAGTTCTCATTTCCTCTCAATCAGAGTTCTTTCCAAGGGGCCATTTAGCCGAGTATCACAGATGTCATGTTCAGGAGAACAGGCAGAGATATACAACTTAAGGTAACAGCAGGATGGTCCATCCACCATTAGAATCCCACCGCTGGCACTAGGGCGCCTGGGGGGCAGCATAGGTCTTTTGCCTTCTACAAAGGGTTAAATAGGCTGTCAAGTGGCAGATTGTCATTTGTACAAGTGATCATCAAGATTCAGCCGTTGGTAAAGTAGATCATTCATAATCTTTGTCATCTAATTCTCCTTTCCCCCTGATTAGAATGCTTCCTTAGGGGCCATTTCACTGGGCATCACAAATGTCATTTACAGGCTGTTCGGGGTACCTACTCTTTATTCGTCAGCCAGGCAATCCATCTCACCATTTCTGCTCCTCTAAGAAAATACAGGAGGGAGAACAGGCAGATTATGGAGGCAGAGATTTAACAGCAGGATATGACATCCACCATTGAATCCCACCGCCGGCACACAAGGGGCCTAGATTGCAGCATAGGCCCTTGGACTTCTGTAAAGGGTTAACAGGCTGTCAAGTGCAGCCTGCTTGTGCAAGTGATCGCCAAAGTAGATCATCCATAATCCAGGTCCTTTCATTCTCATTTCCCCCTGATCATAGTTCCCAATGGACCATTTAACTGGGCGTCACAAATGTCAATTTCAGGCCACTTCTGCCATTCAGAGTTTCTGCATTCATATTTGTCAGCCAGCCAATTAATCTCACCATTTCTGCTAATGGGGGTTAATACCTCTAAGAAGGACGGGAGGGAACGAGGCCAGGGTCATGGAGGAAGGGATACACAGCAGCAGATCCAGTGGGGAAGTGACAGCAGGACATTAGATCCACCACTGAGCCCCACCACCAGCGTAGGGGGCCTGGGTGGCAGCGTAGGCCTTTGGGCGACTGGAAAGGGTTAATACGCTGTCAAAGGACAGGCTTTCACAAATGATTGCCAAAGCAGATCATCTATAATCCAAGTCATTTAATTCCCATTTCCCCTTGATCACAGTCCTTCCCAAGGGGCCATTTAACTGGGCATCACAAATGTCAGTTCTCGGGCCACTTCCCTGCTTCCTTATTTGTCATCCAGGCAATTAATCTTAACATTTCTGCTAACGAGAGGCACATTCACAGCCATTGTTTACTAATAGGGTGTTTTCATCAGGAGAGAACAGGGCAAAAAAAAGGAGAGAGAGAGAACACCAGAACCTATACTTATCTTGCTTTTGCAATAAGCACAGGGCTTAGCTCTTTATGTCCTTGACTGTAATACAGGTCAGTTTTTATATAACTTATATTTGTCTGAATGATAAACGTCGGCAAGCAAATATTGATATTTGTATAGGTATTTTTTTGGCACCATTTACTAATTGCTGAATGAAATATTTAACATTGGGAAGAAAAGCAGCTTGTTTGAGGCTGTCAGCCTGTTAGATGGATAGGGGACCAGGGAATTGGCAAAACCTACTCAATGCAGACTGTCTCTTTCATTCGAGGGTTTCAGCAGGATGGCGATTCTGTGTTCTTAGGGCCCGAGGAACGCTCCGGAGAGATCAGCCTCCAAATAGGTAGTCCAGGTTAGTTGTCAAAACTTTCTCACTCTTCTAGCATTGCTTTCCTATCAGTCACAACAAACACGAGTTTATAGTACAATAAATGCCAACCAACTAGAAATTTGGAGGCTTTCCTAATAGAAAATATCATTTAAAGCCGGAGACATATTTTTAGCACTTTTTTTTTATTTATCACAAAAATTAGATTTTTTTTAAAGTGATTGTAAAAGCTGACTTTTTTTTTTTACTTTATATACATTCTATGCATGAAGGTAAAAAACCTTCTGTTTGTTGCTCCCCCTAATACTCACACGAGCCCCCTCTCTATCCAGCGATGTGCAGGAGAACCTCGGCTATCCCAGGACTCCCTCTCCTTATTGGCTGAAAAAACAGCGGGAGCCATTGGCTTCCACTGCTGCCAGTCACAGCCAATGAGGAGAGGGCGGGGGGTGGGGCCGAGCCGTGACTCTATGGGGTTGATTTACTGAAGGCAAATCCACTGTGCACTTGGAAGTGCAGTCGCTTTAGATCTGAGGGGAAGATCTGAAATGAGGGGAAGCTCTGCTGATTTCAACATCCAGTCATGTATAAGCAAAAATGCTGTTTTTTATTTTCCTTGCATGTCCCCCTCAGATCTACAGTGACTGCACTTCCAAGTGCAAAGTGGATTTGCCTTTAGTAAATTAACCCCCCCCCCCTTATGTTTCTTATGAACGTGTAGAGCAAGGCTCAGGAACAAGCATGCACCAGTGCTCCCATAGCAAGTGGCTTGTTATTGGGGCACTGGTCAAGGGGGAGGAGCCAGGAGTGCCGGTGAGGGACCCGAAAAGACGATGAATGGGGCTGCTCTGTGCAAAATCACTGCACAGAGCAGATAAGTACAACGTTTTTTTTTTTTTTTTTTATATAATACCATTTAAAGAGGAACTGCAGTCTGCTCACATAATTTGTAATAAAAACATCTTGGCCATTCTGAAGCTTCACTCCAACCACTTTGCATATTATTTTAAATATACTGTGATTCTGTACTTGCCAAATATACTGCAGAAATCTCCCTCCACTGAGTCTGGCTGCAGCCATTTTAACTGTGGGCAGCCTAAGCTGCTGCCTGTTCACTTCTTGGACTTACACAGACACACAGAGGTACACCTCCAGCTCTGCAGCTCTTATTGGCCCTCTTATAACTCATCCACCCTCACTTCCTGGCAAACACTCAGGAGAGTGAGAGAGATAGAGTTGTTCATGATGTCATAAGCCTCGGCTTTTTACCAGACAGGAAACCGGAAGTGGGCTGTATAAGGAATTTACTGGCAGAAAAAAAAATGTTTTACTATCCAAAGTAAAACAACAAGGGGAGAAGATTTAATAGATGGAAAGTTGTAAAAATGACTGAAGTTCCACTTTAAGTATATCTGATCCCAGAATTATTTTTTTCCATTATGGATGAAGTAGGAAAGTGTTAAAACTTCTGTCAGTTTTTTTTTTTTTTGTTCCTGCAAATTGTCCCCATTTAAGAGATGTCCCTTCACTTCCTGTCCTATATACACAACAGAAAAGAAGTGGAAATGATTCAAAGTAAAGTAAATCCTTTTCTTGGGCTTCATTTCACATGGGTTGTCCGATCAGATGCGCCCGTCAGGTTTTTCAGGCGGACCTGATCGGACCCTCCATTCATCCCTGTGGGGCAGCGGGTGTCAGCAGTGATGTGTCCGCTGCCATCCGATCCGATCCTGTCTGCCAAATCCCAACAGATAGAGGTCCTATTTTCCATCCGTCTGGTGGATCAGATCGGATGAAAACTGACAGGTGGTCCGTTTTCATCCGGTCTCCCCATAAAGGAGAGCAGGACTCTGAATGGTCCATCTCAGCACAGTGAGTGGAGACCAACCTGTTATCCTCCTGCTCAGTGGGGATCAGCGGATCAATCCCCGCCAAACAAGCGGGGTCCGTCAAACGAATCCGCCCCGCGTGAAAATGGCCTAAAAGTCTGCAGATCCACAGTGAATCGCTTTTCAGATCACAGTTTAGAGATGGATATACAGGGGGGGGGGGGGGGTGATATGGCTGCCTCCCGTATGCCTGTTTTGTGATCCCAAGGGGGAGATTATTATTAATATTATTATTATACAGGATTTATATGGTGCCAACAGTTTGCTTAGCACTTTACAATATAAAGGGAGACCGTTTCGTTTCAATACAGTTCAATACAGAAGGATAAGTAGGGCCTTGCTCATGGAGCTTACAATCTAAGGCACCATTCACACCTATATGTATTGGAATTGCTGGCAGAATTGTGCAATTCTGCCCACATTTACAAAACATGGGAAAAATTGTGGCAAAATGCACAAGTGTTTGTGTGCCATTCATTCCTAATGGCACCCCAAAGCACTTGAAAAACAGGGCACTTTGTTGCATGAAAAACGGCCAATAAACACTCTAAAGTGGGCTCCAGAAAAGGGTATAGGGGCTGCTTTGTCATGTTTTGGAGTGGAGGGCAGCCCATTCAAATGACTGATATCGCTACAAAAATGAGCTGCAAAGACATGCAAAAAAAAAAGCAACACTCTTGTGTCACTCAGATGTTATCGGGCCTTAAAGGGAGAGGAATTTGGTAACAAAGGTAATAGCTGTGGAGCCAATGGAGCTGGTTGAAGTTGTTAGGTGGAGGTGGGGTGGTCTTCTCTGAAGAAATTAGTTTTCAGGGATCACCTAAGACCCCTTTCACACTGGAGGCGTTTTTCAGGCGCTTTAGCGCTAAAATAGCGCCTGTAAAGCGCCTGAAAAAAGCCTCAGCTGCAATCCCAGTGTGAAAGCCCGAGTGATTTCACACTGGGGCACTGCGCTAGCAGGGCGTCAAGAAAAGTCCTGCCAGCAGCTTCTTTGAGGCGCTTTAGGAGCGGTGTATACATTGCTCCTAAAGTGCCCCTGCCCATTGAAATCAATGGGCAGCACCGCCGAAGCGACTGCAAAGCGCCGCGGCAACGGCGCTTTGCAGGCGCTTTTAACCCTTTATTTGGCCACTAGCAGGGGGTTAAAAGCTCCCCACTAGTGCCTGAAAAGCGCAGCAAAAACGTCAGTAAAGCGCTGCTGGCAGTGTGAAGGGGCTTTAAAGGCGGACAGGGTAGGAGACAGCTAGACAGATTGGGGTAGGGAGTTCCATATTACACTGAAATACCGCACTGCTTTCTATAGCCACATCTGACACGCGGTTGTGGTGAGGTGCCAATGACCTTATCGGGTACATTTGGCAGGTGTAACGCCCGCTGAGCTTCACATGATGAGTTAAAACACGTGCAGCACAAAGCGATGTGAACAGGCTGGTCTGAACTGTCCTATTTGGCATTACGGTAAATGACAGATGTGTGCGTTCCTATTGCGATGCAGACGCCCAGGTTTTTGCCGCGGCCCTCTGCCTGTGTGAACTGATTCTTAGTAGGTTGTCACCGTTGAAGGATTTCCTCTTGATTTCTGTTTTGTTGACAACTCACTATGTAGGATTTCCCTTTCTGCAGTGAGAATAGTCACAAGATAGGGAGGGTGAATGTACCCAGCCAGGACACACACACCATCTGACAGGGGCTGAGACACTTCCCTACTTTATACACATCTAGAATAAAAGGTTTTGGATTTAGAGTCACTTAGTGTATGCGGCAGTGAAGTTTAGAAACTAACGGCAACCAATGAGAAATCTAATATCTGAGTAGAATATTGAAAGCTTATCTCTAATTGGTTAGTAAGGATTACAAAACAAATTTGCTCTTTGCATTATTTCTAATGTATTACCCCGACTGAATTTATGAGTTTGTTGCTATTTATTTATTATATTTTGTGAGTGAGTTGCAGCCAAAAGTTCTATTCTGATTTGGGACTGGCTCTATTTATGCTCTATGTTCGTTCTTGTATTTTTTAATATAAAGCGGAATAACAACTTGATAAAAAATAATGTTCTTTAGCAAGGAACATACATTCCTCTCCTCTCTCTCTCTCGCTCTCTCTCGCCCTCTCTCGCCTTGCAGCTTCTCAGCCCTTTCCATACTGCGCATGCGCGAAGCATACTGCTCTTTCTGAATGGTGGTGGAAGGAAGAGGGGGGTCGAACTTCCGGGGGGCCTCGGCATGGCGAGGTCTCCCAGAAGTGGGGACGGATACCTGTCAAAATAGGTACCCACTCTCCCCCAAAAGGTGCTAAATATGGCAGCGGAGAGGGGGAGGAAGCAAACAAGCGGAGCTTCCCCTTTTGGGTGGAACTCTGCTTTAAAAACAGTTACATTCCTGGAAAGCTGGGATTGCTGTCACATGTGATTGTGTCCACAACCAAACTGTCAAACCATCATATGGCTGGTGTCATAACTGATTTGAAGCACCATGGCAGTTGCAAATTAAATAGATGCAGCTTCCTTGGCTGTAAAGTAGGGTGGATTTGATTTAAATCAAGTGTATACACCACTCTTACGGCACCCCTGCCCATTGAAATCAATGGGCAGTGCCGCCAAACCTCTGGCAATGTAGCGCTGCAGTGGCGGTTTTAACCCTTTTTTGGCCGCTAGCGGGGGTTAAAAGCGATCCCTGCTAGCGGCTGAAAACCTCAGCAAAAATGACGGTAAAGCACAGCTAAAAATTGCGGTGCTTTACCGCCGACGCCCCCAATGACCCAGTCTGAAAGTAGACTTGAGTTCCACTTTAAACATAACTTTCTGGTGTGCAACCTTGACAAGGTGCTCTTGGGCGTACACTGGTCATTCTTTTTCTTAGCCTGCATGCTCAGATGAGGGCCTGGAATTGATTTTTGAGGGGACCCCATGCCTTTTTTATCTTAATTTTTGTGTGGGGGTCCTCCATTAACATCTATACCAGGTCCTCTTCTAGGATAAGGGTCCGGTATAGAAGAAGGGAATCTCTAAGTGCTTTGTTTACAAACAGATTGAAGTGGACAGGAGCTGTCATTTTGCCAGCAATTTAACCACTTCCAGCCGCCAGGGCGTACATGGATGTCCTCCAGTTTCAGTGGTTATACCTACAGGCATCATCCTGGTATCAATCTTTTCAGCCAGCGATTCTATACAAGGAAGAAGTGATCTGATTGACTAATTAGCCACTCGATTACTTCTGCGGTTGGGGGAAGGGAGTCCCACCCCCTCCCGCCGCCTCTCCGGTCCCATCGTGGCCGGCGGCGATGGCTGCACTGTACAGAAAGAGAGGGACTGACGTTGTTCCCCTCTTTCTGTAATCTCGAAAACTGGGAGTGACAAATAGTCCATCACTTCCAGTTCCGCCCCTTTATTTACCTGGCCAGAGGAGAGATTTGGGGTCTCATATTACCCATATCCCTCCATAAAGAGGACCAGTCACGGCCCATGCTATCACAAGGGATGTTGTTCATTGAAAGCGTACCCGTCCCATCGTGCTTACGCGCAAATGCGAACACATACGTTATGTAAACAGCTTATGCAAACATGCATATGTAAACAGCGATCGAGTCACACATATGAGGTATTGTCGCGAACGTCAGAGCGAGAACAACAATTTTAGCACAGACCTCCTGTGCAACTCTAAACTGGTAACCTGTAAAGGCGTTTTAAAGCGTCACCTATGGAGATTTTTAAGCACGTAGTTTGCCACCATTCCACGGGCAGACACAATTTTAAAGCATGACATGTTTGGTATCTGTTTACTCGGCGTAACATCATCTTTCACATTATAAAAACAAATTAGGCTAACTTTAGTGTTTTTTTTTTTAATGCATGAAAGTGTTTTTTTCCCCCAAAAAAATTGTTTGAAAAACCGCTGCACAAATACCATGTGTCATAAAAAATTGCAACACCCTCCATTTTATTCTATAGAGTCTTTGCTAAAGAAAACAAAAAAAAATTATATTATATATAATGTTTGGGGGTTCTAAGTAATTTTCTAGCAAAAAAAAAGATTTTTACATATAGGAACGAAGTGTCAGAAATGGCCTGGATGGCAAGTGGTTCAATATACTTTTTTCTTTGCATCAGTGTTGTTGTAGTTCGTTGTATATATTGCACAGATGTGCCACTTTACAGGCAGGGTCAGGGCATCCCCCAGACATGTTATTTAATATATTTTTGCATTTTTATTGTTACACTTAAAGTATTAATAACATCACTTCTCCCAGCCAAACATTTTTATGTTTTTAATCTATGTTTATTAACATTTGTTTGACATATCCAAGCAGAACAGAATAGGACATATCCACATAAAAAAAACAATATTTGAAGAGTATACATTGACACAGACAATTGTATTTTGTGAGACTTAAAGAATTGACCATTACCCACTGGTTGCCCAAGGACGTCCTTGAGTCGCAGTGGTTATACCAGGATAATGCAGCTACAGGCATCATCCCAGAATATATGTTTTCAGCCCACAATTCTCTTTTTTGTAAAAGCGATCCTAGCGCCCCCCCCCCCCCCCAGCTGCCTTCCCATGCTCTCCCGTCTCACCGGCTGATCATAGAGATCATCGAGGACCAGAAGGTCCGTGATGATCTCTATGGTATAGGAAACTAGAACGACAAGCATTTTTTGTCACTTGTGGTTTCCTGGATGTAAACAGCGCCATTTTTAAACTGGTAAAACATCTTGGTGTGATCAAATGCTTATAACGGCATAAGAGACTTCTGGGGTCTAATAGACCCTAGATCTCTTCATAAACAGTACCTGTCACTGCTTATTACATTCTCTGTGACAGCACATAGGGTGATATAAATAAATAAATAAACAGGGTAAGAAAAAGGAAAAAAAAAATTCTATTAAAGCACCCCTGTCCTCCGTGCTGAAGCACCAAGGAAAATGCATATGTTAACAGTGTTCGCACCACACATGTGAGGTATCGCCACGAACGTTATAGCGATAGCAATAATTCTAGTGCCATACCCCTTGTGTAACCCTAAACTGCTAACCTGTAAAGGCATATAAATCGTCGCCTATGAATATTTTTAGGTACGGTAGTTTGGCGCCATCCCACAGGCGTACCCAATTTTAAAGCATTGCATGTTAAGTATCTATCTACTTGGCGTAACATCAGCTTTGATATTTTATCAAAAATTGGGTTATATTAAGACCCGTTTCACACTGGGGCGGTGCCGGCGTTAGCGGTAAAGAGCCACTAGTCTTAGCAGCGTTTTACCACTATTATAGTGGCGTTTTTCGCCCACTAGCGGGTTAAAAGCGCCCTGCTAACCCGTGTTGCGGAGATGCCGAAGCGCTTTGCAGGTGCATTCATTTCAATGGGCAGGGGCGGTGGAGAAGCGGTGTATACACCGCTCTCCCACCGCTCCAAAGATGCTGCTTGCAGGACTTTTTTTCCCGTCCCGCAACCGGACCCCCCCCAGTGTGAAAGCACTCAGGCTTTCACACTGGGGTGGCTTGAGAGGCGCTTTACAGGCGCTATTTTTAGCACTAAAACGCCTGAAAAGCGCCCCAGTGTGAAAGGGGTCGTAGTGTTTGTATGCAATAAAGTTCATTAAAGTGTATTTTTTTTTAAATTGTGTTTGAAAAATTGCCACATAAATACCATGTGACAGCAAATTGCAACACCTATCATTTTATTCTATAGGGCCTCTGCTAAAAAAAAAAAAAAATATATATATATATATATAATAATGTTTGGGAGTTTACTAGTAAAAAATAAAACAAATGTATATTTTTACATGTGAGATGTGTCAGAATTGGCCCAGTGGTTTTTAGCTCCATATATCTCAACTATTCTAATATTTCAAAAGCATGCTACCACCTAGACTCCTAACCAGTGAGACCTGAGCTCTGTAGGAGTATGCGCTTATGCAGATCTCATTTTTCTCTTCAAAGGTCAAAGAAATAATCTTCCCATCTCTTCTGTTGCATCCTCTTATTGGGTGCTGAGGGTGCCCTTTAGATTGAACAACCTACAGGAAGTTGTTGAAAGTGAGAGGGAAAGAACCAGCCCTTGACTTTTGTAGAGAAAGTTAAAACTGAGCCTGGAATAATATTTTTTGCATACTTACAATGGGCTAACTTGGCTCAATGTAAGTACAGGTATGCACATCTGATATCCAGAGGGCCTCTAGTAATGCTGGAAATCACTGTAGTAGTTAGCAGTCAGTGAACTTCCGCAGCCAGTGTAAGCATCTTCCTCTCTGCCCATGGACCACAGGGGCTCGCTGGGTACTGTCGCCATTCATAGAATGCCATGGCATGAATGCAAGGCATTTTCTGATTAGATGCTGATTCTGATTAGATGAGATGGAGATCGTGATTATTATGCTGAAGATTGTTTGCACTTGATCATTTAGCACATTAGCTGCAGCACAGGTCTGGAAGTGACTTTTAATAAGTGTGTTTTTCACACTTATTACTGTTCATCATTTGTATTATTTAGTATTTATTGTTAGCGGCCCATACTTGCTTATTCACTTATTTTTTCTATGTGGGAACACCTTTATATGTTGGCAGCTTCTCATATCCCTATTTTGTTATACTTGAGCGAGTTTGGTTTTTTGCATTAGTTCATCTCTCTTTCATATTTATTCTCTATTGGCACACCACCCTTTTTTGAAGCATATTAGAGCCTCAGGCTCTAATCACGTGCTTCATAAAAAAAAAAACAAAAAAAAAAAAAACCCCATTGAAATCCTTGCGTCCGGCGCCCTGCATGTAGATTAGGGGACCAGACACATGGATAGGTGGGGCGCCGCCCGTGCACCCCTGAGCTCAACAAGGAGAACCCACTGCTCCAGGTGAGAAGGAGAAGCTTGATGGATCCAGTGGGTGCCCGCCCTGGCTCTCCTCCGCGTGCTACAGAAATAGAAGAAATGGCCGCACAGCACTATGTTGATCCAAGATCCTTTATTAGGACATCCCAAAAGACACCACTGGAGCAGAATGCCAGGTAGACGCGTTTCACACACTTCAGGTGCGCTTAATCATTACACCTGTGCGCCCCTAATGGGCGAGCTGCCACTGCTCTGGGTGTAACTTAGGTTATTGAAGGGTAAGTGTAGCATGTGAAGCTGCCTGCAATTTTCTTTGTATTATTATTATTATTATTATTATTATTATTATTATTATTGAAGGATTGTTGTACCATGGAAAGGGCTTCTTTAAGGGTTTGTTTTCTGCGGTTTTAAACCAGACATCCCATATTTCTGATGCAAATCGCCAAGAAAAAGCTTATTTTTAGTTGTCTTAGTCTTGCCAGCTAAGTACCTTATTAGCTACACAATCTAATTTATAAACTCCAACATTAGTGGAATTCCAGGTAAAGTTGCTCCACTCTGCTCTACTAATAGGAGCCTCTGTTCTCTTTATCACATAGAGAAAGGGGCTATTTATAAATGCATTCACTGTTTTTGTAGTGGCTGTAAAGATAGATTTTCCGGTAGTTTGAGAAGCTGGGAAGACAGAAATTCCCATGTGAAGACTGATCATTATGTAGAAGTTCACCGCGTTTTATATCCCCCCAGATATACAGGATCTCACAAAAGTGAGTACACCCCTCACATTTTTGTAAATATTTTATTCTATCTTTTCATGTGACAACACTAAAGAAATGACACTTTGCTACAATGTAAAGTAGTGAGTGTACAGCTTGTATAACGGTGTAAATTTGCTGTCCCCTCAAAATAACTCAACATACAGCCATTAATGTCTAAACCGCTGGCAACAAAAGTCAGTACACCCCTAAGTGAAAATGTCCAAATTGGGCCCAATTAGCCTCGAGAAGAGGAGGATACGAGCTGCTCTGTGCAAAACCAACTGCCCAGAGGAGGTATATATAACATGTTTGTTATTTTTTATTTTTTTTAAACAAGACTTTACATTCACTTTAAGAAAAAGTATAGATTTTAGAATACAGAGCAGCGGTGTGACGGCACACCTTATTTACAATCCAGAAATTACAAAAATTCCTGTGCCTAAAGGATTCCGATCAGGTCCCATAGGGACACAGGAAGAAGGTAAAGCTGGAAGTTACAACATAAGCAATACAAATAGTCTACATCTAACAGTGTAAAAGGGCGGTGCATATAATCTGCAGAGAATCCCTCCTCACTGGCAACAATGGCAGAGTTATCCACAATATTTTAACCACTTCAATACCGGGCACTTTCCCCCTTTCCTGCCCAGGTCAATTTTCAGCTTTCAGTACTGTCACACTTTGAATGACAATTGCGCGGTCATACAACACTGTACCCAAACAAATTTTTTATAATTTTCTTCCCACAAATAGAGCTTTGTTTTGGTGGTATTTGATCACCACTGGGGGTTTTATTCCTTGCTAAACAAACTAAAAAAGACGAAAACTTTTATTAAAAATGTTGTTTTCTTCTTCACTGATGGGCACTGATGAGTTCGTACTGATGGGCACTGGTGAGGAGGCACTGATATGCAGCACTAATGGTCACTGATGTACAGCACTGATAGGTGGCACTGATTGCTACTGATGGGCAGCACTGATGATGAGGTACTGACAGGTTTTACTGATGGGCACTGATAGGTGGCACTGTGATGAGCACTGTTTGGCACTGTGGTGGGCACTGATTGGTACTTTGATGGGCACTGAGAGGCGTTTCTAATGGGGCACTGACTAGCAGCTGATGGGCACTGATTGGTATTGTTGGTGGCACATCTGATGGGGCTGTACTGATAATCAATGTGCTGATTGTCAACACAGACCCCCCCCCCCCTCTGACGGGGAGAGCTGCCGATCGGCTCTCCCTGTCAGTGCAAACTGAGGAATGACATTTACCGGCACTTCCTGGTTCATGCTGTGATCAGCTGTGATTGGTCACAGCTGATCACATGGTAAGGAGCCTCCGTCAGAGGCTTTTTACTACGATCGGAGATGCTGTGTGTCAGAGTGACACAGCACCACTGATCGCCACGCGCTATGTGCACCCATGGGCACACACGCCGGCATGTTATCCTGCTGGACTTCATATGACGTCCAGCCAGGATAACCAAACCACTGCCCGGCCGTTATTCTGCTATAGGCCGGGCAGGAAGTGGTGAAAGATGAATTCCAAGTATGGATATTTTATACACAGGCTACAATGATCCAGCTTGGACTAATGTTTGTATCATAGCTGGCCAATGTCCCTGGAAGCTGGAAATCACTAGTAGACACCGCTACTCCTGTGATCTCCACTAGCTTCTGGGTCCCGTGCCAAGCAGCCGCCCTGCTTCATTGTGAATGCAGGAAGTCAACTGCGCAGTATGGGCGCCATTCAGAATTCCTGAATGAATGCAAAGTGTTCTCTGATTGGATGAGGTGGAGAGGCGGGGCGGTGATGTCATATGTATAAAATATTTATACCTGGAATTCCTATTTAGGAAAAAATATTTTATATTAGTATTTAGGGGTGAAACAACTTATCGGCATATTTTCATAATCGATTAGTTGGTCAGCCGATTAGTTAGCCTGCATAGAGAGTGAATTATTTGTTTACATATCAGAAAATACAGTGCAGCACACATACGGCTCGGTACATTGTCCATACATGTCAGTAAGTGCCTGAGAACTTGTGAAGGTGTGAGGAGCAATGCCTCATGGGACATGTAGTCCTGGGCAGGAGAAGGAAATGAGTGATTCTAAAGGCAGAAGTTTTTTTACCTTGCTATGGGGACACTTGTGCTATAGGAATACTCTGAAGGCTGGAGGAGCCAGAAGCTCCAGCGGGGGACCCTGGAAAAGGAGCATTGGGGCTGCTCTGTGCAAAACCATTCATTGACATTAGAAAATTTTACTTGCTTTAAACATTCAGTTTTAGACTTTTTTTCCCGTCCTGCCAGCGCATCGCTCCAGTGTGAAAGCCCTCGGGGCTTTCACACTGGAATGAAAGCAGCGGCACTTTTGGGTCGGTTTTCAGGCGCTATTATTAGCGCAATAGCGCCTGCAAACCACCCCAGTGTGAAAGGGCTCTTAGAGAAACTCCACTTTTGTTGAGAAAAAAAACATCCCAAATACTGGGTGATCTATGTACATTGCATGGATTTAAAAAAACGTGGTTGCAGATTCCTACCTTTTGTTATTCTAAAGAAATAGCTGCTTGTTTGTTTGTCAGTGTCCATGTGTAGAGTGAATCTGTATGGAAGTGGTTTTAGAATTATCAATCAGCTGCTGCACCTGCAGGGCTCTAATAAGGAAAGTGGCAAGGTCTGCACCCCTTTAGATTTCCCTTTGGAAGTATCTTACCAAAAATAACATTTTTGTTGCAGAGAATGCTCAAAATCTGATTTGTACCTTAGTGCAGACTTCTGGGAAATCACACAAGCATGAAATTACATTTCTGGGGGGTATTCTGTATACAGAACACTCAGGTAGCTATATTGTATCTTACAGAGAATTAGAGCGCTGCAGATTGAAAAGAAAAGTACATTTTTGTTAACATTCAATTACAATATGATTTGTACCGCAATTGTAAACGCTATATTATTTTTTTTATTTGCTAATTTTTTTTGCCCGAGAAAGTGGCGTTACACTTATGCGGCGTACACACGGTCGGATTTTCCGACGGGAAATGTTGGATGTGAGCTTGTTGTCGGAAAGTCTGACCGTGTGTATGCTCTATGGAACATTTGCTGTCGGATTTTCTTCCAATAAATGCGTGAGAGCAGGTTCTCAAATTTTCCGCCAACAAAACTTGTTGTCGGAAAGTCCGATCGTGTGTACACAAGTCCGTCGCAAAAAAGTTCACGCATGCTCGGAATCAAGTAGAAGGAGCCGCACTGGATATTGAACTTCATTTTTATAGTCCCGTTGTACGTCGCCGCATTCTCACGTTCTGAATTTTGGGCCAACATTTGTGTGACCGTGTGTATGCAAGACAAGTTTGAGCAAACATCCTCAAACAAAAATCCACGGTTTTGTTGCCGGAAAATCCGATCGTGTGTACGGGGGATCACAACTTAAACCTGGAAGCTGATTGGTTTCTGTGCACAGTTGCACCAGATTTTGCACTTTCCATTTTAGGTAAATCAACCCCCTGTGTGTTATGCAAAGGTGTCAGCCCATAGCAATCAACCAAAATCCTGGAAGTGACACTGGACACAGTTCCCCGGGTTAGCATCCCATTCCTCCACACACTATATTGTTCCATATGTTCTTATGACATTGTCATTTTTCACTTAGCTTAGTGAATATGGGGAGTTGGGTTCCCTTTGACTATCCAATCATACTTGAGGTGATTGTAGCCGTATTAGTGCAATTGTGACAGAGAAAATTGAGTACTGTCCGTGATACTTTTTTTATTTGCACTAATATACAATTTTTCAGGACAAGCTTTCGGGGTATGTCCCCTTCTTCAAGGTCCAAGCAGTACTGATTCACAAATTTTTAAGCAGAATGTTAAAAAAAAAAATTCACATCTCTGGGGGACAAAATTAGACATGCTATCTTCCAATAGAACTTACCCAAAAAGTTGATTCTATGCATCCAAAAATCTAGAAATATTCTTAATATAGGGGGTCAACAATGCCTAGAGTTGGTGAAAGCAGGGGTCCGTCATCCGGAGATAATTCTGAAAATCATCTGGATTATTCTCCTGGAGCTCCTGCAGCAAAGGCATATGACATAATTGGTCACGATTAATAAAGCAACCAATTTTTGGTCCAAAAATTCCTCCTCCTCTTGTTCCTGGACTGGAATTGGGTCAAAGCAATAACTCCAAGGCCAATAATATATAACACGTTATCCCCTCCGATTCCACAACATGGCTGGTTGACGAACGGCCGTTCAGAAACAAACAGAAAAGCGTGAAATGAAAAGTGCAAAATGAAAAGCGCGAATCAACACTCACCAAACTTCTACTAACACAAAATTAGCAGAAGGAGCCCAAAGGGTGGTGCTAAAGAGCTGAAAAACCACGTAGTACGTCACTACGTTTGTGTTTGTTGGCCGACAATTCCTTGCCGTTTGTATGCAAGACAAGTTTGGGCCAACAACGCCCTTCGGACAAAAGTCCACGGTTTTGTTGGCCAACAATCTGATCGTGTGTACGAGGCTTAAGACTAGTTGGCTGTTTTCACAGAACACCGGGTAAGGAGGAAAAAAGTTGCCACCACCTTGGAGGCGGCCATGTTGTTGGTTATTAGCGGACGGACTAACAATGTCCACTCATTAAATTGTGTACCGGAGTGTATACGCTGCTGGTGTTCTGTGAAAACAGGTAATGCAGCGTACACACGAGCAAACTTTTCGACCGGACTGGTCCGACGGACTGTGTCTGGTGGACAATCCGATTGTGTGTGGGCTTCATCGGACCTTCAGCGGACCTTTCCAGTCGAAAATCTGACGGACTTTAGATTTGGAACATGCTTCAAATCTTTCCGACGGACTCGAGTCTGATCGAAAAATCCGCTCGTCTGTATGTCATCCGATCTGATCCGCCTGACGGATGGGGAACAGATCCCCATCCGTCTGTTTTTAGCGGACAGGATCTGATTGGATGTCGGCAGGCGTCAGTGAACACACGCCGCTCCATAGAGAGCAATGGATGGTCCGATCGTGTCCGCCTGAAAGACTTTCCCGGTGTGAAAGGGGCCTAATAAATCAAATGTGGAAGGGAAACACATTCTTTTTCTTGCACATGATTGGTACTGAGCGCCTTTGTGTGGTTGTTCTAGTTAAAGATTTTGTGTTATCTACTTTTTTTTTTTTTTTTTCGCTAAAGTTGAAAATGTTGGATTGATGTTTGAGTACTTTGCACACATTTGACATTTCAGCCTTATTGCTGTAACAGAGATACATTTTAAACTGTGCAGATGTTAATACAGCCATGATAAGACATTGATTGAAGACCATAGAAAATTAGCCGACTTCTGCGCGTTATCAATGATTGTGTCTCGTTGGCCTTGATTTGTTCTACAACAAAATGTCTTTATGGAGCCGGAATGTGAAATATTCACACATCTATCCTTACTCTGAGAGCCTATGTGAACAAAAGGCAATACAAAACAGAAAGAAAAGGCCCATTAGGCTGAGCAGTCCATCTGTATGTGCACGTTCCATGTATACTATGTAAACATATATAAATCTTGAGCAGACGTTTGAGAAATCATTTAGCTTTTGCATCAGTTAGTCATTACAATTTGTGAAAAACCAGCCTTTGTCTTGTATGAGAGCCTGTACAATGTGTACCTAGCAAACACAGACCTTAGCCCTGGTTCACACAGGTGCAGCTTTGAAATCGGGCTACTTCAGTGCGATTTCAAAGCCACAGATCAGTGCAATTTGCAACTCCCGATTTTATTGCGGCTTGCAACCTCGTTTAACAGAAGTCTATGCAAGTTGCAGTGAAATTGGGAAAAAATTAGTGCAGGAACCTTTTTCAAAGTCGCTGGGACTTGCAAGTTGAATGGTTCCATTGCTGACAATGGGGTGCGACTTGTCATGTGACTTGGAACTTTCAAATCGCATGACAAATTGCACTGGTGTGAACCAGGGCTAAATGGCCTAATTGTAAATGTTATTAGAGAAAAAGGAGATTGTCCCCCAAATGGGAGGGTTTTTCTAGGCAGGAAAACGATGAAAAAATGATATCACAGATTGTGAAAATATAAAACTTTATTGAGACAAAATATCAAAATTGACCGTAAAGTAAAAATATAAGCTGTGGTACGGGAGATGTGAAAACAGCGTAACCACACATGGAAAATTAAACGCATTGTACAAAATGTTCAAGCGCTTGGATAGATGCTGACACGTTTCGACCCTATCGGGTCTTCTTCAGAGGATATGTATGCGCTGTGGAGAAAATTACATGTATAAAAAATACATCAATATATCTAGACATAAGTATAAGTAATAGATATAGGGGTAAAATCACTTTATGGCATAGTTACCAATCACATGTGTATAGCCGTTACTCCTGGACCCGATGTTCTCAGGGACTCCCACCACCCAGTTGTTGGGTAGTAGATAAAGGGGTTAATAATAGTAATTTTAATATTAATATTATGCCATTAGATCTAATTAATGTGACCAGCGACATGAAGCTATGCGATACATACTAGCACATTTTGACTTAACCTGCCTGGTGCCTATTTTTTTTTCTATACGGTTTACTACCGCTTTAAAAGAGAAGTATAGCGAAACCTTTTTTGGCCATACTTTGCTTCTGGCTCACAGGAGTGCACTCATCTGTGCACTCCTGCGACTCAGATGTCACAGAACTGGTCCCAGGCTCTGAAAGGATCCCGACTTTAAGGTCAGGATCCACCCAGATGCTTGACAAGCAGCTGGCTCAGCCTTACTGAGAGCCTGAGCCAGCCGTTCTCACCCCCTGCACAGCCCGGTGCTCCTGTGAACACTGGAGAGGTAGAGCAGAGAGCAGGTAGGAAAAAAAAAATTCAGACACCCCTAGAAGCAGCTAGAAAAACGTCCAGTGTACACATGAGGTCTTAGCATTTTAATACTTTTATTTATTAATTTAATACATTAAAGAATAACTAAACCCAGGAACAGAAATAAAACATATTGTACTGGAGGTTAAAGAGGAACTGCAGTCTGCTCACGTAGTTTGTAAAAAAAAAAAAAAAAGCATCTTTGCCACTCTGAAGCTTCCCTCCAACCACTTTGCATATTATTTTATATACAGTGGAACCTCGGTTTGCGAGTAACACGGTTAACGAGCGTTTCGCAAACGGCGCACTGTATTGCTAAAAATCCTAACTCGGTTTGCGAATGTAGTCTCGCAAAACGAGCAGGATTCAGGCCAAAAGCGATGTGCAGTACCGCTTTTGGCCTGAGGTGGGGGGCACCGGAGCCGAGCAGAGCCAAAAGTCGCTGATCGTCGGCGTTCAGAAATGCACAGAAAGGCCCGAGGACAGTTCGGCTGACCTCGGAAAGGCTCGTGAACGGAGTCTTGCCGAGGTCTGCCGAAGTGAGCTTGGGCCTTTTCTACCGTTTCCGAGGCTCTCTGGCGCCCCCCGCCTCTGGCCGCATGCGGTATTGAATCCCATTGAAGTCAATGTGGAACGAATTATTTTCGTTTCCATTGACTTCAATGGGAAAACTACTTTGGATTACGAGCATACTCCTGGAAGGGATTATGCTCGTAATCCGAGGTTCCACTGTATACTGTGATTCTGTACTTGCCAAATATGCGGCAGAAATCTCCCTCCACTGAGTCTGGCTGTAGCCATTTTAAGTGTGGGCAGCTGAAGCTGCTGCCTGTTCACTTCCTGGATTTACACAGACACACAGAGGAGGCACACCTCCAGTTCTGCAGCCCTGTAGCTCTTATTGGCCCTCTTATGACTCACCCACTCCCTTCCTGGCAAACTGTCATGAGAGAGAGAGCTGTGCATGATGTCATCAGCCTAGGCTAATGACCAGACAAGAATCAGGAAGTGGGCTGTATAAGGTATTTACTGGCAGAAAAAAAAATGTTTTACTATCCAAAGTTAAAACAACAAGGGCAGAAGATTTAATAGATGGAATGTTGAAAAAATAACTGAAGGTCCACTTTAAGAGACTCAGACATGTTTGGAACCCTGACAGGAGAGCAGCCTAGAGTGACAACCATGGCTCCCTCCATACATACAGTGGAGGAGTGATGGAGCCACCCACGGACAGGAAGTGTTTTTTTTTTTTTGCAGGATTACCAGGTGAAAATAAAGCAAAAGAATCTTTAAAAAAGAAAACGAATGCGGCCACCACACCAAGGACTACTAAGCTGCAATGTATTACATTGTTGGTTTTGGGTTTAGATTAACTGTAACAATTCATTTACATTAAAAAATTCTAAGAAAATATCTGTTATTTGATTCTTTTTTGGTCTGTTAAATATGCCATTAAAAGTGTTTCATTATATCTGAATGACAAGTGCAAAGAACAAAAGAGCTGTTCATCCAATCAGATATCTTGTGAGCTGATAATGTCCTGTGCTCTCTGTCTCTTAACAGTTATCAGTGAGCATTGTTCCCTGCTATCTTCATGGACTAGCAAAAAAGGGCCGCAAAAACATTCTGCCCCTTGTAGACATGTAGCGATGCCATTAATTCCTAAAAGTACCCTGCGTATCTTGCAAACATACATGCTTTTAGGTGCCAAAATACATGGGACTGCAGTACTATGCATTTAGGTGCAATAAGATTTTTTGTAAGCACCTTTTTTATGTGTTTTTCACACATAGAGCACCCCACTGAAATCAATAGCATGCTCGGCCACGCCTCCGTAGTGTGAACTGAACATTAAAGTGATTGTTGGTCTCTTTTTTTTCAATAATTAATACCAAACATAGTTATAGTTCCCTGCTCTTATGCAGTGGATTTGCACAGAGCAGCCCGGAATCCTCCTCTTCTCGGGTTCCTCTTCGCTGCTCCTCGCCCCTCCCTCCTGTTCAGTGCTCCCACAAGCACAACAAGCAGCTTGCTATGGGGGCACCCAAGCCGAGTCACAGCTCCCTGTGTCCATTCACTGTGCCCCGCCCCCTCTCTCTCCTGATTGGCTGACTGACTTTGATTGACAGCAGCGGGAGCCAATGTCACCGCTGTTTTGTTTCAGCAATCGGGATCGAGAGTCTCAGACGGCCGAGACACTTGTGGACATCGCTGGACAGAGATGGGGCTCAGGTAAGTATTAGGGGGGCCAAAGGGGGGGGGCTGCTGCACACAGAAGGCTTTTTATCTTAATGTATAAAATGCATTAGGATGAAAAAAAACCTTCTGCCTTTACAACTCCTTTAAGGACAGCTAAACTGCAATACTATCACTTTTTCCTCTTGGGTTTAGAAACGCTTTAATGGAGATTTTTTTTTTCTTATACCTCTAAATGCAGTAACCCATAGCAACCTATCACTATTTACTGCGTGCAGAAATTAGGCCATTACAGGAGAGGATCTGGCACCATAAAGACAATTTGTTGTTAAACAAACCAAGGCCATGGAGTCCTAATGATTGATAACATAATGTGTCGCCTTTTTCAATAATAAACGCTGAAAATGTTCTATTCCCACAATACATACAGGAAGTTCCAGTTGAAGGCACACGGAGGCGTTTTTCATTTGTTTGTGGACAAGCAGCAACAGTGGACATACATGGGAAATCTGATTGGGAACATTCAGATGATGGATTTAAAGTTAAACTCCACAATAGGCAAATATTGTTAAAATACAAGAGGCGTGTGTATTCTTCCTTGGGCCCCCCGTTCACATCGGCACAATTTGACATGTCAAATCGCATGCCAGATCGCAGCCTATAGCCGGCAACGGCACTGCCCCAAGGGGTGCAGCGCCGCACCGATTTCCAAAAGTAGTTCCTGCACTACTTTTGGCAACTTTGGGGGCAATTTCAATAGACATCTGAGCATGAACCCGTACAGATGTCTTTCAAATCCCCCCCCCTGAACTCGCACTGAAATGCGGGTTTGAAATTGTGCGAGTTCAGCTGAACTCAGTGTGAACGAGGGCTGAATCTTGGTGTGCTTTGTGTATTTCCTCCAGATCTGTGCAGTAATCCAGTTTGAAATGACCTCTGTGCAGGAGTTTCCTGTAATAAAGACCGGTCACTGTTACACTCTCTGCTTGTACGGGGTGACTGGTCTAGTCTCCGCCCCCTCCTGTAGTTTTCTGCAGGCAGCCTGTGGTGGGGGGAGCCTGCTGAGTCCCTCCCACAGCTCTGCTCTCTGCACACGCTGTATACAGAACAGTGATGATGTCACTGCTACTGTTACAAGGTAATATCTGGGTTTTTAAGGGCATTTGATGCACACAATATGGATTTATATCCCTTGTACTGGCGAATAAACTGTATTTAAATAAAATGATTTGTGCCTGGAGTTCAACTTGAACCACCTGCCAACTGCAATACATATATATTCATTGCAGATTGCAAGTGGTTTACTGGGAATATGGCTGAAGCTATCAGCCAAAACCCCGGTATCATTTTTTGCGGCCGGCGGCTATCTTCCTCACGAAAGTGCTTCCAGCAGCTCATGAGCCACTGGAACGCTTTCCAAAGCAGGGATGTCCCCCCCCCCGGGCCCCCTCCCACCGCTCGCCGGTGTTTCTCTGGCTGGTTTGCCGGAGAAACAATCCGACAGTGCGGCCAGCTGCTCCCATAGGCAATTTAAAGAGTAGATACTCTTTGATCACCTCTATGGCCTTGGAGGACCGGAGCAACATCATGAATTCCAGTCCACGTTGGAAGTAAACATTTCATTTCTTTTTTTTTTTTTTTTTAAAGCAAAAGATAAAAAAAAACTTTTTTTTTTTTTTTTTTTGATCTTTTGTTTTTAAAGGTAAAGAAGAGGTTTGGGGTCTTTTTGATCTCTCCATTAAGAGGACCTGTCATCCTTATTTCTATTACAAGGGATGTTCACATTCCTTGTAATAGTAATAAAAGTGATTAAAAAAAATTAAAGGGACAGTGTAAAAAAAAAATGAAAGCGCCTCCATCCCTCCGTGCTCAGAAGCGAACGCATACGTAAGCCGCACACACATATGTAAACGGTGTTCGCACTACACATGTGAGGTATCGCTGCAATAATTCTAGCACTAGACCTCCTCTGTAACTTTAAACAGGTACTGAAAAGGGAAGGGGGGTGTGGAGGCGCCAACTCTGCTGACACCGTTATATGGTGAAGGTGTAATATATACACTTACTGGTAAGTCAGTTCAGATGGGGTGGCGATGTCCATCAGGGGTTGTTTTGTCCTGGGATGTGCTGGTGTGCAGGCTTCACTCACGGGATGTTGGTTCCTGGTTGAGAGAGGCTAGACAGCGGTGTCCAGTGTGTGGAAGCTCCACGCACTGGACACCGCTGTTTAGCCTCTCTCAACCAGGAACCAACATCCCCCTGAGGTGAAGGATCGCCAGTGAAGCCTGCACACCAGCACATCCCAGGACAAAACAACCCCTGATGGACATCGCCACACCATCTGAACTGACTTACCAGTAAGTGTATATATTACACCTTCACCATATAACAGTGTCAGCAGAGTTGGCGCTTCCACACCCCCCTTCCCTTTTCAGTACTATGCTCACAGAGGCTATGGACACCCTCTGAGGATGGCTGCCTCCTCTCTCCCCCCCCCCCTTTTTTGTTCTAACATTAATGTTCTATCAGAACCATCATTATACAATTCCATTCCTGACATCTGAGTGCCGGAAAACCTTTCTTCTTCAAACTTTAAACAGGTAACCTGTAAAGGCATTTAAAATGTCGCCTATTGAGATCTTTAAGTACCGTAGTTTGTGGTAAACCATGAAATGTTGGGTATTTATTTACTTAGCGTAACATCATCTTTCACCTTTTACAAAAACCAAGTGGGAGCCCCGCCCCGGGCCTCTGAGAGCCCCACCCTCGGCCTCTGAGAGCCCCGTCCTGGTTGCTGAGAGCCCTGCCCCCGGCCGCTGAGAACCCCGACCGCTGAGAGCCTGCCCCCCCCCACCGCTGATAGCGGGAGGTGAGCCCGGCTGGACAGGTAGGTGTTTCCGCCCATATACACCACCTCACTGTTATGCTAAACCCTCACTTACATTGTTGTTTACCCCCCTGTATAGCTGTGCATTGCTGAAAGGTAAAATTTTAAAAATGGCTACTTGATCATCTCATGTAGTATGTTGCATCCGCAGTCTCTGGTTATCTCCTGTAATCTATCTGCAGTCACTGGTTATCTCCTGCAATCTATCCGTAGTCATTGGTTATCTCCTGTAAGCTATCTGCAGTCACTGGTTATCTCCAGTAATCTATTCGCAGTCATTGGTTATCTCCTGCAATCTATCCGTAGTCATTGGTTATCTCCTGTAATCTACCCGTAGTCATTGATCATCTCCTGTAATCTATCCGCAGTCTCTGATTTTCTGTGCATTTGGCTTGTGGCTGCGGCAACTGTGACATCAATGGGCAAGTTTAACGGGGACGCCGCCTGTGAAACTTGACATGTTGGGTTGCGGCACCATGAAGCCAAGCATTGGTGTCACTGCAATGTGTAGTCAATGATGCAGCTGCTATATTCATTTAGAGGTAGGTGGTAAATCGTTGGTTCTGTTTAATCATCCCCTTTGAGTCCCCGTTCACATTGACTGACTGAGGCTTTGAAATCGTGCAACTAAAATTTCAGGTGTAGCTTGGAAGACATCAGTGCGGCTTCATGTACAGATGTCTATGCAAGTCACACCTGAAATCACCAAAAGTAGTGCAGGAACTACTTTTTCAGATCGATGCGGCATTTGAACATGGCCATTGCTGGAAATAGGGTGCAACTTGTCATGCGATTGGTCAGGTCAACAAGTTGCTCCAATGTGAATGGGGGCTTAGGCTATTCTTACGCACAATCTGGTCATGCCCAGTACTCTCCTGGCATGCTTAACATAACTTTGTCACACTGCTGTAATCTCTAGCAACCAATCAGTGAGCGGTATTGATAAGCAGTAAGCTATAGCTACCAATCAGTGAACAGTAATAATGTGCAGTAACTATCAACTAATCAGTGAGCCGTAACATGTGCTGTAACCTCTGGCAACCAAACAGCAAGCAGAAATTATTTGCTGTAATCTCTAGCAAATAATGAGTGAGCCGTAATGTGTGCTGTAACCTCTGTCAACCAATTGCAATCGCTGCCAGATCTGCCGCAGTAAACTCATTTTGAAAAAGTTTGCCCAGGGTCCATTTAATTATATAGAGGGTCCTGGCTCTCGCTGCTCCGCCTCGGCACCTCAGTGCCTCCAGGCTCCTTTATATTAGATCATGTCTTCTTGACCTGTCCAGCCACAGCCACCAGGACAGGAGGCAGCACTGAGCAGAGTGGGAGCGGCCAGCGCCTACCCGCCCACCAATCCTCTCTATTTCCATTGGTTCCACTTCCTTGTAGTGTCACTTCTCACCTTTGACTACCGCTTTGGTGAGGCGCTGGACCCTCAAGGGTGCTGTTAGCCACCAGCCTGCCACGTGGATGTGGAAGATGTACTGAAGTGCTGCTGGCTGCTGCTGTCCATTGACACACCCAGTCCATCCTGGGTTACTAGGTGTGTCCCTCTTTCCCTTGTGTCTTCCTTAGTCAGGCTAGCTTAGAACTGCAGTGCTGCAGAATTTATTCCTGTCATTCTACTGGTATCTGAGATTGTGGCAACTGTTGGCAAAGTTGGTGATTGAGGAGCTGGACTAAGTCTTCCATAATTGCTGTTGTGTTAGCCTGTTAGGCACATGTAGCGATTTGGGATTGTGGGCAGAATATTGCTATGATTCTGCCCGCCACCGCGCCTGATTCCAAATCGCACTGCAATGCTGGAAAAACGCAGGCCATGTGTTTGTGTTCCATTCATTTTTTACTGGCACCAAAATGTGGTGTCTTTTTGCTGTGATTGTTGAGCAATTTATCGCACAACAAGCATCCAAAACCATAGTGGATAATGCCACTAAAATGAATGGAACACAAACACATGCGCTGCGTTTTGCCAACATTGCAGTGTGATTTGGAATTGCCAAATTCTGCCCATGATCCCAAATTGCTACACGTGAACAGTCAGGGCCTAATAGGCTAACACAACAGCAATTATGGAAGACTCGGCCTCAGCATATTTATAGATACAAGGAAGCCCAGGTTTTGTTTAACTGTGTCCCTTAAGACCCTCCCACTATCATGTTTGGCCATGCCCACTGTTTTGCAGCGGTGCGCTAAGTGCGCCACAGATCATTGCCTTCTTGTCATGCCCCTCATTCTCAAGCTCGAAAGTTGGGAGGTACGTTCTGTATGTATGGACTTTGCACAGTACCACTTCTTTTGCCTAGTATGCTGCGTAAAAATAAAATCAGTGAGTGTGCTGCCCTCCACAAGATGGCGCACCTTTGCACCTGCCCAGTAAGATTGGCTATTACAGTGCACCTCCAATCTCACTGGGCAATGTTCATAAAAACTGGAAGAAGGCAAAACAGAAATCCAGTTCAATTCTCAAGAGGATCGAGGATGTGATTACTTACTATGAGTAACACATAGGTTTTCCTTTTTCCAGTCTTTACGAATGTGACGCAATTTGTGTTATTTAAAAATACTTTTACTTAGTACCTGCTGCTGAACCCCCCCAGAACAAAAAAATGATCTACGGCCCTGGTTCTAAGTAATTTTTTAGCAAAAAATACAGATTTAAACTTGGAAACAAAAAGTGGCAGAAAAAGTCTGGTCTTCAAGTGGTTAAAGGCTAACTCCACCTTATAGACCATTTTACACCTATATTTAGGGTGTAACATAGTGCCAAGCGGACCAACCCACCCCCAAAAAGGCTCTTTCCCGTGACAGAGTGTGGGGGTTTGTCTCCTGCGGTTGCTGTCATTTTTAAAAAATTTTTGTGTGGCTACGTGGGACTCCACACACACACACAGCCACGTTTTTTCTTCATTGAGATCTGTGAATGAATGCACTACAAATCCCATCTTCCAATGCAGCAGACGGACTTATAGTTCCCATTGGAACATAAGTGAGGGGATTACCACACTCGTAGTCCATTAACACTTCCTCTAGCTCGCCAACTTAAAGCTGAGTTCTGCCCACCCCTTTAAAAATTAACAGTCAGCAGCTACACATACTGCAGCTGCTGACTTTTAACATTAGGGCACTTACCTGTCTTGGAGTCCAGCGATGTCGGCACCGCAGCTGATTATTCCATTGGCTGGTCAGGTGCTGCCGCCGCCATTGCGGGTAAAGGAACCCAGTAGTGTAGCCTTTCGGTTTAACGGACTGGTCCCACTGCGCAAAGCACACTGCGCTCTCTCGCCCAGGAGAAGGGGAGGAGGAGGAGATGGACCGAACAGCTGACATAATTCGCTGTGGCCCGTTCTCCCGGAAGTGGGGACAGGGTACCTGTAATGTGGCACCGGAGGGGGAGGGGGAGGAATCAGATAAGCAGAAGTTCCACTTTTGGGTGAAACTCCGCTTAAACCACTTCAGCCCCGGAAGGATTTACCCCCCTTAATGACCAGGCCATTTTTTTGCGATACGGCACTGCGTCGTTTTAACTGACAATTGCGTGGGCGTGCAACGTTCTACATAAAAATGTATGTCCTTTTTTTCCCACAAATAGAGCTTTCTTTTGATGGTATTTGATCACCTCTGCTGTTTTTATTTTTTGCGCTATAAACAATAAAAGAGCGTCAATTTTGAAAAAACACAATATTTTATACTTTTTGCTATAATAAATATCCCAAAAAAATTTTTCTTTATTAGTTTTGGCCAATATGTATTCTCCTACATATTTTTGGTAAAAAAAAATCGCAATAAGCGTATATTGAGTGGTTTGCGCAAAAGTTTTAGTGTCTACAAAATAAGAAATATATATATGGCATTTTTATTATAATTTTTTTTTTTTTTTTTTACTAGTAATGGCGGTGATCAGCAATTTTTTTTCGGGACTGTGACATTGCAGTGGACAGATCGGACACTTTTGAAATTTTTTTGGGACCAGTGACTTATACACTGGTATACGGTGGTTTATACAGCGATCAGAGCTAAAAATAGCCACTGATTACTGTATAAGGACTCATGTACACAATAACATTATAAGAAAATGCCAGGAGCTTTGCAGTGAGTTTTTCAATGTTTTTGCAATAGCATTTTTCAGCGTTAGCGGTTCTTAACGTTTTTTTTTTTCCAATGGATCAAAAACAATTAAAAATGTTGGTGACACGCGTTTTTGAGCGTTTATCTGCGTTTTGGGTGTTTTTTTGGCGTCGGAGCGTTTTAACAGCTGAAAACAGCTGAAAAACTCCTCTCAGAACTCACTAGTTTTGGGGGTTTTTTTTTACAGCCAAAAAACGCCCCAGCCAAAAACATTTGATAACAGCCTATGTGTGCTTGGACACATAGGATAACATGCTGGAGAGTTTATTGATTGTAGAAAAAAACGTCTGAAGCCAAAAACAGCTGCTGTAAAAACGTCCAGTGTGCACGAGGCCTCAATGTCACTGGCAGGGAAGGGGTTAACACTAGGGGGTGATCAAGGGGTTAAGTGTATCCTAGGGAGGAGTTTCTAGCTGTGGGCGGAGTGTACTGAGAGGAGTAGAGAGAGATCGCGGTTCCTGATTCCTAGGAACAGACTATCTCTCCCTCTCTCTCTACACCCCTGTCAGAACGGGGATCTGTTTGTTTACATTGGCAGATCCCTATTCTGGCTCTCTGTGGAGCGATTGCGGGTGGACAGCGGACATCGCGGCCGGAGGCCACGCGCATAGGCTCCAGCGTTGCGTCTGCTATTGCTCTTAAAGCAGCCAACGTACACCTACGGCGATTCGCGCAGCCTTGCCAACCTGCCGCAATATGACGGCGGCTGGTCGGCAAGCGGTTAAAGTCCGTACCTCTGTATGGACATAGAGCTGGGGGAAGAGTCTGCAGCAGCCTGACACTCACACCTGCACTCCACTGATCACAGTTGCAGTGCTTTGCAGGCTGATTTGGAAAAATTGCACTTTTTTTTTGCTACAATTTTTTTGCAGAAGCTGGACATAAGCCTCATACACACGACTGGATTTTCCGACAGGAATTGTGTGATGACAGGCTGTTAGCAGAAAATCCGATCGTTTGTACGCTCCATCAGACAATTGTTGGCTGGTGATACTGACGGAGTTCAGCCAAATATATTTAAAAAGGCTTTTTTTTTTCTAGTGATATCAAGAATAATATTATGTTTTTTTAATTTTTTTGGTCAAGTTACCACAACACAATTATTCCGTACACTATGTTGTCATCCTTTGTTCATTTTACATTGTTTTTTTTTTAAATGTATCTGCCTACTCCCAAACTGTCATTTGAAGTAAAACACATAACCAAGTATTATTCTATACAATTTTTTTATTGTGCATTAAAAAAAGAAAACAAATAAAATTAGACATGCTATCTGTCAATAGAACTTAACTAAAAAGTGCATTCTATGCATCCAAAAATATAGAAAATATACCAAATCAAATCTCTAGTCAACCAAAAAATTTAATAAAAGCCTCATACATGTGTCCTGCTTCTTAATATAGGGGGTCAGCAATGCCAAGAGTTGGTGAAAGCAGGGGTCCGTCATCTGGAGATTATTCTGAAAATCATCTGGATTATTCTCCGGGAGCTCCCGCAGCAAAGGCATATGACATAATGGGTCACCATTAATAAAGCAACCAATTCTTGGTCCAAGAACTCCTCCTGTTCCTGGAGTGGACTTGGGTCAAGGCAATAACTCCAAGGCCAATAATAAACAACACGTTATCTCCTCCGATTCCGCAACATGTCTGGTTGACGAACGGCCGTTCATAAACGAACTGAAAAGTGCGAAATGAAAAGCGCGAATCAACACTCACCAAACTTCTACTAACACAAAATTAGCAGAAGGAGCCCAAAGGGTGGCGTATTACAATTGAACTTCCTCTTTATCGGCTCGTAGTACATCTAGTACGTCACTACGTTTGTGTTTGTTGGCCGACAATTCCATGCCGTTTGTATGCAAGACAAGTTCCTGGCCAACGCTCTTCTGTGGTCTGCTGATAATATCATTTCATAAGAGGAGATTATGGCATAACAGGGCAGAAAAGGCATGACGTAGTAGGCTGTACCCACGTAGATAGGGGTAATGTGGTTTGGCTGGTGATGCCCATGTACTGAGTCAGCGCTTGTTTGCAGTTACTGTTTGTGCCCTCCTTCTGAAATGTGGTCTGAGCTCCCCGACCTTCATCAGATTGTCTTCTGTAGGAAGGGGAACCAGCCATGCCTCTGAGAAGCCAGTGTTTGTTTATAATGTTGAAATGTACCAGTATGAATCCTGAACACTCTGCTACAGACTGTTTTGAATTGCATAAGAAAGTTTCATAATGAGTTACGCACAGGTGACATAACTTCCCTTATACTATGTGCTATATTGTAGCAGAAGCCATACAATACACACAGTGCTCTGATATTTTTAGAATTCATATTTCCTACACCAGTGTTAGCACTTTCCCATAGCTCCCAACTGTCCCTGATTTCCAGGGACTGTCCCTGATTTGGAGCAATGTTCCTCTGTCCCTCATTCCACCTCATTTGTCCCTCATTTTGGTCTGATCCATATAGTTGTATTTAAAATGCACTTTTTATCTTTCAAAAAGTGTTTCCCAGTGCTAAACCTTTCATCCAATTTCTAAATTGCTGCATTTGTACATTTTAAAAGCCAATATAAAAGAATAGTAGCGGTAAAAAAAAGTCCTTGTGGATTTAATTAATCCTTTTTTTGGCTAATTCTCCTTTAAGGGGGTGTGCCGGGGGGCGTGTCCTATGCCTTCATACATTTGTTAGTAAGTGTCCCTCATTCCTATCTCAAAATGTTGGGAGGTATGCTTTCCTGAGCATGCAAGACATTGAGGACAACAGCATCAACCTTGACAGATGCACACATTTAGGGCTCATGCACACTGCAGCTCAAAAAAAAAATGCTTTTATTTCAGCTTGAAGAAGCTTGTGCTTTTTTGTGCTCTTGTGCACGTTTTTATTGAGCTACTTCAAGCTTCTTTAAGCTCCTTTGAGCTTTTTCGAGCATAAGCGTTTTTTTTTTTTACTCACAAACCCTCCTAGATACAGTAAAACCTTGGATTGCAAGCATAATTCGTTCCGGAAGCATGCTTGTAATCCAGAGCACTTGTATATCAAAGCGAATTTCCCCATAAGAAATAATGGAAACTCGGACGATTCGTTCCACAACCATTTATTCATAGGTCTTTCAGTTTATAGTCCATATAAAAAGATTATAGCAATGTGATAGGTTGTGTAACCATAAAATGTCCATCCACAAGGGGATTAGAAGCAGAATCTAGCAGGAGCTACATGGTATAAAAGAGAAAAGAGGCGCCTCGAAGTGTAGCAATATGGTTATATTTAATGAAGGTACAACATTTAGCAATTCACATGGTTGATGATTAAAAGAGGCACATCTATCTGCAATCATGACTGGGAAGACTACCCTGCAGTAGAGCGATCTGGAAGCGAGGCTTGAACCGCTCGTGGAGTGCAGCATGGAAAGAACGACATCAATGGCGGTGCAGAGGATGGTCTATATGAACATATTTTCCCTGGATGCCTGCATACTTAAAGGGCCTCTCTTCTCTTATACTCAGTTGTGATATGACGCTACATATATCAAGACCTCGCTTGTATATCAAGTCAAAATTTATTTAAAAATTTTGCTTGTCTTGCAAAACGATCTCAAACCAAGTTACTCTCAAGCCGAGGTTTTACTGTAGTATCTTCTTAACCACTGTATAAACAAAACAAAAAGCAGGAACAAAGTTTTTGTGCATTTTTGAGGTTTTTTTTAGCTCTTTTGAGCTTTTTTTGAGCTCCTTGGGGCACTAGCTCCTCTCAAACACACATGGAGGGGAGTTTCCAGGTAGAAAAAATAGGAGCTCAAAAGCCTGTAGGAGCTGCTTCTTTGAGCTCCTTTGAGCTGCAGTGTGCATGAGCCCTTATATCTGAGCACAGCACAGTACACAGCGAAGGCTAGCCATGCCCAGGGGTGGACTGACCATTCGGGCACTGCCCGAGGGCCCTGTGCCACTAAGGGGCCCCATCAGGGTTGCTAGCCTCAATAAAACCAGGGACAGTATGTAAATCTGTGTTTTTATAAAAATACCAAGATTATAGCTGCTCCGCCTCTCCAGTACCTTTAGAGAGAGTGTGTGTGTGTGTGTGTGTGTGTATACTGTGTGTGTATATTGTGTCTGTGTGTATATACTGTATGTATGTGTGTGTATACTGTGTGGCCCCATAATCTATTGCCTGGGGGCCCCATAATCTATTGCCTGGGGGCCCCATAACCTCCTATTGCCCGGGGGCCCCATAATCTTCTCCTATTGCCCGGGGGCCCCAAAATCTCCTATTGCCTGGGGGCCCCCATGAGTTGTCAGTCTGCCCCTGGCCATGCCTAGCTAGATTTTTCTCATACAGTTCCATGGACTGAACCAAAAAAATCACTTGATTCCCCTATCAACAAATTGGCTCCATTCACAATTGCGAATGGGGCCATTAGTCAATACATGTGGGAGACCCAAAGGGGGTTCCCGGTAATGGGTTGCGGATGGCAGCTAATCGCGGCTGTTTACATGTAATTGCTTGTGGAGCGATTACCTTCCGATGATTGATCCTGGATGCAGTTACCTGCATGGAGCGATTATATGCAAATGATTGACTCTGGATGCAGATATTCTGGGGTTAATTTATTAAAACTGGAGAGTGCAAAATCTGGTGCAGCTGTAAATGGCAGCCAATCAGCTACTAAATTCAGCTTGTTCAATTAAACTTTGACAAAAAAAATGGAAACTGATTGGTTTTTCTGCAGAGCTGCACCAGATTTTATACTCCAGTTTTAGTAAATCTCCCCTATTGCGTCCAGGGCTAATCATTTGCATGTAATCACTGGCGGCTCCCACAAATAGCTGCAGGAGCTGTCAGCCTCCCATTGCTTTCAATGGGGCTTCCTACCACAGCCGCTGGGTCTCCCACATGTAATCACTAATGACCCCGTTTACAAGTATAAATGAGGCCTAAACAATGCAAATGAATCCAAGTGGACCCCTGGATCTATGCAGGCACCATCATATGGGAGGTCAAGCAGCAACACTTCAAATCAACCTTTGGAGGAAATGGCTGATATAAATCCTGTATTATAATTTTAACCGCTTGCCGACCGCTGCACACAGATGTACGTCGTCAGAATGGCACAGGCAGGCAAATGGGCATACCTGTACGTCCCTTTTAAATTTGCCGCCTGACGGGCGCGCACGCCGCGGGAGCGTGCGTGGGTCCCGGGAACTCGATGTTTGCAGGCGACCTGCGATGGCGGTGTGGAGAGGTAGAACGGGGAGATGCCTATTTAAACAAGGAATTTCCCCATTCTGCCTTGTGACGTGACAGAGATCTACTGCTCCCTGTCATTGGGAACAGTGATCGCTGTCATGTCAGTGGAAGGCCATCCCCCTCCCCCCCAGTTAGAATCACTCCCTAGGACACACTTAACCCCTTGATTGCCCCCTAGTGTTTAATCCCTTCCCTGCCAGTGTTATTTACACAGTAATCAGTGCACTTTAATAGCACTGATCGCTGCACAATGGTCCCAAAATAGTGTCCGATGTGTCCGCCATATTGTTGCAGTCACGATAAAAATCGCAGATCGCCGCCATTATTAATAAAAAAAAAAAAAAAATAATAAAAATGCCATAAAACCCTCCCCTATTTTGTAGGCGCTATAAATTTTGCGCAAGCCAATCAATATACGCTTATTGCGATTTTTTTTTTTTTTTTTTTTTTTACCAAATTATGTAGAAGAATACATATCGGCCTAAACTGAGGAAAAAATTAGTTTTTTTTTATATATTTTTGGGAGATATTTATTATAATAAAAAGTAAAAAAAAAATGCTTTTTTTTTTTCAAAATCGACGCTCTTTTTTTTGTTTATAGCGCAAAAATATAAAAACCGCAGAGATGATCAAATACCACCAAAAGAAAGCTCTATTTGTGGGAAAAAAGGAAGTCAATTTTGTTTGGGAGCCACGTCGCACGACCGCGCAATAGTCAGCTAAAGCAACGCAGTGCCAAATCGCAAAAAATGCTCTGGTCAGGAAGGGGCTCATGCGCAAAATTGAATGCATACTTAAGTCACGCATGCATATGTAAACAGTGTTCGCACCACACATGTGAGGTATCGCCGTGAACATTAGAGCAAGAGCAATTTTTCCAGCACTAGACCTCCTCTGTAATTCTAAACAGGCAACCTGTAAAGGCATTCAAAGCATTGCCTATGGAGATTTTTAAGTACTGTAGTTCAGTGTTTGTCAACTCCAGTCCTCAAGGCGTTTTCAGGCTTTCCATTCTTTTGCACAGGAGATTTTATCATTTTCATTGCCTAGTAATTGCCACAGCCGTTTCATCTGAGGGAAATCCTGAAAACATGACCTGTTGGGCGCCTTGAGGACTGGAGTTGAGAAACATTGTTGTAGTTTATGGCCATTCCACGAGTGTGCGCAATTTTAAAGCGTGACATCATCTTTTACATTTTCCAAAAAAGTTGGGGTATATATTGTCTTTTTTTTTTTTCTTTTTTTTATTGATGAAAATTTATTTTTTCAAAAACAAAATTATGTTTGAAAAGCCGCTGCGCAAATACCATTTGACATAAAAAAGTGCAACGATTGGCATTATATTCCCTAGGGTCTCTGTATATGTATGTGTCTATCTATGTATCTATCTATCTATCTATCTATCTATCTATCTATCTATCTATCTATCTATCTATCTATCTATCTATCTATCTATCTATCTATCTATATATATATATAAATATAATTTTTCTTTTTTTTTTGGTATATTTTGCTTTCTAGAGGTGAAGGAGAGATTTGGAGTCTTTTTGACCCCAGATCTCTCCATAAAGAGGACCTGTCATCCCTATTTCTATTACAAGGGATGTTTAAATTCCCTATAATAGGAATAAAAGTTAAAAAAATAATATATGAAAGGTCGTGCAAAAATAAAAAATAAATTAAATAAGAAAATAAAATATTAAAATGCCCCCATCCTCCGTGTTTGTGCGCAGAAGCGAACGCATACGTAAGTCGCACACACATTATGTAAACGGTGTTTACACCACAATCAATAGAGCGAGTGAACGATAGAGCGAGAAAAATAATTCTAGCGCTAGACCTCCTCTGTAGCTCTAAACGGGTAATCTGTAAAAATGATAAAGATTTTTAGGTATCATAGTTTGTCGCCATTCCATGAGCGTTCGCAATTTTAAAGAGTGACATGTTACTCATCGTATCATCATCTTTCATATTTTACAAACAAATTGGGGTATATATTGTGTGTTCTTTTTTTTATTTATTCATTAAAGTGTATTTTCCCCCCCCCAGAAAAAATTTATGTTTGAAAAACCGTTGCGCAAACACCATGCGACATAAAAAATTGTAGCGATCGCCATTTCGTTCACAAGGGTCTCTGCTAAAGATATATAATGTTTAAGGGGTTATAATTAATTTTTTAGCATAAAATACTGATTTAAACTTGTAAACAAAAAGTGCCAGAAAAGGCCTGGTCCTCAAGCAGCTAGTGGAGAAAAGCTGCTAAAATGGGGGGGGGGTTCCGCTTTAATTGCACTTTTAAAAGAAAAGGTATGTATAACACCAGCAGAATAGAACTCTCCTTAGAGCACAGCCATTGGGTGGGTTATAAACATCAGACATGTGACAAAATGCCTGAGCAAGAGCCCCACTGAAGTTTCCAACGTTTAGAGTGTATTTATTGTAACCCAACCGTTTGTTTATTCCCAAAGAATGAAAAAGATCCTTTTCCAGTGCTGAAGCAAGCTATTATACACAGACATCGGAGGGGAGCCTGTCTTTCTCTGTATATATAAACAGCATCGCCCTGATTTACTAAAGTTTATGCATATATGTCAGTGCATCAATTGTCCGCAGACAGGCAAATTGTATACTCATACCGGTAGTATTTACTGTGCTCCCATAATGACGCGTTCATGGGCTCCAGTATACACATAGAAAGTTTGCTGGTAAGTTGGGCTTGCAATGGAATGTACAGCATCCAAAACATCTGTGCAATATGGTGCGCTGCATTGAAAAGGTTATTCATGTCCAATAAAAGGTACAAATGGCAAAATATAGAATCATATATTCATTTCCACATATTGTATTTCAATAATTTCTGGTCTACTCTTATTATTGTGAATGATCTTGACGTTTGTAAACTTTCTTTAGGAAGATACATTTACGTCCTTGAATTCTGTGACACGTAGTCACTATTATTCCCTGTGAGTAGGCACTGCTGTGTCACACATGTCACAGAGCCTGCCGTCTGAACTGCAAAGGTGCTGAGAGGAGGAGTTTCAGGAGGTGGAGTCAGTACAGGAATCACTTCTTACAGGCAGCAAGGTACCATGGGATATGTAGTCCTTAGACATTGAAAGTAAACAGCAAAGGAGAGACGCTGCAAAGCATGCTGGGAATTCAGGAAGTTGTGGAAAGAGATGGCCAGCAGACAGGCAGCACTACCAACAGTGTATCCTTATAGATAGATAATTGAAAAAGGAGACAGGTCCTCTGAAACACATTGTACACGCCCCTTACACCCCTGATGCTTGCTACCTTGGTTCAAGGAGCCCTGCCTTTCCGTCCCTCTGGAATCTCATGCATGACAGCTACTTGCTGGTTTGCCGACTGGGCTCCACACAGCTCTCCTATTGTTCCAAGATCAAGCAGAACTTTGTTTACATAGATGTGAGTGTATACTTGTGCTTTACAATAAATTGATACATGCTTTTATTAATGTGTGCGTTGTGGCCTCTTTTATGTTTTCCGCATGCCCACGAGGATCTTCCCAGACCTGATGAGCCCTGCTGCATTATAATCTGAGTTCCGATTCATCCATCTGTCCTCTGCTCATCCATTCTTGTGGGACACCCTGCTCTGCTGATTAATAAGGCTGCCGGTTATCTCCACCTAAGCCCGTTCCACCCAGCTGGGGCTGAGATTTTTTAGCTGTACCAGTCTTGGGAGTCCTCCCATTACAACTAAGTACTTTTTTTTAGATACTTTTTTATGTTGCACACATCCTATTTATATGCCAAAAGCTTTTGATGCCTGATTTAATGAGTGCAGAGAGACTTTTTTTTCTTAAAGGTACAGTGCCTTGAAAAAGTATTTATACCCTTTGAAATTTTCCACATTTTGTCATGTTACAACCAAAAACCTAAATTTATTTTATTGGGATTTTATGTGATAGACCAACACAAAGTGGCACATAATTGTGAAGTGAAAGGAAAATGATAAATGGATTTCAATTTGTTCTTACAAATAAATATCTGAAAAGTGTGGTGTGCATTTGTATTCAGCCCCCCTGAGCCAATACTTTGTAGAACCACCTTTCACAGCAATTACAGATACACGTCTTTTTGGGGATATCTCTACAAGCTTTGCACATCTAGAGAGTGACATTTTTGCCAATTCTACTTTGCAAAATAGCTTAGGCTGTCAGATTGGATGGAGAGCGTCTGTGAACAGCAATTTTCAAGTCTTGCCACAGATTCTCACGTGGAATTGGGTTTGAACTTTGACTGGGCCATTCTAACATATGAGTATGCTTTAATATAACCATTCCATTGTAGCTCTGGCTGTATGTTTAGGGTTGTCTTGCTGGAAGGTGAACCTCTGCTCCAGTCAAGTCTTTTGCAGACTCTTAACAGGTTTTCTTCTAAGATTGCCCTGTATTTGGCTCCAACCATCTTCCAATCAACTCTGACCAGCTTCCGTGTCCCTGCTGAAGAAAAGCATCCCCAAAAGATGATGCTGTCACCACCATGTTTCACGGTGGGGATGCTGTGTTCAGGGTGATGTGCAGTGTTAGTTTTCCGCCACACGTAGAGTTTTGGTTTTAGGCCAAAAAGTTCAGTTTTGGTCTCCTCTGACCACAGCAACTTCTTCCACATGTTTGCTGTGTCCCCCACATGGCTTCTCACAAACTGCAAACGGGACTTCTTATGGTTTTCTTTCAACAATGGCTTTCTTGTCACTCTTCCATAAAGTCCAGATTTGTGGAGAGAATGACTAATAGTTGTCCTGTGGACAGATTCTCCCACCTGAGATGTGGATCTCTGCAGCTCCTCCAGAGTTACCATGGGCCTCTTGGCTGCTTCTCTGATTAATGCTCTTCTTGCCCGGCCTGTCAGTTTAGGTGGACGGCCATGTCTTGGTAGGTTTGCAGTTGTGTCATACTCTCCATTTTCAGATGATGGATTGAACAGTGCTCTGTGAGATGTTCAAAGCTTGGGGTATTTTTTTATAACATAACTCTGCTTTAAACATCTCCACAACTTTATTCCTGACCTGTCTGGTGTGTTCCTTGGCCTTCATGATGCTGTTTGTTCAGTAAGGTTCTCTAACAAACCTCTGAGGGTTTCACAGAACAGCTGTATTTATACTGAGATTAAATTACACACATATGGACTCTATTTACTAATTAGGTGACTTCTGAAGGCAATTGGTGCCAGTGGACAATGATGTTTTAGGCTGCCTTTAACCTGTTGCTGCCCACATAACTCATGAAAGCCCACCTTCTTTGCGCCCATAGATGGCTAAGAATGGATGTTACATTTTGAAATTAGTCCTCAGTAAGTGATTTTCGTTATACATGTGTAGATTTTGAGGCAATAGAATCTCTTCAGCATTTACTCATTAATCAAAAACATAATTTTATTGAACCCTCGCACACAGGCCATCTACAGTATGTGCATCTCGTGTGAACTGGCCCCTAAACTATTTTGTTGGACATATCAGTGGACATTGTGTTGCTAATTTGCAGATCACAGTGTGCATGGTAAATAGGTAAAGAACTAGTCATCATATAGCAGGGGTATTGAATTAAAAGTCAGAGGTCCGGTCAGAAAAATTTTCTTCCAGCAAAGGTCTGAATCTCATGTTTATGAGATGATCCTTTACATCACCGCCCCTCTCCTCTTATATTCCAAACCCATTATTACATCAGTGTCCTCAGTCCCTCCTGCATATCGCAGTCCCCCCTCATTATATCACAGCTCCCCCTTCACAGTAATCTTCTGAACCCCCCTTCACTTCACACCAGCTTTATTCATAGCAGAGTCCTCAACCCCACCTTTACATCAACACGTCCCTTCCCCCAACAGTAGTGTCCTTTTGCCCCCATTCACCCCCCACATCAGTGTCCTCCCGTGCCCCCAGTCACCCCCATTAGTGTCCTCCTCCTGATCCTATTCACTCCCCCATCAGTGTCCTCCTCTGCCCCACTCACCCCCCACATCAGTGTCCTCCTCTGCCCCACTCACCCCCCACATCAGTGTCCTCCTCTGCCCCACTCACCCCCCACATCAGTGTCCTCCTCTGCCCCACTCACCCCCCACATCAGTGTCCTCCTCTGATCCTATTCACTCCCCCATCAGTGTCCTCCTCTGCCCCCACTCACCCCCCCATCAATGTCCTCCTCTGATCCTATTCACTCCCCCATCAGTGTCCTCCTCTGCCCCCACTCACCCCATCAGTGTCCTCCCTTTGATCCTATTCACTCCCCCATCAGTGTCCTCCTCTGCCCCACTCACCCCCCCATCAGTGTCCTCCTCTGATCCTATTCACTCCCCCCCCCCCATCAGTGTCCTCCTCTGCCCCACTAACCCCCCCATCAGTGTCCTCCTCTGCCCCCAATCACCCCCCCCCATCAGTGTCCTCCTCTGACTCTATTCACTCCCCCCCCACATCAGTGTCCTCCTCTGAACCTATTCACACCCCCCCCCACATCAGTGTCCTCCTCTGAACCTATTCACACCCCCCCTCCCATCAGTGTCCTCCTCTGACTCTATTCACTCCCCCCCCACATCAGTGTCCTCCTCTGAACCTATTCACACCCCCCCCCCACATCAGTGTCCTCCTCTGAACCTATTCACACCCCCCCCCACATCAGTGTCCTCCTCTGACCCTATTCACCCCCCCCCCCACATCAGTGTCCTCCTCTGACCCTATTCACCCCCCCACATCAGTGTCCTCCTCTGATCCTATTCACTCCCCCCCCACATCAGTGTCCTCTGACCCTATTTACTTCCCCCCCACATCAGTGTCCTCCTCTGACCTTATTCACTCCCCCCCCCCCCCCCCACATCAGTGTCCTCCTCTGACCCTATTCACTCCCCCCCCCCCACATCAGTGTCCTCCTCTGACCCTATTCACTCTCCCCCCCCCCCCACATCAGTGTCCTCCTCTGCCCCCACTCATCCCCCACATCAGTGTCCTCCTCTGACCTTATTCACTCCCCCCCCCCACATCAGTGTCCTCCTCTGACCCTATTCACTCCCCCCCCACATCAGTGTCCTCCTCTGCCCCCACTCATCCCCCAGATCAGTGTCCTCCTCTGACCCTATTCACTCCCCCCCCCACATCAGTGTCCTCCTCTGACCCTATTCACTCCCCCCCCCCCCACATCAGTGTCCTCCTCTGACCTTATTCACTCCCCCCCCCACATCAGTGTCCTCCTCTGCCCCCACTCATCCCCCAGATCAGTGTCCTCCTCTGACCCTATTCACTCCCCCCCCCCCCACATCAGTGTCCTCCTCTGACCCTATTCACTCCCCCCCCCACATCAGTGTCCTCCTCTGACCTTATTCACTCCCCCCCCCACATCAGTGTCCTCCTCTGACCTTATTCACTCCCCCCCCCACATCAGTGTCCTCCTCTGACCT
The DNA here is from genome assembly GCA_037952925.1 of Lithobates clamitans. Classification (NCBI taxonomy): domain Eukaryota; kingdom Metazoa; phylum Chordata; class Amphibia; order Anura; family Ranidae; genus Lithobates; species Lithobates clamitans. Next base: position 790,159 of record JBBGZY010000276.1, on the reverse strand, counting down.
TATTCACTCCCCCCCCCACATCAGTGTCCTCCTCTGACCTTATTCACTCCCCCCCCCACATCAGTGTCCTCCTCTGACCCTATTCACTCCCCCCCCCCACATCAGTGTCCTCCTCTGACCCTATTTACTCCCCCCCCCCACATCAGTGTCCTCCCCTGACCCTATTCACCCCCCCCCCCCACATCAGTGTCCTCCTCTGACCCTATTCCCTCCCCCCCACATCAGTGTCCTCCTCTGACCCTATTCCCTCCCCCCCACATCAGTGTCCTCCTCTGACCCTATTCACTCCCCCCCCCCACATCAGTGTCCAACTCTGACCCTATTCACTCCCCCCCCCACATCAGTGTTCAACTCTGACCCTATTCACTCCCCCCCCCACATCAGTGTCCTCCTCTAACCCTATTCACTCCCCCCCCCCCCACATCAGTGTCCTCCTCTGACCCTATTCACTCCCCCCCCCACATCAGTGTCCTCCTCTGACCTTATTCACCCCCCCCCCCCCCCCACATCAGTGTCCTCCTCTGCCCCCACTCATCCCCCAGATCAGTGTCCTCCTCTGACCCTATTCACTCCCCCCCCCCCCCCACATCAGTGTCCTCCTCTGACCCTATTCACTCCCCCCCCCCCCACATCAGTGTCCTCCTCTGACCCTATTCACTCCCCCCCCCACATCAGTGTCCTCCTCTGACCCTATTCACTCCCCCCCCCACATCAGTGTCCTCCTCTGATCTTATTCACTCCCCCCCCCCCCACATCAGTGTCCTCCTCTGACCTTATTCACTCCCCCCCCCCACATCAGTGTCCTCCCCTGACCCTATTCACCCCCTCCCCCACATCAGTGTCCTCCTCTGACCCTATTCACTCCCCCCCCCACATCAGTGTCCTCCCCTGACCCTATTCACCCCCCCCCCCACATCAGTGTCCTCCTCTGACCTTATTCACTCCCCCCCCACATCAGTGTCCTCCCCTGACCCTATTCCCTCCCCCCCACATCAGTGTCCTCCTCTGACCCTATTCACTCCCCCCCCTCCCACATCAGTGTTCAACTCTGACCCTATTCACTCCCCCCCCCACATCAGTGTCCTCCTCTAACCCTATTCACTCCCCCCCCCACATCAGTGTCCAACTCTGACCCTATTCACCCCCCCCCCCCCACATCAGTGTCCAACTCTGACCCTATTCACCCCCCCCCCACATCAGTGTCCTCCTCTGCCCCCACTCACCCCCCACATCGGTGTCCTCCTCTGACCCTATTCACTCCCCCCCCACATCGGTGTCCTCCTCTGACCCTATTCACTCCCCCCCCACATCAGTGTCCTCCTCTGACCCTATTCACTCCCCCCCCACATCAGTGTCCTCCTCTGCCTCCACTCACCCCCCCACATCAGTGTCCTTCTCTGCCCCATCCCCCCTCCCCCACATCAGTGTCCTCCTACTGTTTTTTTTCTTTTTAAATCAGAGTGTAGTGTCATTTTAAAGCAGAACTAAACCCATTGATCTAACTTTTTCCCGAAGGCTTCATGCAAAATTGAGCTAAAAATCACTGCTTGTATAGGTGTTTACACTTGTTTTTGTCTATAGGTGTTTACACTTGTTTTTGTCTATAGGTGTTTACACTTGTTTTTGTCTATAGGTGTTTACACTTGTTTTTGTCTATAGGTGTTTACAGGCGTTTAAAAGAAAAAAGAAAACCTTGTGCTTTCAGGAGAGGCGCTTTTGACCATAAAAAACCTCTGACGCGTCTAACACGGGTAAAAGCATGTTAATGCTAGGCGCTTTTAGCGCTTGTATGTTTTTTCATTTCAATGGCCTAAATTAATATTCTGGCCAATGAAATTAAAAAAAAAATGCCCATGTTCTTCACACGCCTCAAAAAAAAATGCAGCTTAGGAAAGTTTTTGCAGCAGATTTTCCCTGCCAGGAAAAGTTGTTCTAAGAGCCCCAGTGTGCATTAGGCCAAAAAGTTATTTTAAAACATGTGAATGATAACTGTTACGCCCCGTACACACGATCGCATTTTATGACAACAAATGTTGGATGTGAGCTTGTTGGCGGAAAGTCCGACCGTGTGTATGCTCCATTGAACATTTGCTGTGGACTTTCCGCCAACAAATGTTGACTAGCGGGTTCTCAAATTTTCTGTCAACAAATTTTGTTGTCGGAAAGTCCGATCGTGTGTACACAAGTCCGTCGCACAAAAGTCCACGCATGCTCAGAAGCAGAAGCGGCCGGTCTTGTAAACTAGCATTCGTAATGGAGAATTAACATTCGTGACATGGCAAATTAGGAAATCTCCAAATGCAGCGCACAATTCTCTTCTTCTTTAATGGGATAATAATGAAGCTGCTCTGCTGGGGATACTGATGGAGTTATTGCAAATTAATTTTCAAAGGCTTTTTTTTTCAAGTGATATCAAGAATAATAATAACGCAAAATAAAAAAACGCAAAAAGAAAAGCGCGAATCAACACTCACCAAACTTCTACTAACACGAAATTAGCAGAAGGAGCCCAAAGGGTGACGCTAACGAGCTTTAAAACCACGTAGTACATCACTACGTTCGTAATTGTTGGCCAACATTTATGTGACCGTGTGTATGCAAGACAAGTTGGAGCCAACGCCCAGCGGACAAAATTCCACGGTTTTGTTGTCGGAAAGTCCGATCGTGTGTACGAGGCATAACAGTTGCTTGTGCTCCTAACAGAACTCTCAAGCCTTGAAATGTCTGGTGTCATAACTGATTACATGCGCAGCACCATGGCAACTGCAGATCAAAGGCTAAGATGGCCGCTTCCGTATGCTGAGACTGTTCCATTTAAATGTATAAGTAGTGTTATTGATTACATATATTGATGTAATAACCTGGATTTGCCTCTTGTGGCTTAAATAAAATATTTGGAAAGATGGCAGCTTCCTTGGCTGTAAAGGAGAGGATGGTCTATTTCTGTTTCAATGTCGTTATCGTTGCGTTTCCTTATATTTTAGTAAATCGGGACCAATCCATATGTGGAAGCTGTTTTGCAAACAATGCATTTCTATACATCCAAGCAATTTTCCGGTCAAGGCAGCAAAGATGTACGGTCCATGGAATCACAACGTTTTTCCTACAAGTATAGGGATTCTTGCACACCACTGCCTGAAAACGCTCAGTTTTCAGGCATACGGGCATTTTTTTTACTACGGATCTAAATGCAACCCATTGTTTTCAATATGCCTGTACACACAGATGTGTAAACATGTGCTGCATATTAATCAGTAAAATTTCAGAAATCGAGGTCAGCATGTTTGCGTGTTTACTTGCAAATACGCGCAAATGCCATGCTTCCTGCTTGGGTGTGCATACTCGCAAATGTGCGCAAGCAGTGGCGACCGGTGGAAAAAAAAAAATTGGGGTGGAGGTTGGCAAACAGTGTGCCACCCCCACCCCGGTCGGTCGGTAGGAAGGTAGCATTTACCCCACCTCCAGTGGCTTCCCCTCCTCAGCGGCCTCCCGTTCTCCTGGTCGCGACGGCGGTGGCGGCTTCCGTTTCCTCCCTCCTCGGCGGCCAATTGGGAGTCTTCTCTTTTCGGCCAATCGGAAAACGGGTCTCACACTCTCTTCTGATTGGCCGGATTGAGAATCAGTGTTTCAACAGCGAATATTCATTCGCTGTTGTGACACACCTTTGAAGCCTATTAAAACCTTTGGCTCTAATCGGGGGCTTAAAAAAAAAAAACCTGGCCTCTGTAATTCATGCGCCCCTGACACATATAGATATATACACACACATCTGACATATATAGATATATATACACACACATTTGACATATATAGATATACACACACACACACACACATATATATATATATATGCACATGCAGCCTGCACTGGTGTATTGGGTGGCGTGTGACGCATGCGGCATTTGATAAGGACGGCGTCTTTCACAGCTGACTGATGAAAATAGAAAAACACATGAAAAACATGTCATTCCAGTCCAGTTGCTTTATGCGGAAGTTGCAACATAATTGTTTTCTTAAAACCAGAAACATAAAAGCAGTTGGTTTTCTTTCTGAGATGAGGAAAAATATAATTTCTTTAAGACAAGACTTGTGTAATTTTTAGACTTTGGACTTTGGAATAATGTTAAAGACACATGTCCCTTTCTTTTGTACAATGACCTAATTAACAGATAAACCACGCTGTTTAAAGCTGAGCTCTGGGCACAAAACTATCATTGAGCCGTCGTTCACATTGGAGCTACTTGTTATGCGATTTGACAGGTCACATTGCATGACAAGTCGCACCCTATTGCTGGCAATTGCACTGTTCAAATTGGTGCAGTGCCGCATTGAAAAAGTAGTCCCTGCTGATTCGGGGTGCGACTTGCATAGACATCTGTGGATGAAGCCGCACAGATGTCTTCCAAGTCGCACTGAAATGTGGCTTTGATGAAGTCACACAATTTTAAAGATGCAGTCAATGTGAACAAGGGGTTCATTTATTTCTGAATAGCCACAAAGGATATTGACTTTGTGTGCACCAAATTCTTTTGCAAACCCAGGTATTACCATTTAAAATATAGCAGTGACATCATTGCTGGGGTGCACATGGCCCATCAGCTCCGCCCACAATAGGCTGCCTGCAGACAACTACAGGAAGGGGTGGAGTCAAGGCCAATCACCCTGCACAGGGAGAGAGAGTAGCAGTGAGCTCCTGAACAGAGGCGACTTATAGGCTAGATTACTCCACTAACCTGGAAGAAATATACAAACACACCAAAATGTAAGTTAGACTACAGTACACATGTTTCTTGTATATTAACATCATTGCTTATCCCAGGGCTCAGCTTTAATAACCATATAGCTAATATTTACTATATATATGAACAATCTACACCTTTAGGGATATAACCCTTTTTTATAGCTTACTATAAGCTTTAACCGCTTACCGCCTGACCTATAGCTTATAGACAGCTGCAGCCCGGCTCTACATTTCTCGGAGGACACCCTCCCATGGGCACACTCTTTGACTGCTGTGTGCTGTGGACACATGGGAAAAGGGGAGCCGATAGTGAGTGCAGCATTAACGCTGATAACCAGTGCCCTGATTATCAGTGCAGCTTATTAGTGCCACCTATCAGTGCCTACTCATCAGTACAGCCTCATCAGTGCATCAGTGCAGGTCAGTGCAGCCTCATCAGTGCTGTCTCATTAGTGCAGCCTCATCAGTGCTGCCTCATCAGCGCACATCAGTACAGCCTCATTAGTGCCTATCAGTTCAGCCTCATCAGTGCCCATCAGTGCAGCCTCATCAGTGCTGCCTCATCGGCGCACATCAGTGCCCATCAGAGCAGCCTCATCAGTGCTGCCTCAGCAACGCATGTCAGTGCCCATTAGTGTAGCCTCATCAGTGCTGCCTCATCAGCGCACATCAATGCCCATCAGTGCTGCCTCATCAGTGCTGCCTCAGCAACGCATGTCAGTGCCTATCAGTGCTGCCTCATCAGTGCTGCCTCATCAGCGCACATCAGTGCCCATCAGTGCTGCCTCATCAGTGCTGCCTCAGCAACGCATGTCAGTGCCTATCAGTGCTGCCTCATCAGCGCACATCAATACCCATCAGTGCTGCCTCATCAGTGCTGCCTCAGCAACGCATGTCAGTGCCCATCAGTGCTGCCTCATCAGTGCTGCCTCATCAGCGCACATCAGTGCCCATCAGTGCTGCCTCAACAGTGCTGCCTCATCAGCGCACGTCAGTGCCCATCAGAGCAGCCTCATCAGTGCAAGTCAGTGAAGAAGAAAAATGACTTCTTTGCAAAATGTTATAATGGAAACCAAGAAAATGAAAAAGTCTTTTTTTCAGTTATTTAGCAAAAAATAAACACCTATCGGTGATTAAATGCCACCAAAAGAAAACTCTATTTGTCTAAAAAACCTGATAAAAAATGTCATATGAGTACAGTCTTGCATGACCGCGCAATTGAATGCAATTCAAATGCCCCGTACACACAGTCGGACTTTGTTCGGACATTCCGACAACAAGATCCTAGGATTTTTTCCGACGGATGTTGGCTCAAACTTGTCTTGCATACACACGGTCACACAAAGTTGTCGGAAAATCCCATCGTTCTAAACGCGGTGACGTAAAACACGTACGTCGGGACTATAAACGGGGCAGTGGCCAATAGCTTTCATCTCTTTATTTATTCTGAGCATGCATGGCACTTTGTCCGTCGGATTTGTGTACACATGGTCTGAATTTCCGACAACGGATTTTGTTGTCGGAAAATTTTATAGCCTGCTCTCAAATTTTGTGTGTCGGGAAATCCGATGGAAAATGTGAGATGGAGCCCACACACGGTCGGAATTTCCGACAACACGCTCCGATCGGACATTTTCCATCGGAAAACCCGACCGCGTGCACGGGGCATAAGTGTTATGCCTGGTACACACGGTCGGATTTTCCAACGGAAAATGTGTGATAGGACCTTGTTGTCGGAAATTCCGTCCGTGTGTAGGCTCCATCACACATTTTCCATCGCATTTTCCGACCCACAAAGTTTGAGAGCAGGATATAAAATTTTCCGACAGCAAAATTCGTTGTCGGAAATTCCGATCGTGTGTACACAAATCCGATGGACAAAGTGCCACGCATGCTCAGAATAAATAAAGAGATGAAAGCTATTGGCCACTGCCCCGTTTATAGTCCCGACGTACGTGTTGTACGTCGCCGCGTTCAGAACGATCAGATTTTCCGACAACTTTGTGTGACCGTGTGTATGCAAGACAAGTTTGAGCCAACATCCGTCGGAAAAAATCCTAGGATTTTGTTGTCGGAATGTCCGAACAAAGTCCGACCGTGTTTACGCTGCATATCAGTGTTGAAAGCTGAAAATTGGCCTGGGCAGGAAGGGGGGTAAAAGTGTCTGGTATTGAAGTGGCTTCATGGTATATCCGGTATGGTAACCTGAGCTGCACTGAGGAGAGAGGTAAATGTACTAATCAGTTTAAGCTTTGTTACTTCTTAAAGCTGAACGCCGGGTTATTTATGAATTGTCACCCATACTTCCTTTCCTTGGACAAAAGTTGAACATCTGTATCTTTTTTTGTAACCAATTTATCTTTAGAATAAATGACCTTAATAACCTCTGTGAGATCATCACTTGTTTTAGGTACTGCAGCTCTACCCGGGCACCTGGAGGCGGTAGTATGGTATTGGTAGTGTTGTATCACCAACATGTCTTTTCAGTGATCACAGCTGCTGTAACTATAAACTATAGTTACTATAATTCCCATCATGCTATAGGAATTGTAGTAAAAATGAGCATGAATGAGAGGGACAGTGGGTGGGTTTCCTAATGATCCTCGTGAACATCAAATTATACTAAAAGCTAGTGGGTAGGTCAGACCGGGAGTTTAGGGCTTCCTGGGTTCACCCACTTGAGTATAATTCTAAAAGTAATTACAGAGAGGATTTACAACATTGGTAGCTGGTGACTTTTTGTTTACAAGTTAAAATCAGTATTTTTTGCTGGAAAATTACTTATAACCCCCACACATGATATATTTTTTAGCAGAGACCCTAGTAAACAAAATTGTGATTGTTGCAATTTTTTATGTCACATGGTATATGCGCAACTGGTTTTTATGCCCAATTTTTTGGGAAAAAAGACACTTTAATGAATAAAAAAAAAAAACACAATATATATATACCCCAATTTTTTTGTAAAATATGAAAGATGATGATATGCCGAGTAACATTTCACACTTTAAAATTGCGCACGCCCGTGGAATGGCGACATACTACAGTATGATACTTAAAAATCTCTATAGGCGACGCTTTATAGGTTACCTGTTTAGAGTTACAGAGGAGGTCTAGCGCTAGAATGATTGCTCTCGCTGTATCGTTTGTGGCTATAACTCACACGTGTGGTGCAAACATCGTTTATATATGTGTGCGCGACTTATGTACGCGTTCACTTCTGCACGCAAGCACGGCGGGATGGGGGCACATTTTTTTTACTTATTATTTTATTTATTTTTACACTACCTTTCATTTTTTAATCCCTTTTTGTTCCTATTACAAAGAATGTAAACATCTAAAAATAGGGATGACAGGTCCTCTTTATGGAGAGATTTGGGGTCAAAAAGACCCCAAATTTCTCCATTACCTTTTTAAAAAGCAAAATATACAAAAAAAAATAAAAAAAAATAAATTATATATATATAAAAGCAGAGACCCTAGGGAATAAAATGCAGACCGTTGCACTTTTTTATGTCAAACGGTATTTGCGCAGTGCCTTTTCAAACGTAATTTTGTTTTAAAAAAATACATTTTAATGAATATAAAAAAAAACAAAAAAAAAAAACACAATTTATACCCCAACTTTTTGTAAAATGTGAAAGATGATGTCACGCTTTAAAATTGGGCACACTCGTGGAATGGCCATGAACTACAGTACAGTACATAGGCGATGCTTTAAATACCTTTTACAGGTTACCTCCTTTACTGGTTATCACCTACCAAATCTCTCATTTACCTTTTAAAAAGCAAAAAGTAAATACATTCTTTTTTTTTTTTTATGTTTTTCTTTAAAAAAAAAAAATTGTTTACTTCCACCCTAGACTGGAAGTGGCGTTATGATGTCACTCCGGTCCTCCAAAGCCATAGAGGCGGTCAGAGACGATCTGGTCTCTGTTCGCCTCTGTGACCAGCCGGATGATCACACTCTTGGATCGTTTCTCGGGCACGCCTGTAAAAATGGTAAGCCAGAGAAACACGATGATAGGGGGGGGGGGGGGCGTCCCCTCCCGCTGCTTCTGAAAGTGATCCAGCAGCTAATGGGCCCTTGGAAAGAAAAATACCGGGGTTATGGCTGATAGCTTCTGCCATAATCCCACCTCGGTAAACAACTTGCAAACCACAACGTGTGTGTATAGATAGATAGATAGATAGATAGATAGATATGTATTTATTGTGTTCAGGATATAGAATATAATAGTGTGGATTGTCACAATCAGTATTAGGATGCACTGCAATGTCCACTAGCCTTTGCTTAGCTTAGCCAGGGTTGTATAATAATTCATTAACACCCAAAATTACAAATACTGTCTTTTCCTGATTTTAAAATAATAAAAGAGATATCTTGATAGTCACAGTATGCTGGCTGAGAACGTTGTGTTCATTTTGTTCTGTATGTGGATTTGTACAAGAAGTTTCATAACATCTCACGTGGGAAAAAAGTTGTGATATTTTGACAAATATAAAATTCTTTTCAAGTCATGAGGTTGTTTTTATTTAGACATATTTGTTGCTTTCTGTAGAACGGATCCAAATTTTCGGGTCACAGAACTGTTAACTATTGCGGCTCCCTTTTGGATTGGAGTTGTGGCCTAAAGGCACCAATTAGGTTTATTTCTTCAAACTTATCTGGTTGGTTTGGTTGGCTACCCCCAGATCTGCTCAAGCTTGGTGTAGTCATCGCTACCTGGTGTCATCCCTCACCTACAGATTTCATATCTGAGTGCCAGTTGGCTTTTCCAGGCTAGCTATAGACTTGAGATTGTTCAAAGAAACAATATTTGGCTGAAATGGTTTATCCCAACAGTCACTATTAAAATAAAAGACAGAAACATTAGGGTCAAAATGCCCCCCCCCCCCCTCCAACGCTTACCTGAGCCGTTCTCAATCCAGTGCTGTGCCGTCTGCAGCAGCTCTCTCTTTTTCTTACAGGAGACTCATCCGCAGCAGGAACCACTGGCTCCGGCTGCTGTCAGTCAAAGTTTGTGAGGGGCGGGGCCAAGCAGCACTGTGTGTATCTATAAACACATACAGCCCAGTTCAGGATCGAGCCCACGGGAGTGCCCCCATAGCAAGCAGCTTGCTATGGGGGCACTCGGAGAAAAGGAGAAACAGAGAATGTTAACAGGGGACCCCAGAAGAGGAGGTTCAGGGCTGCGCCTTGCAATACCATTGCACAGAGCAGGAAAGTTTGTTATTTAAATGAAAAATAATAAAGCTTTTACAATCACTTTAACAGGGGGTTAAAGATCTGAAGACTTGGGTGGTATATTGTATGTTAAAGCCTAAGTGCAGCCAAAATGAAAAACAAAAATCAGCACAAGCAACATGACTTACAGGATGTGTCCCTTGTGCTGATTCGTTTAGGTGAAATCCATTTCAGTACAGGCCCCCTCTGCTTCCATAAGCTTCCAGTGCGCTGCAAGTTAAAAGAAGTTTTTTTTTTTTTTTATTATTCATACTTACGTAGGTGGATGCTGTATCTGTCCCCCGGTGCCTCTACACTGAGAACCGACCCATCGAACACCACGATCGCTCAGTTCTCAAAGCTCCCCAACCAGAGAGCTGTAGACTGTCAGTCAGCAGCTCTCTTCTCTGCCCCCTCCTCGCTCACTGGAGCGCTGAGCTGTGGAGGAGGCGGGGGTGGCCGGCTCAGGCTCTCAGCGGTTCGCTAAGAGGCTAAGCTGGGTGCTGGTCCAGGGATCTGGCACTCCGTTAGAGGCTCCATACCACGATCAGAGATGCAGTGTGTCAGACTGACACCCGCGGGGGCGCGCCGGCATGTTATCCTGCTGGACGTCATATGACAACCAGTCAGGAAACCAGAAGAACAACCCCCTGGCCGTCATTCTGCTATTGGCCGGGCGGGAAGTGGTTAAAGAGCATGTAAACTCAACATTTCATATTCTTGATATGTGCTGTACCATGTACTTGTATGAGAAAATCTCCTATTCTCTTTGTATTGCCTCCTCTGTTAGAAATCCCTGGTGTTCCTACCAGTCCCTCTGCTTTCCTATTAAAAACTGACCACACTAAGCAGGAGAACACACTGGTCAGTTCCCTAGCTGTGCTGGGAACTTAGCCTGTGCTCTTCCAATGATCAGACTTGTCCTGACACCCCCCTCTGCACAACCGTTCACTGGGAAGATCAGTTTACTGCTGTTTCTCCTCCCCCAAATCTTATGCAGCTGAGAAAAGGGACTGTAATCACTTATAAAAATGGGAAAAAGGGTTTTATAATATTTTTTTATATCTAGACACAAATGTTTTGCTTTTCATTTCTATTTTAATCTGAATGGGTTGTTTTACAAGGTGATCGTTTGCAGTCACTTTAATTGAACTAAGGGGCTGTCACAAGCTTTCAACATGAGAGCCCAACTATGCCCGCCCCTCCCCCCCAGCTGTTCCATTCATAGAAGCCATTTTACAGCTTGAATGAATGAAACAGGATCTATGAATGGAGGACTGGGGTGGATGATTGAAAGGTCTACCCCCTCCATTCATGAATTCTGTTTCATTCATAGAAGCTGTAGTAACGGCTTTTATTAATTGAGCAGCAAGGCAGAAAAAAAACTGTAACACATGCTTAGTTCTATTAACCACTTGACCTTCAGAAGATTTACCCCCCTTCATGTCCAGGCCATTTTTTACAATATGGCATTGAGTTATCTTAAAGTGTTATTAAACCCACAACAGTAAAATCTATCTGTATATGCATATATATATATATATATATATATATATATATATATATATATATATATATATATATATATATATATATATATATATATATATATATATATTTTTTTTATACTTTCTGATATAAAACATATCCAATAAAAAAATCAAATTGAATTTATAAATTTAGGCCAATATGTATTCTGCTACATGTTTTTGGTAAAAAAAAAAATCACAATAAGCATATATTGATCGGTTTACATGAACATTATAGTGTCTACAAACTATGATATATATTTATTTTTATTTATTTTATTTTTTTATACTCGTAATGGCGGCAATTAGCGACTTATAGCGGGACATCGAAATTGTGGGCGGACAATTGGACACTAACTGACACTTTTGATACTTTGCGGGAACCAGTGACACTAATACAGCGATGAGTGCTAAAAAATATGCACTGTCACTGTACTAATGACACTGGCTGGGAAGGGGTTAAACATCTAGGGAGATCAAAACTGTGTGCCTAGCCAGTGATTTTGTGTACTATATGTGCGATTTTTACTAGAGGAAGAGATGGATTCTAGTCCCTGCCATGCTGGAACACAGAATCCATCCCTTCCCCCCCCCTGTCAGAACGGCGATCTTTACATTGGCAGATCCCCCTTCTGTGTTTTTTACCGACAATCAGCGGGCACCAGAAAACATTGAGTGCCCGCAGGGGCGGACTGACCATTCGGCCACTCGCGCACTGCCCGAGGGCCCCGTGCCACTAGGGGGCCCCATTAGGGTTGCCAGCCTTAGTAAAACCAGGGACAGTATGTAAAAATCTGTGTTTTTTTTTTTTTTACATCTGTCTCTGAAATGTCCCTTACCGACATCCTTTTGGTCTAAAAATTCCGAGATTATAGTTGCCCCACCTCTCCAGTACCTTCTCAGCCAATAGAAGCATGTCTGTGTGTACATGTATGTGTATACTGTGTGGCCCCATAATCTCTGATTGCCTGGGGGGCCCCTAAAGCGGGGGTTCACCCACACCGCCAAAAAAAAAAAATATTAAAAGCCAGCAGCTACAAATACTGCAGCTGCTGACTTTTAATACATTGCCACTTACCTGTCCCAGGGTCCAGCGATGTCGGCAGGGGTCGCCAAGAACCCGCTCGGTTCTCGGCAGCTGCCGCCGCCATCCTAGGTGAGGGAATCAGGAAGTGAAGCGTTGCGGCTTCACTTCCCGGTTCCCTACTGCGCATGCGCGAGTCGCGCTGCGCGTCCCTAGTGGTCCCCGCTCTCTCCTGGGAGCTGTGTGTTCCCAGCAGACAGCGCGGTGGGGACGGGAAGAGGCATAGACTCCCATGGGAGTCTATGCCGGAAGTGGGTGCAAATACCTGTCTTAGACAGGTATCTGCACCCCCCTCCCCCCTGAAAGGTGCCAAATGTGACACCGGAGGGGGGGGGGTTCCGAAAAGTGGAAGTTCCATTTTTGTGTGGAACTCCGCTTTAATCTCCTATTGCCCGGGGGCCCCATAAGTTGTCAGTCCGCCCCTAAGTGCCCGGCATCTGCAGATTGGCTACTGCTGTAAAGAATCACAGCAAAAGCGGCCCGCCGGCTGCACGTGTGCGTCCCCTGCAGGTGGAAGTGCAGGATCACATCTATATACGTGATCCTGCGCAGAGCTGCCACCCTGTAACTGTAAAACTGCTATAGGGCAGTCAGCAAGTGGTAACGTTATTCTGAATATCTCCAAGCTGTCCTATGTATAGATCTGCTCCAGTAACAGCCAGAAATGTAAGAAATATTTAGGATTATTTTAGGTATAATGTGTGAATGGGAACACATAAACATCTAGTGGGGTTTCTCGGATTAGTCAGGAGTTCTTCACCAAGCACATTGCACATTAGAAGGAAGGATCTGTCGGAAAACCACATGTTCTGGTTGGCAGTAGATTGTCTAGCTCTGAAGAACATTAGTGGTATGAGCTGTCATTTACAGTATGTCACCTTGTATTTTCAGTAAGAATAGGAGTAAGCCTAGATGTTGGTTTCCGCAGATCTCACAATTTCCTTGTTCAGCCTGTGCAAGAAAAAAAAAAACAGCACAGATTCTCCAGGCAAATTTGAAAGAATGATTTCCTCCACATCCCATTGTTTTTAACTTGGAGCTAGCAATGACCTTTTGACTCCCAATGGGGATGTAGTGGAAAGTTTATGAGGCCCTGTTTAACTTGGGAAGACAATGTATTTTTGAAGTTACATATTTGCCATATCTTTCTATCTTTATCTAGCACAGTAGAGCAGTTCTTACCAGAAGGAATTAGAAACAAACTCGACTACAGAAGTCGAAACAGTGGTAAATAGTGAATGTGGTTCCAAGCTGTGTGTGGGTTATACATATGTAAACTTGGAAAAACTGTACAAATCACAAAAACACTATGGAGCCTGTAATGAAGAAAATATGGCCTGATTACCACTTCAAGACCGCGCGTATATATACGTTTTGGCTTTGCAGTGGTTTAAGGGGTTATGGCTGAAGCTATCAGCCATAACCCCGGTATTTTTTTCAGCTGGCTTTCTGAGCTCATGAGCCACTGGCTTGCTTTCAGAAGCGGTAGGAGGGGACATCCCTCCCACCACTGGCTGGTGTCTCTCGGGCTGTTTCCCCCGACTCGCCCAAGGAATGATCCAACATCGCTGCCGGCTCATCCCAGAGGCAATCAAAGACTAGATCATCTTTGGTCGCCTCCATGGCCTTGAAGGACCAGAGCTACATCATAACATCACTTCTGGTCCAGGGTGGAGGTAAACAATTTTTTTTTTTTTTTTTGATCTTTTGCTTTTTAAAGGTAAAGAAGAGATTTGGGGTCTTTTTGACTCCAGATCTCTCCTAAAAGAGGACCTGTCATCCTAATTTCTATTACAAGGGATGTTTATATTCCTTGTAATAGGAATAGAAGCGATTAAAAATAAATAAAAGAATTAAAGGGACTGTGTAAAAATAAAAATGAATAAGTAAAAAAAAGGTTTCAAGCGCCCCCATTCCTCCCTCAAGCCCCCCATGCAAAAGTAAACGCCTACATAAGTTGCGCATTCATATGTAAACAGTGTTTGCACCACACATGTTGGGTATCGCCACCACCGTTAGAGCAATAATTCTAGCACTAGACCTCTTCTGTAACTTTTAACAGGTAACCTGTAAAGGCATTTAAAGCTTTGCCTATGGAGATTTCTGCGTGAGCCATTTTAAAGCGTGACATGATAGGTATCTATATACTCGGCGTCATCATCTTTCACATCTTACAAACAAATTGTTATTGTTTATATGTTTTTTTATATATATATATATATATATATATATATATATATATATATATATATATATATATATATATATATATATTAGTGTTTTTTTTTTTTTTTTAAATTCATTAAAGTGTATTTTTTTCCAAAGAAATTGCGCTTGAAAAAACTTTGCGCAAGTACCGTGTAACATAAAAAATGTCACGATTGCCATTTTATTCCCTAGGGTCTCTGCTAAAAAAATGTATAACTAATTTTCTAGCAAAAAATACAAATTTTAAATTTTAAACTTGCAAATAAAAAGTGCCAGAAAAAGCCTGGTCTTAAACATTTAGATGTGTATTAGGCAATGTTGTCAACACGTTTCCAAGCGAGTGACATCATCAAATGCAGACAAACCCAAAGTAACAGAAAATTCACCTTCCCTTCATCAGTACATTTTTGAACGTTACTCAGGCAAGCCGTGTGCTTCATACGTGCGTCTAGTTTCTTCTGTGACCTCTGAAAACCCTTATCTTTTATAAATAAAACAAATACTCCCATACCATTTACCTTCAGGTCCTAATAAATATGCTCTGGATGACATTTATACTTTATTAATGTCAAACACACAAGAGTGTACAGTTTTGATGGCCTTGCCCTAATTCCTCACCACAAAAGTTTGAAGTTGTAACTTCAAAGGGGGAAACCTTCTACTAAGTTGAAAGGCTAGCTTTGACTTTGGGCTTTAAACATTCATCTGTGTTATGTAACATACCAAATTCAGAGTAGTGGTTTACTGATTCTTACTCTGAATGGTCTAAGGTTATCATGTCTCCAATTTACAAGCCGACCTGAATGAGGATTGGGGAACTATGAGGCAGATGAGGTTTAATGCTGATAAATGTAAAGTTATGTACTTGGGGACTAAGAATATGCATGCATCATACATACTAGGGGGAGTACAACCGGGTGGGGGGGGGGGGATCAATGGTGGAGAAGGATCTGGGGGTTTTGGTAGATCATAAGTTCAATAATAACCTGCAATGCCAAGCTGCGGTTTCCAAAGCGAGCAAAGTCCTTTCTTGTATTAAGGGAGGTATGGACTTCAGAGAGAGAGAGAGAGAGATATCATTTTGCCCCTGTACAAATCATTAGTAAGACCTCATCTGGAATACGAAATTCAGTTTTGGGCACCAGTTCACAAAAGGGATATCGGGGAACTGGAGAAAGTGCAGAGAAGGGCAACCAAACTGATAAGAGGCATGGAGGAGCTCAGCTATGAGGAAAGATGGAAAAAGGAACTGAATTTATTCTCCCTTGAGAAGAGGAGATTAAAGTGGTTGTATAGTGTTTTTTGTAACTTTTACCTACAGGTAAGCCTATAATAAGACTTACCTGTAGGTAAAAAAAATATCTCCTAAACCTATACGGTTTAGGAGATATTCCCCTCGCATGCGCACAGGGGATTCTCGGCTGAAGGCCCGGCAACTGCTGGACCTTGCCGGGTAAGAAATCTCCCGCGCGCCTGCGCGGGAGTGATGACATCGCAGCTTCAGCCACTCACAGCGCTGGAACCGCGATACCCGGAAGACACGCCGAGGCAACATGACAGCTCCCTCGGCGTGGACCAGGTAAGATACCGACGCCTCGTTCTAAGGTAAGTATTTCATAATGAGCTAGTATGCGGTGCATACTAGCTCATTATGCCTTTTGCTTTACAGGGGTAAAAAAAAATTTAAAAAAATTTTGCGGGTATACAACTGCTTTAAGGGGGATATGATCAACATGTACAAATACATAAGTGGTCCATATAGTGAACTTGGTGTTGAGTTATTCACTTTAAGGTCATCACAGAGGACATGGGGGCACTCTTTACATCTGGAGGAAAATAGATTTTATATCCAAATATGAAAAAGGCTTCTTCACAGTAAGAGCTGTGAAAATGATGAATAGACTCCCTCTGGTCAGCTCAGTAGATTGTTTTAAAAAAGGCCTGGATCTCCTCCTAGATGCTGTATGCGTAATATAACTAGATACTAACATTTATAGGTAAAGTTGATCCAGAAAACATTCTTGAAGAATCGGGAAAGATTTTTTTACCCTGCTGAAGCAAATTGGATCATGCTTTATTGTTTTGTTTTGTTTTTTGCCTTCCTCTTGAATCAACTGTGGGTATAGGATTGTATATATAGCATTGTATAATTTTTTTCCCCTTCTATTGGTTGAACTGGATAGACTTGTGTCTTTTTTCAACCAGACTAACTTTGTATCTGAGTAAAAATTGCAGCTTATCCAGAATAAAAAAAGATGTAGAATGCGTTATGATAGACTACAAATGCTAAAAGTTATTTGGCACGAATGAGATACATTTGGAGGTGAGCAGATATATTGCACTGGGTGGCTGGAGACATGAAATTTCGGGAAATTTTAGAGAAATCTTCACATATGTAACACAAAGGTGATGGACTATTGATTATTGGAATTTTGAACTTTTATGTACTTTATTTTTTTTGGTACTTTTTTAATATTTTGTATTTATTTAGTTTGCGCTATATCAATATTGTATCCTGAGTATGTATAGTGTGGTGGAAAGCCCTGTTGATGTTTAGCGGCATTCAAGGATTGTATTTTCTATCACATTAATTATTATATTCACACTAAGATCAGCACTGCGCTGATTGTTTAACCATATATTTTCAGTGAATAAGATAAAAAAAAACTGAGTTAAAGGGTTTAAGGTGCTAAAGAGTAATTATTAAAAGATAAGTTCACCTTAAAAAAATAAAAATAAATGCACATTTTTGTGCAGGTAAAAATTTGCATTTACAATTTTTTTTTTTTTTTTGTAGGAACCTAGAAAGCATTGCACCAGTGACCAGCGCGTCACTGGTGCCATGCAGAACTCCTGCAGACTGTCAGTGTAACGATGTACAGACAGGCAATTTCACAGTGACAGGAAGATTTAATGACCTACCACAATGCTCAACAGCCCCATGATAGCTCATTGAGAACTACAAGCCGACATCCGCAAAGGATGTCAGTACTTATAGTTGATTCATTCACAGAACTCTTTTTCAAAAAGTGACAGCTGGTATGGGGAACTTCTCCCTGTACTTCTGTCACACAGAGGGCTCAGATCATGGAGCCACTGCAGGAGTGGCTAAAAACAGGTGGAAGATGCAACACGTTCCCAAAGGTGGAATTATCCTTTAAATCAAACGATGGATTATACGCAAACAGGTAGTAGCATTTTAATTTGGCTTGGAAAACTTTGCTGTTGAGTTGCTGTATATAACCTTATCAAGTACAATGCTCCCTTTGAGGACATTGAATAAATACATTTCCTATTATGACATTAATATGATCTTCCATGAATATTTATTACAGGTACTTATATATATATTGTACATTTACATCAGTTCCTGCCCTCAAGGAGCTTACAATTTAAGGTCCCCAACTCACATTCATACATACACATACTAGCGCCAATTTATAAAACCTAGGGCTAATTTTTTTTTTTTAACCTATGTCAGAAACCATGAAATCAGGCCAAGAAAGAAGTACAGTTAAATCACACTTGTTTAATAATAAAAGTAAAAAGAACAAAAAAAGAACAAACGTAGTCAAAGTTCAGTAACCGAAACGGATAGTCAGCCAACCACAAGTCAGGGATCAATGAAGTGGAACAGCAAGCAGGATCTGGAGCCAGAAGGAATGTCAGCAAAGCACGTCTTGAACGGGATTGCAGGAGATAGTTTCTGTGATGTTGACCAAGGCGAAGGCAGAGATCCTCTGGACTGGACAGCTTAGGTAGGCAGGACTGACGAGCAGGAAATCATCAACAGCTGAGTACCTGTGGAGAGATAGGAGCTGGCAATTAGCCGACAGCTGAGCGGCCAGCTCAGAAAAGGAAGGGCTGAGCCCAGCCCTGATAACCTGCCAGTGTGTCTTTGGAGTATCTGGAGAAAACCCACACAGGCAGAACATGCAGACTCCAGGCAGGTAATGCTGTGGTTAAGATTTGAACCAGTGACTCTAGTGCTTCTAGGCAGAACTGCTCACCACTGAGCCACTGTGCTGAGTTTGAGTAATAATTTTAATCGTTTGGATAATTTTAATCGTTCTACAAGTCAGACCCTTGTAGAACTTTAGGGCAGAGTTCCACCCAAAAGTAGAACTTCCGCTTAATTCCTTCACCCCCCCCCCCCTGCAGTGTTACATTTGACTCAGGGGGGAGGGGGGAACGGGGACCTGTTTTTTGACAGGTTCCCTTCTCCACTTCCGGGAGACGGAGCCGCATCGCAATCTCCTGTTAGTTCGGCCCCCTACTCCTTCCTCCACCACCGGGCCAAACAGAAAGCGCAGCGCGCTTTGCACATGCGCAGTACGGAACCGGGCATGAAGCCCAAAGGCTTCTCTGCCGGGTTCCCTTACCTGGAATGGCGGCGGCTGCATCCGACAGTTGATCCGAAGATCGGCTGGGATGCCGAAATCACAGGCTCCCTGGACAGGTAAGTGTCCATATAGTAAAAGTCAGCAGCTACAGTATTTGTAGCTGCCAACTTTTAATTTTTTTCCCCAAGGCAAATCTCCACTTTAATATGGTCATGCACGGAAAGTGTGTGTCACCAGATAAATGTCATTTTAACAAACTTGTACAACAATCTGAGCATGCATGTGGGAAATATTTACAGTAGATGAACTATGGTGTAACAGGAGCATTGGCAGGTTTAAAGTTTCAGATTGTTTGTATCTCTCCTAGTAAAGGGCCGTACACACGGGCCAAATATGGGCCGGTTTCTATTGACATTCGGCCCATGTGTACAGCAGCTGGTCCAACAGAAGCCGGCCGAACATCCAGCTTCTGAAGGGGCATGACCAAAAAAGGTCTGACGATCGGCATCCGATCAGCACTCTTAGCCAATGGCTGAGACTGCTGGCCGGTGTGTTCTGGTGGGGCCTCCCCCCTGTCAGAACACAATAGCTCGGTGAGAAGATTGCTGTACTAACATCGGATTGTTAGTACAGGATCTCCTACCAAGCTTTTCAGTTTTTTTTTTTTCGTTCACCCTGCTGGGTTGAACAAAAAAAACCTAAAGTATGTACCAGGCTTAGGGTGGTTTCTTTTTTATTTTCTATCAGATGAATGCTTGCCACTTATTGTTTTCTCTATCTAGTGCAGTGTTGATGCCCCTCATGGCTCTTTAAAGCCAAATGCATTGTTGTGCATTTTGCTAAAATTTCCAGCACAGGCAAAATGCATAGGCTTGATAAAAACGATTGTTTTTTAGCAGGGCCTATTCATACCAGCATGGTGTAAAATCCTGCATGCTTCATGTTTGACATTTTGCCCTACATTTTTACATTAAAGTCAATTCAACATGGTCCTTCAGAAATACAACACAGTGTAGCAGTCACTCATGGCAATGCTGAACATTCATAAATGCATTGTCACATTCTCTAAATGCAGATATACAGTCATATGGAAAAGTAAGTACACCCTATGAAAATTGTGGCCTATTTTACATGTTTAAACAGACAAATATTAGATATTGGTTCTAGCAGTGACTAAAGATAAAGGTGATATACTTGAACAAATGACTCCTAAAATTGTCATGGAGTATTCATTCTCATAATCTAAATTAACAAAAATGCTGATCTGTCATATGGAAGACGTACACCCCTACATTTACCATCAAGAGAATTAAAACTCTGTGTTCCAGATTAGGTAACAAAGCTTAAAGTATTACTAAACCCAGGACCCTGTATTCACTATATCTGGTCTTCCACAGTACACACAACATGGAAATGCAGTCATCTTAGTAAATATAAATTGCTAAATACCTTTTCTCATCAGCAGTATATAGCAGTCTTGTGACTTCTATCAGTGCCTGGGTTAAGCTTGTAGGAGGAGTTTTCGTACCGCACTGGCTGACCTATCAGGATGCAGGACTCCTGACCCTCTGTCTGGACAGTGCTGATCACATGCACTCTACCAAGAAAAAAAAAAAATCTCTAGCAATACACACCAAACTGAGCATGTGCAGCCTGACTCCATAGACTCTGTCTTATCTTGACATGTTTTGGAGACAGTAAAAGAAGAGGAGGATCTGTGCATACAGGATCAAACAGTTTTTTACACAATGTGCAGGATTAACCCCTTAGGTTCCACAGCGAGTATAACAAGCGTGCTGTACTGCATATACAGACTGATTTTACTGTTGTGGGTTTAGTAACTCTTTAAAACTTCAACCCTCCCCTATGGAACGTCTCCTGAATGACCCTTCTCACTCTAAACTTATATATACATATTACTCCTCCCTACTTCATTCTATAGCTGATAGACCTAATCTTACTGAATCCAGATGTTGCTCAGATACACCAGAACTTACGGAGGAGGTCTGGCAGGAAATTCTCCCCCCTACAGGTCACCACCGGTATCTCCTCTAGTGATAAGCTTATCCAGACCAAGTTTCCATACAGGTCCTTTTATACTCCCTGTCTCCTTTTCTGTTTGAATACATTGCCCTCTGCTGTTCGTTCAAGCTGCTCCTCAGCAGATGGCACGGTTTATCACATGGTATGGGAATGCCCACCTATTAGAGCGTTTTGGTTTGAAGTCACCACTTTCATTAGTTAGATTACCTGATACTTAAGGTATTGATTGGAGCTAGGGCCTACTTGCTGACTTTCTTGATTATTATACTTGTATACTGTTTTGTTGGCAATCTGTATCTTATGTCTTTAGAAGAGTTTATATTGTATAACTGCTCCTTCAATATCTGCTACAAGTGTACCAAATGGACACTCTGTTTATATTTTATTGTGATACCTGAGCAATGTCTGCTCTGTTCTCTTTTTCATTTTGTACTTGCAAATTAAATGTACATTAAAGTTCGGTTTAAAAAAAAAAAAAAAAAGCTTAAAACTTTCATAGACGGTTCAAATCTCGGCCGGTTCAGCAGGAACTGGTTGGGATTCGAACTGTGTAAGGGCTGGCTGAATGTACCAAGTTGATCAATCAATGAACTTGGGTACAACCAGCCTGCCGGATTTTACTTGCGATTATCGCTAGTGGCTGTTTTGCCCCTAGCAATAATAACTCTCTTCTGGAACAGATTCCCCACCCCCAGTCAATACAATGGGATTCCCCTGTCAGCACTGTCTGTGTTGATGGGGGAATCTTGCGAATTTCTTGCCTGCAACCCGTGGTTGCAGGCAAGAAATTCACACCATCATGGCCTGCCTTAGGGAGTATGCAAGTGGACTCTTATTTAAACTTTAGATATCTAGAGTCTGGTGTTCTCTTTGCTATTGACATGAGTGGTGTCACCATCCAAGATCAGTAGGGCTCTTTAAGGCCCTCAAAGTGAAAATTGTGGATGCCTATAAGTAGTCTTACAAGGTATTTAAAAAGATTGCAAATGATTGTAAATCAAAATTATTCCACTTAAATGAAAATATTTAAAAGCTGTTAAAGTGTTGTTCCACCGAAAAAAAAAAAAAAGCATGAATGTTCCTAAAAAAAAAATTTAAAAAAAATTGGAAATTTTTTTTTTTTTACTCCCCTCTAAATGGCTGTTGCTAGGGGGTCCCTTGTAGTCTGCCTCCTTCAGTGCCTGGGCTAGTGACATCACTTCCCCTCGGTGCAGGAAGGGCTCAGCTCTCCTCCCTCCCTCTTGTCAATCCATATGGGACACCTTACAGGTCTCAGATGACTGAGTGGCCAATCACTGCGTGCGGCGCCGCTCGCACATGCACAGTGGGTGCCCGGCTGTGAAGCTGGAACCCAGGTAACTCGCAAAGGTTGGGGTCAAAGTGCGTGCATTTACAATCAGAAAGAAATTGCACCAATTCAACTTGTATGATAGGTGTGTTGGGAAAAAAGCTTTTGCTGTTAAAAAAAGCGCAAAAGAGAAAGATTACAGCTTGCCTTTGAACATATAGGCAAAGACTAGGCCTTCCTAAACAATGGGCCGAAGACTGATCAATCAGAGATACAGTTGTTTGGTCACAGCAACAGTAGACATGTTTGCCGCAAACCCAAGACAGTCTTTCAGGAGAAGAAGAAGAACCTCATAACAACTGTGAAGTAGAATCAAAAGAGAGGTTGGGACTTTATATGAAGCACATTGCTACATGACATACTATAAACCAATAAATGTAAACATAATATATTGAGTACAAAAGGCATACAGGACATTGTAACATAGTAGAAAATTAATGAAAAAAATTGGCATAGTCGATAATAGGTAACATATAAACCTTATAATGATACATATTGTACTTAGAACAGGTAAACAATTATTATCGTAGACCTAAGGTATGTAAGCCAATTGTAATGGTAGCATATAAATGTATAATCAGCAATAAATTGGTTCATAATAGTATTGTAATGATAATCAGGTAAGATGGTAAAACATGGGAGACTGTGACGTCGCATCATAGAGAAGCTCTACGCGTTTTGTGGGTTAGTATGCCACTCGTCAGGAGCAGATGCAGAGGTTGGGAATATCTAGAAAAGATTTCCAAAGTTGGTATAATGAAAAACAAAACATAAAACATAAAAGGAAAGAGGGGGAGCAAAAGGGATCCCAACCACTCTTACCCAGTTGTAGTATATGGGTAAAATTGTAAGTGATGACCATAATGGAATAATGCTAGATATAACGTCATCCCCGGGAACTGAGGCAGTATGACCCTAAGGCATGGCGGCAGCACCAGCAACCAGAAGGAAAACCTATAAATAAAGATCTCCAGTGCTTCAGCTGTATTCTGTGTAAGTGGTAAAATATAGTATTCATATTGCAGATAGTTCCAATGAATATCTATAAAAATAGATAGTTGCACAATAGGCTGATGGTGAAAACTGAATGCTGGAGAGAGATCACACCCAAGTGAGCATAAAAACGAGTGAAACGGAAAGATGAATGTGTGAGTAACATGGCTCAAACCAAAAGAAGTAAGACCAGGCTCCACATATAAAGTGATAACTGAGCAAGATAGCCCGTGGAGTAGGGAAGTAGATGTGAAAGAGGGATAACAGCCACAACCAAGTATAGATGGTATATAGTGGCAGATAGAAAAAGGGATGGTGAAGTGGGTAATGTAATATAATGAAAACCAGCCTGGTGAATGAAGTGATATCTGTGAGGGGGTATAAACCCCACAAGATGCTTGAGCGGTAATGTGAAAGGATAGCAAAAAGGTGCAACAGTGGATAAAAGAAAGACAAACCAAGGGTGATGGTGCGGTGCATGAGGTGTATATTGCATACTGACGCTCAGCATAAAGGCGCAACAACCTCCCTCATTTGCTCAAGCGATGGCGCCGCCCTCCCTTTTCACGCTGCGTGTTGTTGGTGGTCACCCTTAGTTCATCTGCTGCAAAAAGAACCGAGAGATACATTGTTTCTCTTTATTGCTGTTGATAAACATTTGCAGCGGGGTTTTTTTTTTTTTTTTTTTGACAGCTCTGCTCGGCTCTCAGGGAAATGCTGTAATATTATTGCGATGGGGGGGTTGAATCGCGATAACGATTTTTTAACGATTAATCGTGCAGCTCTACTGTGAAGCATGGTGGTAGAAATGATTTGAGGCTGCTTTCCTGCTTGAGGTCATGAGCAGCTTGTGATCATTGATTCAATTATTCATTCTGCATCAAACCAAAGTGTGATTAATGAGAATGTGAGGCCATCTGTCCAAAAGTTGTAGTGGACTGGCCAATCAAACCACCGATTTAAGTCCCACTGTAATTTATTAGGGGGGGATTTTGAAAGGGGCAGTTCATGCAAAGAAACACACAGACATCTTTCAACTGGAATTTTGCACTGGTGGGCAGTTATACACAATGCTTACTAAAAGTAATTTCTGCTACAGTGGCAATACCAGCTTATGATGCCAAGGGTGTACTTACTTTTTCCACAATACACCATTAAAACTATTGATATTTTTGTTGAATAAATAATTGAAAAGCTATTTTTTTTTTTTTGTGCTGTCTTGTTTGAAGTGGATTTTAGGTCAGAAAAATAAGTCACTCGTAAAAAGACTCGATTTAAATCATAATTTTTAAAGAGCAACTGTCATCTCTGTCCTGCAGCGGCTCCTCTTCTGACCTGCTGTTGACTCACCGACAGTCCCATTCACTTTAATGGGACGACTGGTGATGCGGCAGTGACACAACAAGGTGAGGGACGTGGCAGCAGCAGGTGAGTGGATGCCCGCTAACAAGAGCTGCTATGATGGATCTGAAATGACAGGTGCTCTTTAAATGTAAGGACTTATTCTTGCTGGTAGTTAGAATCATTAATATTTTCAAACAAAATGAAGGTTTCCTATTTAGAATAATAAGCTGTCAGGTTAGTAAAACAGCGATATCAGAACCGATTCAATCATACAGTTTGTAGTGTACATAGATTTGCAAAACAATGGGATAAAGGAATATTCCTGAACTTTCTTTTATCTCATGGTTAGAAATTGTGTGAAGGCATCAATGCAGTGCATGTTCTCAGCTTGCAGAGCTTGGATTCATTGAATGAGTTTACCAAAAATGTAAATATAGCAGAATATACAGCTTCATGCTACATAACTAAGCTCCATTTCATGCTGAATAAACAAACTATAAATTTATAAACATGTGCAATTCGCATCGTAACAAATCCAAATTCGGCCGAATTTTGCATCTTTCGGACATTCGGATGCATCCGAATAAAAATATAACGAATTTCAACTAATATGAAAGAAAATCTAGCGAATATTACAAATGAATTCAACATGATTCGGTAATTTGTTAAAGATCTAATGAAACAAAAGGTGAACTCCATTAAATCTTACAGTCCAATCAGCTGATTAATTTTGTGCTGGAGGTTGGATTACTGGCAAAGTGCATTCCTGAGAACTGAGTGAGAAGGGTGTTGTATTGTATTTGAGCAGAGGAGAAGAGATATTGTCATTGTGTTAATAGATTCAATAAACAAACGGCTTTCCAAACTACGAATCATTATCACGAATATATATACATGCATAAATATCGAATTTCAACTAATACGAAAGAAATTATAGCGGACATAACAAATGAATTCGACATGATTCGGTCATTCGTTAAAGATCTAATGAAACAAAAGGTGAACTCAATTAAATCTTACAGTCCAATCAGCTGATTAATTTTGTGCTGGAGGTTGGATTACTGGCAAAGTGCATTCCTGAGAACTGAGTGAGAAGGGTCTTGTGTTGTATTTGAGCAGAGGAGAAGAGATATTGTCATTTTGTGTGTTAAAAGATTCAATAAACAAACGACTTTCCAAACTACGAATCATTATCACGAATATATATATACATACATAAATATCGAATTTCAACTAATACGTAAGAAATTATAGCAGACATAACGAATGAATTCGACATGATTCGAGATTCAGTATAACGAATATCATCACTCTACAAATAATAACGAATTATCCGAAAACAAATTAACATAACATAACGAATGTAACAGAATGAAATTATGTTTTTTTTGCGAATGACAACGAATCGAAACTAAACAAAATTTCCTGTTGTGCGCAATTCTATACATTTGACTTAAATAGAAAACTATCTTTAGATAGATTTTAACTCCAAAAGCATTTTATTAAAATAAATTTGATTTAAATAAAAAAAAATAAGATTTTTATTTTATTTTTTATAAATCATTGATTTTTATCCACCCTGCGACGAAAAAATGCTGCAAGTAACATATAAATACTTGATTTTTCTGCGCTTTTCCCGCAGTTTTTTGAAGTGCTGATTGGGTCTCATTAACACATTTCACATAGAATGGTATTGTCCCATTTTCTCTTGTTTTTGATTGGCAGCTCTTGCAAATATACGTCTTTTTGGATCTCCCAGAGCTTCATGAAGATTATGACTTGTATGAACCAAACTAAACTGTACAATAAATAATGAGACCTCGGTATTGAAATAACTATTTAAAAAAAGAGTAAAAGCTCTCTTTCTGCAAATGACACCAAATTATGTAAGGTCATCAACCTAGAGCAGGATGTTTATTCTCTCCAGATGGATGAGGATAAAGTGGGGTCTTGTGTACGCAAGCAATAGGCAGATGAAGTCTGACATAGACATATGCAAGCTGATGCATCATGGGAGTTCTAAATAGGCAAAGTTTGTATGTTTCTATGGAGGGCATGGCTTATTTGAGAGCACTGGAACTGGGAAATATACAGAAAAGATACAAAAGATACAGTAAAAAATGTGTATGTTTTGTCTACCGTGAAATAGTATTCAGGGAGACGCATTGGTATCAGAATTAGAACTGCATGCATGTGTTCTGAGCAGTTCACAGGGGAAGCCTCAAACAGTTCTTACATTGCTCTGTAAGGCCCCTTTCACACTGGGGCGGTTTGCAGGCGCTATTGCGCTAAAAATAGCGACTGCAAACCAACCCGAAATAGCCGCCGCTGTGTCTCCAGTGTGAAAGCCCCGAGGGCTTTCACACTGGAGTGGTGCGCTAGCAGGATGGGAAAAAAGTCCTGCTGGCAGCATCTTCGGAGCGGTGAAGGAGCGGTGTATATACACCGCTCCTTCACCACTACTGCCCATTGAAATCAGTGGAGCAGCGCAGCAATACCGCCGGCAAAGCGCCTCTGCAGAGGCGCTTTGCGGTGGTTTTTAACCCTTTCTCGGCCGCTAGCGGGGGGGGGGTAAACCCCCCCCGCTAGCGACTGAATACCACCGCTACAACAATGGTAAAGCGCCGCTAATAATAGAGGCGTTTTACCGCTGACGCACCTTCCAGACCTTCCAAGGGTCTTAGGCCCCTTTCACACTGGGGCGGTTTGCAGGTGCTATTGCACTAAAAATATTGCCTGCAAACCGACCCAAAACAGCCGCTGCTGTCTCTCCAATGTGAAAGCCCTAAGGCCCCTTTCACATGGGGCTGTCCAATCAGATCCAACTGTCAGTTTTCCAGGCGGACCTAATCGGACGCTCCATTCACCTCTTTGGAGCAGCGGATGTCCACCGGTATCAGATCCGATCCTGTCACATAGTCCGTAGGCTGTCCAAATGGTTCTGTGCAGGCCAGACAAGTTACATAGTTACATAGTAGGTGAGGTTAAAAAAAGTCCATCAAGTCCAACCTGTGTGTGATTATATGTCAGTATTACATTGTATATCCCTGTATGTTGCGGTCGTTCAGGTGCTTATCTAATAGTTTTTTTGAAACTACCGATGCTCCCCGCTGAGACCACCGCCCGTGGAAGGGAATTCCACATCCTTGCTGCTCTTACAGTAAAGAACCCTCTACGTAGTTTAAGGTTAAACCTCTTTTCTTCTAATTTTAATGAGTGGCCACGTGTCTTAATAAACTTCCACTAAAAAGTTTTATCCCTATTGTGTGGTCACCAGTAAGGCATTTGTAAATTGAAATCCTATCCCCTCTCAAGCGTTTCTTTGAGAGCACTTATTCTCCAGAGAGAATAAGTTCAGTGCTCGCAACCTTTCCTCATAACCAATATCCTCCAGACCCTTTATTAGCTTTGTTGCCCTTCTTTGTACTCGCTCCATTTCCAGTATATCCTTCCTGAGGACTGGTGCCCAGAACTGGACAGCATACTCCAGGTGCGGCCGGACCAGAGTCTTGTAGAGCGGGAGAATTATCGTTTTATCTCTCAAGTTGATCCCTTTTTTAATGCATGCCTTTTCCATCCTAGAATCCCCCAGAGGTTCTCCCCCCAGTGTATAGATTCATACATTCATATTTTTGCCACCCAAATGCATTATTTTACATTTTTCTACATTAAACTTGTCCGTGAAATCCAGACGGATGATGACCCTATTTTCCATCCCTCTGGCGAATTGAGTCGGATGGGATAAGATGTAAACAGACAGGGGGTTCATTTTCATCCGATCTCACCATAGAAGAGAGCGGCGCTCTGACAGGTCCATCCTGCACAGTGAGCGGAGACAGACCTGTCATCCACCTGCTCAGCTGAGATCAGTGGATCAATCCCCCCTCTGAGCAAAGTGGAGTCCATAAGGTGGAAAGCCCGTGTGAAAGGACCTGAACTGCTTTGTTCTCTAAGGCCTCTTGCTGACGTTTTTGGACAAAATTTCAGGTGTTTGTTTTGCGCGAATTTGTGCGTATTTATGCACCTTCGCATGCACAATACCTTCCTGGGGAAAATTAATTCATATTCATGCTCATACGCACAAACTTGTGCTGACCGGGAATATAGATTTGTCTTTTTTTTTTGTAACTGAGGAATACTTGGCGCTTGTTAACGCACCTGTGTGCACAGGCAAATTGTAAATAATGGGCTACATTTTAGCTCAGTAGAAAAAAAAAAAAGGCTGTACTAAGCTTTTTCAATCTGCAGTGTGCAAGAGGCCTAAAGAAATTAATATACATTAAAAAAATAAGTATCTTATAATGTTTATCATAGCCAAGCAATCATGAATGTAGGGCTCCTAGAGTTTTAAGGTTATTGAAGTCAAAGGCCACTTGGACTCAGCAAATCTTTTTTTTAGGATTCTTTTTTAAGAACAAACAAATGGCAACCACCCCAACCTATAACTGGCCTTTGCAGCAAGGAGCACATGGAAGGGCGACACATGTCAAAAAACAACAATGAAAAATTCCAAGCTCACTTACCAGCCAGCTTGCAATAAACCGAATTGACCTTCTCTTACCAGATTAGGTTAAAACCAAGGGGTTCTTTTTTCAGAATCCTGATATTGCTTCCAGGACTACCTGAGCACTTCTGTATTTAAAGTGGTTCTAAAGTCTAAATGTTTCTCACCTTGATGCATAGCTCCCAACTGTCCCTGATTTTGAGGGACTGTCCCTGATTTCGAGCAATGTCCCTCATTCCACCTCATTTGTCCCTCATTTTGGCCTGATCTATATAGTATAAATGCACTTTTTATCTATCAAAAAGTGTTTTCTAGCGCTAAACCTTTCATCTGATTTCTAAATTGCTGCATTTGTAAATTCCAAAAGCCAATATAAAGGAATTGTAGTGGTAAAAAAAAAAGCACTTGTTGGTTTAACCAATCTTGTTTTTTTGTACAATTCTCCTTTTAAGGAGGCGTGACAAGGGGTGTGTCCTATGCCTGCATACTTTTGCTGATAGGTGTCCCTCATTCCCATATCAAAAAGTTGGGAGGTATGCTTGATGCATTCTCTGCAATAAAGCAGAGTTCCAGCTTCTTTTTTTTTTTTTTTAAACACCCCCATGATGGTCACAGCTAATCCTATACATAACGGATTTAGCAATATATGTAGGTTTTCTCATTCATTTTCTTTTTAAAAATTCACTCTGCCCTCCTCAGTGAGCGTGCTGCCATCTTCAGTGTGGGCATCTGAAGCCCACTCTTTTCCGTGATACTGGGAGGTGGGTAGGAGGTGGAACCAAGGAACGGTGCTCAGAGGTGGGTGGGGGGCACAGACCAAGGTTAACTCAGAACGGGGAAGTACCTGCACATATTCTGAGAGAAAAAGCCCTGGTAACATGGTTGCTTTATTCCTAAGGGGTCCATGCACCCTGCTGCTCTTAAACTGACGTTTTAGGGGCTTTGGGTGTTTTTTGCCTAAGCCCCTGAACTCCCCTCAATAAAAGCCCACATGTCCATACGTACATTGGCTTTTAGAAGCGTTTAGGAGCAGCAGTGTTTAGAGGCAGTCAAAGCTCCTTTCCTGAATGCAGAGGAATCGCAATCAGAAGAGGAGCTTTTGGGCATGAAAAACGCCAAATGCATCTAAACTCCTCCAAACGCTTTTAATAAACTGCGGCTTCGGTGTGTTTTTAATGCTCAGGAGAAACAGAATAAACAATAAACTATTGTGCATGAGGCCTAATGTTCAGGTAATATTCATTAGGGGAAATTTATTAAAGTGATTGTAAAGGATAGTTTTTTTTTTTTTTTAAATAACAAACATATCATACTTACCTCCACTGTGCAGATTGTTTTGCACAGAGTAGCCCCGAACATCCTCTTCTGGGGTCCCCCGGCGGCTCTCGCGGCTCCTCCCCACATCAGTTAACCCCCTAGGAGAAGCACTCTCCCGAGGGGGTTACCTTGCCTTACCGTGTCCACAGACACGAATGCCGGACTCAGCCCCGCCCCCCGGCGCCCACGTCATTGGATGTGATTGACAGCAGCGGGAGCCAATGGCTGCTATCCAATCAGGACATGAGACTCCAGCTAAAGCTGGTGTGCTCGTCCCCGGGGAGAAAAAGACCGGGTTCAGTTAAGTAAAATGGGGGCTCTGGGGGGCTGCAGCATGAGAGAAGGTTTTTCACCTTAATGCATAGAATGAGGGTTTAACTGTATCACTGAGAATCTGGTGCAGCTCTGCATGGCAGCCAATCAGCTTCTAACTTCAGCTTGTTCAATGGAGCTTTGACAATAAAAACTGGAAGCTGATTGGTTTCTATGCAGAGCTGCACCAGATTTTGCACTCTCCAGTTTTAGTCTCGGTTCACACTGGTGTGATGCAGGAACCAGTGCGATTCCTGTGCGGGTTCCCGCATCGCATCTGACCCGCAGGCAGATCACTCTCCTCTCTGCAAACCACTGCGGTTGTCAATATAAGGTTGATGACATCCCCCAAATCGGTTCACAGAACGCAGTGTGAACTGTGAAATCAGATGGAATTGGATCACATGGGTCTGAAAACCCATGCGATCCAATTCCAGTGCAGACCAAAAAAAGGGTCCTAAAAATAAATAGTCCTACAATAATGGACTGGATATGTGAAATGAATGAAATACAATATATGGAAGAGCAGATAAGGAGAGAGGGACAGAAAAGGACCAAAAGCCCATAATGTGGCATCAATGTGAAAAGTTTCAGACTTTGATAAAAATTAAACAATTTTTGTGAAAGAGAACAGAACACCCCGTAGAGATGGGAGAGATTTCTTCTTTTTTTTCTCACCCCCTCTTTTTTTTTTTTTTTTTTTTTTTGTATCTTTGGAAAACAAGATAGTGATGAATGATAGGGATGAATAGATATACATGAATATTTGTACAGAGTGTATATATGGAAAAGTAAGACAGGGATGAACGGTGTGAATGAATGGAGTATGGACATTGTAAAGAAAAATAAGTCAGATGTTTAGTATAGAATAGTTTATAAGAAATTATGATGATATCTTAAGGAAAGGATGTTATATAATAATGTAATGTTCAATTTGGTGATGAAAGATATTTATATATATTTGTATAATTGTTTTAAAATTAATAAAAGAAGATTGAAAACAAAAAAATGGTCCTGTACCATTTTTGGTGCCAATGTGATGCAATTTCAGCCAAACTATATGACTGATTTTGCATTGCATGTGATGTGCAATCACATGCAATGCAAAATCAGTCATATAGTTTGTATGACTGAAATCGCATCACATTGGCACCAAAATGATACAGGACCCTTTTTTTGTTTTCAATCTTCTTTTATTAATTTTAAAACCATTATACAAATACATATAAATACGGTATCTTTCATCACCAAATTGAACATTACATTATTATATAACATCCTCTCCTTAAGATATCATAATAATTTCTTATAACCTATTCTATACTAAACATCTGCGGTGCGAATCATATGTCTGGCATCAAATAAGTGTGAACCTAGCCTTAAGTAGTAGTAAATCTTCCCATTGTATACTACTATCATTCTAATAACTACTATATTATCATAGCAATAAACACTGTCACAGAGATAACAAAAATACTATGACATGGAAGAGGTCGTGGGTTAAAAGCTCTGACAGCTGTCACAATGCACAAATAGATCAGTGCCAAAAAAACCATGCTAAAATTTGTACACCAAAGTAAAGTAATCTATGAAAGTACCAACAGCACGGCCGGATTCCAGAGGTAAAGACAGATCCAGCTTTATATAAGATAATCCTGATTGATGATGACAATACCGTACTCTACTTAAATCTAACCTCTGCTTAATTATTACGGTATAACCAATAATAACATCTTTTATTCATCACTGCATATACTGATTTGAACCCACACCCTACTATGAGTTCCTGTTTTGTTTCGTCTCTAAGTAGCCAGGTGCTTGTTAGCAGTAGCAGAATACACTAGTAAGCTGCAGTTTAATAATAAGTAAGATCTGGCCAGATACATAGACTTCTCAATGTGCTACATACAACAAAGAGGAGCCATTGATTAGGTGCCTGAAATGTGGTTACATTTTAAAATAGACTGACAATATATTAAACACTGTTTTGACCCTTTTTATTGATAAACTCTAGTCATTACTGAAAATAAAGCCTTTTAGTAGTTTAGTAAAGCTCAGAGCTTTAGTTTTCCATCCAGGTATATTAGCCGGGCACCAGTCAGCCTTTTTGTTGGTAATTTGCTTGTCTAGAAAGCCCTGTTTGCTTACCCATTATTGATGAACAAGAGGTGTTTTCAAATACAGCCACCGCAAGTCTCTTGCTGTCTCACTCATAGAGAGAGTCTGATGTACAAAGCAGGTATCATTACTGAAATAATGATTAATGGGGACAAGGGCCCCTTCCCGACAACCCCGGCCATTGATTGTCAGGGTCTGCAGGCAGGGGGCTTATTGGAATCTGAAAGCCCCCTTTAACAAGGGGGCTCCCAGTTCCCGGCCTCCCACTCTATGTGAATGAGTATGGGGTACATTGTACTCCTACCCATTCACCTAAAAAAAGAGTAAAAAATAAAAACAGTACACAGGTTTTTGACAACGTAATTTATTGAAGCAGCTCTGGCATCTCTTCTCCTTAGGATTTCTCCTCCCTCCGGCGATGTCTTTATCCTCCCGAATGCCGGTTCTCCTTTCTCCGCTGTCTTCTCCCTCTGCAGGTTCTCCTCCTTCCACTGTATTTTCCCTCTGTTTTTCCTCTGATGTTCTCTTCACGCTCTTCACGCTCTTTCCCGCTGTAATGCCAGGGCCCCCGTGGGCCATTACTTATATAGCCATGGGCTACCCGGTGATGTCATTTGGAGGCCCCGCCCCTTGTGACGTCACCACTCCTCATGCCCCCGGCGATGACGTCACAAGGGGTCGGGGCCTCCGGGTGATGTCACCCCGTCCCATATCTGACCTGCCGGGCTGCGTGCTCGGATAAGGGTCTGTTATGGATTTTGGGGGGGCCCCACGCCAATTTTTTTTTTGGCGAGGGTTCCCCTTCAAGATCCTCAGCTCACAAGCCGCACCACAAGTTGTATCAACATGATCCGACTTCTGGTGCGACTTCTTTTCAAATCAATGGGCTCTCATAGGGAACCATTGATTTGACATGTCAAAAAAAAAAAATGATTGACGAGGCTTAACGCGGCTGTATAAGCGTTAGTCCAAGTGTAGCAGCATTTACCAGCGTCAGACCTTTTTACAGCTGTAACTCTGGTCCTCAGAATGCGAGAGCCCATACAGAAGCCTGTGACCAAATCTCAACATCCCCACGGCTGAGGGATCGATACCGGAACCCCTGGAGCGGCATCCGAGTACCCCAGGACGTTTTAATTTCTGATGGGCATCTTCATCATATGGACTTGTAAGTGTACATCTTACACTGATATATTTAAACGAGTTTGATTCATTCAGTTGGCGCCTCCCCCCTCTTTTGCATTTTCACTCAGAATGCGCTGGCCCTGGATTTTTTTTGCCACTTACAGCTCCTAAAAGCTAAAAGCCTGTGTGAGCATGGACACATAGAATAACATGGAGAGGCGTTTTTAAGCTGCAAAAAAAAACCCCCATCTGACGCTGCTAAAAGCAGCTGTAAAAACGCCCCGTGTGCATGAGGCCTTATTGATTTGCACAGGGAGTTTAGCCCCCATTCACACAAATGCGGCTTTAAAATCGCACTGCTTCAACACGATTTTAAAGCCGCCTGTCAGTGCAATTTCAGGTGTGGCTTGCCGACAGCTGTACGATTTAATGCACAGATGTCAATGCAAATCGCATATGAAATTGCCAAAAATAGTGCAAGAACTATTTTTCAAATCACGCTACTTCAAATTGCACCTAATAAGACAGTGCCATTGAAATATATTAGATGTGATTTGTAAATTGCATGTCGCACCTGAAGTCACACCGGTGTGAATGGGGGCTTAGGGTGAGTCCAGCAACTCTTGTATTTGCTTTCTGCTTCGGGCATCAGGTTGATTAGATCTACCATACTAATCACCTTAGCCTGCATGTGAATAGCTTCTGTGGTAAGACTGAACATTATATTTTATTGTAAACTGCTATTTTTTATTGTTTGTTCATTTCACAAACATCGCATGTGTTCAATGTTCTTCTACCACTGGTCTGCTTGGACAACTAATTTGTTATTTTTGAGCTGCAAACTTATAAATAATATACATCTGTCAGAAACCATGAGATCAGACCGAGACAGAAGTACAGTTAAATCTCACTTGTTTAATAATAAAAGTAAAAAGAACAAACGTAATCAAAACATAGCCAAAGTTCAGTAACCGGAACGGATAGTCAGCCAAGCCAGAAGTCAGGGATCAAAGTAGTGGAACAGCAAGCAGGATTTAGGGTCAGAAAGGATGTCAGCAAAGCAAGTCTTTAAACAGGAACGCAGGAGATGTTTCTTGTGATGTTGACCAAGGCGAAGGCAGAGCTTCCCTGAACTGGACAGCTTAAGTAGGCAGGACTGATGAGCAGGATATCAACAACAGCTGAGTAACTGTGGAGAGAGATGGGAGCTGGCAATTAGCCGACAGCTGAGCGGCCAGCTCAGAGAAGGAAGGGCTGAGCCCAGCCCTGACAACATCAAAGTGATGTACATTGCTGGATACTATTTTGGTGTCTCTAATTACCAGTACATGTAGCAAATAATTAAACTTAAAGGGAATGTGTAGTTGTTTCATACATATATTAGGTAGGTATAGTTAGAAAAAAATATTGCAGGTGGACCTTTAGCCTTTCCTTTGTTTCCCAGAAATTGTTGCTTAGCTCCTGAAGAAGTTGCCTTGATGATGAAACGCGTAGGTCAGAATCTGATCACTTTATCATTCTGCTGCTGGTCTAAACAACTGGTTTAAGACAAGTGTGACTGTTTTTGCCATGCCACTAGGAATTATTCAGTGTGGTGTATATTGTGCTATGTGCACTACTAATATGTGAGTTCTTTTATTTGTTTATTAAAAAATCTACAGTATTCGTATGGTCAGCTTAAGTGTGGATGCACTATAGTGCTTCAGCACATGTTTTTTATTTGAGGCCATTTTAGTTCTGCAGAATTTCTCTAAAGGTATCAAATGTCTTATACCCCTCAGGATCTCCTTTTACCTTTTTTATAAGGAGATTTTTTGGCGACTATCATTCTCACAGGATTTCATCTCTTTCTATCTGCTGTCTCTTCTCTCATGTCTTCTCTTTTTCTTAAAGCGTTATTAAACCTCAAAGTAAATATTTATTATATTGTAGCTTACCAATTCTTAGATGTAATGGCTACATTCGTTTTCTTTTTTAAACTTTTCATTTGGTGATCAAGCCAGTAAGTCTGTTGTTTTTCAAAAGAACACACTGTCTTCCAGATGTATCAGTTTACAGGGGTGAGACTAACTATTTCTCACTGACAGTGCTTACAATTAGGGATGCACCAATACCATTTTTTTTTTACGAGTACCAATACTTTTTTTTTTTTTTGCTACTCATTGATACCAATTACCGATACCTACCGCAACTGTCTTGTTTATACTTCAGCTGTCAGCAATTGTACAAAGCATTAAAAAGTTATTTACAAATTAAATACATTTTTTTTTTAAATGTTGAACTTTTTTCAATGTGAAACGTGTGAATATATTTTAAATATGTAAAAATGAACAAAGCAAACAAAAAAGTTTTAATTGTTTATACAAACAGAGGAACATTTAATAAAAAAACAAAAAAAACATTTTTTTTTTTACTTGACAGGTTGCCTTAAACTGACTTCATATGCTGATTGAAGATCATCCCTTTGATCTGTAGATGAAGAAAAACAGTCAGATACAAAAAGAAACAATGTTCCTTTTTATCTTTTGGCTGAGCAATGTTGTTGATAAACATTGCCTGGCTGCTGCTTTTTTTTTTTTTTTTTTTGACAGCTACGATTGCCGGGACTTCAGTTTACACTTCAGCTGTCAACAGGGGAACCCCAATGACATCTGAATGAGTCATCGATTGTTGAGGACACGGCGGCCCCGTTCCTTAACCACTTGCCTACCAGGCCGATTCTAATTCTTCTCTCCTACATGTAAAAATCATCATTTTTTTGTTGCCAGAAAATTACTCAGAACCCCCAAACATTATATATATATATTTTTAGCAGAGACCCTAGGGAATAAAATGGTGGTTGCAACTTTTCCC
Organism: Lithobates clamitans; assembly: GCA_037952925.1. NCBI lineage: Eukaryota > Metazoa > Chordata > Amphibia > Anura > Ranidae > Lithobates > Lithobates clamitans. The sequence continues at coordinate 753,070 of JBBGZY010000276.1, read as the reverse complement.
CCTCCTTCGGTATTTGCGCAGCAATTTTTCAAACGTTTCATGCATTAAAAAAAAACAATAAAGTTAGCCCAATTTTTTTTTTTTGCTGTTGCTATTACACCCAGTGAATAGAGATACCTAACATGTCACGCTTTAAAATTGCACACACTCATGGAATGACACCAAACTTTGGTACTTAAAAATCCCCATAGGTGACACTTGAAAAATTTACAGAGGAAGTCTAGCGCTAGAATTATTGCTCTCGCTCTAACGTTCGCACCGATACCTCACATGTATGGTTTGAAAGCCATTTATGTAGGCACGACCTACGTATGCGTTCGCTTCTGCAAAAGAGCATGCAGGGAAGGGGGCCCGTTAAATTATTATTATTTTTTTTATTGTTTATTTTACTTTTATTTTTCTAGTTTGACGCTTTCTTTTTACATTTTTTTAAATCACTTTTATTCCTATTACAAGAAACGTAGACACCCCTTGTAATAGGAATAGGGCATGACAGGTCACCTTTACAGCGAGATCTGGGTTCTATAAGTCCCCAGACCTGCCTCTGGGCTGGGAAGCCTGAAATCCGAAAAAAAAAAATGTAAAAATCCAAAATCCAAAGAAATCCAAAAAAAATAAAACGATCTCGGCTTCCCAGCTGAGGCAGCGGCATATTTTCAAATGCAGAGGCCGGGCGTGACGTCATAACATCACGTCCAGGCCTCCGAAAGGTCATAGAGACTTCCGGGGACCATCTGGCCCACCAGATTCTCTATGGCAGCGATGACGAACCTTGGCACCCCAGATGTTTTGGAACTACATTTCCCATGATGCTCCACTACACTGCAGAGTGCATGAGCATCATGGGAAATGTAGTTTCAAAACATCTGGGGTGCCAAGGTTCGCCATCACTGCTCTACGGTCAACTTCCAGCGCTGACCGATTCCGGCTCCGGAGTCCCACTGTCAGCTGAAAGAACCGAGCCTGAAAAGATCGGTTTCAGGTATCAGAGCATTTGCAAAAGTACCGATATTCGTGCAAATGCTTAGTGTCGGTATCGGTGCAGCCCTACTTACAATGATCAGCTTTTATTTATTCGTGTAAAACCTTTATCCCAAACGGAAAAAAAAAACTGTTGCTGTAACTGATTATAAAGTGTGAGCTTGAGTTTGGCTTCAATTTGTTAGTGTATTTAAATCTGCTAGTACATTAACACTCCCCTCATGCCACGTACCTGGTCGGAAGTGATGAGAGGGATTCCCTTACGGCTGAGCGCAGAGCACCCCTGAAGGTGGAGACGGAGAGCGCTGCGCCCAAAAAAGCACGGGCTGCCAGCTGAGGAGTTGCCTGAAGATCAGAGTAGATGAGGCACCAGAAGGAGACTTTACCATGCAGCGATGTCAGCAAGGCAGAAGACACTCTAGAAGTCTAGATGTACTGGCGGTGTTCCATCAGAATCGGCGACACGATAGATTTATTATTATTATTATAATACAGGATTTATATAGCGCCAACAGTTTACGCGGTGCTTTACAACTTGAGGGTAAACAGTACATATACAATACACTTTAATACAGTAGGAATCAGAGGGCTCTGCTCCTTAGAGCTTACAATCTAAGATTAGGTAACAGAAGTGACGTTTCGTCAGCATGTGCCCACCGCTACCAGGTTTGCTAATCTGACAGAACACCTGCAGTCAGAAGAAGGTGGCAGCGGACATCTTACTACACCCAGCTACATCTTGAATTTCAGAGTAATGTTAGCAATAAAGTGAGCGTATATAAATAAATATAGTGTATTGACATCTGTGATGCTGCTTTGATGTTACATTTGGAAAGGAGCTGGATGCCAGCAGTAGGAAGGTGGCGGAGGCCATGTTGGTACACCCCGCACTGCTCAGTGCTAAACCTTTAGGCTTTCAAAATGTGACATCCAAACAGCATCAGAGATGTCAATATACTATATTTATTTATTTACGCTCACTTTATAGCTAAAATTACTCTGAAATTCAAGAAATGGCTGGGTGTAGTAAGATGTCCGTTGCCTTCTTCTGACTGCAGATGTTCTGTCAGTTTAGGAAACCTGGTAGCGGTGGAATGCATGCGCAGCTGACGTAACGTCACTTCTGTTACCTAATCTGATGGGTTACCGATTCTGATGGAACAGCGGATCTTGACAGATGAGTGGAACAGGAAGGGGAGTCAGGAACCAGAACCAGGGTCATACGCAGGAGGTCAGTCAGGAGCAGAAGCGTGTTCAAGATCAAGCCGGGGTCATACACAGTAGGCAGACATACAGTGAAGTCCGTGTGAACAAGCTGGGGTCAGAGCCAGGAGAAAAACCAAGACAGGTCATAGGGCTAGCTGGGTCAGCAACAGGAAATCCAAGAAAACGGCAACACAGAAGCAAAGGATACAGGGGGCTGACGATCATCTAGCAACTTGTGGACCAGACTGCTGTCTTAAAAATAGACTACTGGGTGCCAGGCACTGTCACGCTTTACGTATGCCGTGGCGCACAGGCATGTGCGAGGACACGCGCCCAACCACCACCCGTACACAACGTCTGCACGCATTTGCACCCACATTAGCGCGACCATGTTGAGTGTTGGCAAATATGCCAGTTCTTCTGCGGTTCATCCTCTGACACCTCACCCCAAGGCAGACAATGCTCCTGTCTGTTGTGCTCCTTCATCCACAGCGGGGGCGCTCTAATACAGGAGATGTGTTACTGGCCAGATCGTCAGGTGAAAAAAACAGAGGGGAAAAAAGCCTAAAATAAGAAAACGAATGCAGCCACCACATTTGATGATCGGTAAGCGGCAATATATTACATTTTTGGTTTTGGGTTTAATGCCAGTTTAATTAAACAGAACATTTCCCACCACTTCCCACTCAATATGTCAATGTTTGAAATAATAATAGATTTTGACAACACCCTAATAGGCTCAGCTCCCATAACTTGTTACTTAGGAGTAATAATTGATTCTCCTCTCTTATTAAATCGTTCTAACCACGTTCTTTTGTCTCCATCTAAAAGCACATCCTGCATCAATCCCTTCCACACCCATAATATGACTAAGATGATGTCCTCATCATATCCTGCCATGACTATTGTAAAACTCTCTACAGACTAACACCACTCCAAGTCCAAAATAAACTGGCTCATCCTCCTCGCTTCTATCTTTTCAAATGCTGCTTCTCTCTATCGGTCCTTTAAAGCTGAACTCCGGCTGTACTTCAAATCTCAGCTTGCAGTGGGCACCCTCGCACTGTAAGGGTAAATTGGTAATGTAGTCTAGGGAGCGATAAATAAGGTAAAATATTTATCAGTTTTCATGCTTCTTGTAGGCTTAAGCCTCGTACACACGATTGGATTGTTGGCCAACAAAACCATGGACTTTTGTCCGAAGGGCGTTGGCCCAAACTTGTCTTGCATACAAACGGCAAGGAATTGTTCGCCAACAAATACAAACGTAGTGACATACTACATTGTTTTTCAGCTCCTTAGCGCCACCCTTTGGGCTCCTTCTGCTAATTTTGTTGTTAGTAGAAGTTTGAGTGTTGATTTGCGCTTTTCATTTCACACTTTTAATTTTGCGCTTTTCAGTTTGTTTCTGAACGTGTGCACGACGAGGCTTTACTCCTCTCGGTAGAACCAATCCCACAAAGTCAAATCTCCTTGCCACTCAATTGGTTGCATGGGGGTTTGTGAGTACAAAACTGATCATTGGAGGAGAGCACGCTGAATTCCAGCACAGCCAGAAAACTGACCATGCTGTGCTCTCATGCCTAGTCTGGTCACTTTTTAATAGGAAAGCAGATGGACTGGCAGGAACACCAGGGATTTCACACAAAGGAAGCAATACAAAGAGAACAGGATACTTTCTCATACAAGTACTTGGTACTGCAGGCACATATCAAGAATATGAAGTGTTCTACAATACTGGAACTGCTTTTTTGAGGAATGATATTATGTATAATTCTTATTGTTGACATGTATGGCTTACTACTTGTATGCATCATGTTTCTATTTTACATGGATTTTAAACGTTTGTATCAATAAATTATTTGATTTAACCTCATTGTTCCAAAGTCCCCTCCTATCTTCTCCATTTGTTCTAGCAATCATTGGGATGTGGCACCTTCCTGACATGTGGATAGTTTAGGCCTTTCTGCTAAATATCTTTTTCTTCCCCTATGGATCACAGGAGTGCAATTCGTTTTACACTCATGTGACACAAATTCTGAAGAGAGCGGGCTGAAGTCCACTCTTTGCTGACGTCACAGAAATCAGTCCAGGCACCATGTCATACCTATAATGGGAGTCTGGATCCGCCAGGTGCCTGGACTGACACTCGGCTCAGCCTCTCATCGAGCCACTGAGAGCCTGAAACGGCTGCTGCCCTCCGCTGCTCAGCGCTCCAATGAGTAAGGAGGAGCAGAGCAGAGAGCTACTGATTGATCAGCCGGCTCAGGCTCTCAGTGGCTCACTGAGGGCCTGAGCCGGGTGTCAGTCCAGGAATCTGGGTGGATACTGACTCCAGGATCGTGATGCCTGGACTGACTTCTGTGACGTCAGCAGAGAGCGGACTTCAGCCCATGCTCTGCTGAAAACTGATCACAGGCGTGCAAAACGAACTGCACTCCTGTGATCTATAGGAGAGGTACAGCCAAACAAGCTTTGGCGGTACTTCTCCGTTAATCGAACAAGATAAAGTTTAAAGCAAATTGGCTACCATGCAGAGTTGCACCAGATTTTGCACTGTCCAGTTTTAGTAAATCAACCCTACTGTCTCACCCTGCTCTGCACATGCTCAGTTGCTGTCCATTTTCAGCACTGTGCAGAAAATCAGAGCCACTAGAGGCTGATCTGACAGCCTAAAGATTTACTGCTGCTCAGGGGCTCTGGGCAAAATGGCAGCCTTCGGCAAGAAGAAACAGGAACAATGCTGGAGGCAATTTACAACACACACTAATTATGGTAGCATAATTATTAATGTGGAATGTTTGTTCCTTGCTAAAGGTCATTGTTTTTTATCAAGTTGTTATGGGTAAAGTTCCGCTTTAAGCAGACCTTGCAAGATCCTCTTTAACATTGCCATTGTTTACCTAAGAGATTCTCTACGCAGAAAAGCTGAACTTGTGAGTTGGTGCCAGGTCACAGTTCTCGGGTTGTGTTCAGGTTCAGAAATCAGAGACTTGGAGAGTGATTTGGGTAAATATAGCTTTCTACAGGAATCCTTCAAGAACTGTCTTTGCCCTGTCATTTGGTGCTTCCTTTTTGTCACCACATTCTGAGCTCAGCTTGGGGAAGATTCTGCTTCACAAAATGAAGAAAATTAGAGCTTAAAGATGAACCACATGTCATAAGATAGTCGTCTCTGTTTTAACTCATTGTGACCAACAATATTGTGCACTAGTTTTCTGTGCTTCGTATGAATTCAACAATATGGTGTTCTGTCCGTAGTGACCCTAAAGTACATTTTGTTATTTTATTTTGACTTAAAGTAAACTTTCCATGAAAAAGTGATATAGGATACCTCACTTTCTTATTAATCGTTTCCTGACTATCATATTTTGATTTAACCACTTGCCGACTGTGTTATAGACGAAAGACGGCTACAGCACGGTCATCCAGTTCTGGGAGGATGTCTATGGGCATCCTCCCAGAACTCTGCCCACCCCCTGGGCGCACATTGGGCATGCTCTGCAATTGCTGTGTAGGTCAGATACAGCAGATCACAGATTGAGGTAAAGGGCCAATCACAGCGGCCCTTTACCATGCGATCTGCTCTGTCCAATCATGATCATCAGTGCCCTGATTATCAGTGCAGCCCCATCTGTACAGCACATCAGTGCCGCCTCATCAGGGCAGCCTCATCAGTGCAGCCTCATCAGTGCCGCCTCATCAGTGCCCATCAATGCCACCTCATCAGTGCTGCCTCATCAGTGCAGCCTCATCTGTGCAACCCCATCTGTGCAGCCTCATCAGTGCTGCCTCATCAGGGCAGCCTCATCAGTGCCGCCTCAATCAGTGCCCTTCAATGCCACCTCATCAGTGCTGCCTCATCAGTGCCCATCAGTGCAGCGTCATTAGTGCACATCAGCGAAGAAGAAAAATTACTTATTTGCAAATTTTACAATGGAAACTTTTCTGAAAGAAAGAAAAGAAATGTTCTTTTTTTGTTTGTTTAGTAAAAAATTAAAGCCCAGTGGTGATTACATACCACCAAAAGAAAGCTCTATATGTCTCAAAAAAAAATTTACAATTTCATATGGGTACTGTGCTGCATGACCACGCAGTTGTCATAAAATGTGACAGGCCTGAAAGCTGAAAATTGGCCTGGGCAGGAAGGGGGTGAAAGTGCCCAGTAGGCAAGTAGTTAAACAGGGACTCCCCCCCTCCCTTTACTTTGTTTACTGAGTTATCCACAAAAATGCATTCACACCCAACTAATTCAATGGTGTTTTGTAGGGATCCACAGCTCCACGGCTGACATCCAGACCTGTGCCACCATCTTCTTCTCTGATGCCACCATAAGCTGGCTGTCCCTTTCTTAGGTTCATGTAACCAGCCCATTGACGGGCATATGCCGCAGCACATAATCAGGGGCCTGGCGTCAGGAAGAGACAGCCTTCCCCCGAATAACATCACAAGCCACATGCATTGTGGAGAAGCCCTAAAAACTTGGTTTTGTCACATTGTCGTTTTTTTCTGCAATAAGTATCATATTGTTAATGGAGAAAAATATGTCTGGAATACAAATGAGTCATTTCAAAGTTCAGATGGCATATGTGATACTACTGGCAATTGGTTATATATACATTTTTTACCTGAACTAGATTTCTTTTTTTTTTTTTTTGCTTTCTTCTGTAATTTTGGATGTCTTGAAAATGTTTTTTTATGTCTTCAAACATTATATTTTATCATTATTATTTTTATTATTGTCATTGTTAAGATTAATATTGGCGTCTGGGTATATCATGAAGATTTCTTAGCTATAATGTACAGGAGATTTGTGAATTGCATAACCAGAAATCTTGCCAGGCATTACCAATTGTTCTGAAACAATGATCCCTCACCCAGGGCTTACGAGCCACCGGCATTGTCACTTACCTTTCATGTGACTCACAGAAGCTGACAAGTGTCTTTATATCTGAACATCAGCTGAATTACACACTACAAAAGATAGATTTAAAAAAAAAATGTATGTATCTGTTGTAAAGATATGTGAATCTGTACACAGCTTTAATTCTAGCTACAGTAGATCCCCTGTCACTGAACACAGATCTGTGTTATTTCCATTCAGAGAGCTTTATGAGTAACTTTTTTTTAATAAATTTTGACTTGATATACAAGCGATGTCTTGATATACAAGTAGCGTCATATCGCAACAGTGTATAAAAGAGAAGAGAGGCGCCTCTAAGTGTAGCAATATGGTTACATTTAATGAAGGTACAACATTTAGCAACTCACATGGTTGATGATTAAAGAGGCACATCTAGGTATGCGAGCATCCGGGGTAAAGCTATCCACATAGACCATCCTCCGCACCGCCATCGACATCGCCCCTTCCATGCAGCGCTCAACAAGTGGTTCAATCGCTCTACTGCAGGGTAGTCTTCCCGGTCACAATTGCAGACTGACAGCGGTGAGAGCCGGTGATGCGGAGGATGGTCTATGTGGACAGCTTTACCCCGGATGTCTGCATACTTAGATGTGCCTGTTTTAATCATCAACCATGTGAGTTGCTAAATGTTGTACCTTCATTAAATGTAACCATATTGCTTCACTTAGAGGCGCCTCTCTTCTCTTTTATACTCTGTAACTCCTGATAGATTTTGCTTCTAATCCCCTTGTGGAGGCTTCCATTTGTGGATGGACATTTTATGGTTACACAACCTATCACATTACTATAATCTTTTTATATGGACTATAAACTGAAAGATTTATGAATGAATGGTTGTGGAACGAATCATTTGAGTTTCCATTATTTCTTATGGGGAAATTCGCTTTGATATACAAGTGCTTTGGATTACAAGTATGTTTCCGGAACAAACTATGCTCGCAATCCAAGGTTTTACTGTATATGATTCTGCGCAGCCAGCCCTCATTGTAGCAGTAAATCTATAGTTTGTGATCGTAAAGTGGTTAACACCATTGCTGCTGGGAATGAAATGAAGGGTAAATCCAAAATTCGAGTTGCCACCAGATCAGGGATTAAAGGGAAATTTTCAGATGGGGGCTCTTACTCCCCTGACAACTGTCTAAGACAGGTGTAGGCAACCTGGGGCCCTCTAGCTGTTGTGGAACTACATTTCCCATGAGGCATTGCAAGGCTGGCAGTTACAATTACTCCCAGAGGCATGATGGGACTTGTAGTTCTGCAACAGCTGGAGGGCCCCAGGTTGCCTACCCCTGGTCTAAGAGAGGATTTCCATACCATTGGAAATATATCTTCTCACTTTTTATTGCCTTTACAAGACTGGAAGTGAAGGGGAATCTCCCTAATGAGACTCAGATTAAAAAAAAAAAAAGTTGACTGTAGTTTTAATCTTCCGCTACTGCATCCAAAATAAAAAAAAAAGTGTTGACTCTAGAAATACTTTATTGGAGGAAACATGGAAGCTGCCACTTCTAACCTCTAAAAAATGCTCATTGCCCAGCCCGCCACACTGACATTCTTTCATACATAACATCCCTGACAAGTATGCAGACAAGTTCTGGCTATGTCAGTGACTGAGAAAGTGTGTTGAAGCCATGTAATGCCATATAATGAGTGTTAAGTCTAGTACACATGATAAGAAAATCAGGCAAAAAAAACAAAACGTTTTCGGAGCGATTGTCTGATAATCTGACCATTAGTACACAGCTTTCCAGAGCCGATGACAACAGTTCATGCAAATTTCTCCCAAAGGACAAGCATGAACATTTTTCTCGTAAGATAACAGAACAAATGATTTTTCGTTTAAATCAGTACAGTATATGTCTGTAAAAAATCGAGTCACCAAGATCGTGCATGCTTGGAAACAAACAAATACATTACAGTACAATACATGACATCATCGCAGGAAGCTGTATTCTCTCTTATGAGAATTTTCATACCTCTGGTAGCTTATTCATTTTCGATATCAGACTAGCATGCAGAAACAAAGGACGATCATTTGTCCGATATTCTCATCATGTGTACCATGCATTACAATGTGTGTGCTGTTGAGCTATTGTTGACCTGCAGCACAAAATACATTTAAGTGGAACATGTCTTGTCAAAACACACAAGTATGGTTCTAGCCTTAAAGAAGTTGTAAAGTCAGAAGGTTTTTTTATCTTAATGCATTCTATGCATTAAGATAAAAAACCTTCTGTGTGTAGCAGCCTCCCGAGCACCCCTCCAATTACTTACCTGAGCCTCCAGCAATGTCCACGAGTGTCTTAGCCATCCGGGACTCTCCTCCTGATTGGCTGAGACACAGCAGCGGTGTCATTGGCTCCCTCTGCCGTCAATCAAAGTCAGTTAGCCAATCAGAGGAGAGGGGGGGGTGGGTCTGGGCTCCATGTCTGAATGGACACAGGGAGCTGTGACTTGACTCAGGTGTCCCCATAGCAAGCTGCTTGCTGTGGGGGCACTCCACAGGAGGGAGGCGCCAGGAGCACCAAAGAGGGACCCGAGAAGAGGAGGATCCGGGCTGCTCTGTGCAAAACCATTACACAGAGGAGGTAAGTATTAACATGTTTGTTGTTTTTTTTTTTTTTTAAATGAGACTTAACAACCACTTTAACATCTGTGGGTAGGAAGACACATGAACACACTTTTGTGCAGCCTTTCCTAGCTTTTTGGTACCTCAGAGAAACATTTTTTAAAAATTTCAGGTCCCCGGAAACCCTGCAAGAAAAGAAATTTACTGGGGGGGGGGGGGGGGGTTATTGAGAAAATGCCTTTTACATTGATGATCAGTGGGAAGAATGCTTCTGAGAATAGTACCCTTACAGACAGCTAAAAAGGTGTCATGTCGCTGGCCCTGCCAAGTGACATTGACCCTGGCGCTATGCAGGCACCATCAGATGGGGGTTCAACCAGCCACAGCTCAAGGAACCCCTAGAAACCTCTGTTGTAAGGTGACCACATTTTCAAAATGAAATCGGGGGACACCCTACTGACCACACCCACTTTTTTGGGGGTAGAGGAGTGGTGGAGTAGGGGCAGAAATAAATGCAAATGTTGGGTGTGGTCAAATTGTACTAAAAGTAGGAGGGGCTTAAATGGGTATGGTTTTATGACACCTGAGTCTACTTTGCCTTGGGTCAAGAGTGCATAAAATGCAACAAAATAGAGGCCAAAAGTAAGTAAAGCTATTTTTGTTTGTGCCTCCCAAACAACAATTCCTTCCACCTCCCCATACAGCCTCCCCCCTCCCTAACCACTTACAGCACAAATTCCTCCCAAACTGAATTGTCCACATGGCATGGCGTTTCTGGTGAGCCCCCACAATCCACCATCTGCTGGTGAGTTTCCTCCCCAGGAAAAAGTCGACACAATCCAAGAGAAGAGGGACTGGTTAGACCTTAGAATAGATCAGTCCGGAGCAGAAACACCCCTCCCCGTCCTCTTCCTTCTTCTCCAGGCCGTTCACAAAAATGTTGTTAACACAGATTACCCGGCAGCCACCCAGGCTGGGAAGATTATTATTAAAGATTTTGTCTTTTAGCCAGGGACAAAATCGGGGGCATTTTTTTTCCTGGGGATAGCCCCCTAAAATCGGGGACATGGGGTCACCCTACTCTTGAGGAACCCTAGTTGAGAATGGCTGCTCTAGGGACAATTCTGAAAGCGGTAGTAAAGCCCACTTGGTGATTTTTACCTACAGGTAAGCCTATAACAAGGCTTAGCTGTAGGTAAAATGAATATCTCCTAAACCTGCATCGTTTAGGAGATATTCACTCTGGATGCAGCCAGTTACGTCAGCGGCACATGTGCTCTGAAGGTCCCGCATACCTTTGCCAGACCTTCTGAGCTTCGTGCTGTAACTGAGGGCTCCTGCGATAACCCGGAAGAAAGACTGTGGGAAGATGTCAGCCCTCTCAGCAGTGATAGTGCACCGCTGGAAGGCTTTATCAGGTAAATATTTCATAATGTGCTAGTATGTGATGCATACTAGCACAGTATGCAATTGCCTTACAGCTGTTGTTGTTGTTTTTTTTTCTTAACAGCCCCGGTTTACTACCGCTTTAATATTATGTCAAAAAAAGCTGGAGTATCCCAAAGAAAACCAACATAAAGCATACTTAAGCATGGTATTTTTTTTTTTTTTTTTTTGCTCAGCCCAGTGGGCTGAAATTTAAAAAACTGAGGCACTCACAAGTCACACGGAGGCTCCGGAACTTACGATGCAATGTTAGTACAGCGATCTCCCCGCTGAGTTATTGTGTTCTGACAGAGGGACAGCCCCCTCGCCAGAACACACTGGTCAGTGCTCGCAGCCATTGGCTGACAGCGCTGATTGGATGCCGATTGGCTGCTGGTTTTCCAGCATGCTCGTTTGACAGAAGCTGGTCACGAGATTGGCTTTTGTCAAACAAGGACCTGTACATACAGGCTGAATGTTGGTTGGTATCTACTGTACCGGCTGATTTTGGGCGATATCCGACCTGTGTGTACGGGGCTTTGCTGCATACAGATGGAGTCCTGGGTGGGAACTGAATTCAATGCACTGCTATATCACATACTGTATTCCTACATGCAAAGCTTTTTTTCTCAAGAGAATAGGTGCAGGAACCCCTACCTCTGAGTCAGTTTGCATCTCCATCCCTTACCCAACTCCAAGTGCTACCCTTGGTTCCACCACCTCCCAGTAGGACCCCTTTAGAATAGAGACAAGTATCATTATGTCATGCTAAGTAATTTGTAGGGACTTGCTAACAATAACAAGAAGAGCAATAAAACAGATCCCCCACAGCCAACAGCAATAGACCCCCCAGCAACAATGGAACCCAATGACAAAATACCACCCCAGCAACAATAGGCCCCCAGCAGCAACAACAAATCTCCCAGCATCCAACACCAATAGACTCTCCAGCAGCCAGTAATAATAGACCCCTTAATCAACAGTAGATCCCTTCCAGCAACAATTGACCCCCCATCAACAAAAGATCCCCCCACCATTAACAATAAACCGCCACACAAAAATAGATCACCTCCAGCAACAATAAATCCCCCAGCAACCAGCATCAATAGACCCTCCATCACACCCCAACACCTCTTGTCACTGCACGCATTCAGTGCTGGAGGTGGCGGAACTACGTTCCCCCACGTTCCCACTGAAAAAAAGCCCTGCCTACATGTAAATTTCAGGAACAGCAATGGCTACACCAATATCTATATATTATAATTGCATCTTTTTTATACGTTAAGCTTGTAACCTGTGTCTCCAGACTAATAATTGTTTTTATTTAATTACATATTCGATTCAGTTTAAATGGCTTATTAGTGACATTATTATTGGCATTTTGCTACCTGCAGTGGATGGAATGTTCCAGTGCGACGTGCCGTATAGGGTGCTATTGTACAAAGCAATTAGGAGTTGACATATAAACATTAATTTGATGACACAACATCTGCCTAATTACCGACCAATTTCATAGTGAATTTGCCTTGTCTGCTGCATAGGAAGTAATTATGTAAGTAACCTAAACAGCAGGAACATGTGTTTCCACTTTCACAAAAGGTTCTTTGAGAATCCGATGTGTTTTCCTTCTAAGATTAAGGTAAGGATGTCATCAGGTTATTGGATGCTCTTTAAACTTTGTTTCTAATCATAGTCTTTAATTCTACCCGTAACGATGAACATTTGTTCCCATTTACTAGATATGTTGTCTTTGCTCAGATCATACCTTACACTTCATCTCGGTTCTAGTCAAAGAGTTTCCCTGAAAGTGAGTGCGTCAGAGAGCAGCGCGTCTTTAATTCAGGCTACACACAGTCTGGAAAATAATGCATTGCCCTATAATAGACTGCCTGTCCTGTAATAGATCTTCTTGCAGCAGCCCATCATTTAGCCAGGATATTGCCAGGACTACCCAATATATGAATAGGCTCCACAGGAAGCACACTGACAACGGTATATGAGATACAATTGTTAGAAATATGTCAGCTATACAAGGTGGATAAAAATCAATGATTTATTTTTAAAAAAAGTCTAATTTTTTTTTTTATTTAAATCGGATTTTTTTGATTTTTATCAAAATGCTTTTGGAGTAAAAATCTAAAGATAGTTTTCTATTTCAGATACATTAATGATTTATTTTATGAAGCATGAAATGGAGCTTAAGGCTGTATATTCTGCAGTATTTAAATTTTTGGTAAACTTATTCAATGAATCCAAGCTGAGATAACATGCACTGCATTGATGCATTCACACAATTTCACACTAACCAGGAGATAAAACAAAGTTCAGGAATATTCCTTTATCCCATTGTTTTGCAAATCTATGTACACTACAAACTGTATGATTGAATCGGTTCTGATAACGCTGTTTTACTAACCTGACAGCTTATTATTCTAATTAGGAAACCTTCATTTTGTTTGCAAATATTAAAGATTCTAACTACCAGCAAGAATGAGTCCTTACATTTAAAGAGCACCTGTCATTTCAGATCCATCATGGCAGAGCCTGTTAGTGGGCACCCACTCAGCTGCTGCCGCCACGTCCCTCACCTTGTGGTGTCCCTGCCACATCACCAGCCGTCCCAATAAAGTGAATGGGACTGTCGGTGAGTCAACAGCGGGCCAGAGGAGGAGCCGCTGCAGGACAGAGATGACAGGTGCTCTTTAAAAATTATGATTTAAATCGAGTCTTTTTACGAGTGACTTATTTTTCTGACCTAAGATCCACTTCAAACAAGACTTTTTACTAGTGATTTAAATCAAATCCACCCTGCAGCTACAGTATAGGTTTGTTAAGTAGAGTTATGCCCCGTACACACGGTCGGATTTTCCGTTGGAAAATGTGTGATAGGACCTTGTTGTCGGAAATTCCGACCATGTGTGGGCTCCATCACACATTTTCCATCGGAATTTCCGACACACAAAGTTTGAGAGCAGGAGATAAAATTTTCCGACAACAAAATCCGTTGTCAGAAATTCCGATCGTGTGTACACAAATCCGACGCACAAAGTGCCACGCATGCTCAGAATAAATAAAGAGATGAAAGCTATTGGCCACTGCCCCGTTTATAGTCCCGATGTACGTGTTTTACGTCACCGCGTTCAGAACAATCGGATTTTCCGACAACTTTGTGTGACCGTGTGTATGCAAGACAAGTTTGAGCCAACATCTGTCGGAAAAAATCCTAGGATTTTGTTGTCGGAATGTCCGATCAATGTCCGACCGTGTGTACGGGGCATTAGACTTGGGCTACTTTCACAATGGGGCAGGGAGGCATTAGCGGTAAAGTGTCACTAGTTTTAGCAGTGTTTTACCGTTTGTTTTAGCGGTGCCTTATCGTCGTATTAGCGGCGCTTTTCGGCCGCTAGCGGGGCACTTTTAACCCCCGATAGCGGCCAAAAAAAAGGGTTAAAAGCGCCCGCAAATCGCCTTAATTTGCAGGCGCTTTGGCAGCACTGGCCATTGAGTTCAATGGCAGGGGAGTTTTAGGAGCGGCGTATTCACCACTTCCGCAACACCCCAAAGATGCTGCTCCATAAATCTATCCCATAGTTTGTAGATGCTATAACGTTCACATAGACCAATCAATATGCGCTTATTGGGATTTTTTTACCAAAAATATGTAGTGGAAGACATATTGACCTAAATTTATGAAGAAATTAGATTTTTTCCATATTTTTTATTTGATGTGTTTTATAGCAGAAAGTAAAAAAAATATTTTTTTTTTTCAAAATTGTCGCTCTTTTTTTGTTTATAGCGCAGAGGTGATAAAATACCTCCAAAAGAAAACTCAATTTGTTGGAAAAAAAGGACAGCAATTGTATTTGGGTACAGCATCGCCCGACTGAGCAATTGTTAGTTAAGCTGCATTCACACCATTTTGCACGTTTTTGGGGTGTTTTTTCATGCGTTTTTGCACGTTTCCATGCACCATTTTTCAGGCATTTTGGAGCTTTGGTGTTTTTTTATTGGCCAATAGGAAAAATTATCATCTGTTTCATCCTTTGTTGCTACGTTATTCTTTTTTTCATCTGCTTACTGGGTGAATATTCTTCTTCTGGTTCATCATTGTTCTTCCTGTTCTGTGCCGTGTTGTGTGGTATATCGTGCTCAGAAAAGATGAGTGATGATGAGATAGCGTGTTCTGTGACAGCAGCCACTGTTATGTCATATTTTTTCCATGAAAGAGAGAGGAAGAAGATAAGAGGGCACGCAGATACTGGATCCACCCTGTAATTGCGGATCGGGAAGAGAGGGGTCAATATTTTTATTTTTTTTTTTTTAAGTATTGTTTTTTTTTTTCAAAATTGTCAGTCTTTTTTATAGTTTATAGTGCAAAAAAATAAAAAACTGCAGTGGTGATCAAATACCATTCTATTTGTGGGAAAAAAATGACATATGTTTTATTTGGGTGCAGCGTTTCATGACCACGCACTTATTGCCGTATTGCAAAAAGTGGCCTGGTCATGAAGGGGGGGGGAAATCCTCCAGAGGTCAAATGGCTAATAACATTGAATTATAACATGGTTTGTGTAGCAGTTGTATATGCAGATTTTTTTTTTTTCTATACTTTTTCCCACGAAAGTGAAGTTACACCTAAGTTCCCTTTAATGACATATCTTACCAATATTACATCATCACAAGCACTTAAAGTGGAGGGCCACCCTAAAATAAAAAATAGCATGAAAAATCGTAAAAAAATAAAAAGAAACACATTTGGAAAAAAAATTTTTTTAAACTTACCTGAACCCTTGTTGCTAGGCAGTCTTCCTAATCTGCCTCTTCCTATTCCGTGGCATCTTCTGCTCCTCGGTGAGCGGCCCCGTTGCCTTATGGGAACTGTGTGTGTTCCCAGAAAACCATGGGGCCATTCACAGAGCCCCACGCCGCGCTGCGCTGCAGGAATCTGGCAGGGACAGGTCGGCCTCGGACGGCCGACATCGCGGGCACCCAGGACAGGTAAGTGTACTTATTTAAAGTCAGCAGCTACAGTGTTTGTAGCTGCTGACTTTTTAAAAAAATATTTCCTGGCCGGAATCCCGCTTTAATGCTGGCCATACACTATACGAAAAATTGGCCAAACCCATTTTCGAAAAACAAACATTTGGCCGTGAACGCAAACGGTAGTGCCATCATGTAATGACCATTCAGTGGGTATAAATGAATGCATTTTTTTTTGTTTTTTTACATATACCTAGTGCAAACAGTTCGGACGGGAAACACATTAACCTTTCAATTTATCGTTCGTTTTGCAGAAAATTTCCAAACTGGTCCTTCGTTTTTTCGGCTCAAAAACATCCCAACGATTATTTATTTTGTGCCCATTAACTGGCCGGAAAAGGAACAAACTGTCTAAATTACTGAATTTCGGACGATTTTTCGCATATTGTATGGCCAGCATAACTGTAGTCAGTTTGCGGGTATTTTTTATTAGTTTATTGCTTCTTGTTACCACTTTTTGGCATTATGTTAATAAGCAACGGGTGACATGAAAATCTTGTATTCCACCAAAGGCTACATCTCTGCTTATTATGGATCACTCCATGTTGCACATCGTTATTGATCTCTTCACAATGCTTTTAAAGTGCTCTGATAAACGCTGACCATGTTTAACTGCTTACCACCCGCTCACCGTCAAATGACAGCGGGGCGGTGCGGCTCTCGTTCTGGGAAGCCGTCATATTACGGTGTCCGAGAATGGACGTGCTCGCGGGGGGGCGCACAGCTGTGTCCAATCACAGCCGGTCACATGTAAACACGGAGATGCCGGTAATCAGCTCTGCTCGCCTCACACTGACAGAGTGTGTGACGAGGAGAGCTCATCAGCGGCATCTCCACGCAGGGGGACATCTAGAAATGTAATCAGGGTACTGATCATCAGTGCCCTGATTACAATATAGCAATATAGTGTCACCAATCAGTGCCCACCATTGCCCACCAGTGGCAGCAATCAGTTACCACCACTGCCCACAAGTGCCACCAATCAGTGCCCATTAGCAATGCCAAACAGTGCTGGCTATCAGTGCCACCTATCAGTGCTGCACATCACTGCTGTCGATCAATGCCCATCAGTGCCACCCATCAATGCCCATCAGTGCCTCCTATCAGTGCCCACCAGTGCCGTCTATTAGTGCCCATTAGTGCCGCCTATCAGTACTCCTCAGTGCCACATATCAGTGCCCATAAGTGCGGCATATTAGCGCCTCCTCATCAGTGCCCATAAGTGCAATCTCTTCGGTGCTCATAAGTGCCACCTCATCAATGCCCACTAGTTCAGCCTATCAGTGCCATCTCATCAGCACACATTAGTTACAAAATTTACTGACAGAAAAAAAGTAAAAAACATTTTTTTTTCAAAATTTTTGGTCTTTTTTTTTTTGTAAAAAAAACAAAAAACCCAGCAGTGATTAAATACCACCAAAAGAAAGCTCTATTTGTGTGAAGAAAATGATAAAAAATATGTTTGGGTACAATGTAGCACGACCGCACAATTGTCATTCAAAGTGCGACAGAGCTGAAAGCTGAAAATTGGCCTGGGCAGGAAGGGGGTGTAAGTGCCCGGTAGGCAAGTGGTTAAAATGACATAAATGTGATTGTGTGCAACTGTATTTCTTTTGTGGCGTACACCTGATAACACTGATTAATTGAGTTTATTCATAAAACATATAGGTAGTATTTAAGCTGTATAGAGTATATAAATGACAAATCTTTCCACTTTTTTTTTTTCTAGTTTGGATGGTAACGTGTGAACACATAGCCTATTCATTAACACTGTGATGCATGGCTTTAGCTCCCCCCCACCCGTAAGAGATTTGGAATCTATCCAAACCTCAATGGGCGGCCTTCAAAATCATTTACCCACATAAGGCTGATAGGAATCCTGGGCCTGGCTGACTATAGCAGAGGGTCCATGTAGTCCTGGGTTTTCCTGTTTAATAAATGTGCCCATTCGTTTTGTTTCTTGTTGCCAAGCTCAGTCAAATCTACTTCTAAGTCCCTCTATTTACAGACATCAAGTTTAAATGGTAGGGAAACGAGAGGCGAGTTTTATAGTTAACTTCACAAATCAGGAAAATTAGCATCACTGTGTATCATTTGACAGCTAGATAGAAGTAAACTATGTTCATGTCCCAATATATGTGTATGGGCAGTTAGATGGAGGATTCGATCTGCATCTATATACCTATTTGATACCATTTACAGTGCCTTGAAAAAGTATTCATACCTCTTGAAATTTTCCACATTTTGTAATGTTATAACCAAAAACGTAAATGTATTTTATTGGGATTTTATGTCATAGACCAACACAAAGTGGCACATAATTGTGAATTGGAAGGAAAATAATAAATGGTCTTCAATATTTTTTTACAAATAAATATCTGAAAAGTGTGGTGTGCATTTGAATTCAGCCCCCTTTACTCTGATACTCCTAACTAAAATCTAGTGGAACCAATTGCCTTTAGAAGCCACCTAATTAGTAAATCGAGTCCACCTGTGTGTAATTTAATCTCAGTATAAATACAGCTGTTCTGTGAAGCCCTCGGAGGTTTGTTAGAGAACCTTAGTGAACAATCAGCATCAGGCCAGGGAACACACCAGACAGGTCAGGGATAAAGTTGTGGAGACGTTTTAAGAAGGGTTAGGTTTTAAAAAAAATATCTCAAGCTTTGAACATCTCACAGAGCACTGTTCAATCCATCATCCGAAAATGGAAAGAGTATGGCACAACTGCAAAGCTACCAAGACATGGCCGTCCACCTAAATTGACAGGCCGGGCAAGGAGAGCATTCATCAGAGAAGCAGCCAAGAGGCCCATGGTAACTCTGGAGGAGCTGCAGAGATCGACAGCTCAGGTGGGAGAATCTTCCCACAGGACAACTATTAGTCGTGCTCTCCACAAATCTGAACTTTATGGAAGAGTGGCAAGAAGAAAGACATTGTTGAAAGAAAGCCAAAAAGAAGTCCTGTTTGCAGTTTGCGAGTAACCATGTGGGGGACACAGCAAACATGTGGAAGAAGGTCCCCTGGTCAGATGAGACCATAATTAAACTTTTTGGCCTAAAAGCAGAAACGCTATGGGTAGTGGAAAACTGGACCTGCACATCACCCTGAACACACCATCCCCACTGTGAAACATGGTGGTGGCGGCATCATGTTTTGGGGATGAAGAAAATAGCCAGCCTATACCCAGCTGTAGATTGTTGGGTGGTGCTGTTGCTTTTCAGCACTATGACCCTAAACCCATCCTGTGATTTCACAGAGAGATTTCCCTTTTACTTCCTGGAAAACAGCAAGACGTCCACATAGAAGCTGAACTCCTCACAGCACTTGACCTTTAGATAATAGGTATCCATGCCCTGGGCTATTGGAGTGGCTGCTGACGAGATGACCCCTAGTGGACACCGCTGGTAATCCCCATTTTGGCTTTAAAGATCTCTGCTTGCTGTGATCCTCTGTAGTGGGGGGTCATGGCCTTCTGGTAAGGAGTAACCCCTTCAATATCTGGTGGTGGACCCCTCCTAGTTAACACAGATCTTTATTATTTACCACTTGGATTTTTTTCAATCTTTTACAATTTTTTTTTGGTGATTTGGACGTTTTATAACACTTCATTGATGTTTTATTCTCATGGACTTTTTCACAACACTTGAGTGATGCTTTAATCTATGGACTTTTTATACATAATTTTTATCTACTGAGTTTTGCACATTTATTTATTTATAATCCTCATATGAATTCTTTCTTCACTGTAAAGTATTTATTGTGTTTATTAGTATTAGCGCAACCTCTTATTTTCTTTATGCCTTTTCACAATTGATGTTTTTGTGAGGATTGCTGCTTTTTCACTGTATTTTATTTTGTACTTGGTTTTTAGCGCAGTTTCTCCCACCACTTTTCCCATGTTTTGGGGATGCTTTCCTTTAGCAGGGAAAGGAAAGATGGTCAGAGTTGATGGGAAGATGTATGGAGAAAAATACATATCAATCTTAGAACTTTGAGTCTGCAAAAGACTTGAGACTGGGGCGGAGGTTCACCTTCCAGCAGGACAACAACCCTAAACATACAGCCAGAGCTACAATGGAATGGTTTAGATCAGGAATCTTCAAACTACGGCTCTCCAGCTGTTGCAGAACTACACATCCTATGAGGCATTGTAAAACTCTGACATTCACAGACATGACTAGGCATGATGGGATTTGTAGTTCATGAACAACTGGAGGGCCGTAGTTTGAAGACCCCTGGTTTAGATCAAAGCATATCCATGTGTTAGAATGACCCAGTCAAAGTCCAGACCTAAATCCAATTGAGAATCTGTAGCAAGACTTGATAATCAGGAAGCGGGTTTTGAGACCCGTCACCCAATCGGCTGAAAGGACAGGCGATCCTATTGGATGCCTAGGAGAAGGGGAGTGGCCGCACGCTGGAAGCCACCGATGGAGAAGAGAACACGGAGCCAGTGCCTGCCACCTGCCTAACTGGAGTAAGTGCCGGACCGACCGGCAGACATCTGCTACCAGCATGTCTTTGTAGTGTGGGAGGAAACCGGAGTACTCGGAGGAAACCCACACAGGCACAGGGAGAACATGCAAACTCCAGGCAGGTAGTGCTGTGCTTGATGTTCAAACCAAGGACCCCAGTGCTGCCAAGCGGAAGGGCTAACCACTTAGCCACTGTTCTGCCCATGTAACTTTTGCATTAAGGGCCCATTCATACCAGTGGGTGCTCACTATGCTCAGTACGGGCGGATGTTAGAGTATGTTTAGAGCCAAAAGATACCTTTGAAAGACCTTCCAAAGACTTCCCAATGTCAACTAATCAAACACTTTGGATGTGTTTAGGGAAGCCAGCACTTTGGCACCCACATGGTCGTGTTGAGACTGGAGTTGCAGGAACACCATTCTAGTGTTGAATATGGTATTTTTCCCAGGCATAAAATTGGTCTGGCAGAGGGGTATCAGGCTTCATGTACACGGGACGTTGTTCAACCTCTCCTGAAAGATTTAACTTGACAGCTAGAAACCGGCGTCTAAAAATGGGCGTTTAGTCGCGTTCAGCCGCGTTTTAGCCGCATTTGCGTCTAGAAGCGGTTGAAAAAAAATTTTTTTTTTCTCAAAATAGCCAAAAACGAAAAACACCTGTAAACGAAACTCGGCTAAACGCAACTTGTCTCGTTTAGCCGCGTTTGCCGTTTGAAATGCCTCTAAACTCAGCTTCTGAACTCATTTTTTTGGGTTCCAAAAAAAGTCTCTAAACACAACTGCCTAGAAACGACTATAAACTAACCAGTGTACATGTACTGATAAGATAACATACAGGAGGGTTCAGGAGCAGTTGAAAAAAATGCCCAACTGCTTCTAAACGTCCGTTTTACCAGCAGCAGCGTACATGAGGCCTTAGAGTATTAAAGCATCTGTTACCCCAACACTTCATATTCCTGATATGTGGGTGCTGCACCATGTACTTGTATGAGAAAGTATCCTGTTCTCTTTGTATTGCTTCCTTTGTGTGAAATCTCTGGTGTTCCTGCCAGCCCCTCTAATTTCCTATTAATAACTGACCACACTAAGCAGCAGAGCACAGCATGTTCAGTTCTTTAGTTATGCTGGGAACTCAGAGTACTCTCCTCCAATGATCAGACCTATCCTGACCCTCCCCCCCCCCCCTCCGAAACTCTGTATAGAATTCCATAAGGAAGCCATCCACCTCCGGGACTTTAAATTCTCCATCTCTGTAGATGACCTTTTAATGGGGTTTATGTGAATGCAAAGTCTCAGAGGTACTTTGGTCCTAAACATGCAGAAAAACAGTTTTATTGATATCTTGTGTGAAAAACAGTTGCCATTAGAGCTTTAGTATGCCCTAGAATTTAAGATGTTGGGTACTACTCACAATTACATATCGACCATTTAACCTTTAAATAGTGCCCCAGGACCACGTCTTTTGTGACAAAACGCGTAGGGAAGAGCGACGTGCTGACGTCCCCACCTCTTTTTGTGTCTCCAATGGACGGGTTGTTCGGTGTGTACCGGCCGACACACCAAACTTCAAGCTTTTTTCGCTGTAAACAAGAGTTTTTTTTACCTAATAAACCCAAGGATTTTTATACTATTTGGAGCCTTTTGGTTTATTTCCGGTGTCCTATCCTTTGTGAATCCCTCGATCATCATATGGAGAAATGGAGTGACCCCATGGCGTGGAGAAAGGCCCCGGCTGGGTTGCAAGTCACAGGCATCTATTGACCCCCTGTAATAAGGGGTCATTTGGAGCTGGTCAGCAGTTTCTTCAGCTGGTGGTGGATCACATTCTTTTCTCTGGGATATCATTGGTGTAGGAGGATGAATACCGACACTGATTACTAACTTTATTACACAAGTGTGGACTTTTTGTATATTTGAATGATTTATTTGGTTATATCTGGACTTCACATTATTAGCGCGATTTACTATTTTTTTTATTTTGATTGTGTTTCCCTAAATCGCTGCTTCATTTTTTATTTGAATTCATATGTTTTACTTGTTTGTTAGATGTTATCTAGTGCAGTTTTTTTTATTTTTTACAGACCATTTTACCTTTTAGATGACCATACAATGGTCACAGAAGCCTCCTGCCTCTACGCTTCTCCAAAGTTGCACAATTTCCAGTGTGACTTTGGAGCGCGGCTTTGATATGACTTTTGATGCGACTTTGATCTAATTTTACTTTCTCTGGACCAAAGCCACCTCAAAAGTCGGACCAAAGTAGTGCAGGAACCTTTTCTGAAGTCGCAACGACTTCTGTGGTGTCAGTAGGAACGGCTCTCATAGAAATACATTGAATTTGTCCTGCAACTTGGGGTCTCACAAGTCGGATCCCAAGTCACACAAGTGTAAAAGGAGCCTAATTCCTCAGTCCAGTATCCTGCCTGGTAACTTCTGAAGTTGTTGATGGATTCGTGATATCTCGACTTTAACTCCTTTGATTTTGGAAGTCATTGTTCCTTGACAAACTGAAATGGACTCTAGGAACTTCCCCCTCGCTGTGGTTGCTGGTTCAGCTTTGGGTGAAGGCGGATCACTGTCCTCAGAAGTGGGCAAGGCGCCATTTTTCTCTGTTTAGCAAAACTTTTCAAAATCTACTGATAAATCTGGAGGGCATTTAGTGGGTTTTCATGCCCCAAGGAGTTCAGAAAGTCTGGCAAGTATCTCAGCAGCAAAGGTATGATGGGAAGCTTAGCTGCCCAACTCTGAGCAGATACGAAATGATCCCTTGCAGTGTGGCTGTGCCCCCCCCGCTGCAATAGTCAATAGCTTGTTTTGTGTAAGGGGAGCGGAGAAACCATTTTACTTACATTATCCTGTACTCCCCAGGCAGGAGGGGCTCCCCCACGATCCAGCAGTGGATTGTTCCTCTGCGTCTTCACATCCAGAGCAGAACCATTTTACTTACATTATCCTGTACTCCCCAGGCAGGAGGGGCTCCCCCACAATCCGGCGGTGGATTGTTCCTCTGCGTCTTCACATCCAGAGCAGGGCTTTGGACCCTGCTCTGGTCTTCTTGATGTCCGGACCTTAGAACGCTAGTGCGCGGTGTTGCAGAAGCCGCAGAGACCGGTCTAGCTGTGGGGAGAAGCATAAGATGGGGTAAATATATGTCCTTTTATTGCTTCCCTAGACATAAACAAGCAATTAACCCTTGCAGTGCAGTAGAGCTGCACGATTCTGGCTAAAATGAGAATCACAATTTTTTTGCTTAGAATAAAGATCACGATTTTCGCGGTGTAACATTTTCTTTCACATTTTACAAGTAAATTGGGCTAACTTTAAGCCCCTTTCACATGTGCGGATCCGTTTGCAGACATCCGCCTGCTCAGCAGGGATCGATCCGTTGATCCCCGCTGAGCCGGTGGATGACAAGCCCATCTCCGCACACTGTGCAGAAACTGACCTGTCAGATCTCCGCTCTGCTCTATGGGGGGGATCAGATGAAAACGGACCACCTGTCCATTTTCATCTGATCTGCCAGACAGATGGAAAATAGGGTTTCCATCTGTCTGGATTTAGCAGATCGGGGCGGATCGGATGTCAGCGCAGACATGTCACCGCTGACATCCATAACTCCATAGAGATGTATGGAGCGTCCGTTCAGGTCCGCCTGAAAAAAATGACAGGTGGATCTGAACGGCCCGCACGTGTGAAAGGTCCCTTACTGTTTAGTTTTCTTTTAAATTCATTAAAGTGTTTTTTTTTTAAATGCGTTTTAAAAACCACTGCGCAAATACAGTGTGACATAAAATATTGCAACAGTCACCATTTTATTCTCTAGGGTCTCTGCTTAAAAAAAAAAAAAAATCATGTTTGGGTGTTCCAAGTAATTTTCTAGAAGAAATTAATGATTTTTACATGTAAGCAATAAATGTCAGAAAAGCTTTGGTCTTTAAATGGTTATACTTCCTTCATTTACACGCGGGAGTTCTTTCCTTTGATAAAAGAACGAAAAGATACTTTGTTTCTACTTATTCGGCACATTGTGATGATACTTGGCAGGCTGCCTGCCAGCCTTAGAAAAAATCATGACATGCTGTTTTGTAGATCGGGAAGGGAAAAAGATCGCAATTTCGATTCTTAACGATTAATTGTGCAGCTCTACAGTGCAGGCACAGCCCCCCACTGCAAGAGAATTTCTTTTATTTGAATGGAGTTGGGCTTTAAAGCAGAACTGAGTCCAAAACCTTTTATTTTATTTTTTTTAATTTTGCATAGAGTAACCCCTGTCAGGTTTTTAATTTTTTTTATGCCATTTCTGTGCCATTGGAGAGATTTCTTCCTATTTCTGGCTCATAGCCAAAACTTAAAGTAAGGAAAATCCCTGGGTCATCAGAACAAATGTCCCCATTGGAAGACTTCCCTCTACAGGAGGTCCCCGAGTTACGAACCTCCGACTTGCGAACGACTCCTACTTACGAACGGGAGGCAGCGTGACGTTCTGCGCATGCGCGGCCACTTTTCGACAGCGGGCACATCGGAAAACATCGGAAAATGACGCATGCGCGGCTACTTGTCAGAACATTGGAAAACAACGCCTCTGACATTCTGCGCATGCGCTGCGCGGCTACTTGTCAGAACATTGGAAAACAACGCCTCTGCCATTCTGCGCATGCGCTTTCGACTTACGAACAAATCCTGCTTAAGAACAAACAGGCAGTCCCTAACCCGTTCGTAATTCGGGGACTGCCTGTATTACTGTTCTGGTGACATGCAAATTTAAGATTTTTTTTTTTTTTTTTTACTTTCACTCTCAATGATAGTAGTTCCTGGTACAAATACAGAAAATAATTCTCCCAAATGGGGACACAAGCAGTAATAAAAACCTGACAGGTGTTCTAATCCCTCTGCATCCCATCTAAAATGAAAAAAAAAAAAAGTTATAATTTACAGGAAATCCACAAGATCAAGGAGATTTTTGTGAAATTGTAAAGACAATTGATATGAATGAGATCCCATAACTGATTTAGTAAAGCGTAATTTCTTGTTCAATGCATATGGCACAATTCCTGTGTATCTGCAGGTTATGAAAGGTGCTAACCAAGAGAGGAGCTCCAAACAACCTGTGCGCTTTATTCACTAAACACATAATACGGTGTAATTATGGCTATTTATTACTACAAGCAGTCAGAAGTAGCAGTAGGGGGGATTTACTAAAACTGGAGAGTGCAAAATCTGGTGCAGCTTTGCATAGAAACCAATCAGCTTCCAGGTTTTATTGTCAAAGTTTAATTGAACAAGCTGAAGATAGAAGCTGATTGGGTAATATACACAACTGCACCAGATTCCGTGTGCACCGGTTTTAGTAAATCAACCCAAGTGTGTGAAACCTTGGGGGCACATTTTCTGCATCTAGGACCACAATCTTCATGCACTGTGGCTTCTTTTTCTTTCAGTGTTATTTTACTGTATCCATTCGTGTGTTCAGTACGTATTTTATGGATCATCGCTTCTACATGAAAAAATGCAGCCAAAATAGCTAATGTAGGAGCTTAGGTACGCCGACACTAAGGAGGGTATTTATAAAAAAAACTTTGCAGAGCTATTTGTTTTGCGAAACTGCATGCACATTCACTCTGTTCCAATGTCAAAATCAGAATTTTATTAGTATTTTCTCTTCAGGTCAGATGTTCTTCATTCATAAGTATAGCGCGAATCAGGAAAATGCTGCATTATGGCCAGTAGATGACGCTGATGATCAAGTATTTATTTCCTATGATTAGCACCATCTAGTGGCCATCTAGGTACAACACAACGGGGGGGTATAATTTTTTTTTTTCCAAACAGTGTTGCGCTCACTGTAAGGGTAGAGTTTGTCTCGATCTCGGAGATCAGCTATAATTGAACCCCAATGCACATATATAGTAAAAAAAAAAATCTAAATATGAATTGATATTAAAAAATATATATTTATACAGATATATATACACTGTGTATATACAATATATATATATAGAGTATCTCACAAAAGTGAGTACACCCCTTACATTTTTGTAAATATTTTTTTTGTTGCCAGCAGTTTAGAAATGAATGGCTGTGTTTTGAGTTATTTTGAGGGGACAGCAAATTTACACTGTTATACAAGCTGTACACTCACTACTTTACATTGTAGAAAAGTGTCATTTCTTCAGTGTTGTCACATGAAAAGATATAGGCCTGCTGCCTTTTCACGCACATGAACTTTATTGGCATCCCAGTCCTTAGGGTTCAATATTGAGTTGGCCCACCCTTTGCAGCTATAACAGCTTCAACTCTTCTGGGAAGGCTGTCCACAATGTTTAGGAGTGTGTCTATGGGAATGTTGCGCAATCATGTTGGAACAGGAAGGGGCCATCTCCAAACTGTTCCCACAAAGTTGTTCAAAATGTCTTGGTATGCTGACGCCTTAAGAGTTCCCTTCACTGGAACTAAGGAGCCAAGCACAACCATGAAAAATAACCCCACAACATAATCCCCCCTCCACCAAATGATTTGGACCAGTACACAAAGCAAGGTCAATAAAGACATGGATGAGCGAGTTTGGGGTGGAGGAACTTGACTGGCCTGCACAAAATCCTGAATATTTAGAATATAATAATTAGAATATCATGCAAACGTTCATTTATTTCACTAATGCAACTTAAAAGGTGAAACTAATATATGAGACTCATTACATGCAACGCAAGATAGTTCAAGCCGTGATTTGTCTTAATTGTGATGATTATGGCTTACAGCTCATGAAAACCCCAAATCCACAATCTCAGAAAATTAGAATATTGTGAAAAGGTGCAATATTCTGGGCTCTAAGGCTTGGTTCACACTAGGACGACTTGTCAGGCGACCTAGGTCGCCTGACAAGTAGCGTCCCGTTCAGTACAATGGAACCGCTCTAATCGGAGCGACGCAAGTTGCTCCGACTTAGAAAAAGGTTCCTGTACGACTTTGGGGGCGACTTGGGGCGACTTGCATAGACTTCTATACAGAAGTCGTTTTGCAAGTCGCCCGGGCAGTCGTGTGCAGGTCGCCTCGGTGAGGCGACCTGCAAGTCGTGCCGCCTCTGGTGTGAACCGAGGCTTAGTGTCCCACTCTAATCAGCTAATTAAGCCATGACACCTGCAAAGGGTTCCTGAGCCTTTAAATGGTCTCTCGGTCTGGTTCAGTAGGAATTACAATCATGGGAACGACTGCTGACCTGACAGTTGTGCAGAAAACCATCATTGACACCCTCCATAAGGAAGGAAAGCCTCAAAACGGTAATTGCAAAAGAAGTTGGATGTTCCCAAAGTGCTGTATTAAAGCACATTAATAGAAAGTTATGTGGAAGGGAAAAGTGTGGAAGAAAAATGTGCACAAGCAGCAGGGATGACCGCAGCCTGGAGAGGGTTGTCAGGAAAAGGCCATTCAAAAGTGTTGGGGACTTTCACAAGGAGTGGACTGAGGCTGGAGTCAGTGCATCAAGAGCCACCACACACAGACGCATCCTGGACATGGGCTTCAAATGTCGTATTCCTCTTGTCAAGTCACTCCTGAACAACAAACAACATCAGAAGCGTCTTACCTGGGCTAAAGAAAAACAGAGCTGGTCTGTTGCTCGGTGGTCCAAAGTCCCCTTTTCTGATGAGAGCAAATTTTGCATCTCATTTGGAAACCGAGGACCCGGAGTATGGAGGAAGAATGGAGAGACACACACTGCAAGATGCTTGAAGTCCAGTGTGAAGTTTCCACAATCTGTGTTGATTTGGGGAGCCATGTCATCTGCTGGTGTTGGTCCACTGTGCTTCATTAAGTCCAGGGTCTACCAGGAGATTGTGGAGCACTTAATGCTTCCATCCGCAGATGAGCTGTATGGGGATGCTGACTTTATTTTCCAGCAGGACTTGGCACCTGCCCACACTGCCAAAAGCACCAAAACCTGGTTCAATGACCGTGGGATTACTGTGCTTGATTGGCCAGCAAACTCACCTGACCTGAACCCCATAGAGAATCTATGGGGCATTGCCAAGAGAAAGATGAGAGACATGAGACCAAACAATGCAGAAGAACTGAAGGCCGTTATTGAAGCATCCTGGTCTTCCATAATACCTCAGCAGTGCAACAGGCTGATAGCTTTCATGCCACGCCGTATTGAGGCAGTAATTGCTGCAAAAGGGGCCCAAACCAAGTACTGAGTACATATGCATGCTTATACTTTTCAGAGGTCCGATATTGTTCTATGTACAATCCTTGTTTTGTTGATTGCATGTAATATTCTAATTTTCTGAGATTGTGGATTTGGGGTTTTCATGAGCTGTAAGCCATAATCATCACATTTATGACAAATCACGGCTTGAACTATCTTGCTTTGCATGTAATGAGTCTATCTCATATATTAGTTTCACATTTGAAGTTCCACTAGTGAAATAAATGAACTTTTGCACGATATTCTAATTTTTCGACTATCACCTGTGTGTGTGTATATATGTATGTATGTGTGTGTGTGTGTGTATGTATGTGTGTGTGTGTATGTGTGTGTGTGTGTATATATATATATATATACACACACACATTATAAATAGTGTCATTTTATGTGCGATGATGTGCATTGCCAACCTATTCCTAATAAATGGGCTTTTTCATTGCAAAGCGCATAAACACGCAACCATGTTTGTTATTATTCTTATTATACAGGATTTATATAGCGCCAACAGTTTGCGCAGCGCTTTACAACATGAGGGCAGACAGTACAGTTACAATACAATTCAGTACAGGAGGGATCAGAGGGCCCCCGCTCATTAGAGCTTACTATCTAGAAGGGAGGGTCAAGTACAACAAAGGGTATTAGCTGTGGGGGGTGATCAGATGGAGAAAATGAAAATACATTTGTTAGGTGTGGGTAGGGTGGGCTTCTCTGAAGAGGAGGGTTTTTAGGGAATCATCTAAAATCTAATAGAGTAGGAGATAAGTGGACAGATTGGGGTAAGGAGTTCCATAGGATTGGAGAGGCTCTGGAAAAGTCCTGGAGGTGAGCATGGGAGGAGGTGATGAGAGAGCTAGAGGGCAGGAGGTCTTGAGAAGAACGAAGAGAACGATTAGGTTGGTATTTTGAGACGAGGTCAGTTATGTAGACGGGGGCAGAGTTGTGGATGGCTTTGTAGGTAGTTGTTAGTAGAACAAAAAGGAGCCCTGAAAGTAAAGTTGTACGTAGGCTTGTCAACTCATCCCTTTAAACCTGAACACATTTGAATTACTCAGGTTCTGAGGCTAATTTAATGCAGATAAGGCACCAAGTGAGTTTAATTAACACCTTAATCAGCCACAAAACCTGTGTAATTAATATGTGTTCGGTTTTAAAGGGATGAGGTGGCAACTCTAGTTGTACGTGATTAGCTCTAAATGTTAAATATTATTTTCTTGCTCCCTAAATTGCTATCCTTTAATAAAAGAAAAGACATACATATCCCGGCCTGCTGAAATGGTGTTCTTTATATAAATAGCCATCCCCTTGAAGAAAGCTTGATTGCTGCGATAGTCTGCAGGGCACCTTTGTAAGAATTTGCCAGCTCTGTGTTTCTTGGGGTTTGGGGCATCTACACTCATGATCTGACGTTTTTCTAAAAAGTGCTGCTAGTTAGCAAATGCTAAGTGACTGATAGTGCCTGCTTGGGCATTTTATATTAGGCGCTGCCATCATGATTATGTCCTGAGTTTTACATGGCAGCCATTGTAGCAGAAATACATTTTTATAAAGAAAAGTGCTAATGCAGAGCAAGCTCTAATCCCAGATGCTGTATAGACTGATACCGTCCTTATGTAAATGAATAGTATGCAGCTGCTGTCCCTGCAAACTAATATTCAGTGCTGGTGTTCCCTGCCTGCTGGGGGAGCTCTTCCACCTCCATAGGAAAGGGGGGCGTTCTATTTCAGGGGTAGACTCTTTCCTCCCTCTGAAAGAGTAGGGTTGTTATGTGCATGTGTCCTCTACGCCTCTCCTGGGTGAAGGCATAGCTCCCAACTGTCCCTGATTTCGAGGGACTGTTCCTGATTTGGAGCAATGTCCCTCTGTCCCTCTTTCTCCCTCATTTGTCCCTCATTTTGCTCTGATCTATATAGTTGTATATAAAATGCACCTTTTATCTTTCAAAAAGTGTTTCCCAGCGCTAAACATTTCATCCAAATTCTAAATTGTAAATTTTAAAAGCCAATATAAAGGTATAGTAGTGGTAAAAAAAAGCCCTTGTGGATTTAATTAAACTTTTTTTTGGGTTAATTCTCCTTTTAAGGGGGTGTGTCCTATGCCTACATACATTTGCTAGTAGGTGTCCCTCATTCCCATCTCAAAATGTTGGGAGGTATGGTGAAGGGGTTAGAGCAGGGGTCTCAAACTGGTGGCCCTCCAGCTGTTGCAAGTCCCATGAGGCATTGCAAGGCTGACCATTACAAGCATGACTCCCACAGTCAGAGGCATGATGGGACTTGTAGTTTCTCAACAGCTGGAGGGACGCCAGTTTGAGACCCCTGGGTTAGAGGGTAGCATCTTTTCCACTATGAATCCCATATTTGCACTTATCCCTGCAGCTTATAAATAGCCTGTAAGATGTGTTAGCTTTACTGTGAATTTATTGGGTGCTGTACCTAAAAGAACAGGCCACCTTCTGGCCACGTTTCTTGTTATACACATATTTAGTGGTAACATGAAACATGGCCACATTCCTCACCCAATATGGGATTTTCTTTCACTTTAACTTTCAGCACTAATGATAAATCAAGAGGGTAAATCTCCCTAACAGGGGCACAGAGGGCAGTAAAAACCTGACAGCGATTTTAATCCCTCTGCACTCTATCCAAAACTAACCAAATTCTAAAAAAAGAAATTTGCCCTAAGTCATATTTTAAAGTGGTTGTAAAGGTTTGTTTATTTATGTTTTTAAATAACAAACATGTCATACTTACTTCTTCTGTGAAGGGTTTTTCACAGAGTGGCCCCGATCCTCCTCTTCCGGGGTCCCCCCCAGCGGCGCTCCTGGCTCCTCTTCTTCTCATGTGCCCCCCCATATTCCCTGGGGGCACTCGTGTGGGCAGGCACCCGAGTCCTGTTGCAGCATCCATTAACACAGACAGCAGGACTCGGCCCCGCCCCTGACTCCCGTGTCACTGGCTTTGATTCGCAGCAGCAAGAGCCAATGCTCTTGCTGCTATCAATCCAGCCAATGAGGACCCAAGACAGCGGCTGGAGCTGCTCTGCTCGTCCCTGTTGCTAGAACGATCGGCTTCAGGTAAGTAAAAGGGGGGGCTGCTGCGCTACAGAATGCATTAAGGTGAAAAACCTTGAGGGTTTACAACCCCTTTAAGTCACTGATCAAATGCAGCGTGTAGGAGAGGACTTGTAAATACACTCTGACTCTTGATCTGAATACTTGTTTAAAGTCATTAGGGTTATTCACTAAAACTGCAGAGTGCAAAATCTGGTGCAGCTTTGCATTGAAACCAATCAGCTTCCAGGTTTTTTTTTTTTTTGTCAAAGCTTAAAGTCATTGTAAAGTCTCCTTTTTTTTTTCTATAAATATAACAAACATATTATACTTACTTGCACTGTGCAGTGGATTTGCACAGAGCAGTCCAGATCCTCCTCTACTCGGGTCCCTCTTCTGTGCTCCTGGCCCCTCCCCCCTGTTGAGTGCCCCCACAGCAAGCAGCTTGCTATGGGGACACCCAAGCCGAGCCACAGCTCCATGTGTCCATTCAGACACTGAGCAGTGGTTAGACCCTGCCCCCTCTCTCTCCTGATTGGCTAACTGACTTTGATCGACACCATGTGTCCCTATTGGAAGATTTCCCCTCTATTACTTTTCTGGGGACAACCCAAAATTTGGGATTTTCTTTCACTTTCAATGATAATGTTAAAACGCGACAATTAGAGAGGGTGAATCTCCCTAACAGGGGCACAGACAGCAATACAAACTTATAAGCATTCTAATCTACCTCCCCTCTATCTCCAAAACTAAAAAAAAAATGTTTGCCTTTAGTTATAATTTAACCACTTGACTTCCGGAAGATTTACTCCCCCCCCCCCCCCCTATCATCAGGCTGTATCCGCGTCACGTGACTGCTGATACAGCGCTTACAGCTGACACACAGGGGGAGGAGGACACAGGAGCAGAGAGACAGCGGGGCTGCAGATGACAGAGACATGCAGACTGACCACGGTGCCAAGGCTCAGCAGCCATGATCACTGTGGTCAGTTTTCATAGGGGAGGGCAGAAACTGGCAGGATCAGCCAGGTTTGTTAGGTGTTACAGGCATCCAAATGACACAGGACAAGCACTGTGTCATATAACATGCTTTAAAGAAGCAGGATCAATTTTTTTTTTTTTTGGTTAACATACATTTTAAGACAAAACACAAAGTTCACACACACCAACAAGGTACTACACTCAGAGAAGCCTTCAGCGTCCACTTTGTATTATATGTATTTGAAGCGCATTCAGAGGTTTTTTCTACATCGTTGTATTTCTTATTTACAAAATTATTTAAAGGGAAACCCATACAGAGAGAAATGACATGGGTTAAGTTAGGGTATAGAGGTACAGGTGACTCACTCCATGTGACAGTGGTGGTGCTTGGTGATTGGCCCAACAGTGTTACGTTTCGGGAAACAGTTAATTTTGTGTAAGCTCCAACCCACTATAGCAGAGCTCCTCAACTTCCTAAACAAAGGGCCAAGCCACTGACCTTCAGACTTTAGAGAAGCCATATTGTGACCAGTGAAAGTAGTAAAAGCTAAAATCAGCGGTCAGTGGGAGGACAAAAATGCGGAAAAGTACAGTGTCAGTGGGAGGATTAGTGCCCCATCATTGGTATCATTGGGAGAAATAGTAATCTAGTGTTGATGTGAGGGGGAACAATAGTGCACCATCGTTGGTGGTAGTAATGGTGCCCTATTGTTTTTGTCAATGGAAGGAATAGCGCCCTATTAATGGTGTCAGTGGAAGGAAATGTGTCTCATTGATTGTGTCAAAGAAAAGAATAGTGCCTAATTGATAGTGTCAGTAGGAGGAACCGGGCCTTATCCTTGGCGTCAATGATCCCATTGCTTATTGAATATAGCTCCAAGGGCCTGTTAAAAGCAAACAAGGGTCGCCATTTGGGGACCACTAAACTAGGGCTTCTTCCTTCACTTCCTGTCACTGAGAAGAGCACCAGGGAAGTCAAAAGAAGAGTGGGTAAATGTTGCTGGAGGGGGGGGGGGGGGGGCATTATAGAGAACCTGTTGGTTTGCCTTGTAAGTAGAAGAAGCTATATGTCTGAATTTGGAGCCCAGTATCCCTGATCGTGCAAGGACTCTGAGACCTTGCTTCGTCAAAGTTGCACATATTTGTAATGAACTTAGTGATCTAAGGCAGGGGTCTCCAGACTTTTTAAACAGGGGGCCAATTTACTGTCCTTCAGGCTTTAGGGGGGGCAGACTGTGGTCATCTGGAGTAGGAAATGCCCCATCTTTGGTGTCAGCAGGAGAAATTTCGCCCCATCTTTGGTGTCAGCAGGAGGAATTTTGCCCCATCTTTGGTGTCAGTGGTATGAATTTTTCCCAATAGTTGGTGTCATTGGGAGGAAATGTGCCCCATCGTTGGTGTCACTGTGAAGAATTGTGCCCCTTCACTGGGGTATTGTTGGTATCAGTGGATGAAATAGTGCCCGAAGGGCTGGATGAAAGCAAGCAGAGGACTGCAACTAGCCCCCGGGCCGCAGTTTGAAGACCCCTGATCAGGGTATAAATTAGAGAGTTGACTTTAACCACTTGCCGCCTGCCATATAGCAAAATGATGGCGGCAAAGTGGTTTCAATATCCTGACCGGACATCATATGACATCCAGCAGGATATCAAGCCGCTGCGTGCCCCCCGGGGGCGCGCATCGCGGCGAACGTTGTTGCGGTGTGTCAGTCTGACACACCATAACTCCGATCTAGGTAAAGAGTCTCTGACAGCCATGTCCAGTCACAGCTGATCACAGTGTAAAGAGGAAGAGCCGGTGATCGGCTTTTCCTCACTCGCGTCTGTCAGACGTGAGTAGAGGAGAGCCGATCGGCTGCTCCTCTGACGGGGGGGTCTGTGCTGATCGATTATCAGCGCAGCCCCCCTGAGGATGCCCACACTGGACCACCAGGGACGCCACCAGGGATGCCACCACTAGTCACCACCAGGTATGCCATCCTAGACCACCAGGGATACCAACCAGTGCCCACAATGGATGCCAATCAGTGCCCACAATGGGCATCAATAAATGGCAGGCATTATTGTTTGGCACTGATTGCCATCCATCAGTACCATTTATTATTGTACAGTGCCACCTATCAGTGCCCATCCATGCCGCCTATCAGTGCCCATCTGTGCTGCCTACCAGTGCCCATCCGTGCCACCTATCAGTGCCTATCTGTGCCGCCTATCAGTGCCCATCCGTGCCGCCTTTCAGTGCCGCATATCAATGCCACCTATCAGTGGTGCCCATCTGTGCCACATATTAGTGCCCATCCATGCCGCCTTTCAGTGCCGCATATGAGTGCCACCTATCAGTGCCCATCAGTGCCACATATTAGTGCCCATCACTGCCACCTCAATGGTGCCCATCAGTGCCGCCTTATCAGTGCCCGTCAGTGCAGCCACATCAGTGAAGGAGAAAACTTACTTCTTTACAAAGTTTTGTAACAGAAACAAAAAAAAGACAATTTTTTTTCAAAATGTTCAATCTTTTTTTTATTTGTTTAGTAGAAAATAAAAATCCCAGAGATGATCAAATACCACCAAAAGAAAGCTCTATTTGTGGGAACAAAATGATAAAAATTCAGTTTGGGCACAGTGTAGCATGACCAAGCAATTGTCATTCAAAGTGCGACAGCGCTGAAAGCTGAAAATTGCTCTGGGCAGGAAGGTGTGTAAGTGCCTGGTACTGAAGTGGTTAAGAGACTTGCTCCATCATAAAGTTTTTTACTTTTATTGGGCCTTTTTAGAGTGGGACTGTATGATGTAAGTCAGGGCTGGGACGGGGGGACAGGGCTGGCAGGAGGGGTAGATGCCCTGGCAGAGATTGGACATAGGGTAGTAATCTCATTCTACGGCCTGTTTTAACTGTGGGTGAGGGGGTGTAGTTCTGCATCCTTGCCCTGGGAGCTAGATGGGCCTGTCCCAGTCCTGTTGTACATCATGTAGCAACCTGCATATAATTTGTAATAAGAATTTTGCATAGATCTTGGAGAAAGGAAATGCAAAGTTGATTTTAAGAGAAATTTCATATAACAAGTAAAAGCAATCTGTACTAAACATGGTCAGCTGTGATAGAACCAGAAAGTTTACTCAGTTTACTGTAATCGGAGTTCTTTGTGATCAACTGTAGCCAGAATCCAGAGAGCATCTCTCAGGGTTGCTGGGAATGTAACTGTTGTGTAACTTCCTCTCTCCTAGTCATGTTTAGCTGTCAAGACAGTTTTCAATTTCAATTTCAGTTTTCAATTTCCTTTCAGAAATGTCTTAGTACTGGCAGTTTTTATATCAGACATTCTGTGTTCGGGTCGATTCATACCAGTAGCGCGCACTGCTTTGCGAATTAAAGGCAGCGGTGCTGCTGTGCTGTGAACATCGCCCCATGCTGTAACCTTTCTAAGATTACATTCCATTCGCTTGGCCTCAGCACAGAGAGGTGCAGTGGATTGCGTCACACTAAGCTGCACTGAAAAAAATGCACTGCATGTCAAACTTTTCTTCAGCGCACACCAGTGGCAGCACACCAGCCCCGCACTTACCCCATCCAGGTCGCGGCTTCGGCGGCTTGCCCTCTGCATCTCTTCCTGAGTCCCGGCGGTCGCTTCTCCTCACGGCCAATCGGGTCTTAGGACCCACTTCCTGATTGGCCGGGAGGAGAGACGGGAGACACTGCTCCCTGAGCCCACCCTTTTTAAAGCCAATTAGAGCCTCAGGCTCTAATCATGTGCTTCTTCTTCAAAAAGACTTCCCATTGAAATCCATGTGCCCAGCACCCTGCGTGGAGATTAGGGGCCGGGGGCATGGATTATGGAAGCGGCCGCCACTGGGGCTGGGCAAGGCTGCCCAGTACAGCTCAGCACATCTGGTGTGAATCAGCCTAAAAAAAACAGGAAAGTGCATACATTTTTATCATGTATTACAAGCAGGGATTCTCAGATTAAAAGGTTACCAAGGGCATTGGAAAATCTGAGATTCTGGGCTGGTAGGCTGTGCTCTCTGTATATACAGTATATATATATATATATATATATATATATATATATATATATATATATACATACATATAGATATAAATATAAATATAAATATAGATAGATATAAATATAAATATAGATAGATTATATATATATATATATATATATATATATATATATATATATATATATATATATATATATACAAGTGTGCCATGTACTTGTATGGAAAAGTATCCTGCTTTCTTTGTATTGCTTTCTTTGTGTGAAATCCCTGATGTTCCTGCCAGTCCCTCTGCTTTCCTATTAAAAACTGACCACACTAAGCAGGAGAGCACACCATGGTCAGTTCTCTAGCTGTGCTGGGAACTCAACCTGCTCTCCTCCAATGATCAGACCTATCCTGACACCCCCCACCCCCTGCACAGCCTTTCACTGGGAAGATCAGTGTGCTGCTGTTTGCTGTTGCGGCTGAGAACAGAGGGAATATGATCACTTATAAAAAAACAGAATAAGCGTATTTTTTTCTATATCTATTAGGGATCTCTTACTGATGAAAATGTTGCTGATAATTTGCGGTGCAATTTGCGTCAATACAAATTAAATGGTCGCAAATCGCACTGCAAAGAATCGTATGTGATTTGAACAAGAATGCGGTGCGATTCCTGTCCGAATCACATGCGATTTCCCCCACCACTCCTGTGTGTGTCTGTGTAGAAAGGGAAAAGCGCCATCTGGAGGGCAGCCCATGATAGAAAATCACAGCCGCTGGAGGTGCTCACAGGTCTGGAGGAGATGTAGAGGCGGGTCCGCCCCCAAGCTAACATCACTTCCGCTCTACACCCACGGGGTCCCAGAACTTCTCCCCCAGCCCTGTGAGCACCTCCAGCAGCTGTAATCTTCTATCATTGGCGGGACCGGGACACCAATGGAAGCTCCGCTTGTTTGCTTCCTCCCCCCCTCCGCTGCCACATTTGGCACCTTTCGGGGGGAGTGGATACCTGTCAATACCAGATATCCACTCCCACTTCCGTGTAAGATCGCCACATCAGTGTGCAGCGATCTACAAAAAATTCAGCCCCCCCCCCTGCTGCCTTCTGGGAGACACACAGGTCCCAGAATACAGCGGGATCATTCAGAAAGCGCAGCACGGCTCGCGCATGTGCAGCAGGAAACAGGCTATAAAGCCGCAAGGCTTCAGTTTCTGTTTCCCTTAGTCAAGATTCTGGCACCTGCACCCGGAGCAGATCAGCTTGGGGTGCCGACATCGCGGGCACCCTGGACAGGTAAGTGTCCTTATAATAAAAGTCAGCAGCTACAGTATTTTTTTTTTTTTTTTTTCCCCAGGCTGGAACTCCTCTTCATTTGGAGTGCTAACATTTTGATTAAACTGCCCACTAGATGGCGCTTTCCCCTTTCTATACACACACACAGGAGCGGTGGGGTAAATCGCATGTGATTCTTTGCAGTGCGATTTGCACCCATTTATTTTGTTTGGATACAAATCGCACCGCAAAATATCGGTACTCGGTGTCGGTGAGTACTTGACTGAAAGTATTGGTACTCGTACTCGCCAGTAAAAACAACAGTATTGGTACAACCCTAATATCTATACAAAAATCTTTTGCCTTTCATTTCTATTTTAATCTGAATGGGTTATTTTACAAGCTAAGGGTTTACAATCACCTCAAGTCGTGCCCTAAATGAACAGCCTCGTGTCTGCCAGGCCACTAAGGAAATAATGCCATCTGTAGTCCATTGTGCCCACTGCCCAGGACAGGAATTGGGAAGCCTCGGGTGCAACCACCAAAATTCTCACCTGATGGTAGGTGCCACCCAGAAGGGTTCTCCCAGCATCTGCAACTAGAAAAGTTTGTTTACTCTTTGGAATTATGTGGATTTCTGCATGAATGGCTCTTAACTGTTGTCTAATCTTCAACTAAGTCACAATAACAAACAAAATCCGCTTAAACCAATGACACACAAACAGTTGTATTCTTTCATGCCTTTACTGAGCTTTTTGTTTTAAAGGGGAACTAAACCTGAAAAAATGCTAGGAAGTAAAGGTAGAAGAGACTTTGTAAGTTGTCGCTGCAAAAAGAAAAAAAACGTCTTTCTCTTTCTGTTAGCAATGTTTATTATTGGAAGGTATACATAGATCCCAACTGTCCCTGATTTCGAGGGACTGTCCCTGATTTCGAGGGACTGTCCCTGATTTCGAGGGACTGTCCCTGATTTCGAGGGACTGTCCCTGATTTCGAGCAATGTTCCTCTCCCTCTTTCCCCCTCATTTGTCCCTCATTTTGGTCTGATCCATATAGTTGTATATAAAATGCACTTTTTATCTTTCAAAAAGGGTTTCCCAGTGCTAAATCTTTCATCCAATTTCTAAATTGCTGCATTTGTACATTTTAAAAGCCAATATAAAAGAATAGTAGTGGTAAAAAAAAGCCCTTGTGGATTTATTTAACCTTCTTTCTTTTGGTTAATTCTCCTTTAAGGGGGTGTGGCAGGGGGCGTGTCCTATTCCTACATACATTTGCTAGTAGGTGTCCCTCATTCCCATTCCCATGTGGAGCACATTGGCAGTGCAGTGTACACTCCTGGCTCACTCCCAGTATCTGTAAGATGCTGACAATGGTGCTGGAATAATGGAAATCCATGCGATGTCCGCCAGGCACCCGCGATCGCTCCTGACAGAGCCAGAACGAGGATCTGTGTAAACACACAAATCCACGTTCTGGCAGGGGAGAGGAGACAGATCGTGTGTTCCTAGTATATAGGAACATTGATCGGTCTCCTCCCCCGGGCAGTCCCATCCCCCCTACAGTTAGAACACGCTGAGGGAACACATTTAACCCCTTGATGGGCCCCTAGTGTTAACCCCTTCCCTGCCAGTGACATTTATATAGTAATCAGTGGCTATTGTTAGCTTTGATCACTGTATAAATGTCAGTGGTCCCAAAAAAGTGTCCGATCTGTCCGCCGCAATATCGCAGTCCCGATAAAAATAGCAGATCGCCGCCATTAATAAAAATGCCATAAATCTATCCCCTATTTTGTAGACGATATAACTTTTGCAAATCAAAGTCAAATGAGGGGTGATTGGCGCTGTTCCACTGAAGGTGTCTCAAGTGTAAAAAAATTTTTTTGGTGTATCAAATAGAACAATAAACAAAACTAAACAATATATAGAATTAAGAAACAATGTGTGGGAACTCATGAAGTATGTGTGACACCTGCGCCCATACAAAGTGCAGTGTGTGTTAACTCCCACTTAAACAAGAGGTAATCAAAACCTAAGTAAGTGTAAAAGAATAAGGTGAAATCCAAAAAATCTATCCAAAAAATCCTTGAAAAAACAAAAAATACTGAACATAAAAAACACCAATGTTGCATAAATTAAATACTCATAGAAACCTATAATGTGAATGCACATAAAAAATTATAATATGAATGCACATAAAAAATTAAAAATCATGAAGTCTTCAGTCCACAAAAAGTCCCAAAACCAAGTTGATAATAAAAAATTTTATATATTAAATATGTTATAGTGAAAAAGTTCCTCATAAAGTGCAGATAGTGAGTCTCTTCAAATCTTCTAGCAGTGCTCTTAGTGACATGAAATCTTCCAGTCTTCTAAAAGCCCCCCAATGTGCCCTCACTCACCAAAGGAAAACACCCCTGCAGGGGTATCAAGCCTGTCAGCTGTATCCTGCAGCAACGGTCCTCAGTGAAGGCTCCTACTCGAATCTCCGTTCACGGTGTCCGGGCTGTCTCCAGTTAATCCCCGCAGGCACATCCATATGAAATAAAAATGATCCCCATCGCGTAAATCCGTAAAAATATATAGTGTACTTTATTAAAAAATTGTGGTTAAAAACAGACAAAACAATGTCCCGCTGCCTAATGGGCAGTCTAACTGAATGGGAAAAACAACAACAGTGCGGTGCGGCGTGCGTTCCACCGCTCGCTCCACACCCGGAAGTAAAGCAGAAGAGCAGGACGTATGCGTATCGTGTGGCCACGCCTTACGCGTTTCGTCATCTGAGGCGCGCCTCAGATGACGTCTGGATGACGTAAGGCGTGGCCACACGATATGCATACGTCCTGCTCTTCTGCTTTACTTCCGGGTGTGGAGCGAGCGGTGGAACGCACGCCGCACCGCACTGTTGTTGTTTTTCCCATTCAGTTAGACTGCCCATTAGGCAGCGGGACATTGTTTTGTCTGTTTTTAACCACAATTTTTTAATAAAGTACACTATATATTTTTACGGATTTACGCGATGGGGATCATTTTTATTTCATATGGATGTGCCTGCGGGGATTAACTGGAGACAGCCCGGACACCGTGAACGGAGATTCGAGTAGGAGCCTTCACTGAGGACCGTTGCTGCAGGATACAGCTGACAGGCTTGATACCCCTGCAGGGGTGTTTTCCTTTGGTGAGTGAGGGCACATTGGGGGGCTTTTAGAAGACTGGAAGATTTCATGTCACTAAGAGCACTGCTAGAAGATTTGAAGAGACTCACTATCTGCACTTTATGAGGAACTTTTTCACTATAACATATTTAATATATAAAATTTTTTATTATCAACTTGGTTTTGGGACTTTTTGTGGACTGAAGACTTCATGATTTTTAATTTTTTATGTGCATTCATATTATAATTTTTTATGTGCATTCACATTATAGGTTTCTATGAGTATTTAATTTATGCAACATTGGTGTTTTTTATGTTCAGTATTTTTTGTTTTTTCAAGGATTTTTTGGATAGATTTTTTGGATTTCACCTTATTCTTTTACACTTACTTAGGTTTTGATTACCTCTTGTTTAAGTGGGAGTTAACACACACTGCACTTTGTATGGGCGCAGGTGTCACACATACTTCATGAGTTCCCACACATTGTTTCTTAATTCTATATATTGTTTAGTTTTGTTTATTGTTCTATTTGATACACCAAAAAATTTTTTTTACACTTGAGACACCTTCAGTGGAACAGCGCCAATCACCCCTCATTTGACTTTGATTTTCTAGAATTCCACATTGGTGTGATTCTGTGTTGGGGGGCTGCAGTTCCTTTACTACCTAAGCGCGGAGCTATTAGTTTCCTAGATATAACTTTTGCGCAAACCAATCAATATACGCTTATTTTTTTTTTTACCAAAAATATGTAGAAGAATACATATCAACCTAAACTGAGGAAGAATTTTTTTTTTAATTTGGGGATATTTATTATAGCAAAAAGTAAAAAATATTGTGTTTTTTTTTCAAAATTGTTGCTCTTTTTTTGTTTATAGCGCAAAAAATAAAAACCGCAGAGGCGAGTGTGGCACGACCGCGCAATTATCAGTTAAAGTGGCGCAGTTCCGTATTGCAAAAAATGGCCCGGTCAGGAAGGGGGTAAATCCTTCTGGGGCTGAAGTGGTTAACAACCACTTTAATCTTTTTCTTCTTAATAAAAACGGACAGGTGTTCTAATCCCTCTTCAGTCTATCCAAAACTAAAAAAAAGAATTTGCCTTTAGTTATACTGTAGGATAGTGAATGTTCCTGTCAGCAGCAGTGACGTGTACGGAGACTTTTATTTATTTTATTGTTTGATTATTTTTATTTATTTTATTGTTTGATTGGTGCTCTCTTTTCGTATGGCTACACATGAGCTGAGTGAATGACTTAGAGGAGGGCACTACCCTTTCCTCTTCTCCCAGGGATACCCTCCTGCCTGGATCTTCTGCAGTCAATAAGTGCAAAGCACCTGCTGTGTTTTCTCAGCAGACAGCCCAGCATGCTCTACAATCACTAAAGCATAAAAGCACTCTGTATTAAACATTTATTTGTAAACTAAGCATTTTATTTAACCTCCTGCCGACCTCTCAGAGTGAATATCCTGCGAGCGTGTGGCAGGTGCAGGCTCGGCACCGTACATGTACGTTTCCGGTTTGCTTTCAGGTTTGAGGCGTGCATGCGCACGCCCCCTGCCAACCCATGCTGTGGTTGGAGACATCATAAGTTTGGTAGCAGATTTCAGCCAATGATTTTGGCTGAAACCTGCTGATTGGCTGTGTCTAATCACACACAGAGTTCTGTGTTTACAAAAACACTGTACTGTGTGTACAGTGAACAGCAAGCTGGCTGTTTCTTCTCCTTGAAAAGCAGGGAGAAAAAACAGCCTGATTAGTAAGTAAAAGCGGCACACTTCACTCATTGTTAGGAACACAGTTAACCCCCTTGATTGCCTCTAGATGTTAACCCCTTCCCAGCCAGTGTCATTAGTACAGTGTCCGTGTATAGTATTATCACTGATCACTGTATTAGTGACATCAGTGTCAGTTAGTGTATCTCCCAGCCAGTGTCTGTCAGTGCCAGATTGCTCGCCACCCTATCACAGTCACACTATAAGCCGCTGATCACCGCCATTACAGTATAGCATTAATAGCTGCGTAAATTCCAATTAATATACCATAGTTTGTAGACACTATAACTTTCACATAAACCAATTAATATAAAAAATGAATCCATTTTTGCCTAAATTTATGAAGAAATGTTTTTTTGTTTTTTTTATTGGATATGTTTTATAACAAAGTAGAAAATATTCATTTATTTCACAGTTTTTTTTTTTATTTCTGTAAGGCCCCTTTCACACTGGGGCTATTTTTAGCGGCGCTCTACCGCTGGATTTGCAGCGCTAATCTGCTGCTAGCGAGAAAGGGTTAAAAACCACTGCAAAGCGCCTCTGCAAAGGCGCTTTGCTGGCGGTATAGCCGCAGTGCCCCATTCATTTCAATGGGCAGGAGCGGTGGAGGCAGTGTGAATTTAGTCGACTAAATTAATACTATTTTAGTCAACTAAAATACGGCTAAAACTAAAACAATTGAGATGACTAAAATACGACTAAAACTAAAAG
Source organism: Lithobates clamitans (assembly GCA_037952925.1). Lineage (NCBI taxonomy): Eukaryota > Metazoa > Chordata > Amphibia > Anura > Ranidae > Lithobates > Lithobates clamitans. The sequence goes on along the minus strand of JBBGZY010000276.1, from coordinate 709,313 downwards.
CCATTTTAGGCCTAAGACTAAAATTAACCCTGGGTGGAGGAGCAGTGTATACACCGCTCCTTCACCGCTCCAAAGATGCTGCTAGCAGGACTTTTTTTAGTGTCCTGCTTAGCGCACCACTCCAGTTCGAAAGCCCTCGGGGCTTTCACACTGGAGACACAGCAGCGGCTGTTTCAGGTCGGTTTGCAGGCGCTATTTTTAGCGCAATAGTGCCTGCAAAATGACTCAGTGTGAAAGGGGTCTAATAAAAAAACAAAAAAACAGTGGTGATCAGATACCACCAAAAGAAAGCTATATTTGTGTTAAATTATATACAATTCATTTGGGTACAGTGTAGCATGACTGCGCAATTGCCAGTTGAAGTAGTGCATTGCTGAATAGCAAAAAATGGCCTGGTCATGAAGGCGGTAAAACCTTCCAGAGGTCAAGTGGTTAAATTATAACAATAATATATAATTATTCTCAGTTTAGATTTGAAATATTATCTTCATCTATTTATTTAGTAAGTGGTAGAACTTCTTTTATCAGCAATAATTTACATGCACAAATTTTTCAGTTTATAGTGTTTGGGTATTTTTCAGCTAAGTTGCGGTATAATGATAGTCTTAATAATAGTAAAGTGCCTGGGCTCATTGACTGCAAAGCTTCAAACCATGGTGTTTCCACCACCATGCTTCACAGTAGGGATGCAGTTTTGGTGCTGGTATGCTGGGTTCTTTTTCACTGATGTTAGTAGCCACAAAAACTTTAGCTCCCAAGGGAAGACCCCTTTTGCTAGGATCACTTCTTTTACACACAACATTTTTTTTGGTTTACTAGTCCTTAACCAGCGTAGAGCTTTGTGCAAGTATGTAAGTGAGTTTAAATAAGATTACACTGTATTTCTGTTGATGTGTAATTCGTGACTTATTAGGAAGAGGTTGCCTTTGCTGTCTATGGGGCACAATTAGACTGCGCCTAATTGTAAATCTGGCCCTGGAGCTTCCTGTAAACACATAAAGAGCTCTGCCTTTGTCTTGTCTGTCCACACTACGTCATATTGTCCCTGAAGTATTGTGGAGCATCCATGTAGTCATTTGCAAACTTGTAACAAGCAGCAATCTTTATTTCAAAGGCGATTATTTTCCCTGTGATGTACATCAGTAAAAAAAACATTCTTGTCCTGCATTGTTTCCAATGATGAACACAAGGCTATGGCAACTTCAAGAGATTTTTGCAGGTGCAGTTAACCTAGGGTTCAGTATTGTAGGATGGCCACTCATTGGCAGAGTGGGGACAATATTGTGCTTCTTCTCTTTGTATACAGTTGTCTCATTGTGGTCTGATGGGGGGGGGGTGAGAGATGAGGGTGCTCTGGTAAGGCTGGGTATCCGGTCCTTAGTGGAGAGATGGCACTGAAGGCAGCACTTTGTAGAGAAGAAGCAGCTCTGGAGGGTCATAAAGGAAAGAGAAAGGCACCTCTAAGTGCAGTGATTAAAAGATTTATTACAGGCACAATGGAATTAAAAACACTTACAAGATAGGATTTGTCCTCATGCGGATCGCTGTAATTCTCATCTGTCTGGGGGAGAGAGAGCCGTCCTGCAGCTGTCAGAGTCCCTGGTGATGTGGATTGGCAGGGAGGTTAAGATGCGATGAGGCGGCCTGGGTTCTGGAACGCATGCGACCAATGTGACATCAGGTGAACGTGGTGGGGCGGTAACACGTTTCGGAGCATGCACAGCTCCTTCCTCTGACGAGGTCACCAGAGACTCTGACAGATACAGGACGGCTCTCCTCCCCCAGACAGATGAGGATTACAGTGATCCACATGAGAACAAATCATTATATACCTATGACCAGGGCCGCCATCTGGGGGGGGTACAGCCGGTACACAAGGGGCCCCGGGCCATCTCTAACAGGAGGCAGCTGCCGTCAGAGCGGATTGGCTTCCAGGATGCAGGAAAGGGTGGAGAGGTGGGTGGATCCCATGTGTGTGCGGGTTGGGGCCCGCTTTCTAGCACTGTGTGGGGTGGAGTGAGGTCAGCTGCCAGATCTGGGGGCCCCATGGAGGAGGACATCAGGGGGGAGGAGCCCCCCGCTCTTTTCTGCATGCAGGTTGGGGCCCGCTGTCACAGTCAGACAGGCTCCGCTACGGTCAGATACCAGTGTGTGCAGGGTTGTGCGGGGTGGTGAACTCAATTGGTGCCAGCGGAGGGCCCCATGGAGGAGGAGGACAGGGTGGAGAAGCCCCCCCGCTCTTTCTTGCAACTGCCGCCGGAGATCCTGGTGGAGATAGGACACAGGCTCAGCTACCCCTCCCCTCCTGGCACTGCTGGACAGGTGAGAGCTGTTAAGAATGGTGCTTCCTTAGGTGTGTGTGACACTGCTACCCCACCTGTCCTGCTGTCCCCCACCTGTGACACTGCCTCCTACCTGTTCTGCTGCCCCCCACCTGTGACACTCCCTCCCACCTGTCCCGCTGCCCCTGACCTGTCCCACTCCCTCCCACCTGTGACACTCCCTCCCACCTGTCCCACTGCCCCCACCTGTGAGGCAGCCTCCCACCTGTCCCTTTGCCCTCCACCTGTGACACTCCCTCCCACCTGTCCCACTGCCCCCCACCTGTGAGGCAGCCTCCCACCTGTCCCTTTGCCCTCCACCTGTGACACTCCCTCCCACCTGTCCCACTGCCCCCCACCTGAGAGGCAGCCTCCCACCTGTCCCGTTGCCCTCCACCTGTGACACTCCCTCCCACCTGTCCCGCTGCCCCAACCTGTCCCACTCCCTCCAACCTGTCCTGCTGCCCCCCCACCTCTGCCGCTGCCCCCCCACCTGTGACACTTCCTCCCACCTGTCCCATTCCCTCCCACCTGTCCCACTGCCCCCCACCTGTGACACTGCCTCCCATCTGTCCCGCTGCCCCCCACCTGTGACACTCCCTCCCATCTCTCCAACACCCTCCCACCTGTCCCGTTGCCCTCCACCTGTGACACTGTCTCCCATCTGTCCCGCTGCCCCCCACCTGTGACACTCCCTCCCATCTGTCTAACACCCTCCCACCTGTCCCGCTGCCCCCACCTGTCTCACTCCCTCCCACCTGTGACACTGCCTCTCACCTGCCCCGCTGTCCCCCGCTGCCCCCCACCTGAGACACTGCCTCTAATCTGTGATGCTGCCCCCACCTTTCCTGCTGCCCTCCTCCACCTTTCCCACTGCCCCCCACCTGTCTGCAGCCTCCTCTTCCATGACACTTTCCCCTCCTGTCCCGCTGACCTACTCTCATGACACTTCCCCCCCACACCTGTCCCCCTGCTCCCTTCCTGTCCCACTTCCCACCTTCTGTGGTAGGAGAAGATGGGACTGGAGGGGGAGGAGGAAATGGGATGGAGGAGATGGGACTGGAGGAGGAGGAAGAGGACATGGGATAGAGAACATGGAATGGAGAGGGAGGAGGACATGGGATGGCCAGTGGGCGGATTCGGTGGGACAGCCAGTGGGAGGGCCCTGGGGAATGTTGGCAGTCAGGCCCAGGGGGGCCCAGGCCTAAAGCTGTGTAAGGGGCCCCACAATTTCTGATGGCTGCCCTGCCTATGACCTGTTAATATCTTGTAAGTGTTTTTCATACCATTGTGCCTGTAATAAATCTTTAAACCACTGCACTTAGAGGTGCCTGTCTCTTTCCTTCATTGTGGACTGGTGAACACCCAGGCCTTTCAATTCTTCCTCTAAGGTCTAATGAAGTTTCTTCTGATTGCATGCCTCAGTAACCAAACTTTTCCTTTTTCTATAGTGTAGGGCACCTTCAAAAACCACATGTACTCCAAGCATGTCAAACTGCTGTTTTATGAGCTGCATGTAGTCCTCCCACTCCTTCTCTGCAGCCCTCAGTGGATTAAGAATATATAAAACAAAAAAGATCCATCTGTTCACCAGTTGATAAGCTACACTTCCTTACATAATTTTGCAAATAAATATGTCCCCTTTCTCTTGAATTAATTATGCTGAATTGCAATTTTGTACCACAATGTAAAATTCTTAAGCAACTAAATAGGTGTAATATGGCTTACTTAGACATAATACAGCCCCCTTTAAAGATTTAGTCTTCCTTCACATGGGGCGTACTACAGCGTCCACCTGTGTGAGGCCCAGTTTTCATGCACAGGGATGCACAGATGTTCAGGATAAAATGGATCTCCTGCTGTCTCTTTAGCACCACTTCGGTGCACCTCCACCACACCTGTGAGCACACAGGTCGCTTACCAGAAGGTGCAACCACACAATATTAGGCCGTTTGCGTGTTATATAATCATCCAGTAACGCCACCCGCTCAGACCACTCCTAGCACTCTGATCCTGAAACATGAGCTCTGGGGAGTACAAATAGATTGCCTTTCTGATCAGACCCAAGAAGGCAATCATAGGTGTGCTGTGCATCCCTGTACAGGCCGTCCTATTGATATCAAAGGGGATGCAGCAGCTGCACAGACACAGCTGCTGCATCCCAATATGAGATCCATGTGAGTGCATGTCCCTGAACTCATGCTCGCTGCATTCAGGGCCTTCCACTTACACCTGCACCGATGTCAAATTGGGAGCAGCAGCCCTTTGATATCAACAGGACTGCCTGTACAGGGATGCACAGAACACCTATGATTGCCTTCTTGGGTCTGATCAGAAAGGCAATCTGTTTGTACTCCCCAGGGTTCATTTTCTAGGATTGGTGTGCTAGGACCTGTCTGAGCAGGATGGCGTTACCATATGATTATATAACACGTGGTTGCCCCAATATCGTGTAGTTGCACCTTCTGGTAAGTGACCTGTGTGCTCACAAGTGTGGTGGAGTGGAGGTGCCCCAAAGTGGTACTAAAGAGTCACTTTTTGGTGGATGGACATTGAAATAGCGCCTAGTAGGCTGATTGCGGTTTGCACAATATATAAAATTTGATTAGCATGTTGCACATGTTATTTTGTATTTATTTACACTTTTTTAGCTCTTTTTATGGTTGTATTTGTTTTTCATTCATTAATTTGTCCACCATTTGATTACAGAGTGGGATAGCATGTCTGTTTAATATTTAAAATTGATAGTGTTTGGGTATTTGGACGCAATATAGTTTTGCTGCTTTCCCTAGGTTAATATTGTCACTATTTATTTACACTAAGCGCAGAGGTTCTTTTTATAATTTTAGTGATATTTAGCAGTCTTGTGTAATGTGTCTCTCCAGTCTATTACTGTCTCTTGAAGCATATTCCCCGTCTCAGGCAGTCACATCCTCAGACAGTCTCCTGCATGTCTGCACTTTCTGACTGTCTCTTGTATCACGTCTGCAGCCTCTGACCATCTCTTGTATCATGTCTGCAGCCTCTGACCATCTCTTGTATCATGTCTGCAGCCTCTGACCATCTCTTGTATCATGTCTGCAGCCTCTGACCATCACTTCTATCATATCTGCAGCCTCTGACCATCTCTTGTATCATGTCTGCAGCCTCTGACCATCTCTTGTATCATGTCTGCAGCCTCTGACCATCTCTTGTATCATGTCTGCAGACTCTGACCATCACTTCTATCATGTCTGCAGCCTCTGACCATCTCTTCTATCATGTCTGCAGGCTATGACCATCTCTTGTATCATGTCTGCAGCCTCTGCCCATCTCTTCTATCATGTCTGCAGCCTCTGACCATCTCTTGTATCATGTCTGCAGCCTCTGACCATCACTTCTATCATGTCTGCAGCCTCTGACCATCTCTTCTATCATGTCTGCAGCCTCTGACCATCTCTTCTATCATATCTGCAGCCTCTGACCACCTCTTATATCATGGCTTCAGCCTCTGATAATCTCTTGTATCATGTCTACAGCATCTGACCATCTCTTGTATCATGTTTGCAGGCTCTGACCATCTCTTCTATTATGTCTGCAGCCTCTGGCCATCTCTTATATCACGTCTGTAGCCTCTGCCCATCTCTTCTATTATGTCTGCAGCCTCTGGCCATCTCTTATATCACGTCTGTAGCCTCTGACCATCTCTTCTATCATATCTGCAGCCTCTGGCCATCTCTTCTATTATGTCTGCAGCCTCTGGCTATCTCTTCTATCATGTCTGCGGTCTCTGACCATCACTTGTATCACATCTGCAGCCTCTGACTATCTCCTGTATCACATCTGCAGCCTCTGACTATCTCCTGTATCACATCTGCAGCCTCTGACTATCTCTTGCATCATGTCTGCAGCCTCTGACCATCTCTTGTATCATGTGTGCAGCCTCTGACCATCTCTTGTATCATGTCTGCAGCCTCTGACCATCTTTTCCATCATGTCTGCAGCCTCTGGCCAGCTCTTATATCATGTCTGCAGCCTCTGACCATCTTTTCTATCATGTCTGCAGCCTCTGACCATCTCTTTTATCATGTCTGCAGCCTCTGACCATCTCTTTTATCATGTCTGCAGCCTCTGACTATCTCTTGTATCATGTCTGCAGCCTCTGGCCAGCTCTTATATCATGTCTGCAGCCTCTGACCATCTTTTCTATCATGTCTGCAGCCTCTGGCCATCTCTGCTATCATGTCTGCAGCCTCTGGCCATCTCTTCTATCATGTCTGCAGAATTTACACATCTCTTGTACCATCCCTGTAGTCTCATTGACTATATCCTATTGTGTGTCTGCTGTCTCTGAAACTGAATATTCGCTTAATTTTATGTGTGGTCCTTTGGTGATGTTGGGGGCCTCCCCTAATCAAGAAGGTTGATCAGTACAGTACTGTTATAGATTGTGTATAGAAGGTGACTGACATTCCAGGTATATAGTATATTTTACAGAGAAACTTTACTGTTATTAAAAAAATAAATCCTCCATTCGCCATCATTCTTGATGTCATTCAGGAAGAACAAATGCAGGAAGGCGTCAGGGCTGGGGATAGATCTCATCAGAGCATACCATCATATATTAAGGTGCCCATAATCTTAAGGGAAAAGTCTTTTGTCATCAAAATTAAGCGAATATTTATATGTCTGTAGGTGTTCTCATACAGTATATAGCTAGCCATTGTAAAGCAGACCGAAAGATCGTGTACTCATCGTTTTTTTCCCCTGCATAGTAGAGGTTGTCAGCTTCATTGCTGCTCTTCCCCTCCCATTGACATCAATGGTGTGATCAGCAGATCTATGCGTGCACACTTCCTTTAAGTCTATTGTCAGCTTTAGTCTCTCTATGCTATTAACATAAAATATTTTTTTATTCATTATAGGTGCATTTTTTTTAATTTAAGAGACAGTTGTGATAATTCTTGTAAGGGCAGAGGATGCAGATGCAGCATTGCCCATGGGGAGGATATACCTTCACTACTTAGGGCACAATTGCCTTATACAGTCTTGTGTTTTAAATGGAGCGGAAATCCAAAGGCTGGATTTGGCAAACAGTTGCTGCTCAGTGTTAGCAATTATGGCAATTTGATGACAGCTTGCTGCTTGACGTTCATTTAACAAGACATAATGGCAAAACCGCTGCAGTACTCCATTGCTCACGCCCAACTAAGGCTGAGTGAGTGAGGGAAACAGCAAAAGCCATGTAATTGGTGTGAACTCTTTCTTGCACTCTGAGTCACTAATTATCTTTTTTTTTTTTTTTTTCTGGAAGCATGTAACATTCAGGCCAAGTTTTACTACACTCTGCCAAGCCATCAGAAAGGCTATGGTCCATTGAATGAGTAATACGCTGCACGTCTTTGTGTTGCCTGGTAATGTCAGAAATGCTCAGGTTGAGCCGGTGTTGGAGAACTGCACGAGCTGTTGTATGACGTAAAGTGTTCACCCCGAGGACAGATTCTCCTGAGACTTTTCTAAACAGGTCACAGGCTCAGCATTCAAAAATGAGCTCTCTCCTGTTCTTGGTAGCGGACATCCAGGCAAAGAACACTAGGCCAAGTGTACTAATCCATGGCCATGACTCGGCAATCTCATCTCATTGCCCTGATGGTGAATTTTGATGGAAGGTGAAAGCTGATTGGTTCTTCTGGGTTACTGCTTACCCTCGCTGTCATACATCACTGAATAAATACTAATGCTTCTTGATAGGATGCCATCATGCTTATGTACATATTTATATAGGTATAAAGGTTAAAAAAACACAAGTCCATTTAGTTCAACCAAAAAAGAACAAAAATTAAAGAATAATTCAATTTAAACCCTCCATAAACAGAACCCTATACCCACAGTTGTTCCAGAGGAAGGCAAAAAACTTAACTACCTCCCACCTGGCCAATGTACATAACGAGCCAGATGGGAACTCACTTGTTTCAGGAGGATCTACCTGTATACCCTCTCACGCAGTGTAGCCCTTTGTGACTTCTGTTCTCCATCGACACAGCAGACCACAGATTGAGGTGCTATAATTGGCCCTTGTACCATGTGATCACTGTGACCAATCGCGGTGATCACATTAGCAGTAGTAAACAATGGATGTGATTCATGATGCCATTGCTTACTGCTGTGATGTTCTCTGTGATTGTTCACAGCGATTACATGGCGTTGGGGCAATCACAGCAGCCCTGTACAATATGCGAGCTGTGGCCATTCACAGCTATCATGAAAATGGCTGGAGGAATGCAGCCGGAGAATGTCAGAGATAATTGCTTTTACAGCCAAAAGGACAACTTTGCGAAAAAGAATTATTACATTTCTACAAAAATTAAAGATGCAACTTCAAAAACTCACCATGCCTCTTACTAAATACCTTGGACTGTCTACTGTCCAAGAGGAGGTCATTTGGGTGGTATTTGTTCTGGCATTTTAGGGCCTCAAAAATCTCAAAAACATCTGTGAGTACATCAGAATTGATCCATTTTCTAATACTGTATGTATACCATAGCTCGTAGACTCTATAACATTCATACAGAGTAAATAATATATACTGATTTGTGTTTTTTTTTTTTTTACCAAAGAAATGTAGCAGAATATATTTTGGCCTAAATGTAGAAAGAAAGATTTTTTATTTGCAAAATTTTAGAAAAACTTGTTTGTTTGTTTTTACACACTTTTTGGTATTTTGTTTGTTTATATAGCAAAGAAAAAAAAGGGTGATTACATACCACCAAAAGAAAGCACAGTCTGTTTAAAAAAAAATGATAACATTTTAATTTGGGTACAGTGTTGCATGACAGAGTAATTGTCATTCAAAATGTCACAGCACTAAAAGCTGAAAATTGGCCTGGGCAGGAAGAGAGTAAAAGTGTCTGGTATTGAGGTGGTTAAAGCCTAGCGTTTGGCCAGGGCAGGGTTCTCCAAACTGTGGCCCGTGGACCAAATGCAGCGTTCTGCAAGATTTAATGTACTGTAATAGGGGGACTCTGATGGGGACCCGGATGTAAGGGGAACACCGATATAAGAGGGACTTTTATGGGGACTGTGATGTAAGAGCCCCGTTAAAATGCTCAAGTTTTTTGGGGGATTTCTTTGCTTTGTTTTAGACCTCATGCACACATGCTTATGAACTTATTGCCACTAATCTCATATTTTTTCACTTTTGTTTAGGCGCATTTACATGCTCATGGCTTTTAGAAGCGTTTGCGCAAAAACTCATTTAATTGGCTATAATATTTGTGTTCTAGCCATTAGAATAAATGTACGCACATAAGCATGCATATATACATGTTTAGTCACATTTTTGCGTGTTTACGTGGAAAAAAAACGCTTCTCTGAGAACACATGCATAGGCCAATTTTTTTTATTAAATTTGTTTATAAAACTGATTTTTTTTTTTTGGCCCACGAATATTTGTAAAATATACAATGTGGCCCTTGTACTAAAAAGTTTGGAGACCCCTGGACTATGGGAAGAAAAAAATTTATATATTCCCCGATCCTACACTTCTCTCCCCCATGCTCCAGCAGTCTGGTCCTGATGTCATTAAAGCAGACCTTCACCCTCCCGAGGAAGATTCTGCCTCTCCACCCCTTCTCCCTTCCTCTGGTGGAATAGGGCTTTTTTTTATCCTTTGTTTACGTGACTTTTTTCTCTTGAAACTCTGCCCTGCCTCCCCATGGACGTCACTCACCTTAGGCGAATGATGTGCACACTGCCCGCGGTGCCTTCAGGGATATGAACGTCAGATATCCCGGGAGGCAAAGGCTTTCATTGAAGAACAGGAGGAGGGGGCGTGTCTATCGGCACGTCATCAAAAGGCCTATCTACTGAACCTGGAAGAGTCTACAGCAGTGGTCATCAACCCTGTCCTCAGGGCCCACAAACAGGCCAGGTTTGCAAGATAACTGAAATACATTACAGGTGATATCATTTGCTGCTCAGTGATTGCAGTATTCTAGTCTGCATTTACCCAAAGTAATACATAAAACCTGGCCTGTTAGTGGGCCCTGAGGACAGGGTTGATGACCACTGGTCTACGGGCCTCTCAATGACATCAGATAGAACGTGGTGACAAGGGACAGAGCTGTGGCTGGGCATGAGATGATCTTAGTGGGCCTACACTGTATCCACTGGATTAGTGAGTCCCTAAAATGTGCAGATACCAACCTCAGGTACAGTATCTCACAAAAGTGAGTACACCCCTCACATTTTTGTAAATATTTTATTATATCTTTTCATGTGTCAACACTGAAGAAATGACACTTTGCTACAATGTAAAGTAGTGAGTGTACAGCTTGTATAACAGTGTAAATTTTCTGTCCCCACAAAATTACTCAACACACAGCCATTAATGTCTAAACCGCTGGCAACAAAAGCGAGTACACCCCTAAGTCAAATTGTCCAAATTGGGCCCAAAGTGTCAATATTTTGTGTGGCCACCATTATTTTCAAATTGGGCCCAATTAGCCACTTTCACTGCCCGGTGTCATGTGACTTGTTAGTGTTACAAGGTCTCAGGTGTGAATGGGGAGCAGGTGTGTTAAATTTGGTATTATCACTCTCACTCTCTCATACTGGTCACTGGAAATTTAACATGCCAACTCTCTGAGGATCTGAAAAAAAGAATTGTTGCTCTACATAAAGATGGCCTAGGCTATAAGAAGATTGCCAAGACCCTGAAACTGAGCTGCAGCACGGTGGCCAAGACCATACAGCAGTTTAACAGGACAGGTTCCACTCAGAACAGGCCTCGCCATGGTCGATCAAAGAAGTTGAGTGCACATGCTCAGCGTCATATCCAGAGGTTATCTTTGGGAAATAGACAAATGAGTGCTGCCAGCATTGCTGCAGAGGTTGAAGGGGTGGGAGGGTCAGCCTGTCAGTGCTCAGACCATATGCCGCTCACTGCATCAAATTTGTCGCCCCAGAAGGAAGCCTCTCCTAAAGAAGATGCACAAGAAAGCCCAAAAACAGTTTGCTGAAGACAAGCAGACTAAGGACATGGATTAATGAAACCATGTCCTGTGGTCTGATGAGACCAAGATAAACTTATTTGGTTCAGATGGTGTCAAGTGTGTGTGGCGGGAATCAGGTGAGGCGTACAAAGACAAGTGTGTCTTACCTACAGTCAAGCATGGTGGTGGGAGTGTCATGGTCTGGGGCTGCATGAGTGCACTGGGGAGCTACAGTTCATTGAGGGAACCATGAATGCCAACAATTACTGTGACATACTGAATCAGAGAATGATCCCCTTCCTTCGGAGACTGGGCCACAGGGCAGTATTCCAGCATGATAATGACACACCTCCAAAATGACCACTGCCATGCTAAAGAATCTGAGGGTAAAGGTGATGGACTAACCAAGCATGTCTCCAGACCTAAACCCTATTGAGTATCTGTGGGGCATCCTCAAATGGAAGGTGGAGGAGCGCAAGGTCTCTAACACCCACCAGCTCCGTGATGTCATGGAGGAGTGGAAGAGGACGCCAGTGGTAACCTGTGAAGCTCTGGTGAACTCCATGCCCAAGAGGGTTAACCTCCCTAGCGGTATTCCTGAGTGCGGCTCGGGGTTAAATTTCAGTCCCATTAGCGGTAACCCCGAGCCACACTCGGGATTACATTGCATCGCTGTGTCTGTGGGCTCTGTCTCCTCCGAAGCCTCTCCGTGCCAGGCTCCGTTCACTGCGAGCCAGGGGGCCTGGCGGCAAATTCCAAAAAATTTAAAAACCATAACACATACAGTACTGTAATCTTACAGATTACAGTACTGTATGAAATCATTTCACATCCCTTTTGTCCCCAATGCTTTGTCCAATGTCCTGCATGCAGTTTTATATAATATATACTGTTCTTTCTGTCTGGAAACTGGAGATTGTCCATAGCAACCAAAAAGTGTCCCTTTACATCAAAAGTGGCTTTAGACCAGCTAGAAAACAGCGATAGTAAATTAGAACACTTGCAGAATTGAGCGATAGTGAATCGTGGGGAAATTTATTTTATTATTATTATATTATTTTTTTAAATTATTTATATTTATTTATTATATTATAATTTATGTTTTTGTGTTTCAAACTTCATCATACCCGGGATATCTACTAGACTCTTGTTAAGAATTACAGACCTACAATATAAAACGCCAAATTTCCATGCAAAATAATTGTACCGCTTTCAGCACCTAAAATCCGAAATAATCATACCGCCAGGGAGGTTAAGGCAGTGCTGAAAAATAATGGTGGCCACACAAAATATTGACACTTTGGGCCCAATTTGGACATTTTCACTTATATATGTACTCACTTTCGTTGCCAATGGTTTAGACATTAATGGCTGTGTGTTGAGTTATTTGTTATTTGCTGTACACTCACTACTTTACATTGTAGCAAAGTGTCATTTCTTCAGTGTTGTCACATGAAAAGGTATAATAAAATATTTACAAAAATGTGAGGAGTGTACTCACTTTTGTGAGATACTGTAAATAGAAAAAAAAATGAGGAGGTTGGTCAGAGTCCCTCTTTAAGATCCAAGCAGGGTCCATAGCCCTGCTTTGGATGTGTTGACACCGAAAGACAGTGCATGTGGGAGCGATATCTTCTGGGGGAGGGGGGGTAAAACTAAGGTCAGGTAAGTGAAACTTTCTCCTCTCTCCCAGGGAAAACAAGATGTTTACCCTTGCCGTGTGGGCGCAGCCTCATGGCAAGGGAACATTTTTTAGTTGCTCAGAGATGGACTTCAAAGCGTTAGTAAACCGCTGGGTGATCTTCTTTTTTTTTTTTTTGTAAAGGCATATGTGGGTCCACGGACTCCAGCTGTGTGACTGGCCAGAGCCACAATGACGTCACTCCCACGCATGCGTGGGGGGAGCCGCCGTTTACAGCACAGGACTCTAAAGGGAACGGCCCGGAAGGGGGAACGGCCCGGACGGCCGCTCCTTAGAGCGTATGCACTGATGTCATCGGCTGCATCTACACTAAATTTCTCCTAAATAGCGCAGGTTTAGGAGATATTTACAGTACTTATAGGTAAGCCTTATTATAGGCTTATCTATAGGTACACGTCAGAGATGGGAGTTTACTCCCACTTTAAAGCCTGGTTCAATTTGATCCACCATGGGAAAAAAAAATCCCCCAAAGCAATCATGAAAGTTTTAAATGAAAATATGTGCTTGTCTGTCTTTATTCATGCTCCCGCTGAACTTGATTCTTCTATTGGGACCCGGCCATGGTGTGCTGTGGACACAGCAGACTAATTGGAACACCTAATGGGCTCTTCGTCAAGGGTCAGGGTGCCCCAATTACTCCACTGATTTGTTTAGATGTTGCTTCTAAGGAATGTGGAATACAAGTTTCTTCTGCCAGTGCCATGATGTGTGGACTGTTTGAAGTTTTTATGTATGTGTGGCAGTGGTAGGCATGTACATTATCTTATGTATAGGAGTGAGGGATTTTTTCTCATGCCATTTTCTATATAGATAAATAATAGTTTCTGTTTAGTTTTAAAGTGGAAGTCTGGTGTTCCTCCTGGGGGTACACCTAGTATACAAAGGCAGTCCCTGTGGGCCATTGAACTCTATGTAGTGCCAATAGGAGGGTTTGGCTGGTGTTGGTCGGTATATATACACTTTTTTGTATTAATAGCCCAGTACAGCTCTCTGGATATCCCCACCCCCCTATACCCCCTGGATACTGGCGTACTATACTTTTATAAAGTGACAGCTAGAGCCACCTGCCACATGTTCACAAGTATTTGGGAAATATATTACCCTACTCACATGGTGGTGCTGATGCCCGGCGGGGAAACTTATTCTCTTTATGTGCATACGTTTTTATGCTGACAAGATAGTGGGACCTGTTTCTTTAAACAACCCCTGCATGTGTTCTGACAAAGCGAAACGCATTGACGCAAGACACTCACTACGTTTACATGGTGCAAACACTTCCATCTGCGCCATGTATATCATGTTTATAACCTTATATGCAATGTTTTTAACTCTAAAGCCTCGTACACACGATCGGACTTTCCGATGGGAAATGTTTAATGTCAGCCTGTTGGCGGTAAATCGGACAATTGTTGTCGGATTTTCCGCTGACAAATGTTGGATCGCAGGTTTTAAAATTTTCCATGGACAAATGTGTGTTGTCGGATTTTCCGAGCGTGTGTACACAAGTCCGTCGGACAAAAGTCCAAAGTACAAACACGCATGCTCGGAAGCAAGGACGAGCCAGAAGCAGTCGGTCTTGTAAACTAACGTTCGTAACGGAGAATTAACATTCGTGACGTGGCAAATCATGAAATCTCCAAATGCTCCAAATCTCTTCTTCTTTAATGGGATAATAATTACATAGTTACATAGTTGGTGAGGTTGAAAAAAGACAAGTCTATCAAGTCCAACCTATGTGTGTGATTATGTGTCAGTATTACATTGTATATCCCTGTATGTTGCGGTCATTCAGGTGCTTATCTAATAGTTTCTTGACGCTACCGATGCCCCCCACTGAGACCACCGCCTGTGGAAGGGAATTCCACATCCTTGCTGCTCTTACAGTAAAGAACCCTCTACGTAGTTTAAGGTTAAACCTCTTTTCTTTTAATTTTATTGAATGGCCACGATTCTTGTTAAACTCTCTTCTGCGAAAAAGTTTAATTCCTATTGTGCGGTCACCAGTACGATATTTGTATATTGAAATCCTATCCCCTCTCAAGCGTCTCTTCTCCAGAGAGAATACTTTCAGAAGCTGCTTTGCTGGTGATACTGATGGAGTTATTGCAAACAAATTTTGAAAGGCTTTTTTTTTTTCTAGTGATATGAAGAATAATATTATTATGCTTTTTTTAAAATTTTATTTGGGCAAGTTACCACAACACCATTATCCCGTAGTTTTTAAGATCAAAGATACAACTATGTTGGTGTCCCTTGTCAATTTTACATTGTATTTTTTTAAATGTAACTGCCTACTCCCAAACTGTCATTAGAAGTAAAACACATAGCCAAGTATTTATTCTACACAATTTTTTTTATTGTGCATTAATAAAAGAAAACAAATAAAATTAGACATGCTATCTGTCAATAGAACTTAACCAAAAAGTGCATTCTATACATCCAAAAATATAGAAAATATACCAAATCAAATCATTATTCAATCAAAAAAATTGTCAAAGCAATAACTCCAAGGCCAATAATAAATAACACTTTATCTCCTCGGATTCCGCAACGTGTCTGGTTGACGAACGGCCGAGCAGTTACTAAGCTTGGGAGCAGTTGCTCCCAAGCTTAGTAAATAAGGTAAAGCTTCACTTTGCAAAGAATATCCAATCATGTGAAAGGAAAATAAAATTTAAAAAAACAGCATTTTTGCTTTTACATGATTGGATGATGGAAGTTAGCTGATCTACTTCTCATTTACCAAGCTCTGGAGCAACTGCCTTTACCAATTTGCCTTTAGTAAATCAATCTCAGAGTGTCAAGTCATAGGGGGTTGGTTTACTAAAGGCAAATAGACTGTGCACTTTGCAAAGTGCAGTAGCTCCAGAGCTTAGTAAATAAGGTAAAGCTTCACTTTGCAAAAAGTATCCAATCACATGCAAGGAAAATAAAAAACTGCATTTTTTGCTTGCACCTGATTGGATGATGGAAGTCAGCAGAGATTCTGCTCATTTACTTAGCTGTGGAGAAACTGCACTTTGCAAAGTGCACAGTCTATTTGCCTTTAGTAAATCAACCCTATAAAGTATTGTTTTGTAAAGGACTTTCCATGGACTTTAGCATTGCCGGTAACGAAGAATCTGTGTATATATAGTGGGCCTTAAAATAGAATCCATCTCCTGTGATTATGTACTCATAGATGCCGCTCTGTGAGTCTTGGATACTTTTATTTAGCTCTTTAAAAGCTACGCCTGAGTGCTCTCTTTCCTAAACAAAATGTGAATTTGTCCAGTTTCTGTGACTCAGATGTCAGAGCGGAAAATTGTAAAAGTAACGAATATATAAATAAAAGATATTAAAACCCATTTCAGAGTCATTTGTCAAAGCACATTGTTCTCTCTTCCTATTACTAAGTTGCAATTTACATTGATTTATTTGTCCGGAGCTGCCGGGATCCGTCTGGATTGTTGCTATGGTGTGTAGGAAACATAAACACGGCTCACATCAGCCGTCAATGGATGGGGCCGGTCAGGAAAAATGACCAGGAGGGCCGCAAGTGTACGACTAGTGATAGAGGAGCGCTATCTACATGTACATACTCCATGTGTACATCCAGCATATAGATCTTACTTTAACTCCCAGTAAAGCTGTAAATATTAAAGTGACACTAAACTATTTCACCAGAAAATAATCGTCACGCATTGTTTTTAACCACTTGCCAACCGGGACAAAGAGAACTGTATTTCTAATAAAATTTATGTATTTTTTCTACTATATTGATTTGTGACATTTATCTAAGTGCCATTAAAGTCCTATCCCAAGGGGAACCCCTCTTTTTCTATATTCATACATTTGGATGTTGGCATCGTGAAACAATCACTGATGCCCTTTCAAAGACCATAGATAAATGACATCATTGCTTAGAAGTGGAATACCGAGGTTATGGCTGCAGCAATATGCCGATGGTATTGTTTTTTTTTCAGCCAGCGATTCTCTAACTGATCAAAGTGGTCCTTACGGCGTCTTCGGCACTGGATCACTTTTAGAGGCGTCGGGAGGGGTCGTCCCCTCCCACTGTTTCCCGGTAGTTCTCATCTGGATGACAGGTAGCCCCGAGAAACGATCCGGCGGTTGCTTCGGCTGGTAACAGAGATGAGCAGAGGAAAGATGAGGCCCCCGCTCATCTCTATGGTCTAGGACAGTGGTCTCCAAACTGCGGCCCTTTGCTTCCCTTTATCCGGCTCTTGGGGCACTTCTCCTCCAACTGATACAAGACACTACTCCTCCCACTGACACTAACAATGGGGCAATATTCCTGATACCAACATTAACAACGAGGCACTATTTCTCCCATTGACACCAATGGTGGGGCACTATTCCTCAAACTGACACCAACGATGGGGCACTATTCCTCCCACTGAGACCAATGATAGGGCACTATTTCTCCCACTGACACCAGTGATAGGGCACTATTCCTCCCACTGAGACCAATGATAGGGCACTATTCCTCCCACTGAGACCAATGATAGGGCACTATTCCTCCCACTGAGACCAATGATAGGGCACTATTTCTCCCACTGACACCAGTGATAGGGCACTAATCCTCCCACTGAGACCAATGATAGGGCACTATTCCTCCCACTGAGACCAATGATAGGGCACTATTTCTCCCACTGACACCAGTGATAGGGCACTATTCCTCCCACTGAGACCAATGATAGGGCACTATTCCTCCAACTGAGACCAATGATAGGGCACTATTTCTCCCACTGACACCAGTGATAGGGCACTATTCCCCCCCCTATTACCAAAGATGCATTGTGCCAAATGCCAGGATAATTTCTACTCCCAATGGCCACAGTCCAGGTCCCGTAAAGTCTGGAGGACAATAAACTGGCCCTTTGTTTAGAGAGTTCGGAGACCCCTGGTCTAGGAGGACCAGAGCGTCATGACGTCACGTCTAGTTCCAGCCCAATGTAAACAAAGCCATTTTTTCTTAACACACTAGATCAATGTTTTTTGGGTTTTTTTTAAATCTAATTCTTTAGATTGTAGAGGAGAGATTTTAGATGTTGAAAGAAAACCTGTTACTGCTTATTTCTATCACTAAGGATGTTTACAATCTCGTGATAGGAATAAAAGTGATCAAAAACTTTTTTTTTTTAAAGGGAAAGTGTAAAAATAAAAAAAAGTAATAAAAATAAATAAATGTTTTAAAGCACCCCGCCCCCCTCCCCCGTGCTTGCGTGAAGTGGTGAACACATACGTAGGTCACACCCATATACATGTAAACGATGTTCAAACCACACATGTGAGGTATCGCCGCAAACATCACAGCAAGAGTAATCATTCTAACACTAGACCTAATCTGTAACTCTAAACTGGTAATCTTTAGAAATGTTTAAAGCGTCGCCTATGGAGATTTTTAAGTACTGTAGTTTGCCGCCATTCCATGAGTGCAATTTCAAAGCATGACATGTTAAGTATCTATTTACTCAGCATAACATCATCTTTTATATTTTATTTAAAAATTGGGTTATATATTGTGGGTTTTTATATATATATATATATATATATATATATATATATATATATATATATATATATATATATATATATATATATATATATATATATATATATATATATATATATATATATGTTTGGGGTTCTAAGTAATTTTCAAGCAAAAAAACACAGATTTTTACGTATATATGAGGGAAGTGTCAGAATTGGCCCAGTTGGTAAGTAGTTAAAAAATGTTTTAACAAACTTTATTGAAATGTCACATAGTGTCCTATTGGCTGCAGCGCGGTGCAAGGCAATGAATTGCCTCACACTGGTACAGACCTTTTTTTCATTGCACGCCACCACAACACTAGGTAAGAGAAAAGACATTTTGCCTTGTCTTGTGGTGGAACTGCACTGGAATAGCCACCCAACGCAACCCTACTGCACCTGGTGTGAATCTAACCTAAGGGTGTGTGAAGGGAGAGGTGACGGGCAATGACGGCTCTCATGGAAGTACAGGCAAAGGTACCAGCATTTCAAATAATATTTGCTAGAAAGAGTTTAAGAGTTGTTACTATTTAGTTACTTATCATAATGAGGATTACAGAGCATGACCATCTGATCATGTCATTTAAAGGGATAGTTCACCTTTACCACAAAACTATCTATGAAGGATAAGGGGCATCTGTAGATAAAAACAAACTATGCAGCTCTGACTTAAGTTGAGTGAAGCTCTTGCTATAGGTGTAGGCCATTTACATATCTTATAAATCCTGTAGGAATACTTTCAGGACGTTGCTAAGGACTCCCAGGACGTTGCTAAGTGAGGCCCAGTCATCACTGCTCACCTCCACCAGTACAGGAGTGAGTTCTCAAATGCTGAGCTCAGAGCTACTGCATCAGGGGAGAGAAAGGACATGTGAGGGGGTTTGAATCAGAGTAAGAGCTCACTCCTGTGATGGTGGAGGTGAGTAGTAATGACTAGGCCTCACTTAGCAACATCCTGGGAGTACTTAGCAACGTCCTGGGAGTATTCCAGTCAGGCCTCATAAGGTATGTAAATGGACGACACCTATAGCAAGGGCATTATTCATCTTTAGTCAGAGCTGAATTGTTTGTTTTAATCTGCAAACACCCAGGGTCACCCACGGAACAAATTTGGAAGCAAAACTTGCATAGTTTATGGCCAAGTTGATGGAGCTCTGTTGTATGACTGATGTTTTGATTATTCTTGGAGTAATAGAGAATGAGTGCTACTGCCAAGCATTTGAATTGCTGCGGCTGAATTCCTGTATACTCACTTCAGCTGGTTATGAACCCAGGATCAGCGACAGGACCGCAGTGGCAGATTTCGATCACGCAGTAGCACAATCGATCAGTGTTTATCGTTGCAGAGTCTTAAATCATATTTGTGGCAAATTGCCTACGGTTTAATGCTTTCTCTGCAAAGTTCAACATTGTGATTCTTTATAAAAAAATGTATTGACAATTCTATATTTGAGGAAGAATGGCAAAATGAAACCATGTGTCGTGTTGGATCATTCAGTTTTTTTAAGATTACATTTGCTCTGAAATGAGATCTGTAGAATGATTTTCATAGACATTGTACATCTAAAACCTCACAGACAGCCGGGGATTCCTGTAGTCCTGTGCCGCTTGTCCTGAGCTGCGAGGAAGCTATTTCCACTATGTATGACTCTTTGCTGACGTGTGCTCACTGAACAATGTCATCAAATTTCCTGTTTTTTGGCCTTTGGAAAGCTACTCTCCTATTTGCTGCTGAGTGGAGATCCATGAAGCCGGATACACACAACAGGCAGGATGTAAGGTTAATGCAGCAGACTTAAGTAAATACGGTTCGTGTTCTGATAAATTATGGTTGTCTGTTTTCCCCTCATGGTAAAAATTGCCTAAAAATGTTCCCTGTGATCAGTAAAAACACATAGAACGATCCGTCCTGAATGTATACGCGGATTATGAGATCCAAGATTTACAAAATAAGGTTTAGAAGGGATTTCCCATACTTGCTGTTCTACCGGCATCTATTACTTTTGTCATTCAAGAAGTATACATTATTTTATGATTGTTTTTGTGAAGAAACAAGAATCTAATATTGTGTTTACTGAGTAGTCTATACCAGTGCTTCTCAACCTTTCTTCAGTCAAGGCAACCTTTAAACTTCCATACAATCTCGAGGCACCTACTGTATTTATTGGCATTTTTTCACCATAAAAATCGAGTGCAAATAGCGTGTGTGTGTTATATGCCAATACTTCAATTTTAGGTGCCTTGGAGGGGACAGGGAGGGGGGCGGGACGAGCGCCGTCAGATTACATACAGTGAGAATCTCCTGTTTTTTTGGCGACCTCTGTCTCCTCGTCCGTCATTGGACCACTGTTCTGTCTATCATAGGAGATTCTCACTGTATGTAATCTGTCGGCGCTTGTCCCGCCCCCCTCCCTGTCCCCTCTAGGCTGCAGATGGGCATCGATCAGGCTGCACTGATGGCAATGGTGAGGCTGCTGCATTGATGGCAATGGTGAGGCTGCATTGATGTGGACTGATGAGGCTGCATCGATGACACTTGTGAGGCTGCAGATGGGTATTGATCAGGCTGCACTGATGGCCCTTATTTTGCTTTAAAGTTCTTTATGTAAATTTTTTTTTTCCTGAAACTTCCCGCTTAAAATGAATGTGCGTGTTATACGCCAATAAATACGGTAATTCTAACTTTTAAAAAAACAAAACAAACCGTTTTTCATAATGTAGCAAAATCCACATGCGCAGGACACCCAGCATTCTTCCAAAGCAAATACACCTTTGCACACTGGTACTGATTAGTATTCCAATGTTTCTCTTCTCCTTCAGTTTCTCTCCCTCCCTCTGCTAATATAACCCTGGTGCTGAAGGGGAGGGGCAGGTGTCCAACGTCCTTCTTATTATCCAATGACATCATTGGATGTTAGGACATTGGCGGCTAGAAGGTTGTAATGGTGCACAATGAAAACCTGTGGCTTTGTGTAACTGATAGGCAGGCTTGTTCCACCTGCTGACTTGTATACAGTTTTTGGGCAATTTCTAGGTATTTTGCCAAGGCACCCCTGAAGGCACCCCAGGGTGCCTGGGCACCCTGGTTGAAAAAGTCTGGTCTATACCAGGTTTTCTTTACCTTTTTTTTCCCAGAGGAACCCTTGGATTCATTTTCAGATCTCAGTGAACCCCTTAAAGTGGAGTTCCAGCCTCAGCTGCGCTTACTGAATGGGCCCGTCATCTTCTGGGACACACACAGGTCCCAGTATGCAGTGGGGGGGGCAATGCAAATGCCGAGATGACTTAACTGGCCATGGCAAGGTTAGGACAGGAGTCCTACTTGAAAACGAAAAAAAAAAATAAAAAGGTACAAAACGGCACAAAAAAAATAGGATATCCAAAAACAGGGGTGGGGGGGGGGGGGGGGGGTGATTGAGTGATTAAGACCTGGTTTCAATTTGGCCTGGAACTCTGCTTTAAATTGGAGGTCAGTGGGAAGAATATCTCTTTTACAGTGGTGATCAGAACATCAGTAAAAAAAAGATGATTGGTGTAATGCTGCGATGGACTGAAGTGGTAGAATTGGGCCTTGTGCACACTGAGCGTTGAAAATGCTGCTTTTAGGGGATTCTGTTGTTTTTTGTTTTTTTCTACCTCTACAGATCCCTCCATGTTAACCTATATGTCCATGCACACATAGGCACTTAGAGGCAGAAAAGACCCTATAGCCAGTTCAGGAGCAGCAGCGTTTTTGCTTGTAAATGCATCTACATAAGTGTTAACATTAAACGCTTCAAGCGCATGAGCTCTTATTCATTTCAATGGGCAGAATAAATTACGATTCTGTTCAATGAACTGAATTACTGGCCAAGCACTTGACGCATCTAACCACGTCCGGATGCGTTTACAAGCGTCAAGCGTTTTTTTCGGCCAAAATGCTGCTGCCAGGAGGAAGAGCATTTAGGAAACCTGGCCAAATGCCCTGTGTGCATGGGACCTTGTAATACACTAAACACCTTCTTTCTTTCTTATCATTGGAAAGAGGGAAGAACCGGGAAGGCATCGGTCAGGTTGCAACATTTCCCACTGGGAATCCCCATCAGCAGAAACACACTTCTAATGGTCGGAACTGCTCATTTATTGCCCACTTTAAATGGCTCAAGTGTCATATGGGGGGTGGGGATGGGCCATTTAGTTACGTATTTAGATTCAGGTTATTGAGTTACAGCTTTCAAGATCCTGCGATATTAAACTTCCCGGCAATAATTATGTTCAAAGACTTTGATATTTTAATTCTTTTACTGGATATTAGATGGTGTCTTTGTTCTCATGTGATTTTCAGGGCAGACAGCTGCTAACATGTTTCATTTATAAAAGTATCCTAAATAAGAACAGTCCAGTGGAGTGTTGTGGATTTTTTATTATTATTATACAGGATTTATATAGTGCCAACCGATTTATATAGTGCGCAGCAGTTTAGAAAATAAAAGTAGACAGTACAATCACTATACAATTCAATACAAGAGGGATGAGAGGGCTCGTGAGAAGAGCTTACAATCTAAAGGAAGGATCAAGTGATACAAGAGTAATAACTGTGAGGGATGAGCTGAAGAAAATAAAAGCAGTTTCTTTGGGGGTGGTTGGATAGGTCTCCCTAAACAGGTGAGTTTTTAGGGCTCGTTTAACCACTTAATTACTGGGCCATAGCTGAAAGACGGCTATAGCGCAGCTCTCTTGTTCTGGGATGGCGTCCATGGACATCCTCCTAGAACGTGCCCCTGGGGTGCACATCGGGCGTGCTTTGTGATCACTGTGTCCTTTGAACACAGCTGATCACAGATCGAGGTAAAGGGCCAATCACAGCGGCCCTTTACCATGTGATCAGCTGTGTCCAATCACAGCTGATCACATGTAAACTAACTTGTTGATTATTGGCATTCCTTTCCTCTTGCTCTGTCACTGTGTGATGAAAGGAGAGCCGATTAGCAGCATTTTTACACTGATAATCAAGGCACTGATCATCAGCGCAGCCCCATCAGTGTCAATCAGTGCAGCTTATCTGTGCCGCCTCATCAGTGCAGCTTTGTCAGTGTCTCCTCATCAGTGCCCATCAGTGCAACTTATCAGTGTCCATTAGTGCCCCCTAATCAGTGCACATCAGTGCAGCCTCCCCAGTGCCCATCAGTGCAGCTTCATCCCCACACATCAGTGAAGAAGAAAAATTTGCGGGAGGCAATGGTGCCACTGCTGTGTCTTAGCCAATCAGGAGGAGAGTGGCTTAGACATTCGTGGACATCGCTGAAGAGAGATTGGGCTCAGGTAAGTAATAAGGGGGTGGCTGTTACACGTTTTTTTTTTATCCTAATGCCTAGAATGCATTAAGATAAAAAAACCTGCCTTTACAACTTCTTTAACAAAAAATAAAAACCCATGGTGATTAAATACCACTAAAAGAAAGCTTTATCTGTTTCAAACAATTATAAAAAATGTCATATGGGTAGAGTGCTACATGACCGCGCAATTGTCATTCAAAGTGTGACAGTGCTGAAAACTGAAAAATCAGCCTGGGCAGGAAGGGAGTGAAGGTGCCCAGTATTGAAGTAGTTAAAGTTGGACAGAGCAGGGGGCATCTGAACAGATAGAGGAGAGGAGTTCCAGAGGATGGGAGATGCTTTGGAGAAATCCTGAAGGCGAGCATGGGAGGAGATAAGGCTACACAGACAGTTCTTATTTGGATCATTTGTGACAGTAAATGTCTTTTTTATGATAATTGGATCCGATAATAAATTAGTACGTCATGAAAACAGGGTGAAAACTAAAAAAAATCATGAAAACAGGATGCACTTTAATTTCTTTCAATAGGAAACCATTGATTTGGAACAAGGGTGGAGGATGTATTGTGAATGTACATTTTATTTTTTATCTGACCCTCATGGACCCCCTGAAACCTGTCCCTGGACCCCAGGTTAAGAACCCCTGGCCTAGAGCAAAATTACTAGCACAACCCCACTGCAAGGGATCATTTCTTTTGTTGCCCGGAGTTACACTTTAATAGCCTTGTAATTCTCTAACAGGAAGTCAGATCTCAACTATAATAAGAAGAATTTGGAGGTTTGGAGACGGCTGAGATCAATAGAAGGGAATTTTGAGTTCACAATACATACTTGAATAGAATTTTTTCTCTTTTTTAAACCAGAGTTTAGAGTCACTTTAAATGCTGAGTGGCCCCATTAAAGAAATGTGGTGTACACAAAGTCCATTGTAACTCTTCTTCTCGGAGGATTGAGGAATGCTCAGGATCACATTGGTTGTGTATTGCTTGTTCTGAATAAGATCTCCTACTGTATATTTCCCATTTGGAGTATCATTGCATGAGGCTTGTTTATGAGGAAGCGGAGCTCTGCGGGGAGTAGGGAGTCTATGGAGAATTCTGTTTCCATAGTTACTGGATCTTCTGTAACAGAATAAGAGGAAGATATCAGGAGGGGGAGGGTTTTGTTTACTACCAGAAATCACATAATGTGTCATATTGATAACAGCAACAAGCTACTCTTGCGAAGCTACCCAGTGACGGAGGGAGGTCAGGGATCCTCGGTGAACTTTAAGAGGTTATCGTTTACTCCCATTCTCGTATCTGACATGTGTGGTGCTTTTATTAACTGTCTACAGGTTTATAATATAGTAGTTTTCTGCAGGTTATTACAGTATTCCAATACTGGAGCATGCATTGCTGAGGACCATTGACTCCTTGGGTTGGCCAGCTAGCCAGCGGGTCAAAGACTCCATAGAAATGATCTTCTATCTTTGTGAAGTTTTTGACCCACTGGATAAATGCTATCTAGTTTAGCTATCTAGTCTAGTTTCCCTATGGGCTCATTCACATGTGTGGCTATGGACACGAGGGCGTTTGGCAGGTCGTGAAGAGACAATGGGGTGGATTTTCTAAAAGGCAAATAGGCTGTACACTTTGCAGGTGCAGTTGCTCCAGAGATTAGTAAATGAGGCAAAGATTCACTTTGCAAAGAATACCCAATCACATGCAAGGAAAATGAAAAAAAACTGCATTTTTGCTTGCACATTATTAGATGATGGATGTCTCGTTTGGCGGTGGTACTTCTTTCTAAATGCAATGTGCCGTTTATCCATTCACTGCTGCTGCCACAAAGCAAATCATTGTGGCCGTAGCATGGGTATAGTCCTGAGCATCTGCATTGCTATGTTTAGGTGGGCAGTTGGGGGGTGGAATAAGCCACAGCTCAATCACCAACACCCCCCCCCCCTTAGCCCTCAAATGTTCATGTAAAGGACCCCTATGGGATAAATTAGAGAATCTATCCGAACTGTAATTTCTTCTTGTCCGTATTCACATAAACAGGAATGTTTGGCTGAGCCAGAAAGTTCTTGTTTATGGACCTATGGCTGATGATGGCGTCCCGGGGCAGTCAGGTCATACCTGTACGTCTGACCTTCCTCTCAAGTCTGTGGGTAGCTTTATTCTCACTACGTATGAAAGATTTTTTCATGACTGTCACTAAAAACAAAAAACACAGCTTCAACTATAATGTCCCGGGACCTCAGGCTAAAGTAGTGTTTCTCAAGTAGGGTGCCATGACACCCTGGAGTCCTATCTGGGTTCCCACATGGGAGCCAGTTTGCCCTGGGTCAGAATTATGAGTTGCTATGGTGTGGTTGGGCCAGTCACCAGCACCACAACAAGCAGTGACACTCTAGGTCCAGGCTTCATGGCGTTATTCCTTGCCATGGCAAGGCATGACTTTAATACAGGGCAAGCGGCATGCAAGGCCATCACCAGCATTCAGGAGAAGATGGAACTCCTCCAGACCTCTTCCACCTCCTACCCTTTGTCACGCTGCTGGAGCAAACATATTGGGGTTCTCTATTATTGAGGGACTGTGCGATTGGGGGCCTCTGTGAATGTAGGCCTTTGTCACTAGGTAACTCTGATATGATTGGGGGGCCTCTGACATGATGGGGGGCCTCTGATGTAAAGTTAACCTAACCTAGGCTGTTGTGTGCATTGGCCCAGACTCAGGTTTTCCGTTGATAAAAAAATATAGATGGTTTTTACATTTTAGACTGGGTGCCTCAAGATTTTGCATGCATTTAAAGGGTGCCGTGACTGGAAAAAGAATTGAGAAATGTTGAGCTAAAGCATCCTCCTAAAGCCCTGCTTTTACAGCCACGTTCACTTCTGGGTAGTGTAGAAGCTTTTCTTTCCTATCAGTTTAAATCAAGATCTGAATAAAAGCAAGCAAATCTATCATTACAATTGTAAAAGCTCTGCTAAAGCATGTGTCATAGAAGAAGAGGTCTTTTGTGAAAGCTGTCCTTAAGTATGATTATGCACACCCAATTCATTCATTGAGATGGCAATAACTGCCATGATCTGGTGTCAATCAGCAATAAAATAAGTAAAAAAGCTACATGGAAAAAATCACATTAAAGTGTTACTAAACCCACAACAGTAAAATCAATCTGTATATGCAGTAAAGCATATTGTTATACTCACTGTTGAACCTAAGGGGTTAATCCTCCATATTGTGTAAAAGGGCTGTTTGATCCTGTCTTTTCTGATCCTCCCCGCGTTCCACTGTCCCCCAATAATTTCCTGATAACACAGAGTTTATGGAGTCAGGCTGCACATGCTCAGTTTGGTGTGTATTGCCAGAGAGGTTTTTTGTTTTGGGAGAGTGCATGTGATCAGCACAGGGCCCATCAGCACTGTCCAGACAGAGGGTCAGGGGTCTTGCAGTCTCATAGGACAGTCAGAAAACCCCTCCTACAAGCTTTAACTAGTGCTTGGCTGGACACTGATAGAAGTCACAAGACTACTATAACTGCTGATGAGAAAAGGTATTTAGCAGTTTATATTTACTAAATTAATTGCATTTCCATGTTCTGTGTACTGTGGGAAACCAGATATAGTGAATGCAGGGTCCTGGGTTTAGTAACACTTTAAGCTGGAAATAATTTGCATTGGGGGTGTTAGATATTAAACAACCCTCATGGTTGTTTCTAAAATAATGAATTATGAAGACAAGGCAACTTTGTTTCACATTTCCATGAAATAGAATCTTACATGCCTGAATACTTGCATACTGTAAGTAATATTGAAACAAGACTAAACATAATCATTGTCAGTTCTGGATTTTGCCGGAGCCAAGGTCAAGCGCAAATGGTAGTTTTATCTCCTGTCGGGCATGATAACAAACTCTGTTCCAACAGATGATGTACATGGCAATTTGTACTGATAGAAAAAGTTTTTTATGTGAGTTATGCTATTGTAACTAGTAATGTGAGAGCAATATTGCAAACGTATACTTGACAGGATGACGGCTTAGGTCCTTTAGTGTTTGGCACAAGGGCCCTCAGGCATCCAGAGCAGGAACTTAAAGCGGAGCTCCACCCAAAAGGGGAAGCTCCACTTGTCGGCCCCCTTCCCCCCTTCTGCTGCCACATTTGCTACTTTTGGGGGGGGAAGGGGGAGCTGTTTTTTTTTGGGGGGGGGGGGGGGCGCAAGTATCTGGCTTTGAAAGATATCCGCTCCCATTTCTGCTTGGTTCGCCCAGGTAATCTAAGTGGAAGTTCTCTCCCCCTCCCAAAGTCTTCTGGGACATGTTACAGGTCCCAGAAAACTACGGGGTCATTCACAATGTGTAGCGCAAGGGGCACCCAGCTGTGAGGCCGCAGTCTGTCACAGCCGGGTGATCACTGTTCAGATGGTCCCGGCGCCCACTCAGGTGAGCACAGCGCTGGATCTTGGTACAGGTGAGTGTCTGTTTATTAAAAGTCAGCAGCTAGCTGACTTTAGAAAAACAACTGGGGCTTTAGTTTAACGCGAAAAAAATCCTTTCTAATGCCTCCTCCAAATATTGAAATTCTTTTTTTTTGCTGCTGTGATCTGACTTTCTATTACATTCCTTCTCCATGGTCCCACTGTATAGAGGAACATAGCCACCCTCTTTTGCTCACTCCCAAGATGGACTACGAACTATGGCATTTGTAGTGTGCATAGAGCAGGACACATGACTAACCAACCAACTAATGTGCACTGCTCGTTCCAAAAAAAGTCAGCGGGGCTGGTCGCTGTACGTGTCCCTCCTGGGCACACCATGAGGATGCACTAATGCTAGATGGCCCCATGTGACCACGACACACCATCTGCCTGGAGTTTGCATGTTCTCCCTGTGCCTGCATGGGTTTCCTCCAGGTACTCCGGTTTCCTCCCACACTCTAAAGACATGCTGGTAAATTAATTGGCTCCTGTCTAAATTGTCCCTAGTATGTATGAATGTGTGTTAGGGACCTTAGATTGTAAGCTCCTTGAGGGTAGGGACTAATGTGACTGTACAATGTATAAGTAAAGCGCTGCGTAAATTGACGGCGCTATATAAGTACCTGAAATAAATAAAATAAATAAATGTGCAAGAGGCCTAAATAATGCATTTGGTGCTGTATCCCAAAAATAAAATATTTCGAACTTCAACTTTCATTTTGCCATGTAGATGTACATATTGGCTCATATAGTAAAGAAAATATGCAGAACGCAGTAACTTATAGCAACTTGTCAGTAATAATAGCAAGGAGGCTTTACTAGCTCTAGTTAGAGGAATAGCAATTGGTTACTGTACTTTGTACCTCCATTATAAATAGAGCTATCTGTGCCTTTGTGTATCTATTCCTCAGCAGTGATCAAACAATTCCTCTAACTGCGGCTACGGATTATACTTTCCCAAATGCTAGCACAATGGGTGAGTAATTTGTTTGCTCACAAATGGCTCTTAATGTGTCAATGGGTTTTTGCAGGTTGCAATAAAATCTTAGCAGCCATCCACATTTTCACTTGTTGTATCAAAACAAAACACTTCATAATATATTCATGATTTTTTGATTAGGCGTTGCAGCCACAGAAGCAAATACTGGAAATGCAGAGAAAACAAATCTTAAAATCTGCAAACATCCATCTGCAAGAGGTTCTAATTTTGAGTTTACAGCGCTGTTGTCTGGATAACCCAACAGTACTGTGTATTGTAATGTATGTATTTCTATATGAAGGTTTGAGGATGTACAGTAAATATCATGTTCTTTTTCTCATAGGCAGCTGTAACAGAAGTGCAGTTTGGTCCAATGAGACTCCACCAAGATCAACTTCAGGTATGGCCGTGCAATGCTATGTCAGAGTTCTTTTAATTAGTGCTGTAACGGAACTAACGTTTTAATTTTTTTTGTTCATTTTGGGTAGAGTAAGAGAGGATTATTACCCCTGTCAGTTTTTTCTGAAGCCATCTATGTCTCATTTTACAGATTTCCCCTTGCTTCCTGTCTCATAGCCCCAACAGGAAGTGAGAGTAAATCCCTCAAAAAGAAGGAAATCTTTGGCTGTCACCAGGGTCACCATAATATAGCATACCCTTGGGAAATTGTCCCTATTCCTTTTTTTTGGTGGCAGCCCAGAATTTTGGATTTTTTTTCACTTTCTTGTTTATAATAGTTACCAGTAGGGATAAGCTTGGGTTCAGTCCAAACCGGGTTCCTTTCCGCACCCAGAAGTATGCTGTCATTGCTGGGCCAGCGAGCTGTAAGCAGGAGATTCTCTGCCCCGAAGCTGCACATATACAAAAGGGCCAGGGGTGCTCGTGACATCATTGGCCTAATGTGGCCACATGGAAGTGCAGTATGTAAAATAGAAAAACAAACATACCTTCTCACCTAGGTGGCTGTAGCATTGGTCAAATGCTGCAGCTGTTCCCCACTGGCTCCAAAACCGAGAACCCAGTGATCACATGGCCCCTGATTGCTCAGTTCTTAGTCAGCTCTGAGCAGTCACTGTCTCTCTGCTCTGCCCCTCCAGTGTTCACCAGAGCACCGTGCTATGGATGGCATGGAAGTGGCTGGCTGAGGATCTCAGTGGCTCGCTGAGAGGCCAAGCCATCTGCCGATCAAGTATCTGGGTGGATCCTGACATTGTTGGTGGATCCTGACATTGTTGTCAGGATATATCGAGAGACCAGAGTGGATCTGTGATGTCTGCCAACAGCAGGCTTTAGACCACCATTGGCTGAACATGGGTCACAGGAGTGCAGAAATAAGTACACTCCTGTGACTAAAAAGCTTTGACCATACTTCTTTTTTAAGTCAATGACATTGACCGAATATGACCATGTGCCCATATAAGGGTTAATGATGTCACAAGCATCCCTGTCCCTTTGTGTACCCCAGCTCATTGACCCTGCAATGACAGCTAACTTCCAGGTTCAAATAAACTTGGGTTCAAACTGAATTCAAGCCTGTACCTAAGCTCATTGATAGTTACCCGGACAAATAAAGAGGGGGATCTCCCTAACAGGGACACAGACAACAATAAAAACCCGATTATTGGATCTAATCCCTCTCCACTCTGTCCAAAACGAAAAAAAAGTTAACTGTCTATGTTGCATCTGTTGCGTTGTGGCCACCATATCCCAGACCTCCTTGTCCAAACTGCCCATTAAATTGAAGTTGGAAAGTGACAATTTGAATCTTCTTACTTTGGGACAATATAGACAGTTTTTTTCAAGTCAGCATGCAAATGTGAGTAACTGAGTTTGAGAAAAATGTCAAATTGTTTATCCCATGTAAGTATATTCCTGTAAGAATGTGTATACAAATGATTATAAATGCTGTGCAAGTAACCAAACTTTAAAGGCCATTATGTTTCTCCAAAAACAATTAGTAAGAAAGTGGCTATCAGAATCATGTGCACTCTTTTTTGCTGTAATCTCCCACTTGTGAATAAGTGAATACCTCCTCTATTAACACCATCGCAACATGTGTGTTTGTGAATCTGCTCACCTTGGTACAGACCTCCAGATTATAAGAGATCAAAACGGGCACAATTGTATATCTGATAAGATGATGGTCTACATCACTTAAAGTTAAAATATAAGTTAACATTCATAGAAGTCCGAACAGTAACATTTTCTTCCAGCAGAGGTCCGAATTGCATGTTTGTGCGATGTCTCAGATCCTTTCTATCACAGTCCACTCATTTTATATCACAATCCCATTTTCACATCAGTGTCCTCAGTCCCCCGCACATCAGTTTCCCCTTCACATTAGTGTCCACTGCCCCTTCACATCTGCCACCCCCTTCAAATCACCCCCCCCCCCCAAACACACAGCACTGCCTCATTCATGTCACTCCCTGCCTCCCCTCCACAGCCATGTCCTCCTGCCTTTCTTACACAGAGCGGAGAGCAGCCGGGAAGTACAGCAGCATTGGATGGAGGGCGGGAGCAGGGGGCTGTCGAGGTTAACTTTTCCTATTAACAAGCTAGTGATTGGTTGCTAGTGTCTTAGCAACCAGGGGCAGACTGACAACTCATGGGGCCCCCGGACAATAGGAGATTATGGGGCCCCCGGGCAATAGGAGAAGATTATGGAGCCCCCCGGGCAATAGGAGATTATGGGGCCCCCAGGCAATAAGAGATTATGGGGCCCCCAGGCAATAGATAATGGGGCCACACAGTATACACACACACACACATACAGTATACACATACAGACACACAATATACACACACAGTATACACACACAGAATACACATACACACACTGAAAAGGTACTGGAGAGGCGGGGCAGCTATAATCTTGGGATTTTTTTAAAAAACACAGATTTTTACATACTGTCCCTGGTTTTATTGAGGCTGGCAACCCTGATGGGGCCCCTTGGTGGCATGGGGCCCTCGGGCAGTGCCCGAGTGTCAGAATGGTCAGTCCACCCCTGACTGCAACCAATCACCTGATAGTTAATCTGGAAAGTTAACTCTTGCAGCTTGCACTCCAGCCCCTGCCCTCCATCCAGTGCGGCTGTGCCTCCCGCTCTCTCATTGCTATCCCCTGCCTCCCGATCTCTGCCCTGCTTTAAAAACGACAACAGTGGAGGCCAGGGGGAGGAAGGCTCCTAAATGGCGCGACTGCGGGGCCAGATGGGACATCGGCTCAGTCCGTATGCGGCTTGCAGTCCACCATTTAGTTATGCCTGGTCTACACTTTTAATCCCAAGGTTATTAGGAACACTGATTAACTACCATCTATAAGTCTCACTCCAATGTGTATCATATGCCCCTCAAAGCAATAAAGTCAGATCTAATGCTTTCCATTTAAAAACCTTTTATTAACAAAAGATAAGCAGCCCAATATACTCACATTTAAAAAACAATCAGCCGATATATAAGTGATTAAACATAGCCACTTCCCTGGAGATCGGGAAAACACAGGCCGAAAAATAGATACCAGAAACACTACTAGCAGTTCTGATGCTGAGCGACTGTGCTATTGAACGTGATGGCGTCATTTGGTAGGCTCTGCCCTTTACCAGGCCTATTGAGTGAAATCACATTCAAAAGATGCAATTATTTCCGTGCTGAAAAAAAACATCTTTTTCAACATAAAGATATAAAACGTGAGTGATATAACTGTCAGAAATTCAAATAAAATGTTATTTTTATTTTTTTACAAGAAATAAAATTAACACAAAACAATTATGGTTTCCAATTTACATACATCAGATATATTTTCGAATGCGTACGTTTGTGAATATTTAACATGAATGAGTGCAGTTCAGATGGAAACATATAAATTGCGTAGCGTAGGAATGGCTATATTTCATGCTGGGGGATGAGATGGAACAAGAGGTCAGTTGATGACATGGGTAAGCTTAGAAGAACCGAGACAGTATAGAAAGACAAGTAGATGTTTGGCAGGCTTGGTGGAAACATCATCAATGAAAGACGTCTAGGAATAAACTAGAAGACATATCCTGAGAATGGATTATACACCACAAATAACTCGGGATGGGAAAATTGTGGATTTCTAACTATTCTTATGTGCATTTGAATATTTATTGAGAAAAACAGTGCTCTGCAGATATTGTGAAACTACAGGAACGGCCAGTGTATTTAATATCACATAATTACATGCGTTGGTAGAACTACAGACTAACATTTTGTTTATGACTTTGAGATAATGTATTCTTTTTTAAGCTTGTATGTGTTTATTAAAGTTGGCATCAGACATGCTATGGAACAAGAGCCCATTTTCGAAGTATATATAAGACATCATATTAGTTACAATCATTTAACATGGTTTCCGTTGATTACGACACGTATGTATGTTAAACCAACCATTTTATTTTTCATGTTCCTTGTTATTCTTATGCAAGTAAAATATGTAAACATAAAAGTACAGAATATAACAAAGGAAAATCACATGTTCATACCAAAAATTCTTAAGCCATATGTCTTGCATATCTCTGACACCGAGTGTGACCAAGACGTGATGGAGGCCACCCAGAAACTCCCTAATCGCCAAGGATCAGGATGAATTTCAGGTGTCCCCCATTTATTTATCTGTCTGTCCTACTAAAATTACAGGACTAGGGTTCATAGACTATGCTTAACAGTGCAGGACAACAAGACTCAATCCACAGAATATTAATAGCATTGTTCACAGTCTATGTACAGTATTGCAGTTCTGTATACACTGTTGAATGCTGCCATTTAGTCAAACCAGAAAGTATTCATATTTAATTGTTCTACCTGTTTATCAAACCATGTCAGGTAACTAGTGAAATCACAGTCACTTTCGGCGCTAAAAGGTCTTCTGAGGTAAGGGGTAAGAGGTATCAGGTATAATGGTGGTAAAAATAGTATAAATAGTATCCCAGGACTGGGTGAATGCTGCCTTCCTCAGATGGGGTATTTCGAAGGAAACTGCAAGAAAAACAGAAATGGAAGGTGTACAAGATAATTTAGTAATAAAAAATGCAATAATAAAAAAAATAATTTAGTACCCACTTTTATACAATTTTTTATTATTAAATTATCTTTGGTAATGCCCTAGGTGTGCGCGCCTTCCATTTCTGTTTTTCAACTAGTGAAATCAGTCAAATTCAAAAATTGTACAAAAGTCAGGAACAGTCCTGAGTTGTATTTCTATCAGGACATCTAGGCTTCAGGGGACTCTTATGTCGCATACACACGAGCGGACTTCTCATCGGACTGAACTCCGAAGGACTTTTCGACGGAGTTCCGACGGAGTTCAGATGAAACGGACTTGCCTGCACACGATCCCACCAAAGTCGGATCGTTTCAAACATGATGACATACGACCAGACTAGAAAAGGAAGTTCAATAGCCAGTAGCCAATAGCTGCCCTGGCGTCGTTTTCGGTTCATCAGACTAGCATACAGACAAACGTTTTTTCCAATAGGAATCGAGTCCGTCGGAAAGATTTGAAACATGTTCTATTTCTAAGGTCCGACAGATTTTTTGACAGAAAAGGTCCAATGAAGCCCACACACGATCGGAATGTCCGGCGGATTCGTTCCCTCTGACCTTTTCTGCCGGAAAGTCCGGTCGTGTGTACGCAGCATTAGGAACTTGTTTGTAGCTTCCTCATCTGTGTTTGAGAAAGCAAGGTATATTCAAAGACTTTGGCAACCAAGTTTCCTTATGGTGCAATATTTTGACAATATAACTTAAGCACAGTATTTTTGGTGCTATTGGTGCAAAAAAAAAAGTCCTACAAACAAAAACTATTGTTATTACATTAAAAAGTATTTTTGTGATTCAAAAATTCAATGTGAGACAACCAGTTTACGTCTTATCTACACTTTAACCTAATCCAAACTCAGCCTATCACTATAACTAAACCTAACCTAAAGCTTCACCCTAACCCCAGACCTAACCCTTAGCTAATTTAGTCCTCAAACTATTACTAAAGCCACCCTAAAGTTATTTCTAAAGCCCAAACTTTATTTTTTGCGGTGCATTTTGTGTGTGTTTTTTATGTCCTTTTAAAAACACTGTATATAGCGGGTTACTAATGAGCGGGCTGGGAAGCCAGCCGCCTGGCTTAACAACCTTAACAAACAATGAGTCATCAACTGTCAGCAAGTTCCCCTCTGACAGCTGAATGTACAAATAAGAATTGCCGGCTAAAAAATTTAAGGAAAAAAACGGCGTGGGGTCCCCCCCAATGCATACCAAGCCTTTGGGGTCTGGTAATGGATTTGGAGGGGAACCCCCCAAATCCATACCAGAACCTTATCCGAGTATGCAGCCTATCAGGTCAGGAAAGGGAGGGGACGAGCGAGTGCCCCTACTAATTCATACCAGGCTGCATGCCCTCAACATAGGGGGGTGCCAAAGTACCTTGTCCCTTGGGCTGTGGGTGTGGAGATCTGCAGGTGGGGGGGCTTATCAGAATCTGGAAGCCCCCTTTAGCAAGGGGGTCCCCAGATTCTGCAGACCCCTCAATGTGAATGAGTATGGCGTACATTGTACCCCTACTCATTCACAAAAAAGAGTGTCACATAGAAAAAGAAACACAAAGACAGTTTTTGACAATTCCTTTATTAAAAAGCAAAAAATAATGTCCCCCAATGTAGATCCTACATCAATCACGACGCCTGCCGCACTGCTGCACCCAAAATTAAAAAAAAAAAAACGCTCTACACTCGTTAAGGGGTGACCGCTGAATGCCTCCTCCGCCGGGTGACAGTTCTTAAATAGGTAAAGGGCGGGGCCACCTGGTGACCGCCCCCTTGTGACATCACCGATCCAGCATGCATCACATCAAAAACACAATCATCCCCGACCCTTTCCAAAAACGTACCGGCTGCAAAATGCATAGATGTGAATGTGTACCGTAGGAAACTATGTTAAATGGACTGTAGTGCGTTTCTGCAAAACAGAAAACGCACAAAAAAGTGCATAGGTAAGAACATTTGTTAGATTTTTTTTAAAAATCATTAATGCGGTCAAAATGCGTTTGTTTTCGATCACAGTGATGAGAAAATTCAAAGCAGCAGGATGGAAAATTTTTCTCGAAGGACTAAATTTCAAGGAGCGAATGTGGTTTTCATATGGGAAATTACATTCATTACAAAATAAAATGTTAAAAGCAAATGGAATTTTGCAGTACTTTCAAACGACATTCATCCAGTCATTAAGGTCTGCTGTGTAAAGCCAGCTAAACTAAATATCCTGCTAGTTTTCTGCCACCGTTTGGAGAAATATCTTTACTTCCTGTCCTATAGGCATAACTGTAGAAGAGAGTAAATCTCTCAAAAGTAAAAGAAATCCCTTCTGTCATGGTTTTCAGTGGAACAATCATTCTCATTGAAAGATTTTTCCTCTATTCTTGTTCCAGGGACAACTCAAAAGTTTGCATTTTCCCCAATTTCAGACAGATATAAAAAACTAAAAGAGGTTGTAAACCATCTCTATTCTATTGAAAGCTGAAAAAAAAGTTTGGGTTAGATACATTTTACATTAAAGTGGATGTAAACCCTCTCCTATACCACATGAAGTGAACAGCCTCAGATGATACACAGAGATGAAACAAATCATCCTACATATGTCTTACATGTATAGCTGCTGTCTTCAGCTTGCTATATTCTTTAGAATGCTATCATCGTGTTAGAATTTTTACTTCCTCGTCGTTCAGCAGTAGCAGTGTATTCTTGGCATACACTGTATGCCAGCTGATTGGAGGAAAGGCACCCCCCCCCACACACACACACACACACACACACACACACACACACACACACACACACACACAGGCAGAGGAAGGAAGATACTTTCAGAGCTGTGCTGTGACAAAACAAGTTCTCTGCTAATCTATTTATAGCACCCACCCCAACACAAATCTCAGGCTGCTTTTATCTCCCATCTCTGAGAACTTGTCAGAAGTTATCATGCTGATAACAGAGGAACGATGCAGCAGAAAGACACAAGACTTAGTGCTTTGGAGAGAGATAAGTAAACACTACAGATAGATGTGCCTAGGGCAAATTTCATTAATCGGGTTTACATCCACTTTAGATAAAGTGGTTCTAGAGGCTCAAGGTTTTTGACCTTAATGCATTCTGGGCATTAAGGTAAGAAAAACTTCTGTGCAACAGGATCCCCCCCTCCCTTTATACTTGCCTGAGCTCGATCTTGATTCAGTGCTGTGCCCCGTTGGCTCCCGCTGCTGTCAATCTAATCATGTGACGTGGGAGACCGGGGGAAGCAGCTTTCTATGGGGGCAGCTTTCTATGGGGGCATTCGCCGAAATAGGTAGAGCCAGGAGCACCAGCGGGGGACCCCAGAAGAGGAGGATCAGGACTGCTCTGTTCAAAACTATTGCACAGAGCAGGCAGGTATGAAATATTTTGTCATTTAAAAATATTTTTTTTTATGTTATGCATAAAGGTAAAAAAACTTCTGTGTGCAGCAGCCCCCCTAATATTTACCTGAGCCCCATCACGATCCAATGATGTGCACAAGAGCCTTGGCTCTCTAGGGACTCTCCCTCCTCATTGGCTGAGATTGCTGTCAATCACAGCCAGTGAGCCAATGAGGAGAGAGGGGGCGGGCCCGGGCCGTGACTCTATGTGTGAATGGACAGATAGAGCAGCGATTCGGGAGCTAGTCTGCAAACAGCTTTCTCTGGTGGCACTTGGCAAGAGGGAGGGGCCAGGAGCTCCGGCGGGGGACCCCAGAAGAGGAGGATCGGGGCTGCTCTGTTGAAAACCACTTCACAGATCTGGTAAGTATGACATGTTTGTTATTTGTTTTAAAAAAAACTGGACTTTAAAGGGGTTGTAAAGGTAAATTTTTTTTTTTTTTTTAAATAACAAACATGTTATACTTACCTTCACTGTGCAGCTCGTTCTGCACAGAGTGGCCCCGAACCTGGTCTTCTGAGGTCCCTCGGCGGCTGTTTCAGCTCCTTCCCGCAAGCATTAACCACCTTAATGCGAGCTCCCTCGCATGGTGGTTAGTGCTTGCGGGCGCGCTCCCGTGATACAGCCGGCGGCTATAGCCGCTCACTGAATCACTCGGCCCCGCCCCCCAGCGCGCCGCATCATTGGATGTGATTGACAGCAGCGCGAGCCAATGGCTGTGCTGCTTCCAATCCATCCACTGTAGCCAATCAGCGGCCAGGGTGGGCGGAGGAAGAGATGTCGGGAACGCGAAGCTGACTTTCGAGGCGTCAGGTAAGTAAAACGGGAGGGCTGGGGGCGGCGGTATTGTCAGAAGTTTTTTCACCTTAATGCATAGAATGCATTAAGGTGAAAAATTTTTTACCTTTACAACCCCTTTAATATCACTTTAGGCAGTATACTGTAGTTGGTCGCTAGCATATCCCAGCCAGTGGCTGAGCAATGAAGTGGTAGAAGCACACTTATGAGGTCATCTCTTTGCTTTTCCCTCCTGTAAGCCTGTTCAGGAATGAAGGCAGTACAGAGCAAGGTAATACAGCCAATGTTAAATCATGGGAAAAAAAAATATTTTTAGACATTTGCTATGTAGGAATAAATTACCTCTAATGATGGGTGCCTCGTCTGTGGATGGTGCTGTGTTTGGAGAAAATATCAGTTTCATTCTCCCCAGACACTACTGTAAGCCATGGACTTTCAACACTAAAATTGACAGTTCCGAAGGCCATACTGTGTTTTTTAGCCCTCTTTTTTTTACTGTCCCCATACGTAAACACTTTTTTCTCCTCTTCCATTGTTTGCTTTCTGCACTTTCTACCCTGATTGGCCCATTTTTACCCTAAAGGCTCTGAAATGACCAGATTCCGAGATTGGGTTATAGCTATACCTATAGTACCCATAACTCTTAACTGGCTATCCCTGAATGTCCAGGGTCTCAAGTGACCCCAGAAGTGGACCAAGGTCTACTGGTACCTCTATTCTCACAAAATTGACAATGCCTGTCTCCACTGAACACATTTTGTCTCTTCCTCTATTCCTCAGTACTTTGATGCATAATACCAATAA
Source organism: Lithobates clamitans (assembly GCA_037952925.1). Lineage (NCBI taxonomy): Eukaryota > Metazoa > Chordata > Amphibia > Anura > Ranidae > Lithobates > Lithobates clamitans. Next base: position 669,953 of record JBBGZY010000276.1, on the reverse strand, counting down.
ACTTTTCATGCCACTGCCCCCAGTAAGCAACAGGGAGTTTTAGTAGTCTTCCAAAGGAGAGTCTCTTTTATATGTCACAAGTCCTTCTCCGATCCCCAGGGAGGGTAAATATTGTTACTGGGTTCCCTGATGGGAACATCCTGCACCTATTATGACCCCTATGAGAGACAGTTGCCCTTATTGTCTTATCTTTTTAATGTGATCTGCATCCATTCAAAGGGCACTCTCTTCATCTGTGATGATTCCAACTCAATCTTGAATCCTAAATTTGCTCACTCCTTCATGAATGTGTCACACTTAGACACTCCTTTGAAGTCCTGCAGGGATCTTTTAGAGAACTTTGGTCTTGTTGACATCTGGATGGAATTCCACCCCATTGCTAGAGGCTACTCACACTACTCCCACCCTCATGCTCAGTATTCCCATATTGACCATGCGTATGCCCAACAACAGTTCACCCCCCCATGTCATGTCTGCCTCGATATTAACAGTGCCCTGCTCTGACCACAACCCCATCCTGACAATGTGCAGGTCTCTTCTGCTTAAACCTCCCATTTACGTCAAATAAATGACTCATTATTCCAGCTTAGTACCATGGAGGAACTGCGTGCTAAGTCTGAGGAATATTTTAAGCTCAACATTGACTTTATACATTCCTCTGTTACCCTGTGGGAGGCCTAGAAAGTGGTAATTCAAGGTCATATTCAACAAGCCTCTAAACGCAAAAAGGAAAGAGGGGCACACCTAGAATCTGAGCTGGATACAGCCACTGCTCAGTTGAAACAACATCCTACAAAACAAAATAGAGCAATTGTTAAATGTCTCTGTGCAGACCTTGACCTCTGCCTGATAGGGAGGGCTGAGCGCCATCTTCAATGGACCAAACTAAAGTTCTGTGCTAACTGTAACAAAATTGGCTCCATGTTAGCCAATAAACTGCAATCATTTGCCCCTCGGCGACTGAATATCTCCTTCAGAACAGTTTCAGGTGTGCATCTAATCCAACTAAAATTTTTGACAAATTTCAACACCATCTGGTGAAGCTTTACTTTCTCTCATGAGAACAGTTTTTTAGGGACCTGGACATGTTCTTAACTGAATCCTCACTCCCCACCCTTAAGACGGCTCACCACAAAGCTTTAAGAGTGAGCGTTACAGAACGAGAACCCTGTTAAGCTATTAAGGAATTAAAACCCCATAAGTGCCTAGGCCCGGACGGCTTTGCAGCTGTATTCTTTAAGAAACTTCCAGACGTCATAGTTCGACACCTTACCATTATGTTCAATAACCTTAGGAATGGAGTCAACCTTACTTCTAATATGCCATGGGCCTCTTTAGTTATGTACTCTAAGCCAGGCCAGGATACTCAATTTTGGTCAATTTCCACCCAATCTCATTACTGAATGTAGACATAAAACTACTGGCCAAGATTCTCGCAAAACGTCTTAAGGACCAATAAGGACCAGGTGGGCTTTGCTCCCCTCGAACAGGCAGACAACATTCGATGGACCATCCTTCTCACACACATGGCACGCCAAAGATCTCAGCAGTTAATGTTGATATCCCTCTGCAAAGAGTTTGACACTCTCTCTTGATCCTATCCTAGAGTGGCTTCAAACCACACCCTTTTCCTATTTATAGAGAAAAGCAACAAGGGTGTTCCCTGTCACCCCTTCTGTTTTTAACATCTCCAGAACCTCTAGCAGCTCATATGCAAGCAAATATAAACATTGCAGTGGAGTTGGCAGGTTTATCACATACGATTGCTATGTTTATGGACTATATGTTAATTTACGCTACGTCCCCACATACTTCTTTGCCCAACCTACTCTCTCTTATGAACCGATTTGTGTCTCTCTCAGGCCCCCATGTGAATCTGACCAAATCACATTCCTTGAATGTATCCCTGTCAGAAGCTGCATACTAATCCTTACTTCCCATTTCAGTTGTCCACCCCGATTCCATATCTGGGCATAAATCCCACCCCTTCCTATTACTCCTTATATGAAGCTAATTATCCACCTCTTATCAATTCTTTGAAATGCTTACTGGATACTTACCGTAGTTGAAATGTTCTTTCTCCAGAAGTTACTGTACCCATTTAGGGTCCTCCCAATCCCTGTTCCACTCCATGTCCTTCATTCTCTGCAACAACTTATTCTTAAGTTCATATGGGGCTCCACTAGGCTGAGATTGAATAAACAGCTGTTATAGAAACCTAAATGTGGGTCTCCCCTAAAAGGGGTCTCTAATGTCTCTTACTACTACAAAGCAGCACAGATTGCCCCCTTAGTCTAACTAAATGCAAGCAAAGTGGCTCCCCTGTGGACTTTTATTGATGTGCTGGACACTGACCCCATCTCCCTTTCCTCTATGCCTTGGATTCCCCTCAACTGTGCCCTAAGCCCCTCTACCTGTTTATGACCCATACCCTAACAGCTTGGGATTTGTTTAAATATTCTGCCCGGTTACTGTCCCTACACCTCCCACTCCTGCCATTCTTTATTTGCCCTCTTTTTCCACCGAGGATGGATAATCCCTGAAGCTACCAATGGTGGAGGCAAAAAGGCCTCACAATAGTTCAATCCTTATTGACCACACAAGTCATTCATTCTTTTCAGCAACTTCGGAACTCCCATGAGATACCTACACTTAAAGATTTCCTTATCTCCAAATCCATAATTTTTTTAAATCCTTAACCAGGAATCATGATCGGTCTACAACCACAACAGCTTTAATACAATGAAGGATAGTGGATCACTCACTCTCCACCTTCCACTCTTCTTTTCACAGAATACAAGGTGTTTTGTGGATGGACATCCATTCACAAACCACTTTGTATTCTGTGATAAGAATAAAAGACATTTTGTGAATGGACGAGGAGAGAGGACGGTCAGAGTTCAGCATTAAATATAAAGGTGGCTGCATCCCTCAGCAGGTTATTCAAGTCTTAGGGATATAAAGGTGTAGCGCTAATATTGAACAAAATCACAAAGAAACATAATATCCAGCTATGACCACCGTAGATCTAGCAAGTACTGTTATAGAGGTTTCGAACGAATGTATATCCACCTCTAAGGAAATCTAGAAACCAATAAAAGCTCAGATTCCAATGGTGATGTCTGTACATTCCATAGCTGAATTGAATGGGACAATAGGCAGGAAATATATATATGACCATTTGATTTATAACTTTATATATTCTAAATGGTGCTGGAAAAAGTCTCTATAGGTATCTATTTATAGAAGCTGTATAAGTCCAAAACAGGTGATGATGTCCCCACGTCACATAGAACAGACATTGATGGAGGCTTACCAGAACCGTTGGACCCACAGAGACATATATCTCTTGAGTCAGAAAGGCTTGTGTTGCCACAGGGCAATATGGTGAGATGTCATGCCGGACCAATGTGGAACTCGGATACTGTGTTGAAAGCTCCTATTAGACTTCCTCCGTGCTTGACCAGATTTTGTAGTGGCTCATGAAAAGTAAAAAAGGGGCCACATAGTATAATACCGTTTAAGAAAAATAAAATTTATTGTGGTAGAAAACTTACATGTTCCATGGTAAAAAAGCGCTTAAGTTAAAATTAATGGCAGGCAGTGGAGTCTCCCAAGGGAGACTCCACTGCCTGCCATTAATTTTAACTTAAGCGCTTTTTTACCATGGAACATGTAAGTTTTCTACCACAATAAATTTTATTTTTCTTAAACGGTATTATACTATGTGGCCCCTTTTTTACTTTTCATGAGCCACTACAAAATCTGGTCAAGCATGGAGGAAGTCTAATAGGAGCTTTCAACACAGTATCCGAGTTCCACATTGGTCCGGCATGACATCTCACCATATTGCCCTGTGGCAACACAAGCCTTTCTGACTCAAGAGATATATGTCTCTGTGGGTCCAACGGTTCTGGTAAGCCTCCATCAATGTCTGTTCTATGTGACGTGGGGACATCATCACCTGTTTTGGACTTATACAGCTTCTATAAATAGATACCTATAGAGACTTTTTCCAGCACCATTTAGAATATATAAAGTTATAAATCAAATGGTCATATATATATTTCCTGCCTATTGTCCCATTCAATTCAGCTATGGAATGTACAGACATCACCATTGGAATCTGAGCTTTTATTGGTTTCTAGATTTCCTTAGAGGTGGATATACATTCGTTCGAAACCTCTATAACAGTACTTGCTAGATCTACGGTGGTCATAGCTGGATATTATGTTTCTTTGTGATTTTGTTCAATATTAGCGCTACACCTTTATATCCATATTCCTTACAAATTTCCTTTATTTGTGTGTGAGCTGCTTTGACAGAGCAAGCGCGGTGTTTTTTGACTATATATTTATTCAAGTCTTAGGGCCTTTTCACAACAGCACGGCTCTTTGTAGTGTGTTTAACACACAACGATGGATCAAAAGCCACTCCTGCAACATTTTTGCTAGTGCAGTGCACCGAAATACAGTAGGCTGCAACACTGGAAATGGGACTTCAGCCAAACAATGCACATAACGTGTTACTGCAGCACAATATGAATGGGCCTGTTTTCTCACCTGCCCCGATCTTGTAAGGCAGCGGTGTCAAACTCAATTTTATCGAGGCCCTTGTTTTATCTGTAAGACTATGTAGATGTCCAGAGCACACCACCCCCCTGTCATCAAATGTCAAGATGCACCTCCACCATCAGGTGTCAAGAATCCCCCACCCTCCCTTACATCACAGTGCACCCTCTTACTTTGTGCTGGGAGAGGAGCTGGGAAGCAGAAAGTTCAGGGTCTGGAGGATCAGAATGCTGAGACCATCAGAGGTGGGGATGAGGGGGTGCTGCACAGAGAGGTGCAGAATCTGTAGGAGGAGTTCTGTCCTTCTCTCTACTGCCAACCGCTGAGACGGGGGGGGCAGAGATGAGCCTCTCCACGGCTGCATGGAGAAGCACAGGTTCTGTCCCCCTGACTGCTGAAACAAGGTGGGGACAGAGACAAAGGGGGTGCCACACCTGCAGTAGAGGTGCAATGAAATGGCCTGGGGGGCCGGATTTAGCCCACAGGTCTTGTGTTTCACACATGTGCTGTAAGTTATCGCTTATCACTAAGACCCCTTTCACACTGAGCCGTGAACAGCATTAGCGGTAAAGTGCCACTAATTTTAGCGGCGCTTTACCGTTGTTTTAGCGGGGCGATTTTAATGCCTGCTAGCAGCCAAGGAAAAGGTAAAATGCGCCCATGTAGCGCCTGCAAAGCGCTTTGGCAGCGGTGCCCATTCATTTCAATGGGCAGGAGTGGTGGAGGAGCAGTGTATACACCGCTCCGGCACCGTTTCAGAGATGCTGCTTGCAGGACTTTTTTTAACGTCCTGCAAGCGTACCGTTCCAGTGTGAAAGCCCTCGGGCTCCCATACTGGGGCTGCAGAGGAGGCATTTTTCAGGCGCTTTACAGGTGCTATTTTTAGCCCTTTAGCGCCTGAAAAATGCCCCAGTATGAAAGGGGTCTAACCAGATTGCACAGCCAAAATGTGTTTCCTGATCTTTTGCTAACATTCATCCATCTGGCCCAGAATCTATGGCCAGATTTAGGTCCCCTTTGTGTGCAGTGGCTGCAGTTTAATGTAATACATACAAAACACACTTTTTCTTATCTTTTCATGAATTTTAAAGTCCTGTATTGTGTACACACTTAAAATGTATGAATTTTAGTCCATACATGTGGATGCCAAACATAAAAGACAAGACGATTATTTAGTGATATCTTCAGTACATAAAACACTTTGAAATTACATTAAAGTCAACAATACGTGTTTTTATTTTTATTAAACCTTGCATAAAACTTCAGAAATATATAAAATTTATATTTTCTCCTTTTCTTGTTTCATTTCTATTATTTAGGTACTTTTAGTATTTGCCAAAGAAGATAGCCAGAGTAATGGATTCTGTTGTGCGTGTGAGAAAGCGGGCTTTAAGTCTAACATTGCTAAGACACCAGAATCTGCTTTGGAAAGCTTTTTAGATAAACATCATGAAATTATCATTATCGATCATAGACAGACACGATCTTTTGATGCAGAAGCTCTATGCAGGTATGTATGCCTAACAGATTCCATTGTTTCAGCAACATTGTGTATTTCATTATAACTTGCTATAGGTTTGTACCTCTTTTTAGGTAGTTGTAGAGTTTATTTCCTTCTTGTAGTACAGACAAGCCTTGGATCTGTCAATAGGCTCAATTCACTAAGTTATATCAATTGTTATTTGACATACTGACACTTATTTTCAGCATTAAGGGCTAATCAGTACTGAAAATGATAGTCACACAGCCTAAAATGCCAATTGTTATGGAATTTAACACATTTGCCATAGCTTATTGACTTGACACATGCCCAGCTTTGTATTGCCTAAACAGAACAGCCTTTTGGCCTGAAGCTAGAGACTCTAAACTGCAGTATATGATATAAAATACCTACTAAAATAGGTACGAACATTATTTTTTTTCACTCCTTTACATTGACAGCTGAATTAGGACTGGTTCACACCGGTGCGGCTTTGAAATCGCACTACTTCAGCGCGATTTCAAAGCCGCACATCAGTGTGATTTGCACTGCCGATTTCATTGCGCCTTGCAACTTCATTTAATAGAAGTCTATGCAGGTCACAATAAATTGGTAAAAAGTAGTGCAGGAACCTTTTTCATAATCGATGCGTCATGAGTCACGGTGATATGAACAATTCCGTTGTCGGCAATGGGGGTCATGCGATCTGGAATTGTCAAATCGCATGAAAGGTCGCAACGGTCTGAACAAGGGCTTATGTTTAAACACCATACTCAGCAGCCCAGCAAATTTACCATTGTCTTGTGCCAACTGCCGCTCCATCTCAGCACTCCGGGTCCAATACTGCCATCTTCTCTTTTGATGCCATCAAGAGGCCAGCTGTCTTTTCTGGGTTCCTTCATTGCAGTGCGGCACAGATCGCCTGCGTATGGACAATGCGGTGTACTTTGACCAGAAGCTTCCTGGGGTACATAACGCCCATATCCCAGGAGGCTTCGGGTAGGGGTTGTCATTCTTGCCCAGGTGAGAAATCCAGAAGTGCAGTTCAGGGATCCACTTGAAAAGTATCTACCTCCCTTCTCCCCTCAAAAAAGTATTATCCAATTGTGTGTGTGTGTTTGGGGGGGGGGGGGGGTCAGGAGTCATAGACGGGGGTCTTATTTAAGATCATTGGATTTTCATTTTTTGCTTAAGTTTGAGAAGATAGATAAATAGATAGCTCTATATAGCACCTACACTAATGTTCCTATACTTTAAAATGTATTCCCAGCCAGAGATTTGCATATGCTCTACCTCCCACTTTTCAGAGCCCGAGGCCAGGTTCACACTTATGCGATTTGGATGCGTGTTTCCCCGAATTTCAATTCGCATGACAGGAGACTGTGACTGGCTCTCAATGGAGCCTGTTCACACATCTCCGGGGTGGCCGCGGAACGCACATCAGAAGGGTCCTGTGTGTCTTTGGCTCCATTTCAGGTCCGAGTTCAGGCAAAAAAAATCGGACCTGAAACGGTGAACGGGAACGCACTGGACCCCCTGCTGTGCCCCGCGGCCGCACATAGTGTGAACCCAGCCTTAGTATTGAGCAGCCAATCACCAGGCCTGAGAGCTGTCACATGGAGGAGGAGCGTGTTTACCAAATACCGACTTTCAGAAAGTCAGTATTGCTAGAAGGTTTTCAGGGTCTCTGGCTGCAGGTAAGGGCACCCAGGATTTATAGACAAGAAGAGTGCAGAACAAGTTTACATTGTTCATCATTTATACAGGTTCACTTTAAATGAGTGTATAAAGAAATCTTTATACTTTCTAAAGTATCCTCAGGAAGGATGTGCTGGAACTGGAGAGAGTCCAAAGAAGGGCAACAAAACTAATAAAGGGTCTGGAGGATCTTAGTTATGAGGAAAGGTTGCAAGCACTGAACTTATTCTCTCTGGAGAAGAGACGCTTGAGAGGGGATATGATTTCAATTTACAAATACTGTACTGGTGACCCCACAATAGGGATAAAACTTTTCTGCGTAAGGGAATTTAATAAGACACGCGACCATTCACTAAAATTAGAAGAAAAGCGGTTTAACCTTAAACTGCGTAGAGGGTTCTTTACTGTAAGAGCGGCAAGGATGTGGAATTCCCTTCCACAGGCAGTGGTCTCAGCGGAGAGCATCGATAGTTTCAAAAAACTATTAAATAAGCACCTGAAGGACCGCAACATACAGGGATATACAATGTAATACTGACATATAATCACACACAGGTTGGACTTGATAGACTTGTGTCTTTTTTCAACCTCACCAACTATGTAACTATGTAAATACTACCAACTACTGAATATATTTCTTTTAACTACAGTTGTGTCAAGATTAAGCATACATATTTCCTATTACTTTCTAGACAGTTCCATATCCCCAGCAGTGGGTTATGCTAAAATCTTTCTGGCTGTCCTTAACCCTAAACTGAACAATCTGCTGATGAGTTTCTTTTTTTTGCTTGGTGCACAGCAAGACACAACAGTTTTTTGCTTTCTACAGTATTCTTTGCAGTGGAGATTATTGTCTTTCCTAGAAGTTGGTTACACTTCTGACCTGCCAGCTGAGTTCACACATGAGCAAGCTGTGATAATGTCTGCCACTATTGAGCTTTGTTCCACATTTACTTTGTCATGCAGTTTTTGCTTTCCTTCCATCGTTTTTTTTCCTTCATTTTTTGTCTTGTGAAAGAAGGTTTCCTCTCAGCTGCAGATATCTCTTGCTTCCAGGTAAATGGACTCTAGCAACAGGTGCAAGTCAGATCTTAAAGCTGAAGTTCACTGCTACTACAGTGATTTCCACTAGCTTCTGGGTCCAATGGAGAGTGGCTGCCCTGCTGCTTACTGAACACTAGAGGTCGCTTTCTCAGTATAAGCACCACTCAGACAACACTTTTCATTTTCTCAGTGAATGCAAAGTGTTCTCTAATTAGATGAAGTGGAGATCATGATGTCGCCGCCCCATCTTTCCACACTTTGCTTTCTTTCGGTAAATGCTCTCAGACTTGCACCCAAACTCAGCGAGCGACCTCCTGTGTTCACAGTGCAGCAGAACAGCCAATGTAAGTATGTACAGTATGTGCCATACCTGTGAAATCCTTCTGGAAATCACTGTAGTAGGCATTGGCACTACAATGATCTCCACTTCCTTCTGGAAGCTGTGCTGAACGTCTGCTCTGCTGCATTGTGAACACAGAAGGTCACTCGCACAGCTTGGGTGCCATCTGTAGAACACTTTGCATTTACTCAAAGAAAGCAAAGTTTGGAGAGGTTGGGCAGTGACATCATGTTCTCCACTTCATCGAATCAGACAACACTTTGCATGCATTGAGAAAATGCAAAGTGTTGTCTGAATGGAACCTGTGCTGAGCGAGTGACCTCTGGTGTTCCATAAACAGCAGAGCAGCCAGTCCACACTGGACCCGGAAGCTAGTGGTTTTCAGCTTCCACGCGGATCCCACAGGTATGGCACATACATACTCACATTGCTCCAAGCTGGACAAAGTTAATTATCAGTGGTGGCTGGTGCTCAAAATTTTTGGGTGAGCACAAACGAACTGAAAAATTCTGAAAAATACTGAATCAAAAACATGAATTTCAGCCACTGTGCCATGAATTGCAGCCACTGTGCCATGAAGTGCAGCCACTGTGCCATGAAGTGCAGCCACTGTGCCATGAAGTGCAGCCACTGTGCCATGAAGTGCAGCCACTGTGCCATGAAGTGCAGCCACTGTGCCATGAAGTGCAGCCACTGTGCCATGAAGTGCAGCCACTGTGCCATGAAGTGCAGCCACTGTGCCATGAAGTGCAGCCACTGTGCCATGAATTGCAGCCACTGTGCCATGAATTGCAGCCACTGTGCCATCAATTGCAGCCACTGTGCCCATCATATGAAGCCAACTGTGCCCAGCAAATGCAGCCACTCTGCCCATCATATGCAACCTCTGTGCCTGACAAATGCAGCCAACCCTGCCCATCATATGCAGCCAACCCTGCCCATCATATGCAGCCACTGTGCCCATCATAAGCAGCAAGTTGTGCCCATTATATGCAGCCTCTGTGCCCATTATATGCAGCCTCTGTGCCTATCATATGCAGCCAACTGTGCCCCATCAATTGCAGCCACTGTGCCAATAATATGCAGACTCTGTGCCCATCAAATGCAGCCAACTGTGCCCCATCAATTGCAGCCTCTGTGCCCATAATATGCAGCCACTGTGCCCAGCAAATGCAGCCAACTGTGCCCAGCAAATGCAGCCAACTGTGCCCCATCAATTGCAGCCACTGTGCCAATAATATGCAGCCACTGTGCCAATAATATGCAGCCACCGTGCTCATCATATGCACCCTCTATGCCCATCATATGCAGCCAACTGTGCCCCATCATATGCAGCCTTGGTGCCCATAATATGCAGTCACTATGCTCAGCGAATGCAGCCAACTGTGCCCCATCAATTGCAGCCACTGTGCCAATAATATGCAGCCAACTGTGCCTGTCAATTGCAGCCTTGGTGCCTATAATATGCAGTCACTATGCCCAGCAAATGCAGCCTCTGTGCCAATAATATGCAGCCACTGTGCCCAGCAAATGCAACCAACTGTGCCCACCAATTGTTGCCTTGGTGCCCATAATATGCAGTCACTATGCCCAGCAAATGCAGCCAACTGTGCCCCATCAATTGCAAAGTTGGCCCCCCTGTTCCCCCCCCGCCCGCTCGCCCGCCCGCTGTCTACCCGGCACTTACCCCATTGTGGTGGCAGGTCAGGCAGCAAGCTGTGGGACGGGTAGCGCGGCGATGACTCCTGTGCCCTCCGTGCGCGTCTTCTTTCTTTTCTGCTAGGCGACCAATGGTCGCTTCTAGAGCCTTCTAGAGCCTATGGCTCTAATCAGGTGCTTCAACCCCCCCCCCGCCCGCCACTGTAATTCAGGCGCCCGGCGTACAAAAAGGGACCAGACGCCTGAATAGGGGGTGGCTACAGCGTCCATGGATAGATTCATGCAATGCAATGCATGAATCTATCCATACTACACAGAAGGGGTGGCTAGAGAGAGGGGGAGGTGCCCGTGCACCCTTAATGGTTGCACCGCCACTGGTAATTATGTAAAAAATGCCATATCTAAACTTCAGCTTTAAGGTGATATTTGCATTATAATTCCAGTTTAAAATATATGATCTGTAAATATCCTGTTTTAGCTTTTTATAATTAAATGTCAGAACTGTTGGTAACGGGTCTTCATTTTCGGTTATCATTGTTAGCATGGCTGCCATATTTGAGTAGCCTCAGTCTGCACAGAGAGATAACTTCCTTATACTTCTTTCCTTTAACTATGAAGACTTGTGAGACTCCAGGCACAGATAACTCTGTGCAAAGTCAGTAATGTGATGGAGGGATTCTGCTAATATCACACATCATGTGACCTGAATACTTGAAGGACTGGGAATATTTTCTCAGCGGGTGCCAAAAAGAAGAAAACATGTAGTAGACAGGACTGGGCTGTCTATACCAGAAAATTTAGAAAAGGTTTAAAATATTGAGTGTGCAGAACAGATTCTACTGTTAGAAGGGTTTTTTTATATCAACAAAAGATCTGCTTTAACAACTATTGCCTAAGTGCAGACCTTCCTTAGGGTTTTGTGGTTGAGTCCATCATAGCTTGCCACAACGCAGAAGGAAGAGAGGAGACTTGACAATAGTGCAAAATAAATGGTTGCCAAAGATTCACTTACTTTCAAGTCACAAGTTACATGCAAACAAGATGATTCTTCAGCTAGCTGGATTAACAGTTTAAGGTGATCCTGAGAATTCACTTGATATCATTGACACAATGCTAGAACTGTAAGACTGGTCTTCTTGCCCATAGTGCAGGGTTTGAGGCTGCCCTTTCCTCCCAAAAACACCCATCCAATTCTTACACTTGGTCCCTGACATTATATATACCTTCTTCAGTGCCACTACTCTTCTTCTCTTCAGCCATCAGTCATTAACCATAGGAAGAGTTGTAGCACAGGTTTGATTAGTGAAATCCAGCTACTGGGAAGATGGCAAGCCAAAGTACCAGACAAGGTATGTTTAATGTCCCACATTGGGATGTTTAGACAGCAGTGTGGTAGGAGATGCTCACATGGTGGCTTCTTTTCCCCTTCTTGACCTTTTTTAAGCCTCCTTGCTATGTTCCCGTGCTTCCACTCAGCACAAAGTATGCTGTGGAATCATCCAACCCTTAAGCTGGCCATACAAGGGTAGAATTTCTTAAAAAACAAGAATTCTATTTGGAACATTTGTTCAATTTTCTAACAGTTAATGGGGACTATTGTTTTTGACCATAGAACAAAAAAAACTCAAAGAAGCAGGGTGGAAATTTTTTTTAAGAATTAACCCAATTCTATCAGTGATGTGATTTTCATTCAGGAAATTCCATGCATTCAAAAATCAAATGTTAAACAGAATTTGACATAAGTTAAGCCTATGATGGTATTATTGAATGTACTGACGAGCTGTTTCAGATAAACATTTAAAAGAAATTTTATCAGTGTATGGCCAGCTGTAGGTGTTTTCTAAGGACCTTTATGTTCAGGAGTGTCTTAGAAAGCCTTAAAGGAGAGGTACAGCCAAAGCTCGTTTGGCTGTACTTCTCCTATGGATCACATGGGTGCAGTTCATTCTACACTGTGATCTGTTTTAAGCAGATTACAGGTAGACGCCCGCTGCCGGCTGATGCAGAGAGCCGGTCCAGGCTGGGGCAAGATCACGTCAATAAAGTCATGATCCCCCCACAACCCTGGACTGGTACCTGGCTCAGCCTTTCAGCAAGCCGCCGAGAGGCTGAGCCAGTCACTCCAGCCCCCTCTACAAACCAGCGCTCCAGTGAGCATGGGGGAGGAAGAGCAGAGAGCTGGTGACTGTCAGTCACCAGTTCTCTGCTCATGGAGCTCTGAGAACCGAGTAATCAGCATTCTTTGATCACTCGGTTCTCAGCCTTAGAGCCGACGGGGGGCAGATGCAGCATTGGACCGATGCAGCATCCACCTAGGTAAGTATGATTTAAAAAACAAAAACAAAAAAAAGACGAACTTCTCTCATAAGTTTAAAGTGTTTGTAACCCTAAAAAAAAAAAAAGAGAGCGATCCTGTTCCCTTATAGCAGGTTAAAGAGCACAGTGCTTGTGCTGTCTAACTTGCCCCTCTGGAAGCTGTAACAAACCTGGCTGATCTTGCCTGGTTCTGCCCTTCCCCTTGTAAACCGACCACAGTTTATCATGTTTGCTGAGCCTTGACACCGTGGTCAGTTTACATGCCTCTGTCAACATTCACTGCCAGCCCCTCTGTATGCAGCCATAGCAAACAGTGGAAGTGTTTTTTAAATCAATGCCTCTAAATACCTTTTATCAGATATCTTCAGGCTGGTCACGTGACTCCTGGTTGCTCTATTCCTCCAATCCAGGGCTACAGCAGGAGGGGCTGAGCGGCCAGCACGGCGGTCACGTGACCTTCCCGGCTGACATCAGAGGGAGATATTGGCCCCTCCAACTGTAGCCCTGGATTGGAGGAATAGAGCGGCCGGGAGTCACATGACAAGCCTGAAGATATCTGATAAAAGATGTTTAGAGGTATCGGTTAAAAAAAAAAAATTAAACAGTGTGTTATGGCTGCCTACAAGAGAGGGGGTGGCAGTGAATGTTTTGCTAGGGTTACAAACACTTTAGGTAAAACTACAGGCAAACTTTTTTTTCATTTTGGATACAGTAAGGGAGCCCGGTCAATTTATTTTTTGCCATCTGTGTCCCATTGGGGAGATTTCCCTTCGCCTCCTGTCCCATAACCAAAATAGGAAGTGAGATGAAATCCTTTCAAATTAAGGGAATCCCTTGGGGACCCCCCCTAGATCACCAGAACTAGTGTCCCCATTGGAAGATTTCCTCTCTATTAATTTTCTGGAGACAACCCAAAATGTGGGATTTTCTTTTACTTTCACTTTCAACGCTAATGGTAAGTAGGAATATTGGGAAAAGGTGAATCTCCCTAACAGGGACACAAAGAGCAATGAAAACTGACTAGTATTCTAACCCATCTACACTATATTCAAAAACAAAGTTTTGCCTTTAGTTGTACTTTGTAAATGTGCAAATGCTGTGTGTTTGGTCATGCTAGTTCTGAGATGTGAAGCTGAAAGAAGTAAGCTTCTTTGATGTCACTGCCTGAAACCAGCATGGGGTTTATGTAGTCACTTCTCAGAATTGTTCTTCAATACTTGAGAGTGTTTTCTTCCAATAGTGCCATACTTGTATTTTCTTTTTTTTTCTTTTTTATTTAAAACTACATTATATTTAAAATTGTGATCATTTTCCAAAATATTATGTTATTTAGTTGTAAAAAAAAAAAAATGAAAATCCCTCAACCTTTCTATTCTTTTTATTTAAATTCAGCTTAAAAAAACTGAATGAAAGTGACCACAAAATGGCTACATGGCGCCTATTGGAACATTGGAAACAATGAGATGAGAAATGTATTTTGGAAGAACTTGCTGTTTAGATAGCACAAATGTTTCTAAAGCCTCATACACACGATCAGATTTTCCGCTGGGAAATGTGTGATGACAGACTGTTGGCCTAAAATCCGACCGTTTGTACGCTCCATCGGACAATTGTCGGATTTTCCACTGACAAATGTTGGATGGCAGGCTTATAAATTTTCCGCAGACAAATTTCTGTTGTCAGATTTTCCGATCGCGTGTACACAAGTCCATCAGACAAAAGTCCAAAGTACAAACACGCATGCTCGGAAGCAAGGACAAGCCAGAAGCGGTCGGTCTTGTAAACTCGCGCTCGTAATGGAGAATTAACATTTGTGACATGGCAAAGTATGGAATGCAGCGCACAATTCTCTTCTTCTTTAATGGGATAATAATGAAGCTGCTTCGCTGGTCATACTGATGGAGTTATTGCAAACTAATTTTCAAAGGCTTTTTTTTTCTAGTGATATCAAGAATAATATTATTATGCTTGTTTTTTTGTTTTTTTTTTGGTGCAAGTTTCCACAACACCATTATCCCGTAGTTTTTAGGATCAAAGATACAACTATGTTGGTGTCCCTTGTTAATTTTACATTGTGACTTTTTAAATGTAACTGCCTACCCCAAACTGTCATTTGAAGTAAAACACATAGCCAAGTATTATTCTCCACAATTTTTTTATTGTGCATAAAAAAAAGAAAACAAATAAAATTAGACATGCTATCTGCCAATAAAACTTAACTAAAAAGTGCATTCTATGCATCAAAAAATATAGAAAATATACCAAATCAAATCATTTTTATTTAACCAAAAAATAAAATAAATCATGCACGTGTCCTGCTTAATATAGGGGGTCAACAATGCCCAGAGTTAGTGAAAGCAGGGGTCCGTCATCCGGAGATAATTTCGAAAATCATCTGGATTATTCTCCTGGAGCTCCCGCAGCAAAGGCATATGACATAATTGGTCACGATTAATAAAGCAACCAATTTTTGGTCCAATAAATCCTCCTCCTCCTGTTCATGGACTGGACTTGGGTCAAAGCAATAACTCCCAGGCCAATAATAAATAACACGTTATCTCCTCCAATTCCACAACATGGCTGGTTGATGAACGGCCTTTCAGAAACTAAATGAAAAGCGCGAAATGAACAGCGCGAATCAACACTCGCCAAACGTCTACTAACACGAAATTAGCAGAAGGAGCCCAAAGGGTGGCACTAAAGAGCTGAAAAACCAGTACCAGAACCAAAACCATCACTACGTTTGTGTTTGTTGGCCGACAATTCCTTGTCGTTTGTATGCAAGACGACAATTTCCTGGCCAACGCCCTTCGGACAAAAGTCTTTGTCATTTTGTTTGCGGAAAATCTGATCTTGTGTACGAGGGTTTAGCCTTTTGATAAGCTGAAAATGGATTAGAAAGGCCAAGCTTTGCTATGAGGTACCTTATAGGCTGAGTATGGGGGAGTCTACACAGCCTCTTGAAGACCTGGATTATCTTTGGTTTACAATTTTTTTGAAGTATGGTAGTTTAAACTATATGTGAGCCCATATCTTGTAAAACAACCCATTAAGATTAAAATAGAAATGAAATACAAAACATTTGTCTCCGGAGAAGAGACGCTTGTGAGTGGATATGATAGCGATATATAAATACCTTACTGGTCATCCTAACGTAGGAAAAAAAACTTTTCAGTGTGAGGGAGTTTAAAAAGACACATGTCTATTCATTGAAACTGGAGGAAAAGCGGTTTAGGCATAGGCCCTTCACGCCGACGTAATGCAAATATGCGGCCTTCTGCTTTAAGTAGTTGTCCTGGGGTGATGCCTGCAGCCTAGCACCGTTTTTTTTAATCCAACGGTCGGCTTTCTTGTAATCACAACCGAAGTGGCTAATCGGCCGCTCAGCTGGTATTACAAGCAGCAGGAGGGGGCATTACCCCTCCCCCCCCCCCCCCGGCGCCTTCCACGGCTCGCCCAGTCTCTCCCGTCCCACCAGGAGGCCTGAGCGACCATCCGGCATGTCCGCCGGCTGGCCAGAGACCCGAACAAAGCCAGAATCAGCTTTGATCGGGTCTCAGATCTAGTAACCCGGAAGCAATGTCATGACATCACTTCTGGTTTACTGAAGCCTTAAAGGCACCAGATTTTTAGAAAATGGCAATATTCAAAACAGCCAAACTTGGCGTTTTGAATGCTTTTAGGTGCAAAGGACGGATTTGGGGTATTATAGACCCTAGATCCCTCCAAAGAAATACCTGACACATGAACATTGCTGTCACAAGAGATGTTTACAATAAAGTTTTTATAGGGACGGTGCAAAAATAATAAAAAACTATAAAATAAATTAGAATTTTTTTTTTTTTAACGTGCCCCAACCCTCTGTGCTCACGTGGAGAAGTGAACGCATACATAAGTTGCACCCGCAAATGTAAACAGTGTGACATAAAATATTGCAACGGCCGCCATTTTGTTCTCTAGGGTCTCTGCTAAAATATATGTATAGTGTTTGAGGGTTCTAAGTAATTTTCTAGCAAAAATACTGATTTTAACTTGTAAGCAACAAGTGTCAGAAAAAGGCTTACCTTTCAAGGGGTTAAACTGCATAGAGGGATCTTTACGGTCAAAAGGGTGAGGATTTTAAACTCCTTTCCACAAACAGCGGTATCAGCAGGGAGTGTTGCTAGTTTTTAGATGGGCATCCTAACAATTACAACACACAGGGATATGGGATTTAATATTAACATAAACTCACACACACATACACAACACAGGTTGAACTGGATGGACTGGTGTCTTTATTCAACCTTAACAACCTAACTCCTTCGCCACTGGCAAAGCCTGTGAGACCAGGAAATGAGAGGACAGAAGAGCTGCAGACGGGTACAGCACTGGATCAAAAGAGGGCTCAGGTAAGTAAAAGGGGCGTGAGGGGGGATACTGATGCCTAAATATTTTTACCTTAAAGGAGTTGTAAAGGCAGAAAGTTTTTCATCTTAATGCATTTAGATTAAAAACCTTCTGTGTGTAGAAGCCCCCCCCCCCCCCAATTACCTTCCTGAGCTCCTTCTCACTGCAGCAATGTCCACGATCCCCTCAGCCATCCAGTACACTCCTCCGGATTTGCTGAAACAGAGCAGAGGCGCTATTGGCTCCCAAGGCTGTCAATCAAAGTTATTTAGCCAATCAGGGGAGGGGGGCAGGGCCAGGTCGGGGCTCCTTGTCTGAATGGATACACGGAGCTCTGAATCGGCTTGGATGACAGCCTGTAGCAAGCTGCTGGCTGAGGGTCACTCAAAGGAGGGAGGGACTAGGAGCAGCAAAGAGGGACCCGAGAAAAGGAAGATCTGCTCTGTGTAAAACCAACTGCACAGAGCAGGTAAGTATAACATGTTTGTTATTTAAAAAAAAAAAAAAAGCATAGCCTTTACAATCACTTTAATGCAAGAAATGCATTAAGGTATAAAAATGTCTAGGCTATACAATACAACCATTAAAAGGTCCTCCGAGAGCTAGGGGAGGGGAAACAGAAACACACTGGTCTTCCCAGTGAATGGCTGTGCATGGTGGGGCATGTCAGGACAAGTCTGATCATTGGAAAAGAGCAGGCTGAGTTCTCATCACAGACAGAAAACTGACCATGATGTGCTCTCATGCCCAGTATGGTCAGATTTTAGTAGGAAAGTAGAGGGACTGCCAGGGACACCAGGGATATCACACAAAGGAAGCAATGCAAAGAGAACAGGATACTTTTTCATATAAGTACATGGTGCAGCAGACACATATAAGAAAAATGAAATGTTGGGTTAAGATATTCTTTAGGGATATTATCTACTAAAAGTTTTACGGTAATGTGGAAACCAGAGTTTGCTCCACACAGAACAAGGCATTTTTCCTAATGCAGAACATTTTTGAAATGTAGTAAATTGTCCTCAAGAACAATTAGTCAGCTCTCTGTGATCATTTTAAATGTGATATCTTTATGTATTTTACCTTTGCTTACCTTGTTTCTTACTCTGACATTTAAGGTCCATCAGAGCAACCAAACCCTCAGAAAACGCTGTAATAATTGCTGTAGTTAGAAGGTAAGCTTCAGTATTAATGTTATTTTAAAGGAATATTGAGGCTTTGAGAATAGTTGTTTTGCATAAAAAGCTTTTGGTAGCCATTTATGTTGCTGTAATTGTTAACATGCTATACATAACATGTTTGTTGACAAACTTCAGCAGTATACTAGACATGTGCGGTTTGTTTAGTCCTGAATCGAAATTCAGACAAATTTTTCGCTGTTCAGAAATTCGAATGTATCTGAATTACAATAGTAACGAATTTAAACAATTCCGAAATAACAAAACGTACTTCAGCCGAAAATCTAATTTGAAAAATAATTTGAAATCGAATTTCATTCGATCAAGAAGAGAATAAAATAGAAGAGAAAATAAAGAAATAAAATAAATTAGATTAAAACAGACTAGAAAATAAAAGAATAGAATCAAATAAAATAGAAAATAAAGGAATAGAATAAAAAATAATAGAATAGAATAGAAAAATATTAAAAAATATTAATAGACTATAATACAATAGAAAGAAGATAACCATCTTCTGAAATTCAAATTTCGAATAGAATAAATTCAAATAGAATAGATTAAAATAGAAAATAGAATAGAAAAAAACAATAGAATACAATAGAAAGATTATAACTATCTTCCGAAATTGTAATTTGGAATAGAATAATTATGAATAGAAAAGAATAGAATAGAATAAACAATAGAATAAAATAGAAATCCGACATTCGAATAGCACATTCTAATTCTAATGCCGATTGAAATTTTCCAAATTCAGTCAAATTGAATTAAATTTGACCAATTTCAGAAAATTTGGATTGGCTTTGAAAATGAATAAACAAAATGAATTCTGAAAACGAAATTAACTAAATGAAATTATTTAAATAATGAAACAAAACATTTTTTTTCCCATTCTGCACATGTCTACAGTATACCATGTTGTATTAATATGTATCAGTTCAACTGAGCAGTCTACATTTTTATTCAATTCTGTGTAACAAAATGTGTCCACTTATATTTGAAGGGAGTGTATAGTGTTTTTGTAACTTTTTTAATAGTCTTTGGGACAGGTCCAAAAAAAGCTTTTTTCTACTAACCAACAGGTGGAGCTCTAGTATCCTATTCACATGTTTACCAGGCAGGCCTTCTGAATGGCTCACCCCCTCCCAGTTTACAGGATTCCTTTGGAATTTAATTGAAAAAAAAGACAGCCTTCAATTGGTATCAAAGTCTACAAAAAATATATAAAATATATATATATAAAATGATCTCCTGCAGGTTAATAACCATAATGTTCTAGTATGCACCACATGTGAATACAGAGAGTACTGTACATGTGCCAGTGATGTCATCAGCTGGAGCTGATGGCTATATCTACTAAATGGCACAAGTTTAGACCTATTGAAAGGCGTGTTCAGGTAAGACTTTTTATAGGCTTACTGGTAGGACAAAGATAAATTTTACTACCGCTTTAAAGAGAAATGTTTTTTTGCTATGCTCTCCTTGTAGAAAGTTTTTTTTTTTATTAAAGCAGTGTCTACATACTGCAGCTGCTGGCTTTTAACAATAGGACACTTACCTGTCCTTAAGTCCAGCGATGTTGGCACCGCAGCTGATGTTTCCATCAGCTGTCGGGTGCTGCCGCCGCCATTGCGGGTAAGGGTACCCTGCAGTGTAGCCTTACGGCTTCATGCCGGGATCCCTACTGCGCATGCGTGAGGCCCCGCTCCTCTCTCCTACTGGCTCTGCGACGGGGAGAGGAGGAGGGAGCCCTGCGGTGATGTTACAGGCCGCGCCCCAGACTCCCGGAAGTGGGAACAGGATACCTGTCCCCCCTCCCCCCCCCCCCCCGAAAGGTAACAATTGTGGCACCAGAGGGGGAGAGGAGACCAATGAGCAGAAGTTCCAATTTTAGGTTGCCGCCACTTTAATTGCATTGCCAGCGCTTCCCTTCACCTCCACACATTCTCTGTAGAAAGCCCAGAATGGTTTTCAAAATAATATTGCAAAACATTAGTTTATATGACACAAAGATTTTGAATGAATAACTTGAAAAGTATATAAAATATCAGCTTAAACCTTATGCTACTAGACCAGTTGTTCCATGATTCATATACATGCCATTTTTAACCACTTGCTGCTTGCCCGCAATGTACTGCAGGTGAGCGGCAGCTGTAGGCAAAGCGACATACCTGTACGTCGCTGCCTACTTCCGGGTTTACACATCGGGAGCCTGTCAGCAAGTCCCAGCTAATGATTCATGGCCAGGACCTGCTGATCAGCTGTGTGCAATCATAGCCCAGAGCTCTGTGTTGGTAAACAATACAGAGCTCTGTACCAAGGGAGCAATCTTTCAGATCTTTCATCTGAAACTGAAACTGTCAGAAACTGAGAGATCATTAGTGAAAAGCAGCACACTTTACACATATTACACAAAGTTAGGCACACATTTAACCCCCTGATCACCCTAGATGTTAACCCCTTTCCAGCCAGTGTCATTAGTACAGTGACAGTGTATAGTATTATCACTGATCACTGTATTAATGTTAGTGCCAGTTGGTCAGTTCCCCCAGCATCAGTTAATGTCAGATTGACCACCGCAGTACCGCAGTCCTCTTATAAGTCGCTGATTAGTAGTTTAAAAGAAAAAAAATTATATATACAGTATACCATAGTTCATAGGCGCTATAACTTTCACACAAACTAATCAATAAACACTTATTAGCATTTATTATCAAAAACATGTAGCAGAATACATTTTGGTCCAAATTTATGAAGAAATACAATTCTTTTAATTTTTTTTGGATATGTTTCAAAAAAAATATATTTTTTATTCAAATTTTCCTCCTTTTTGTGTTTATATCGCAAAAAAAAGATAAAAACCTAGAGGTGACAAAATACCACCAAAAGAAAGCTCTATTTTTGTGAAAAGAGTGATAAAAACATTTTGTTTGGATAGAGCGTTGCATGACCGCGCAATCACCAGTTAAAGTAGCGCAGTGCCAAAAAGCAAAACATGGCCTGGTCATGAAGGGGGTAAAATCTTCTACAGCTCAAGTGGTTAAATTGCATGATATTTGTGCAAATGTTTATTAAATCTATATTTTTCGTAAAAAATACAGTATAGTTAATTCTAGTGTACACAAACAAAATGTATTCTCCTGGTTTTTTTTTAAAAAGGGGAGAGTGTGTCAAGTAAGTAATCACCAGATACAGTATGTCAAATCTCAAAATTGTGTGCAGCCGTGAAACGGCAAAAAACTAAGATACACAGATTTGTATATAGGCACCTTTTAAGCCTTTTTACTGCCAGGTCTGTACGGCATACAGGCCTACAGCGCTGCTTTCAGCTGGCCCTGTCCATACACCATGCGGACCTGCATTCCACCTCTGCCATAAGCTCATGGTCACTTGAACCATGAACTTATAGCAGAATTGTTCAGCAGGCGATACTGAACAAACTGATAGTTCTGATCAGTGGATAATAAGTTGCATCCCCATGCGGCCCTCCATGGACATACGCTTTTTGCATACGTTCGATTTTCACCATTTCACAAAAAGATGCAATTATTAGCTTCTATGTTTCGCAAGAATTTTGTAAAATGTTACATGTTGGTATCTGCTAATGATGTATTTTTAGGAAAAATATTGTTCTGATAAACATTTGCGCACATATCGCAGGCCTTAAAAATCAGTAGCACCTTCTTTTTATTCTACTGGTCATGTGCTTTCAGAAAATGTATGGTTTGGGGGGTCTTTTACAAACTCTGAAAGCTGTAAGTGAAAACTGAAAACCTCCAGATTTTTAGAGAAGTGCGGTTATTTACATTTTTGCGTGCATTTGATTTTCACCATTTCGCATAAAATACAATTTAAAATTTACAAAAATGTGTTATTTATTAACTCAATACAGGTTAAGCTTTTATATTTATTAGGGATTTAGCAGATATTTTTTCAAATTTGCTGTGTTTGTATCTGCTAATAATGATTTTAGTGTATTTTTAACGAAAATATTGTTTTGGTAAACATTTGCACAAATATTGGGGGCCTTAATAATCAGTAGCACCTTCTTTTTACTCTACTGGTCACATTCTTTCACAAAATATATGGTTTGGGGGGGTCTTTTACAAACTCTGAATAATGTAAGAGAAAAATAAAAAAGCAACGCAAAAATGGCCACCTGAGTTTAAAAGTGAAGCGCAGGGCCTGCCAGTGAAACGGTTAAAAACCTTTACAGCTCTTCATTTTAAAGTTAACCATAAACAACGGCCCTTTGATTTATTCTTCCCATGCTGGTGTGCATGGTGATACCTGATATGTGTTCATCAATTAGTATTTATGAACCCCCCTGCGTCCTAGGTGTGCCTTTTTTCATTTTTTTACTTTTATCTTTTTATATATATGTAGGTGGGTAGGGGGGCCTTTAAATTGTCTTTATTTTCTGAATCACTATTAGATTTTTATAATTTTTTAAAACGAATTACTTCTTTTAGTTAATGTTTAGTTACCACTGTTACAATGGGGCTTACAAGCTCCCTATCTGTTAGCATTGAGTTAGTTACAGGTAGACCCCTAATTCCTCCCCTGCACTATGCCCAAGCAGATTGGGGACAGAGAGTTGCTGAACTGCTTCTTACCCAGCCACCACCATGTGGGATTTGACAACTGCGAGTCCAAAAGTGCTTAGAGCGCCATTTATAGCAGCAGCAGTGTATGTAGGTGAAGGTACACTTTCTTTAGTTAGGACCCATTCACACTACTTTGTCCTGTGTTGTTAAAGTGAATGGGTAGGAACACACCTGAACACATGACAATGTGGTGCAGGTTGCATTTTTTTTCGCAACACAACACAGAGCATACTGTGCATTGTGTTGCACTACAGCTCAGGTGGCACCCCAACTCGCTTGAAGGTGTGTTGGGGTGCCACCTAAAATAAGGGAACTACCGCGCACCAAAGGGCATAAAGTGCATTACTACGTTTAGGGCATGTAACCACATGTAGTGTGCTGTTAATTGGCCTTTCTGCTTGAAAGGCTAACTGATTTCCCCAGCTCAGGTTTTTTTAAAGGTTATGCTACCATGTTACAGTTTGTTACATTCATAACTCATTTTAATTTCATAACTCACATCGTACTCTAAATGTTGACCACAAAATTTATTGAAAAACGCTTCAATGTTTAAAGTAGTCACCTAATCAAACCACATTCCAGTTCAGAGTAGACAGTTATACTATTTTTGTGTATTTTCTTTGTGTTAAATAATGCTCACTTTTTAACATAAGTTTTTCTCTTTTTATGTCCTGCTATTGAAGACAAAGTGATCGAGACGAAACGTCAATAATGCCTCTAATATCTGCTGGGTTTACCAGGGTAAGTGCAATATTTGCTTTTTATTAACCACTTTAATACTGACACTTTCACCCCCTTCCTGCCCAGACCAATTTTTAACTTTCAGTGCTGTGGCAATTTATATAGCAATTGCACGGTCATGCAGCACTGTTCCCAAATTACATTTTTATAATTTTTCTGATACAGGTAGACCTTTCCTTTGGTATTTAACCACTGGATTTTTTTATTTTTTGCTAAACAAGTGTAAAAAGACAAAACATTTAAAAAAAATAAAAATAAAGAGATAATTCTTAGTTTCCGATATAAAACTTTGCAAATAAGTACCTTTTCTTCTTCACTGATGTGCACTGATGAAGCTGCACCGATGGGCACAAATGAGCTTGCCTGATGGGCATTGATGAGGAGGCACTGATGAGGCTGCACTGATAAGCACAGATAGGCAACACTAATGGGCACTGATAAGCTGCACTGATATATATATATATATATATATCTCCATATCTCTATCTCTCTCTCTCTCTATCTCTCTATCTCTCTCTCTCTCTCTCTCTCTCTCTCTCTCTCTCTCTATAGATATATATAGATATATATAGATATAGATATATATATCTATATCTATCTATCTATATAGATATATATATCTATATCTATCTATCTATATAGATATATATATCTATATATATATAGATATAGATATCACATCCACAATCATATATGTAAATCACATCCATCTATGTAAATGTTTTTTTTTCTTGTGTTAGTCTTTTTCATGATTGATTTGTATTAAATAAACTGTTAATTTTTTTAAACAATAGTACAATATGCCTGAAAAGTACATTTTTTTTCAATTCCTATATATACTTATTTTAGGACCTGGCATAGTATATCATTAATTGTGTTGTCCACAGTGTCACCCTGTGGTGACAGCATTTATATATCTATACGATTTAAGCTGCACTGATAGGTGCCACTGATGGGCACTGATAAACTGCACTGAGGAGGAAAGGTGCGGGAGGAGAAGGAGCAGATCAGCTCTCTCCTCTCCCATCCATGCGAAGAAGGAGGGAGGGGGGACTGTCAGTGCAGGCTGTGGGCTGTATGAGAGAGACGCTTTCAGCTCAGAGTCCTGCTGAGGAGGCACTGATAGGCACACTGATAAGCTGCACTAATAGGGCTGCATTGATTATCAGGGCACTGATGATCAATGCCCTGATTATCAGTGTAAACAATGAACTCACTGTGCCCTACCAGATTTGGCAGTTATCGGCACTCCTTTCCTCACACAGAGACAGGACAAAGGACACATCGATCACAGAGCGTGCCTGATGCGCACTCCAGGGAGGACGCTATAGACATCCTGCCAGAACTGGCAAGCCGGGCTGTAGCCATCTTTTGGCTATAGCGCAAGCAGGAACCAGTTAAAGTGAATGTAAACCCTAATAATGAACTTCTCTTATTAGCTTCCTTTTGGGCTGTCAAATATACCATTGAAAGCATGTTGTTATATCTATTTATTAAGTGCAAAAAATTACCTAGTGATCATGTCAGAAATTCAGAGCTATGTCTTATGTCTTCTGTGTCAGAAACCATGAAATCAGACCGAAACAGAATTACAGTTAAATCACACTTGTTTATTAATAAAAGAAAATAGAACAAATGTAGTCAAAACATAGCCAGAGTTAAGGAACCAGAACGGATAGTCAGAGAAGCCAAACGTCAGGGAGCCAGAGATGAGCGTAGTAAAACAGCAAGCAGGATCTGGAGCCAGAAGGGATGTCAGCCAAGCAAGTCTTTAACAGGAATGCAGGCGATAGTCTTTGTGATGTTGACCAAGGCAAAGGCAGAGATCCTCTAGGCTGGTCGGCTTAAGTAGGCAGGACTAACGAGCAGGATATCATCAACAGCTGAGTAACTGTGGAGAGATAGGAGCTGGCAATTAGCTGACAGCGGAGCGGCCAGCTCAGAGAGGGAAGGGCTGATCCCAGCCCTGACATTCGGCACACTTCCTGTGGTATTGTTTTCTCAAAGAGTCTAATTAGGCCCCCTAGTTCTTATCTTGGACCATGAAACAATTAGTTTCTATATTGTAGAACAACCTTTCTCAGCCAGGATTCCATGGGACCCTAGAGTTTCTCGAGAGGTTGCTAGCGGTTTTTGAGTGATGAGCCTCTGAGATAAGTTATCAGTGACACCAATGATCTTTTAGACCATCTATAGGGAAGGTATTCTTCCCACTGACCGTAAATGTAAGAGCCATTTCCCACTGAGTTCCAAAGTAATGGTGCCCTTTTCCCAATGACCACCAATGTAAGGTGATCTTTTTCCCACTGACCAAAAAAAGCAAGGAGGTCTTTTTTTTCGAACACCAATATAAGGGAGCACTTATTCACTAACTACCATGTGAGGAAACACTACAATTATCACCATCTGCATTTCTTTTTCAGGCCATTATTATTTGTTTTGTTTGATTATTTTTACTAAAAATTATTTTATCAAAATATATTGTTATAAATAGTAGCTCTGGGTGTCAAGTACTTTTGTACATTATGCATGACAACAGCAGGAATATACTGATTCCTGCTGCTGTGTTAGACACCTGTGAGTGGCTAGCTGCAGCTGGCCAGCCCTAACACTTCAATGAAAGGTTGTAGGCGGCCACAGCTATTCGTGGCTGTTCGCTCAGTGTGCATCCAGCAGTGATCACCACAGATAATCGCTGGCTGTGTGAACAGCCACAAATAGCTGCGGCCGCTGACATCCTATCCTTGAAGTGTATAGGCTGCAGCTAGTCACTCACAGATGTCAAACAGAGCTACATGAATCAATAGATTCCTGCCGCTACCACTTGCACCATGGTAAAATGCCTGTGCGACTGTAGCCACATTTCATATTCTTTTATTTATTTTTATATCTCAACTAAATGTTCATGCCAATGTACCCTGAGCTAAAGATAAAGTCATTTTTATCAGAGTTCCCTGAGACCCAAAGTTCTTTCAAGAGTTCTTCCACATTACAAAGGGTGGCAAAGGCTGTTGTAGAGAATAGGAAGGTTTAAAGAAGAGCTCCAGTCTCCCCCCAAAAAAATGAAAAAGTCAGCAGCCTGGATCAGCCAAGGATCCAGCGTTGTCCTCATCTGAGATGATTCTTCAGTCGGCTTCGGGTCCAGCGGCCGGCATCTTGACTAAGGGAACCCGGCAGTGAAGCTTTGTAGCTTCACAGCTGGTTTCCCACTCCGCTGCACTTTGTGAATGGTCCTGCAGTCTTCAGGAACCTGTGATGCATCCCAGAAGGCTGCAGGGGAGAGGGGGGCTAACTTCCACTCGGATCATCGCGCCAATTTGACCGGAAGTGGGAACGGATACTTGTCAAAACCATGTACCCTGCCCCCCCCCCCCCCAAAAAAAAGTGCCAAATGTGGCAGAGGAGGGGGCAGGATGTAAATAAGTGGAACGTACTAAAATTCCGCTTTTAGTAGTTTAGTAGACACAATCTGTGCGGTGACGCCACTCCACGAAAATCCTGTGTATTGTTAGCCCGCAACAAGGCTTAGGAACTAGGTGCATGTTTAGTAGATACATATGTGGTTTTCTGTCCATGCAAGGTCTTTAAATGGACAAACCATGGGGAACTGTGCATTACTGCAGAGATGTACTGCATAAAACATCAGAGCATTGGTACTGGATATACACAATGGGGTTTATTTACTAAAGCTGGAAAGTGCAAAATCAGGCTCACTTCTGCATAGAAACCAATGAGCTTCCAGGTTTTATTACCAAAGCTTAATTGAACAAGCTGGGGTTAGAAGCTCATTGGTTTCTATGCAGAAGTGAGCCTGATTTTGCATATTCCAGCTTTAGTAAATAAACCCCATTGCGTATTTAAAAGTGGGGTATGCCTGTACATGTGATAAGAATGGCTGATATTAGGTAAATTACGCATTGACCAAACTGTTGTATATTTACAAGTATGCTGCTTTCAGTGTTTGAAGACCGAGCTGAACAAAATTCAGGTGTCATGCTTAGTTTCTACTGTTTTCATTTGTTCCATCTGTTGTGCAGGAGGCAGAGCATGCTGAAACAGATGTGTTTGCATAGGCCTGAGTTTTATGTGTTACATTTCACAAGATCAGCCGCATCCATATTGTGTGCATGTTGAGTTCACTTGTGAAATCTGAAGATGACATGACAGTTGTAGAGCTCATTTTTCCTGGAATATGCAGAGAACATTTTCAAAAGAAGAATATTCACAAGCTGTTTCAGTTTGGTCTATACTTTGATCTATGTCCACCATGGCAAAAAATAAAAACTTTGCAGTGAGTGATCCACTGTGAAATAATCTCTGTATATTTTCAGCATTTTTACTATACTTCAATACTCATGACAATGCAGTTAGGTTTAAACAGAAGTTGCTCTTTACTTGAACAATGGTAAGATTTTGGAGCTTTCTGACAAATGAGGAGCAGATGGGCAGCAGCCAGCACTAATACCAGCATGCCTTTCATTTGGACTTCGCTAATGGTCGCATAAGGCACCAGCGGTGGCCATTAGGATGAATGGCAAGCTAGTCACTAACTTTGGTCTACCACCAGCTACCATCATCTGCACTTATGAAAAATTCAAATGTTGATTCCTTGCATCCAAGGCAGCTAGGGGTGTTGTGTACACAAAGAGCCCCAAAATATAATCTCTCGCTGATATGATGCCAAGTCTATAACCTTCCTAAAGATCAAAATGTATTTAAAGCGGGGGTTCACCCACACCGCCAAAAAAAAATATATTAAAAGCCAGCAGCTACAAATACTGCAGCTGCTGACTTTTAATACATTGCCACTTACCTGTCCCGGGGTCCAGCGATGTCGGCAGGGGACGCCGAGAACCCGCTCGGTTCTCGGCAGCTGCCGCCGCCATCCTGGGTGAGGGAATCAGGAAGTGAAGTGTTGCGGCTTCACTTCCTGGTTCCCTACTGCGCATGCGCGAGTCGTGCTGCGCGTCCCTAGTGGTCCCCGCTCTCTGCTGGGAGCTGTGTGTTCCCAGCAGACAGCGCGGTCGGGACGGGAAGAGGCATAGACTCCCATGGGAGTCTATGCCGGAAGTGGGTGCAAATACCTGTCTTTGACAGGTATCTGCACCCCCCTCCATCCTGAAAGGTGCCAAATGTGACACCGGAGGGGGGGAGGGTTCCTAAAAGCTGAAGTTCCATTTTTGTGTGGAACTCCACTTTAAAGCCCAACTTTGGGCAAAACTACTTTAGTTGTAAATTTAATGTGAAAGGTTTAGAACATGAAGTGGGTAAAAAATAAAAACAATTTTTCTAGTTAAGTAGGTGAGGCGTTTGAACTTCTCTCGGGTTTTTATTTCTGTCTTTGTCCTAATTTAAGTGGTTTTCCCTTGCACGCTATGAGGTTGATTTACTAAAGCCAAATAGATTGTTCTCTTTCCAAAGAAATTCTCCCCAGAGCTTAGTGAATGAAGTGAGGCTCTGCTGACTCTCATCATCCAATCATGTGCAAGCAAAAATGCATTTTGAAGCTTACCATTCTATAGATGTGGTGGCTGCTGAAGGTTTCTTTGTTCAGAATTTATTTTATTTTATTTTCTGCTGGTGATCCTGCTAGTAACACACTTCATGTCCTAGAATGACAACGATAAGAACAGGAAGTATTAGGATTACAGATTACCACTCCTCATCGCCATAACATACAAGTTAGGGCTCTTTCACACGGGGCAGATCAGTCATGATCCGCCCCGTGAACATCCGCTTGCTCAGCGGGGATCGCTCCGCCGATCCCCGCTGAGCAGGAAGATGACAGGTGCATCGCTGCACGCTGTGCAGCGACGGACCTGTCAGAGCGCCGCTCTCCCCTATGGGGGGATCGGATGATGACGGTCCGTAGTGTCCGTCGTCATCCGATCCGATCCGAAAACGGAGGGAAAAGTAGGTTTTTCCTCCGTTACACTTTTCGGATCGGAGCGGGTCGGATGTCAGCGGACATGTCACCGCTGACATCCGACGCTCCATAGGGATGAATGTATGTCCGTTTTTCATCCGAAAACGGAAGGATGAAAAACGGACATACGGATCCCTCGTGTGAAAGAGGCCTTAGGTGTTCTTAAGTCTACAGAGAGAACTGATAATACTGCTAACTGAATACAATGCAGCAGAGGCAGAGTGCACAGGAAAGCTCAATGGATTTTTAGCAGGATTAAGAGGTATTTTTTAAACTTATCGAGCCATTATTACAAAACACTTTCAATGGTATATACTAACTCTCTAAAACATGCACTAGTCACCCCATACTTAAAAAATCCCACCAGTCTTAACAATCTATGACCCATCTCCTTGCTCCCCTTTACCTTCAAAATTCATGAACGTCTGGTCTACAACCGACTGATCTACCACCTCACTAAAAATAACCTTCTTGATCCCCTTCAGTCTGGATTTCACCAGCAACACTCCACAGAAACTGCTCTTCTAAAACTCTCAAACGATTTACTAACAGCTAAAGTCAATGGTTACTATTCTGTACTCCTGAACACCCCCTCCTGCTCAAAAACTCCACTCCTGTGGTCTCTATGACTGTACTCTTCGTTGGTTCTTATCCTACCCATCCCACCGCACTTTCAGGGTGACTAACAATTCTACCTCTTCCGTCTGAGTCCTCCAAGGTTCTGTTCTTGCATCTCTACTATTCATGATCTACACCTCCTCTTTAGGTCAGCTGATAGCCTACCATGACTTTCAATACCATTTCTACGCTGATGACACCCAAATCTGTCTCTCTACCCCTCAGCTTATTCCGTCTCCACACGCATCACTAATTTACAGACAGACATATTAGTCTGGATGTCACATAACTTCCTCAAACTCAGTCTATCCAACATATTTTCTCCCTCATGTGTCCCTTCCCCTGACTTCTCTGTCAAGATAGATGGCACAACAATCAACCTGTCCCTGCATGCCAGGGTGCTAAGTGTAATCCTGGGCTCTAAACGCTCCTTTTGGTCCCATGTCCAATCACTGTCCAAATCTTGGGCACCTGACACCATGCTGCTTACATGCTGAAAGTAATGAGATACACTATATTGGAATGTGTCTGGCATACTTCCTTTAATTGGACCCTGTGAGTGAACTGCTTTTGGGTGCTTGGAGGACATTTTATACACATGTGTACTCTTTTGCCTCCCCTCTCCTTTCAGTGGGATTGAACAATCCTTGGTTTACTGAATTTGATTTGATGTTTTGTTACCTGCACTGGCCTGCTCCCATGTCCACCCTGGGGAGGGATCTTGCCCTGGTTCCACTTTCCACTTCTGCATGGGTCCCTGCCATTCTAGCAGTGGATGAACTATTAAACTACGCTTCCATCTCTGCCTCCTGAAGAAGCGGCTCACTCCGTGAAACATGTAGAGGGTCATTAAATGGCTGGAGTTTGTGTTCCCTTGTATTGTACCCCACCCCGGAATCAGGGTATTAGATCTATACCTGTATAGTTGCCAAGGGAAATGCTCTCCGTTATTGTAGAGGCTGTTCTTTTAATAATGAATTTGTGATTTTTAACTGGATTTGTGTAATAAAATTTATATTTTGTAATGTGCCTATGGGGTGCAGGGAAAATCCATGTATGTTTTTTTTTTTTCAATTCGATTTCTAGTGATAGGACGTGTTATCTCCTGTCCTTCTGGGTTTTTGGTTTGCTGCTAGCCCAAGGTCTGGACACTGTCCAAAATGTACAGGTTCTTAACCAATGACACCACAAAGCTTCTAAGTCACTCCCTGGTTAACTCTCGCCTGGACTACTGCAACTCCCTCATTGGATTACCTTTCAGTCCATCATGAATACTTCTGCCACACTCATCCACCTTATCACCCGCTCAGTGTCCTCCGTCCCTCTCTGCCAATCCCTCCACTGGCTGCCACTCACCCAACAAATAAAATTCATTATACTAACAACAACTTACAAAGCCATCCACAACTCAGCCCCCAGCTACATCACTAACCTAGTCTCAAAAAACCAACCAAATCATTCTCTTCATTCCTCCCAAGACCTCCTGCTCTCTAGCTCCCTTTTCACCTCCTCCCATGCTCACCTCGAGGACTTCTGCAGAACCTATCCCATCCTCTGGAACTTCCTGCCCCAATCTGTCTATCTCCTACTCCTTTTAGGTGATCCCTAAAATCCCTTTCCCTTTAGAGAAGCCTATCCTGCCTTCACCTGTACTTCAACAACAACTGCCTTCAACAACTGTACTTTAAAATTTCTCCATCAGCTCATGCCCCACTGGTATTATCTTTTGTATAACTTGACCCCCCCTATTAGATTGTAAGCTCTAATAAGCAGGACCCTCCGATTCCTCTTGTATTTAATTACAATGTATTGTAACTGCACTGTCTGCCCTCATGCTGTAAAGTGCTGAGCAAACTGTTGGTACTATATAAATCTTCTATAATAATGATAATAATATTTAATAAACCAAAAGGGAACAAATAGCAAAAGTACATTGTTAGGTTTAGGCTGCGTTCACACAGACATGACTGCTTTAATGAGGCATTTGTTTTGCACCCGCATCCACCCTGAGCTGTGTGTAGGCAAACTATGGAAGTGGATGAAAATGCAGCATTTGATGTGCGTGACGAAGCAGGTTCACAACCCCAAATACTGTCTTTTTGGCATGCAGCTGTGCTCGTGCAACCATTGTGTTCCCTTCCATAGACTGCCTGCACACAGCTAACACTTTCTCACTTTGATCAGCGCTCTGGTCCTTTAAGTAGCATTTATTAGTGACAAGGTGAAGAAGAATGCATCTGTGTCCCAGTCTTACTAAGGTTTTGTATTGCCAAACAGTTGCTGTTCTAATTACAGTTTGAATAAGTTGTAATTGCTGGGTTCTGGTCTTTTGTCAACCTTAATTACTGTGTACTAAATAAAACCTAAGGGTATTAGTCCACACCTAGGAATTTTACAGATAGAGAATACAGTGAGAGTCAGGAGCGCTGGTTTGTATTATTCAGGAGAATAGTGAAATTGCATAGAGGGCTTTTTGTAATATTTTTCTAATGGTGAGCTTACACTTTAAATATAGCTAAAACATGCAATGTCTGGTATACGGGAATGTGTTTGTGATTGGCTTATTAGCCCACTGATTGACCCATATTGGCTAACAAAAAATGGATTTACAAAATAGAGTGGTACATGTTTAACCCAATTTACTAACCAGCCCATAATGTTTCCCTGCACAGCTCTGTCAGACTAGTTAGTGTCTCATTTATGTAGCACAACATTCAATTTTTCTAAACATGTCTGAGTGATTCATGCCCTCCACACCATTAAACCTATAGGTTTTATACAACAGCTCAATAGATTGTTTAAAAAAAGAGCTGGATGAATTTCTAACTGCACAATAGTTACATAGTGTTATATAGAAGGTGAGGTTGAAAAAAAAACAAGTCCATCAAGTCCAACCTATGTGTGTGATTATATGTCAGTATTACATTGTATATCCCTGTATGTTGCGGTCGTTCAGGTGCTTATCTAATAGTTTCTTGAAACTATCGATGCTCCCCGCTGAGACCACCGCCTGTGGAAGGGAATTCCACATCCTTGTTGCTCTTACAGTAAAGAACCCTCTATGTCGTTTAAGGTTAGACCTCTTTTCTTCCAATTTTAATGAGTGGCCACGAGTCTTATTAAACTCCCTTTTGCAAAAAAGTTTTATCCCTGTTGAGGGGTCACCAGTATGGTATTTGTATATTGAAATCATATCCCCTCTCAAGCGTCTCTTCTCCAGAGAGAATAAGTTCAGTGCTCGCAACCTTTCCTCATAACTAATATCCTCCAGACCCTTTAGCTTTGTTGCCCTTCTTTGTACTCGCTCCATTTCCAGTACATCCTTCCTGAGGACTGGTGCCCAGAACTGGACAGCATACTTTAGGTACGGCCGGACCAGAGTCTTGTAGAGCGGGAGAATTATCGTTTTATCTCTGGAATTAATCCTCTTTTTAATGCATGCCAATATTCTGTTTGCTTCGTTAGCAGCAGCTTGGCATTGCATGTCATTGCTGAGCCTATCATCTACTAGGACACCAGTTCCGTTTCCATCCTAGATTCCCCCAGATTGCAAGTGTCTGAACACAAGTGATTGGTGATCCAGGGAATATTCAATTGCCTGTCGGATCAGGAGAGATTTTGTTTCCCACGCTGGAGCAAATTGGATCATACTTGATTGTTTGTTTGTTTTTTACCTTCCTCTGGATCAAATGTGGGTATAGGATTGCGTGTATGGAGGTTTTCTATTTGTTTCTTTTTTTTCTATTGGTTGAACTAGATGGACTTTTGTTTATTTTCAACCTATGTAACCTGTCCCATGGCCCTGTCCATGCATTGTTAACCTGCCCAAACCGCTAAATATTGGCTATCCTACAGACACCTGGCTTAGTGTAGGACTTCATCACAGAAACCTCTGTAGCTAATAGTTGAAAACAAAAAGTGCAATCAAATGTTATAATGTTTTGACTGCAAGGTATTTTATGTCACACTTAGCATTTGTAAATGGCTATTACGGCTATGTTTGTAGTTAAGTGATTTTCAAATTGCAGTGCACATACAATGATTCTGATTATTTAGCCA
Organism: Lithobates clamitans; assembly: GCA_037952925.1. Taxonomy (NCBI): domain Eukaryota; kingdom Metazoa; phylum Chordata; class Amphibia; order Anura; family Ranidae; genus Lithobates; species Lithobates clamitans. The sequence goes on along the minus strand of JBBGZY010000276.1, from coordinate 635,330 downwards.
CCCTGATTGCCTTAGAGCAGTGGTTCTTAACCACCAGGCTGTGGTCTCCCTCTTGCCAGGCCACAGCTTTCTGTATGCTCCAACAGCTAGAGTCTAGCTCGGGGATCTCCAAACTACGGCCCTCTTGCTGTTGCGGAGCTACACGTCCCATGAGGCATTGTAAAACTCTGACATTCACAGACATGACTAGGCATGATGGGAATTGTAGTCCCTAAACAACTGAAGGACCATAGTTTGGAGACCCCTGGGACTCTAGCTCATTTTTTTCTCCTCCACCGGGCCATGGTCCGTGGCCTCCCTCCTGCCAGGCCACAGCTTACTGTCTGCTCCAACAGCTAGAGTCTAGCTAACTGCAGGAGGCCACAGGACAGTGGATATGAAAGGCTTTCTTATAGGTGTATCAAGAGGGGATCTGCTTAACAAATTTGCTGTACATTTATTTGCACTATATTTGTAAAGTGAAGGGGTGTGCTGATTTGATTATAGTAAAGCCTGTGCATGCAAGTTTTTTGAGGGTGGCAGGTGGGTACTGGGATGAGAACAGGCAGGACATACATGTTCATGTAGGGGTTCAGGAAGAATTTAGGGTGCCTGGAAATCAAGGGTGCTGTACCAGGGATTAATACATCTTACATAGATAGGTTCAGGTATTGCCAGCAACAGAATATAAAGAGGTGCAGTGTGGCCCCGAGGAGAAAGGATTTTGATCACTACACAAGATTCTAAACATGTTGCACAGACCTCATTTCAAACACTCGCTGCGGCGCCTCATATGTGCTGAGACCAAGTGTTCTGGTCACATATGGTGCCTGTGATAGTACAGCAAGCACAGAGGGTTGCCATCCCATTCATCCCAGGGTTCAGGTGGAAAGCTGAGCCCATCTCCACTGCACCTTTATTTTTACTGTCTCTCCTCACTCTCCCTCTACTGTACTTTCGCATCTGACAGGAACACTGCAGATTGGAAAGCTATACATCAAATTTTAAACTGAAGCTTAAAGTGGTGTTCCGGCTGAAATTATACTTTTTAAATAAAAATACCCCTATAATACACAAGCTTAATGTATTCTAGTAAAGTTAGTCTGTAAACTAAGGTCTGTTTTGTTAGTTTATAGCAGTAGTTTGTTATTTTATAAACTTACAGCAGGACGTGGCCATCTTAAGTGTGGGCATCTGAAGCCAGGCTGTATTTCTTCCTGGATCTCAACACATGCTCAGTGCAGCACAAGCGGTGTAATAGGTTTCAGGTCAGGTTTCCATAGCAACGGCAGTGTCAGAGGAAGTTGCCGCCCCTTCCCAGAAGGCATTGCAAACAGGAAATGATGCGATGGGCCGCGGCCAGGGAGGAGGAAGTGAAAAATGAATACAGCAAATATACAGTAGGTGCTGAGAAAAAAAATGTAAAAATATCCAATTCGTTTACAGTGCGCAGTTTAGTGAGGGATGCTGAAGAGTTGTAAAAGTGAGTGGAACTCCACTTTAAACATAAACATATTCTTAAAGGGCGTTGAGATGTAAAGCAAGCCACATTGTAGAAAAAGATGAATAAATAACCAAAACCAACTCATAATATCCCAATCCGAGTACACCTTTTTTTCAATGCAGTCAGGTCTTTCTGCAAAAACCTCCCAATAGAATTAATAGTGGAATATGTTTGACATTCTTTTTCTGCTTTACATCTCAAAGCCATTTTATGGTAATGCTTAAAGTGATATTAAAGGTTCAGTTTTTATTTTCTAAAATAATAAATATGTTATACTTACCTGCTCTGCACAATGGTTTTGCACAGAGCAGACCCAATCCTCATCTTCTAGGGTTTCCCATCAGCACTCCTAGCACCTCCGTCCTTCGAGTACCACTCCAGCAAGCTCTTTTCTAGGGGCGGTACTTGTGTGGGCTCAATCTATGGACACACATACAGAGGCTTGGCCACACCCTGTCGCTCTCTCATCACTGGATTTGATTGACAGCAGCGAGATCCAATGGCTCCCACTGCTCTCACTGAGTCTAGTGAGGAGAAAGAGATAGAGCAGCGCTGCTGACCAAGATCAGTCTCTGTTAAGTATTTAGGGTGGCCGCTGCACCGACATTTTTTATATTAATTTTTTTTTTAACCCTAATGCAGATGCATTAAAGTGGTTGTAAACTTCAGACATGAAATATGAACAAAGCATATCCCTCTATAATGTGTACTTGTCTCAACTAAGAACACCAAGCGTCATTTTTGTCTGATGCTTCATTCCTCTGCTATCAGCATTAATCACTTCTGACAGATTTTCCTGACACAAGAGAAAAAAAGGTGACAGGGGAGGGACCTCCTGCAGATTGACAGCTTCAGCTCTGTTCCTGTGTGCTGTGTGAATAGGGGAGGGGTCTTATTCCTCCAATCAACAATCAGAGCTCTCCTCACTGATCTCTGCAGAGTGTAGCTTCACCTCTCCACCCTTTTTTTTTCCTGAACTCTCAGACAAGCTTTAAAAATGCAATACTTTGAACAAATGTAGAGAAGACTGATAAACAGATACGACTTGTGTAGGAGGATTTGTTTCATCTCTGTATCACCTAAGGCTGGTCATTTCGGTGGGTATATGTGAGGATTTACAACCACTTTAAGGTAAAAAACCTTTAGCCTTTACAACCAGTTTTAGGGTTTAGGGGAATTGTGAACTTTACATCAGGTTATCTTCAATCCATCATGTTTAGGTCCGGAAAAAAACAGAAAAGGATTTAGTCCTTATTTTTTTTCAGACCTGGATGGACTAGGTGGTAGGCAAATGTAAATGGACAAAAGTCCATTTACATCCACCTGCCCATAGACCTGCATGGAGCTTCCGGTTAGGCTTGCTTGAAAAACTGTCCCGTGTGAAAGGGACCTAAAGCAGGACTCAAGGCAAAAAAATTCTGATAATTTGCTGTGTAAAAAAAAAAAGTTTACTCACATGAGATTTATGCCACTTTTAGGATCTCTGCCCTTTCTTGATGTAGCACCCTCCTAGCATAGGATCCTAGGTGAACTTAGTTTTGCTCCTTCTGTAATCAAGGGAGCAGTAATTGTTTGGCCTGGTCTGTTCAGGGTTTTAAAGGCTGGGAGTTTGATTGCTTCCCCCTGCCTCTGGAAGAAATTTTTAGAGCATAGGGCGGGTGATCCAAAACATCCAGCCTAAATATTTATTAGGTTCCAGCCAATCCCTGAAGAGGAGTATCCAGAAGAGGGCTGGAATAGTGATAAATAGCATGAGACACTGGAGAACAGGCTTCTTTCTCCCCAGGAGGGTTCCGGAATTGGAGGGGCTGCTGCCCTCAGGCAGTGCATGGACTGTTTATCTGCTCTCGAGACATCAGTGGTGTCAGGGCTGAGGGTCTGGATTTACTTTGCTAGATTGCAGAACCTCATCACAGGGGATATGGTCTGGAGACGTGCCGTCTCACTCACTGGACCATGTGCAGAGGAAGCTGGAAGGTGGCAGCTGTCCTGGAGACTTGTGAGTAAAGACCCTAAACTGATCTCTGTGACTGTTTAGCGTTCTGGAAGCTGTGCTGGGTACTGGCAGTTGTGCATTAGCGCAGGTTAACCAGATGACAAAAGACTTGCCTGTGGTCTTTAGGTGTGAGGCCTCAAGGGTCATACACACAGGCCGAATATCGGGCAGCATTCGGCCTGTGTGTACGGTGGCTGGCCTGACAGAAGCCGACTGTTCGTCCAGGTTCTATCGAAGGGGCATAATCGAAAAAGGTCAGTAAGTATTTGGGGGGCTGGGGGTTGCTTACAATAGAAGGTTTTTTACCTTAGGGTAAAAAACCTTCAGCCTTTACAACCACTTTAATCCTTTTAGTCTAGCACTCTGAGATAGATTGACTAAAGGCAAATAGGCTGTTCTCTTTGAAAGAGAAGTTGCACCTTGCAAGGAAAGTGAATGAGGGGAAGCTCTGTTGAATTCCATAATCTAATTATGTGCAAGCAAAAATGTTTGTTTTTTTTTTAAACTTTTTCCTTAATTCAAGAATTTTATTGGACAGTACAAGAGCCATCACAATCTATTAATCAGGTCATGTAGATGGTAAAGTTCTCCACACAGAGAGAAAAACAAGAAATAACGCTGTTGACAGTACAGAACAGGGTACTACTTCTTCTTCCAGGGTTTAACAGTGTTACAACTGAGAGAATCCAGGCAGGTGGTGGCTATTTACATAATTTTAAGCATTGTTGAGTTAAAGAGAGCAAAAAGAACCAACATTTGGATGGTCCACTCCAGCCATAGCCTGGGGAGTAGTAAGGACCAGGTAGTGACGAGAAGGCATACAGAAATCATCCAGTAATCAAGGAGAAAGGTAGATTTTTTTTAAATTTCTTTTCACATGATAAAGTACGATTTGAAAAATGAAAGTTAACCACATTCACTAAGCTCTGGTGCACATTCCCTTGCAAAATGCAACTAACCTTGCAAAGTGAAAAGCCTGTTTTCCTTTCCTTTAGTAAATCAATCCCTTTCTGAGGGAAGGTTAACTAGAAATTATAGTATTTAACAGTCCCACACTGACATAGTGCCACTTTTTTTACATTTTTGAATTGACCATAAAGTGTAGAATGGGCCTAAGATGGATAAATACTGCAGTGTCATTGATCAGTGTCTGTCTTCTCACTTGCAGAGATATGTAGAAAACTCTAATGTTATGGCCTGTTACAATGAACTTATTCAGCTAGAATATGGAGAAGTACGTGCACAATTTAAACTAAGGTAAGGATATGATGTGTTCCAGTTTTGTTACTTTGGACCTGATTCTAAATGCTGCCATATGTGATACCACTGCTAAATGCTTTGTGTCAGGCACACACAGTTAGGTCCATATATATTTGGACACAGGGACAATTTTAGTTTTTTCAGGTATTTACCAAAACATATTCAAGTTATAGTTATAAGGGTATGTACATCCAAATCGGAGTAAAGGTTTAGGAATTACAGCTCTTAAGAATAGCCACCCCCCCTTTTTCAAGGGACCCTAAGTAATTGGACAATTGAATCAAAAGCTTTTTCATGGCCAGGTGTGGGCTACTCCTTTGTTATTTCTTCATCAATTAAGCAGGTAAAAGGTCCGGAGTTGATTCTAAATGTGGTATTTGCATTTGGAATCTATTGCTGTGAACCTACATCATGCGTTTAAATGAGCTGTCCATGCAAGCGAAACAGGCCATTGGAGAGCTTCAAAAACAAATCCATCAGAGAGATAGCAGCAACATTAGAATTGGGCAAATCAACAGTTTGGTACATTCTGAGGAAAGAAGAACGCATTGGTGAGCTCAGCAACATAAAAAGGCCTGGACGTCCACAGAAGACAACAGTGGTGGATGATTGCCGGATTCTCTCTATGGTAAAGAAAAACCCATTAACAACATCCAGACAAGGGAAGGACACTCTCCAAGAAGTAGGTGTATCATTGTCAGTCTACAATCAAGAGAAGACTTCACGAGAGAAAATACAGAGGGTTCATCACAAGGTGCAAACCCTTCATAAGCCTGAAGAATAGAAAAGCCAGATTAGACTTTTCCAAAAAACATCTAAAAAAGCCAGACCAGTTCTGAAAAAGCATTCTTTGGACGGATGAAACTAAGATTAATCTGTACCAGAATGACGGAAAGAAAAAAGTGTGGAGAAGGCTTGGAACAGCTCATAATCCAAAGCACACAATGTCATCTGTAAAACATGGTGGCGGCAGTGTGATGGCATGGGCATCCATGGCTTCCAGTGGCACTGGGTCATTGGTGTTTGTTGATAATGTGACAGAAGCAGTTGGATGAATTCTGCAGTGTTTAGAGATATACTGTTAGCCCAGATTCAGCCTAATGCAGCAAAGTTGATTGGACGGCGCTTCACGGTACGGATGGACAGTGATCCAAAACAAACTGCAAAAGCAACCCAGGAGCTTTTGGAGGAAAAGAAGTGGAATATTCTGCAATGGCCGAGTCAATCACCTGATCTCAACCCAAATGAGCATGCATTTCACTTGCTGAAGGCAAAACTAAAGGCAGAAAGACCCACAAACAAAGAACAACTGCAAACAGCTGCAGTTAGAGCCTGGCAAAGCACCAGAAAGGAGGAAACCCAGTCTTTGGTAATGTCCATGGGTTCCACACTTCAGGCAGTCATTGCCAGTAAAGGATTCTCATCAAAATATTAAAAATGAACATTTTATTTATGATTATATTCATTTGTCCAATTACATTTGAGCCCCTGAAAATGGGGGGACTGTGTATAAAAAATGGTTGCAGTTCCTAAAATTTGTACTTGATATTTACGTTCAACCCTTTGAATTAAAGCTGAAAGTCTGCACTTCAAATTTATTTGGATTGTTTCATTTTAATTTTATTCTGGTGGCTTACAGAGCCAAAAGTATGAATATTGTGCCTGTGTCCAAATATATATGGACCTAACTGTATGATTTCACATGTGATATTATCTTAAAGAGGAAATAAACCCTTGCTAAAAAAAGAATTCTTCTCCCTCCCCTGCAAAGTAAAGACATAATATGCTAGTATGCATCCCATACCAGCACATTATGTGACACTTACTTGAAAACTAAACTTGTGCCGTCCCCGCTGCAGGCTGCATCCATCTTCGCTCCTCTTCCTTCCGGGGCCGTGGACTCTGGCTCTATGACTGGCTGGAGCCGCATGACATCAATCCCGCATGTGCGCACGGGAGCCGCTGGTCACGGCATTCGCTCCTGAAGAAACAGCACGGGTGCCCGTCTCTTCAGAGCGCATGCACCAATGACATCATCAGCGCAGTATACTGTAAATATCTCATAAAATGGTGCACGTTTAGGAGATATTTACAGTACCTATAGGTAAGCCTTACTTTAGGTTTACCTATAGGTATAAATACTGCAGGGAGGTTTACAACCTCTTTAAGGTTCATCAAAGAAGCAGCATTTTTAAAACCATTGGCGACCTTTCTCTGTAACAGTTTTGAGTAGCAAACATGTAACAAGCATGCAGCCCATAAAATAAGAATCCTTCTATATTGCACAACAGCTAAGCAACTAGTATTTTCAAAAATTGAGGTCAACAAAGTAGCCTACAATTTTCAACCAGCACAGGCATTTTCTAAGACATGGGATTTTTTCTTGGGCTGACCTTCCCTTTTATGGGAGCCCCATGTCCATAGATCAATCACCTGCTGTTGCCTTCACCCACCCCTGTTTTATCTTCACATACGTGTAATGCAAATATCAGCTCCAACTTCAGTGGCTCGGCATGCTCCTGTTGACCAGTAAGGTCACCCATTGGATTTGGTGGCCAATAGAAAAGTGGAGCGCAGCAGGGGTTGGATTTGCAACCATAGACCCTGGTCTATTTGTGCAAAATAGCGTACCTGGTATGGGGAATCCCCAGGTTCACTTTACAATCACATTATCTTTTAACCTTAAAAAAGAAGTTGTTAAATGGTCCCACAGTGCTCCTGTCATATTACGGGAATGGTGCTGGAGCCAAAAACGTAGGGGGAAAAAATATATATTTTTCTAAATTTAAAAGGTGTAAACACGCAGGAGAAGGGGGGGGGGGGGCAGGCTCTCCCTATTTCGTTTTCCACACTCTGGTTTTTGAGACTTGTCTGTCCTGGTTCCCAGCTTACATCACCAATAGCCAATACCATGTATGACATCATACTTGTATGAGGAGGAAATCAGAAGAGTCTGTGCCTCCGACCGAAATCCCCCTTAATTTCCAACCTTTGCTTTCTTATGTGTTTGTCAGGCCGGGTTGTGGAAGCCTGGGGTGATTCAGCTTTTACATATATTTTTTATTAGCATATAAAAAGACAAAAATAATAAACCTAACCTGTCAAGCTCCCCTTTAACAGTACAGACATAGCATCACAGCACTGATTAATAGACAGACGTTATTACCACTAGGAATTTATCATGAGAATTCCACCCTTCTCTGCAAACGTGTTTGCTAATACTTTTTGAAAGCAAAGGCAAATTTGCATGTGGCCTATATTTACAGTATATCCATTCACCTGAAAAAAAAGTTTCATAGAATATATAAATTGTTCAAATATTTATTCTGTTTATCTATGTATTTTTTTCTTGTATTGAGCAAATTCATTGTAATGCGTTTAAGTGAATCATGCCTTTATGCTGCAGATGCCAAGTTGAAGAAATGTTCTTTTTCAACCTCACTGACTGTTAATATTATTTATTTAAGGGCTTGTAATTCTTTATTTACTACATTAGAGAAGAGTCAAGAAGCCATTGAAATTACTAATGAGGATCACAAAATACAGGTAAAATTAGATCAATTCTTCATTGTGCGTAATCCAATTATCAAATCTAATTTCGCCATTATTAAGAGGTACATGTAACATAAAATTAAGTATTTATAAATTAAAGTTGGTGGGGCTTACATGGATGTGTTGCTAAATAGTCATCCTTTACCACAGCAATTAAATGAATCTCCCTGCTGAAGCCAGTTCTTAAATCCAGTCGGTCATAACCATTGTATAATTTAGTACAGGTAATACAGGAAAGTCAGCAGTCTTTTTAGGCAGCTCCACTTTTCTTTACAAGTCTAGAAAAAATACTCGCAGCCATGAGACACATGAGAGGTGCACCACTGGATCATTGTAGTTAGGCTTTTTCAATTTTCAATTCTTGAAAAGTTTGGTGCTGCATAAAAAAATTTTCAACTTCTTTGCATCACTTGTATATCTACATACTGTGGTTGTGAGTAACTGGATCTAGAGGTTTTTGCACATACCTGTAGTCATAGCTAAAGCTCAGTCCATTCTGACAGGCTTTATAGTACAGAAATTTGCCTGTCCTATCCTGCCTTCTGCATAGTGGAGCAGGGCTTAAAGTGGTTGTAAACCTCAGACATGAAATACGAATAACGCATATTATTATTATTATTCAGGATTTATATAGCGCCAACAGTTTACGCAGCGCTTTACAATATAAAAAGGGAGACAATACAGTTATAATACAATACAATACAATACAATAGGATTAAGAGGGCCCTGCTCAGAAGAGCTTACAATCTAATAGGCATATCCCTCCATAGTGTGTATTTGTCTCTATTAAAAGCACTACGTTTCATTTCTGTCTGTTGCTTTGTTTCTTTGCTATCAGCATAAATCACTTGTGACAATTTTTCCTGACACCAAGAGGTCCCCTCCAGCAGATTGACAGCCTCGGCTCTGTTTCTGTGTGCTGTGTGAAGGAGGGTGTGTTCCCTCACTCCAATCAGCTCTCAGAGCTCCTGAGTGAGCTCTGCAGAGTGTAATGTCAGCTCTCCGCTCTCTTTTTTTCTGAATGCTCACTCAAGCTTCCTAAATTCTGGACTTTGAATGGGTGTGGAGAAGAGAAGACTGCAGATAAACAGGTACAACGTATGTAGGAGGATTTGTTTCATCTCTGTGTATCACCTTCGCTGGGTATATGTAAGAGTCTACAACCACTTTAACATCAAGCAAAAAACCTACCCACAGGTGTTAGAGCTTTCCTGTCAGAATGGTCTAGCATTGGTCATGAAAGGAAGAATTCCTGCACTATATACCTGAAGAAGTTTTCCCCACTTCCCAGTGAGTCTCTAAAGGCACTTTTAGTACAAGTTGTCCTTTCAAGCATGAACTCATACCACCAAAGCGTAGCCCACCTAGAGTAATACTCAACCTGCGTCCCCAATCTAGCAATCTTTACTATTTGGCCCTGTCTAAAACCTTCAGAGAGTGACCCCCCCCCCCCAGGGTCCACTTCATCTTGCGCATGGGCAATGGGGATGAACAAACAAACAGTATTGGCGCACTGGGAGTGTGGTACTGGCATAAGTCAGTAAACAATAGCTGGACTTTGTCAAACAGGGACCAGTCTATATAGAAGGTATAGTCCATAAGCTGGAAAAAAGTTTATAGGCACCAGGGCGCTATTCATTCCTATAAGAAGAGCCGTATTCTGCAGCACTAGTTGAAACTGGTAGGAGTAGAGCTTCATACAGGAATATATAGCGCTGTGGCGGACATGTGCAGAATGAAGAGAACCCTTTCTGAAGCAAGACTATGTAGCAGGCAGGGCCAGACCGTAAGGATTTGTGGATCAAAGACAAATTTAAATAACTCTCCAGGTAGGCACTTATGAAAATGGGGGCATTTAAAGGACAACCTATGCCAAGGTACAGTAAGAGCTGTTTGTTAAATAAGGCAATTGGAAATACTTGGCTGACCTTTTGCAAAGGGAATTATGTGTGTGTGCTCTTTTTCGTTATTTGCTTGGTATATAAAATAAGTAGGAAGAATCAGGTAGAATATTAGTTAAAGTGTACCTACTAATGTTCTCTGGTTTTCTTGATCTGGCATGTAAAACGTGTCGTGCTGGTCTTCTGTCTGGTCTAGATGCTGTGGGCCGGATTTACTAAAAGATGAACTATTACTAAAGTATCCCCAATTGTTTACTTTGAACATTCAATAATTTTCTTTTACTAAACTCCCTGGACATAACTAAATGTTTGATATGTGAACTGTTCTTCAACTCACTTCAGTCACAAACTTGCAGTTTCTTTGAAGAAACTAGCTTCAAGCTGCAGCTTCGGGTAACATAAACACTGAGATATCTACAATTGAAGTATGGTCGGGTCATCTGGTCTGAAGCTTCTTTTCTACAGAGTTCTTTTGTGAAGTTCCTTTATCAGTATTTCTTTCTCAATAATCCTGTGATGGGCCAGCTTATTCATTTTATATGTAAAGGCGTCAACTGACAATAGCAGCAGTTAAAGCAATGAGTGATGTAGATATGCCCTGGAGAATGTCTAGAGTTCACACTGTACACAGGGCCTCTGTTGTCCAAGTTGGTGCACACCAAGATTTTTTGCAGTCCAATGCCTAAACCTCAATTGCAATTGGAGGTTCTTACATTGAATTGTTCATTGATGGGGAGTAGAGCTTAGCTTCAGGGGTAAGGGAGACTTGGGCAGAAATCAAGGCTTTGTGTACAGTGTGCACTCATGATCTTGGGTCTCCCTGGGCATATTGAAATTTGTGTAAAAAAAAGTGTGTTCATTTCAGCAGGGTTGTTAGTTAAGACACTTTTCAGTACCTGATAAACTATGGAACAGCTAACCCCACTGCCCAGTTGAGACTCCTACAAGTGCAAGTGCAGGGCCAACACTGTCTTAATGTAGAAGAGGGGGAAATTGGGACTTTAAATGGAGCGTGCAGGTGCAAATAAGTAAATGAGTGGATAAGTAAGCTGGATATTTATTAATTCATAAATAAGGTATATTATGGTAATAATATAAAGCCCCAACCCTCCCCCTCCCCCCCCTTTCTCCCCCCTCCCCCCCCTTTCTCCCCCCCCCCTTTCTCCCCCCTCCCCCCCCCTTTCTCCCCCCTCCCCCCTCCCCCCTCCCCTTTCTCCCCCCTCCCCCCTCCCCTTTCTCCCCCCTCCCCTTTCTCCCCCCTCCCCCTTTTTCCCCCTCTCTTCAACATTGACAGGGGTGGAGGTATTTGACCCTACCAGGCTATGTCCTCATTTAAAGTCCCAAATCTCCATTCCTCTCCTTTTTTGTAATACTCTCTCAATGTAAATGGACAGAAGCTTAATTAGAGTCACCTATTAATACAGAATAAAGCAAAAGTCTGGTGAGCAGGATTATGGTTAAAAATGCATCTGGCTTTTTTTATTGTGTACTATTAAGGCCCATACACACAATAATAGGGCGTACACACGGTCGGACTTTGTTCGGACATTCCGACAACAAACTCCTAGGATTTTTTCCGACGGATGTTGGCTCAAACTTGTTTTGTCTACACACGGTCGCACAAAGTTGTCGGAAAATCCGATCGTTCTAAACGCGGTGACGTAAAACACGTACGTCGGGACTATAAACGGGGCAGTGGCCAATAGCTTTCATCTCTTTATTTATTCTGAGCATGCGTGGCACTTTGTCCGTCGGATTTGTGTACACACGATCGGAATTTCCGACAACTAATTTTGTTGTCGGAAAATTTTATCTCCTGCTCTCCAACTTTGTGTGTCGGAAAATCCGATGGAAAATGTCCGATGGAGCCCACACACGGTCGGAATTTCCGACAACACGCTCCGATTGGACATTTTCCATCGGAAAATCCGACCGTGTGTACGGGGCATAAGAATATTGTAAGGAAAATTTCGTACGACGAACAATCGACCAATTATCTGATCGTTAGTATAGTGCTTTTGACAGCCAATTTCAACTTTTCAGACAACAAAACCTGAAGGCGAAGGCCAGAAAATTTTTATCGTAAGGGAACACAATGTCCCATTTTTGTTTAATTAGTACAGTTTTCATCCCAACAAAAAAATCGCAAGAGCAACACTACGCACGCTCGGAAGTGAAAAAATACACTAGCAAACAATTCAACATATTACATCGCTTCCGAAGTTGTATTCTGTCGTAGAAACATTTTCGTCAGTTGAGTAACTTCTTCATTTTCGATATGAGACTAGCATGCAAAAAAAACGAACGATTATTCGTTCAATAACCTTATCGTGTGTACCAGGCTTTTTACCTTTTAAATCCACTTTTGGTGAAGATTGCGGAGTGCTGGTTATCCAGTTTAAACCTAAGTGAACATGAAGATTTGTACATAGGTGAGAATAAGAATTCAGTGGCAATAGATAAATGCAGCATAATTATCTAAATGTTGATAAGATACTGTTAGGGTAGCCGCTGAAGGGAAGACCAATCAAAATAATAGCCCAGGAGAGACCTGCGCATCCTCACTTGGATTGCTTGTCACTGGAACTTACTTTAAGTAGCTAAAAACCCCTCCAAGTTATTTATCCCTTTGGGTTTGGCAATGCCAAAAATACTCAATACATTGTGCAATGAAAATAAATGCCGTGTACACATGGCCGGACTTTTCGACCAAACTTATCCGACGGAACGAATCCGTCGGACAATTCGACCATGTGTGGGCTTCATTGGACATGCAGCAGACCTTTTCTGTCGAAAATGTGAGGACTTTAGATTTAGAACATGTTTCAAATCTTTCCGACCGACTCCAGTCTGGTCGAAAAATCAGTTCGTCTGTATGCTAGTCTGACAAACGAAAACCGACGCTAGGGCAGCTATTGGCTACTGGCTATGAACTTCCTTATTCTAGTTCGGTCGTACGTCATCACGGTCTAATCCATCAGACTTTGGTGTGATTTTGTGTACAGAAGTCTGATTCAACGGAAGTCTGTCGAAAAGTCAGTCGAAATTCCGCCAAAGTCCGACGTGATTCAGTTCATCGAAAGTCCGGTCGCGTGTACACAGCATAAGGGGAACTTCACCCTCCCAATCAACATTGATTATTTTTAATCCTAATGCTGTTAGCATTAGTAAATAGACAGGAATGTATATCATATTTACTTGTTTTAAACTTTTTTACTTCCTGGTTTCCTAGTCAAATGATGTCAAACATCCCAGGAGTCTTTGTGAGGGGAGGGGAGAGGAGGGGTTTTCTCAGCTAAGCAAACTCTCCTGCATGCAGGCTTGAGCTAAGGGCAGATGGATTCCAGGAAGTAAATGCTGCATGAATCATCTGCTCTTGCTCAAGATGACCACAACCAGAAATGCTAGGGGGGTGTTTTCAAAGTGATTTCTCAACAAAATTGAACATAAAGACATAGGTGGGTGGGGGAGTTTGCTTTGAATATTAAAAATCAGTTCAGTAGTGTTTTTGGTTTGTGGTGCTCAGATGCAGTTAAGATCTGCTTTAAAGTGCAGCACACACAATACCAGATTTACGATAGTCAAAAGAGCCGGTAACTCAAAAATTATTATTATTATTATACAGGATTTATATAGCGCCAACAGTTTGCGCAGCGCTTTACAACATGAGGGCAGACAGTATAGTTACGATACAAATCAATACAGGAGGGATCAGAGGGCCCTGCTCGTTAGAGCTTACAATCTAGAAGGGAGGGTCAAGTGGAAACAAAAAGGTAATAACTGTGGGGGATGATCTGATGGAAAAAAAGAAAATACAGTTGTTAGGTGTGGGTAGGGTAGGCTTCTTTGAAGAGAAGGGTTTTCAGGGATGTCTGAAAGCTAATAAAGTTGAAGATAAGCGGACAGATTGGGGTAGGGCATTCCATAGGATTGGAGAGGCTTTGGAAAAGTCCTGGAGGCGAGCATGGGAGGAGGTGACAAGGGAGCTAGAGAGCAGAAGGTCTTGAGAGGAACGAAGAGAATGAGTAGGTTGGTATTTAGAGACCAAGCTAGTGATGTAGCTGGGGGCGAAATTGTGGATGGCTTTGTACGTAGTTGTTAGAATTTTGAATATAATTCTTTGGCCAAGCGGAAGCCAGTGGAGGGATTGACAGAGAGGGGTAGCAGACACAGAGCAATTGGTAAGGAGGATGAGTCTGGCAGCAGCATTCATGATGGATTGAAGAGGTGATAGACTGTGTAGAGGTAAGCCAATGAGAAGGGAGTTGCAGTAGTAGAAAATCGAATCTTCTTTATTGAAAACAATGTTGGGGTAAAAATCCATGAACAAGACAGATTCATTTCAGTGTCACGCATCAACTGTCTTGTTTCTGGATTTCTACCCCAATCTTTCGAGTTGCCGGCTCATTTGACCGCTCCTATACCTATGGCTTGCAGAGGCTTTAAGTGGGGCACCGAAAAGGTATCTAACCTCATTGGAAACAGGATTGCAGGACAGTAGCCCTGTCAGTAACAGATTCACCTTTCATCAGCATAGAGCAATTAAAGGTTATGGTGTACTATATTTAACTGCCATTTGCTATTTGACTTTGCTTTTATTATGTAAAACCCATAAATATAATTATTCTATTTCAAATATAACTGTTTGCTTTTTTTATTTTTTTTTTTTAAACCTGAAAATGCTCCAAAATCATTTTATTCTAGTCTGACGGCTGGTGAAAACTTTTTGCATGGAAAAATTCTCATTGTGATTGAAATGACAATTATGTGATTTTTTTTTTTTTTTTCTTTTTTAGTATGTGAATCCTGCTTTTGAAACCACAATGGGTTATCAGAAGGAAGAATTATATGGAAAAGAATTAATTGAAGTGCCTAATAATGAAAAAAAATCTGATTTCATAGATAATATTAATTCTTGTATTAAGTCTGGAAAGGTAAATATCAATTTTTTGAACACTTTTATACAAACCCAACACATTAGTCTGTTTGAATATAATAATTAAGCTTAACTGTGAAATAATAGCTTTGCTCAGAAGTTGAAAATCTAATTTTAAATTTAAATTAAGCTAACTTTTTCTAATTATTGTTAGACATTTTTATTTGTGCTAGATAGTGTGATTACTCTTACTATATACTTACAGTATGTATTGATATATTTATTTAGGGTAACTACCTAATAAGTCAACACCACCCAAAATACAGTAATCCATTTTGAATGTAGCAGGGCCTGTAAAGGTCTCTGAAACCTCAAACGTTCCTCTCACCCCAATAACATTCAAATGAGGTTAAAGCTGAAGTTTAGTAAATGTTTTTGGTGTCCAGAACCAAACACATTAGTGCCCAGAGCCAATGCTGTATTCTGGCCTAGGCCGACAAGGCCCAGGCCTAGGGCAACACTTTGCAGGGGGGCAGCATGGAAAGAGTCCCCGCCAGCTTGCACTGTTATGCCCGTACACACGGTTGGATTGTCCGATGGAAAATGTTCGATGGGAGCTTTTTGTCGGAAGTTCCGACCGTGTGTAGGCTCCATTGGACATTTTCCATCGGCTTTTCCGTCACACAAAATTTGAGATCTGGTTCTCAAATTTTCCGACAACAAAATCCGTTGTCGTAAATTCCGATCGTGTGTACACAATTCCAACGCACAAAGTTCCACACATGCTCGGAATCAAGCAGCAGAGCCGCACTGGCTATTGAACTTCATTTTTCTTGGCTCGTCGTACGTGTTGTACGTCACCGCGTTCCTGACGTTCGCAATTTCCGACCAACTTTGTGTGACCGTGTGTATGCAAGACTAGTTTGAGACAACATGCGTCGGAAAAAATCCTTGGATTTTGTTGTCGGAATGTCCGATCAATGTCCGATCGTGTGTACGGGGCATTAGTGTACCGCCAGTCTTATGGGGTGGACTGGG
Organism: Lithobates clamitans; assembly: GCA_037952925.1. NCBI lineage: Eukaryota > Metazoa > Chordata > Amphibia > Anura > Ranidae > Lithobates > Lithobates clamitans. The sequence goes on along the minus strand of JBBGZY010000276.1, from coordinate 619,224 downwards.
CTGAGAGGCAAATTAGTCTAGCGCCCCCATAAAGCGGCCGCACTGCTTCTGATATGCGGGAGGCCAGCGATCTGCAACTGTGGGGAGGGGGGCGCCGCTTCTAATTTTGACTGTCCTAACATCCTGGACCACAAACCTTCCTCGCTGTGCTATGTTTTCTGCTGCACCTCCATGAAATTATCAGAAATTTGTGCTTAAAGTAGAAGGGCAACACTATGGGCAACTCTTTTTTTTTTTTTTTCATTTTGGAAAGAGTAAGGGAGGGTTATAGCCCCTGTCAGTTTATTTTTTACTATCCCTGTCCGCCCATTGCAATGATTTCTCTTCACTTCCTGCCCCATAGCCAAACAGGAAGTGAGATAAAATCTATGCAAATTAAGGGAATCCATTACCCACCCCCCCCCAGGCCCGCAGAACTAGTATCCCCACTTGAAAATTTCAGGGCGGGTTTTAAACAGCAAGGGGTGTGGTCTTGACAGGAAGGGGTAGGTCATATTTAAATTGGGGGGTGTGCGAGTTTAGTCAGGCCTGGGTCAGCACAAAACCGAAATACACTACTGCCAAGAGCACCAGTACTGTAGAGGTTAACAGCAGCAGCTGCAAGTGTGCAGGATTTGCGCAGCTCGCCTACCCCGCCATTCACAGAACTTGTGCTGTTATTGTCCCACAAGGCAATGAGTTATGTGAATAGAGCAGGAGCATTAATGTGTTTGGTGATATATCCCCCCCCCCCCCCCAAAATTACTAAACTTCAGTTTTAACCTCTCCACAATTACCTTTTTCTGTCATTCAGAATAGATTCGATTTTGTGAAGCACCCTACAAATTATCTGGATTTGGGTTCAGACCTCCGATTTGGGTTGTCATCCATTTCTACATCAGTTATGTGCATTTGTTCAGTATTGATCACTAGTACTATTATATCATTTTGTAGTTAAACATGACTTTCAGAGATGTTGATTGATAAGATATTTTACTGCTGAATAAAATGTAGCTTGTGTGCATGTTTTATAACAGGAGTGGGAAGGTGTTTACTATGCCAAAAACAAAAATGGTGACAATATCCAGCAAAATGTGAAGATAATTCCTGTTTTTGGACATCGAGGGTATGTCATTTTGACTTTAATTTGTGTAAAGAGGTGGCAGATAGTGTAGTACATGTAGTACATTCAGCTGTGGTCTTTGTTTATGTCAAGAACCAGGCCTTTCTTTCTCTGAACATAGGTGCAGGAAGTCAACCACGACCCCCGATATCCCCTTCTCCCCCACACACACCCTCCATCAAATAGTGGGTGTGGTCAAATTTCACAATGGGCGGGTCTTAAAGAGCAATAAATACCGGGAGTGCAATACTCACAGAGGGCAGAGTTCGGAGGGGGGTTACACACAGAGTACAGAGTTCAGGATTGCGCTACATGCAGAGTTCGGTGGTACACTACCTACATAGTGCAAAGTTCAGGGGTGAGCTACACAGAGTGCAGAGCTCAGCCTTCTTCCACAGCTGCTTACCTCTGCATCCCACATCCACATCTAACTTTCACCCATCTTCAGCTCTGACCTCTGCATGCAATCCTCCTTCCTTAACCTCCCTGGCGGTTTTCCCGAGTGTGGCTCAGGGTTAAAATTCAGGACCATTAGCGGTAACCCCGAGCCACACTCGGGAATACATCGCAGGATCCTGGTGCCTCCATACTTACCTTGTCCCCGGGATCCTGCGATGTCCCCCGCAGTGTCCGAGGGCTCCGTCCTCTGCCCGAAGCCTCTCTGTGCCAGGCTCCGTTCCCTGCGAGCGTCGCGACGCACGGGGGCGGAGCCTGGCGGCAAATTTAAAAAAAAAAATCAAAATCATAACACATACAGTACTGTAATCTTACAGATTACAGTACGGTATGAAATGATTTCACATCCCTTTTGTCCCCAGTGCTTTGGCCCATGCCCTGCATGCAGTTTTACATGATATATACTGTTCTTTCTGCCTGGAAACTGGAGATTGTCCATAGCAACCAAAAAGTGTCCCTTTACGTCAAAAGTGGCTTTAGACCAGCTAGAAAACAGCGATAGTAAATTAAAACATTTGCAGAATTGAGCGATAGTGAATTGTGGGGAAATTTATTTTATTACTATTTTTTTTTTTTTTTAATTATTTATTTTTATTTATTATATTATAATTTATGTTTTTGTGTTTAAAACTTTATCATACCCGGGATATCTACTAGACTCTTGTTTGGACAGATTTAAGTGTGTTATTGTTAAGATTTACAGACCTACAATATAAAACGCCAAATTTCCAAGCAAAATAATTGTACCGCTTTCAGCACCTAAAATCCGAAATAATCATACCGCCAGGGAGGTTAAAAGCTCCACCATCTTCCACATGTCCAACTTTTGCTGCTGTGTTAAGCTGAAGCACCCAGCTGGCTCCAGAACCTTCCCTCACACTGTAGTTCACCCGTCTTTCTTGCAGGGAGATCATCCAGTGGGGGTGTTGGCATCCGCACTGCACCCTGAACACCTGCATCCCCTTTTTCCCCATCCTGCACTCAGTGGGAGCTGCTCAGGAGATCGGATCTGTGGGAGCCTTTGGGAGACAAGCTGTCACTTGTAAACACAGAAGCCAGACTTCTGTGTTTACAAGTGATGGCGGTGAGCAGAGAGCAGAGGGTCTGATCCAGAGGTGGTGGAACGGAGTTCCACCAAGTTCTAGCTGAAAAAAAGCCCTGTCAAGAACCATACCAATTAATACTTTATTTCAGTGAGAACTTCACCTAGGGGATCTGGATGACAGCGCCACAGCCTGAGGCTTCACAAATGATATCAGTGGTGACAGCTGTCATATACCTATACTATAAAACAACAATGAGAGGGTGCACCAACCTAGCGCTTTAGCACTAAACAATTTAATTGATAAGTAAATAAAATAAGTGATATACTTACAAATGCATGATAATAACAAGCGTATCATTGATGAAGAATGTAATATTTCCTTGATTGTGGCTCACTAATGTATAAGAATGCCACAAAAAACCTGGTTAAGGGACAATATAAGGACATACGTATCGTATGGCTTTACCTTAAAGAGGAACTGCAGTCTGCTCACATAATTTGTCATAAAAACATCTTTGCCATTCTGAAGCTTCCCTCCAACCACTTTGCATATTATTTTATATATACCGTGATTCTTTACTTGCCAAATATACTGCAGAAATCTCCCTCCACTGAGTCTGGCTGCATCCATTTTAACTGTGGGCAGCTGAAGCTGCTGCCTGTTTACTTCCTGGTTTTACACAGACACATAGGGGCACACCTCCAGCTCTGCAACTCTCATTGGCCCTCTTATGACTCATCCCCCCTCGCTTTCTGGCAAACTCTCACAAGAGTGAGAGAGAGAGCTGTGCATGATGTCATAAGCCTAGGCTTTTTTACCAGACAAGAAACAGGAAGTGAGCTGTATAAGGTATTTACTGGCAGAAAAAAAATGTTTTACTATCCAAAGTTAAAACAACGAGGGCAGAAGATTTAATAGATGGAAAGTTGAAGAAATGACTGAAGGTCCGCTTTAACTGACCTAATGCTATAGGAATAAAGCAATCATAAACTTCAGATGAGACTTCCTCCAGATCCACACCACTGAACTGATGGCCTGGAAAGACTTTTCAGCGCCCAGTGCGACTTACACATTTCATGAGGCAAACCCTTTTCTTCAGAGCCAGATAGGTTTTGCGTAAGGCACATTGGACGCTCAAGGGTCTCATCTGAATTTTATGATATGATATATGTTATTGTCATGCGTTTGTAAGTATATCACTTACTTTATTTATTCATCCATAAAATTGTTTAGTGATAAGAAGCTAGGCCGGTGCACCCTCTCTTTGTTGTTATACAGTGTTGTATGGAAGAATACCCAGAAGTCCTCAAGGGGGACAGCAAGGCTCACCAGTGCTATACTTGGAAACCAGTGAAGGGGACAGTACATTAGAGGAACTGCAGTCTGCTCACATAAATTCTAATAAAAACTTCTTTGCCATTCTGAAGCTTCCCTACAACCACTTTGCATATTATTTTATTTATACTGTTATTCTGTACTTGCCAAATATGCTGCAGAAATCTCCCTCCTTTTAATCTGGCTGCAGCCATTTTAACTGTGGGCAACTGAAGCTGCTGGCTGTTCACTTCCTGGATTTACACAGACAGACATACATACACATATCTACAGTAAATAGATGTATATAAAATGCACTTTTTGTCTTTCAAAAAGGGTTTCCCAGTGCTAAACCTTTCATCCAAATTCTAAATTGCTGCATTTGTAAATTTTAAAAGCCAATATAAAGGAATAGTAGTGGTAAAAAAGCCTTTGTGGATTTAATTAACCTTTTTTTGGTTAAATCTCCTTTAACCTCCCTGGCGGTATGATTATTTCGGATTTTAGGTGCTGAAAGCGGTACAATTATTTTGCATGGAAATTTGGCGTTTTATATTGTAGGTCTGTAATTCTTAACAATAACACACTTAAATCTGTCCAAACCAGAGTCTAGTAGATATCCCGGGTATGATGAAGTTTTAAACACAAAAACATAAATTATAATATAATAAATAAATAATTAAAAAAAATAATATAATAAAATAATAAAATTTCCCCACGATTCACTATCGCTCAATTCTGCAAGTGTTCTAATTTACTATCGCTGTTTTCTAGCTGATCTAAAACCACTTTTGACGTAAAGGGACACTTTTTGGTTGCTATGGACAATCTCCAGTTTCCAGGCAGAAAGAACAGTATATATCATATAAAACTGCATGCAGGGCATGGGCCAAAGCACTGGGGACAAAAGGGATGTGAAATGATTTCATACAGTACTGTAATCTGTAAGATTACAGTACTGTATGTGTTATGGTTTGTACATTTTTTTAAATTTGCCGCCAGACTCCGCCCGCGTGCGTCGCGACGCTTTCAGGGAACGGAGCCAGGCACGGAGAGGCTTTGGAGGAGACAGAGCCCGCAGACACAGTGGGGGACATCGCAGGATCCTGGGGACAAGGTAAGTAACACTGCATCAGGATCCTGAGGTGTAATCCTGAGTGTGGCTCGGGGTTACCGCTAATGGGACTGAAATTTAACCCCGAGCCACACTCGGGAATACCGTCAGGGAGGTTAAGGGTGTGTGGGAGGGGGTGTGTCCTATGCCTACATACATTTGCTAGTAGGTGTCCCTCATTTCCATCTCAAAATGTTGGGAGGTATGCTATTCTATCCATGAACTGCAAACATGTACACTGCCGTTGCTGATTTCTGCTGCTGAAAATCAACTGGGAACGCATGGGCAATGCATTCGCAATAGCGGCAAATCGCGGCAGAATCGCGGCGATTCCGCCCGCAGTTTGGAACGCGGAGATGTGAACGGAGCCTTATGCCACGTACACACGATCAGGATTTTGGTCGGAAAAAGATTTGATGGCTTTTCTGACCGGTTTCCGATCAAGTTTGCCTTGCATACACACGGTCACACAAAAATTCGCTGAACTTACGACTGTCAAGAACGTGGTGACGTACAACACTACGACGAGCCGAGAAAATGAAGTTCAATGCTTCTGAGCATGTGTCAAATTGTTTCCGAGCATGCGTAGGAATTTTGCGCGTCGGAATTGCTACAGACGATCGCATTTTCGGATAGGAACTTTTTCCGACTGAAAAATTGAGAACGTGCTCTCAATATTTTGCTGGCTGAAAGTCCGATGGAGCATTCACACAGTCGCATTTTCTGACCAAAATCTCTCATCGGTCTTTTGCTGGCCGAATTTCCGATCGTGTGCACGCGGCATTAGTGTTTAAATAACAAGCAAGATTTCATAAATTTGCTTTTATACCTTTGACAGCACTAATTTGTTAACTTCATTTTTTATGGAATTTAACACTACTTTGCTGTCTGCAGCATGAGAATAAGTTAGAACCCAAATGTACTTTTTACCCCTGGTCTTCGCCCTCTACCCAACTCCGGGCACCGCCCTTTGGTCCCACCCCCTACCCACCTCCCAGTAATGCCTCTTTTAGAGAAGAGAGAACCAAGTACCATTTTGTGATGCTAAGTAAGTTATATGAAGCTCCTTATTAATAACAAGAAAAACAGTCAAATTGATTCACTGCAGCCAGCAACAATAGATCCCCTCAGGAACAAAAGACCCCCACAGCTACAATAGACCCCTCAGCAACAAAAGACCCTCATCACAACAGTAGATCCACTCAGCAACAAAAGATCTCCCACAGCAACAATAGATCCCCCAGCAACAAAAACTCCAGCATCAATAGACTCCCGCTAGCAACAATAGATTCCCAGCAGCCCACATCAGTAGACCCTACAGCAACCAACGACAAAAGCCCCCCCCCCAGCAGTTCAACAGTAAAGCCCTCCCAGCAACAATTGACCCCCCAGCAACAATACATCCAGCACCAGCCACAATAGACCTCTCCAGCACCAATAGATCCCCCAGCAGCCAGCAACAATAGACCTTCCAGCAAACCCCACCACCCCTCGCCATTACATACATTCAGTGCTGAAAGTCCCGGACCTGTCTTCCCTACATTCCTGCTGAAAAAAAGCGCTGATTACACCAGATTATCCCTATACTCTATATAGTAATGTTCTGCATATTTTATATATGTATTGGTTTATATCTGAGTCTATTTCTTACAGAAAGATCAGACACTATGTGTCTATTAGTCGGCCGTGTAATGATAACAACAAGGTATGTATATTTCTTCATGTAACATATACAGTACATAATGTAAATCTTCAGTACTGTTTGTGGCATTAAAGACTAATTGTTCATGTTTGCTTTCAGGTAGAAAAACAATGTGAGCGAGTTCAGGCTGAGTCTCAAACAGGTTTGTTCTTCCGGTAATAGAATTAAAATGTTTTCTACAGTTAAACTGGTGTAATTTATTTGAACTGGAAGTTAAAGAGCAGAATTCCCTAAATTATTAGTCTGAGATCTGTGATAAAACATCTGTCTGGTCTGCCATTTGCAGAATGTGTCATTTGATTTGGTCAGAGTTACATGGCAAGGGATATACAGTACGCCATACTGTATACAGAATCCTGTAGCCACAGTTGATCTATTCTAGAGGAAGGCAAAACAATTCCTATACACATGATCCAATTTGCTCTAGCAGGGAAAAATACATTTCTTCCCGATCTCCCAGAAAGCAGTCAGATTTTCCCTGGATAAACAATCCCTGGTGTTATTACCTATACATGTTAATATTCAGTTAGGTTTTGTTCATTTAGGACAACCGTATCAATTGGTAACCTTTTATTGGTCAGGTATATGAAGTTGAGTTCCTCAGTCTGCACAACTGCTGTGCCCATTGCACTAGTAAACTTTAGAAAGAACAATCGTTCAAACGTTTGTATGAAAATTCCTACAAGAATTCTCAGTACATTCGATGACTTGACAAATGTCATTCAAAAGTACTTCAAAATGTAATTGCCTTTAACATTCGACTTTGGAATGAAAAAACTTTACTGAACGAAAACCACATAAACTTAGAGTTAGAAACTCGTTAATTCGAGAAATTGTCTTGTCACTTTGGTTGAAAATGAACGTTAATTTGATCCCACTAACAATTAGAAAATCAAGCGAGCATTGTGGAAGCGAAACTTTTGGAAATGTAATTCTACTAGTGTGTGGCTGGCTATACTCTCTGTGTTAGATTTTTTTCAGAGCTTTTTTGTCAGAGAATAGGTCCGGGAAATCAAGGAGTGAAGGGTGCTGAAGTGCACTACTCATAGAGTGCAGGGTTCAGGAATGCGCTATGCACAGTATGCAGGATTCAGGAGTGCATTACATACAGTGCAGAGTTCAAGAGGAATTAAACCCTGGTGGGTTTTACTTCCTCTTTATTTCCCTGCAAAGGTAAAGCATAATGGGCTACTATGCATCGCATGCGCCATAGTCACATAGTTAGTAGTTAGTAGTAAGGTTGAATAAAGACACCAGTCCATCCAGTTCAACCTGAGTGAGTGTGGGTCTACAACCCTGACCCTTGTCCCTAACCCTGAACATCGCACACTCACATCAATCCCTACCCTCAATCCAAGGTCCCCATTCATATACTAGGGCCAATTTTGGACAGAAGCCAATTAACCTACCAGCATGTCTTTGGTGTGTGGGAGGAAACCGGAGTACCCGGAGGAAACCCACGCAGGCACAGGGAGAACATGCAAACTCCAGGCAGGTAGTGTCGTGGTTGGGATTCGAACCAGCGACCCTTTTTTACTGCTAGGTGAGAGTGCTAACCACTGCACTACCTGCCTGGAGTTTGCGATCGGCGATCAGCTTTTTTGTAAATAGCTAAACCGTGGAGGTTTAGGAGATATTTCAAGCACCTACAGGTAAGCCTTAATATAGGCTTACCTGTAGGTAAAAGTGGTTGTACAGGGTGTACAACTACTTTAAGCCTTCTACTGCAGCTCCTCCTATCGCTGCATCCCCCATCCACACGTCACTTCTGCACACTTCCTCAGCTCTGCCCTCTGCACCACACACCCCCATCCCTGACTGCTGCACACTTACACTCCATTGCCCTCATCTTCACCCCCTCCTCTCCCCATTCAAAGCTCCACCATCTTCCACATACCATACCTTTCACCTTTTAGCAGCAGGCCTGGCTCTAGCATCTCCTGTCACGTACCTGGTGGGTAGAGACTGGTCTATGCAGTAGAAGGCCTCTATTACATCTCTGACTCGGGGCCCCTGGTAGAGTACACAGGAGGCGCATGAGTGCAAAGTCGCACGAGTGCCGGTAGACATGCGTGCTGCTGGGGGAGGAGTACGCCAAATGGCAGCGGATCTCCTGAGGGCAGGAACAGGCTGGTACTTTAGCCGTAGAGCAAGTTCCAGTGGCAGATGGACAGGTGCTTGCAACTTGGTAGCTCCAAAGAAACTGGAACATAAGCAGAGTCAGGCAAGTCGGGTCATACACAGAACGAACAGATCAAGTACAAATTTGGAAGCAGGAGAATGGTCAAAGAACCAGCCGGGGTCGATGCAGGTGTATAACAGGAATAGTCAGGAACAAGCTGGGTCAGTATTTCAAGAGCAAATGCAGGTAACAGGAAACAGGACAATCTCAGAATGCTGTAGACGAGACAGCACTGATCCTGGGTGCTGTTCCAGCTTAAATAGCCCATGTGCCGCACGCATTCGCATCTCAGTGCATGTGCATATGCGTTAGCACACTCTAACGCTCCTCTTCTACCAGGCGTTTGGGGAACAGGGATTTGTCTGCAGCTATTATTCTGTCTTCTGACAAAGCCTTCCTGACATCTCCCATGGCCAGGGCTTGTTTTTCCCACACTCTGTAGGGAGTCACTGAGAGAGGTGCGCTATCACTTGTAAACACAGAAGCCGAGCGGTGAGCACAGGGCCAGTGGCGCACCTGAGTTCCGCCATGATCCAGCTGAAAAAAAGGATTTTTTTATTTACTTTATATCCTTCCACTTCTGGGTGCGCCTATACGGGGGTCAGGATTTATGGCGGGAGATCTCACTGTATTCATGACAAATAAGAGGTTGCAATGTAGTTATGGTTGGATTAAACCGTTTAAAACATAATTTGGATGCAATAAATAATAGGGCTAATTGCCCTGAGTATATTTTTTTACGGGGTTGTTGTAGCAAGAACTGTATTGCTATATTTAGGAAATTTCTGTGTCTAATTACCCGTGCTACTAGGTGTAAATCACTAAAATACAATACCACTCCATTCCCCGCTTATCCAATAGTCGCTTCCCAGAGGTTTATCATGCAACCTGTGCTGCCTCCAAAACAAAAGGTATCAATACTGATTGCTAAGTCGCTTGCGTATCACCTTACTGACCAGGTGATTGACCCATATGGCAGGTTCATTTTTCTAAAGGGGATCTGGAAGGATAGACCGGTGACTCTGGCAAATATATACCGTCCCAATTCTAAACAGGTGACCTTTTTGAACGATATTCTCCTGCAACTTACGACATTCCAGATGGGCCTTCTAATTCTGGGGGGTGACTTTAACATGGCCTTAGACCCGCTTCTTGATGCCTCCACAGGTACCTCCTCATTTCCATTCTCTGTTTTATGACAAGTGAAACGTCAATTGACTTCTCTCACGCTCCATGATACCAGGCGCACTCTGAATCCACGAGGGAAAGATTATACATTCTTCTCATCCCCGCTTAATCACTACTCGAGGCTGGACTACCTTTTCATACCCCAGACAGACCTGTCCTACCTCTATGACACAACAATAGAAACCATAGCTCTAAACTTACATCACTGGCTTACCTCTAGGCAGGGATAAGGTTTTTTTCTGGCAATGGAGAGGGCGTTCGACCGAGTGGCCTGGGACTATATGGATGCAGTTCTAGAGGCCCTGGGACTGGGCCTTTATTGGGTCACTATACGCCAATCCAAGAGCTAGAGTTCGGGTCAATGGCCACTTATCGGACGCCTTCTCCATTCATTATGGAACCAGACAGGGATGCCCTCTTTCTCCCTTACTATATATCCTTACTTTTGAACCTCTTTTGCGCTGCATCCGGGCAAATCGGAACGTAAAAGGTATTGAGGTCCACCAACGGGAATACAAGATTGCCGCCTTTGTGGATGATATTCTTCTCTTCCTCTCATCCCCATTGACGTCCTTACCCAATCTGATGCAGGTCCTAGAACAGTTTTTTTTTTTTTTTTTAATTGTTTATTTATTAAGTATATTCAAGTATACAGAAACAGAGTATACAGTCTCATAGAAAAGTCATTGATAACAGTATATTCTTAATGAGATAAACATTTTTTGTAGCTTATTATATATCAAGAAGAAATAACATTAAGTGTCAAATGATTTTCAGACATTACATACACATCATGGTAGTAGATAAGAGGGTCATTTAGTGAAACAAAGCAATGTTATGGTCATTGGCCCTGCTTCACTCAAACAATAGAGGAATCTGTCCCTACACCTCATTAACTCTGGACTACCTGGGGATTCTCTATGTTGTATTCAGAGGAGTCCCTGTGTCCCCATATAGCATCAAATCTGGAAAGGGAATCATCAATTATGGCTGTGATACGTTCCATCCTGCGAATATCTGTAATAACTGACAAAAATTGTGCAAAGGTAGGGGGGGGTATTGGCTAACCAACATTGGGGTATAACCCGTTTAGCCGCTAGTAAGATGAAAGCCATCAGTTTCCTAAGGGTTTTTGGCAGCTTTGGGAGGGGCAGGCCTAGCAAGAGATGTATAGGTTGGTGGGGTACAGAGAATTTTAGGATCTTTTCCAATAGGGCATGAATCTGTGACCAGTATGGCACTATCAAAGGACATTCCCAAAATATGTGGAAATGGGTGCCCAGAGATGAGCCACATCTCCAGCACTGTCCACATGTAGTCAGTTTCTGTCTTAAAAGAAATTCCGGGGTTCTATACCAGAACATCAGTATTTTATAGGTTGTTTCTTTCGGTCCTAGAACAGTTTAAACTTATTTCAAACTTAAAAATTAATTACTCAAAATCTTTTGCACTGAACATCTCTCTACCTCCTAAGCTTGTACACCTATGCCAGACAAATTTCCCTTTCTGCTGGAAGGTGAATGCCATCACCTATTTAGGTATCCAACTCCCTGGTAAACTAACAGACCTCTATGAAAAAAACTTTTTGTCAGAACTGAATAATTTACAGCGGGACCTCCATAGGTGGGATGTGCCCAGCGTCTCCTGGTTTGGCCTCAATCTTAAAGATGTCAGTGCTTCCATGCCTACTGTATAAACTGCAGACTATCCTGATCCGTTTGCCGCCTTTCTTCTTTGCGGCATATAAGAGGATGTGTAGGGCTTTCCTATGGGGAAACAAGGCGGTACAAATTAGATCGGCAAAGGTGGTGTTGTCAAAATCTGGTGGCGGCATTGGCCTCCCTGACCTGCAGCAGTATTATTGGGCGGTTCATCTGGCTAGGGTAGTGGATTGGAGGATACATACCCAATGCAAGGGCTGGGTACTGCTTGAACAATTGATTTTGGGAGCTGAGCTCCGCTCAATTCCCTGGTTCTCTAAAAAGCACATAGCAAAATCCACCCCATTGTGTTTATAGAGAACATGTGAATCTAAATATTTTAAAAGGGCAAGTACATTTAAAGTACACATCAACTACCCTTCCCTCATGTGGATAGGCATCTGCCAGCTCCTCTATGATATTATATCGGATCTGAGGCAGGAGGTCCAGTGGCTTACCTTGACCCCACATGTTTATAGAAAATACTAGTCCTCCTATCCCCCCTCCACTTTGATCCACCTTCCCTCTCCACCCCCTTTACCCTGTTTTTTTCCTCTTTCCCTTTCTTCTCCTCTGTCTTCCATTCCTGTCTCTCCTTACCTTTTTTCTTTCCCCTCCCTAAACCCCCCTCCCCCCTTCTTTTCTTTTACTCTGGGGAACTTCCTCAGTTGTATGCCTTCCTTTTTCCAATTTTGAAAATTTGAGCTACATCACAACATTTGAATAACAATCTTTTACATCTATTCATCAGTAACATTTCTCTGTATGTGTAAATTATCATGTACAATACCGTGAGCAATTTTTCCCTCTTTTGTCCATTGACTATACTATGTGCATGTCCATTTGATAACCATTTTGTTCTGATGAAAATGACTTGTACACCATTTCCCTCATAATGTATGTGATATGATGCAGCCCATTCTTAAATAAAGAATATTAAAGTACACATATCATTTTCTGCCCCCTCCCTTCCCCAGTACTCTCAGCATATGGTATACGTACCTACAATGCCAGTGTCCTGAGATTTTCCTTGTGTAGCCTACATATGATGCCACATAGCCCCTGGCAAATATCTTCTAAGATGGACCTGCACCATCCATGTCATACCCGCCATTCATTTCAATTGAAAGCCCTACTGCAAACTAAGAGGTGGGCTCTTCCTCATATGAACAGAGGCTATAGCACATATGTGTGGATATCACTCAAGATTTTTCAAGAGTTTAGCTACAGACTGTGCAGATCAGTCAGCCCAGCGGAGATCAAAGGAAGGCAGTTGTTGTAGGTAGTTATAAAACACCCTAAAAGTGGAGGAAGTGGATAGAAAAGGGTAAGTGCACTAAAAGTGTTCCTATCGTTTAAAAATTTATTGAAAGGGGTACACTTTTTTTTACAAAATTCACAGAATGACATACACCTTAAGGGTGGCAATGTGCAATTTCTTAAACGGGCAGGTAAAGACTGTGACAAATGTACAGATAGATTTATAAAATTCGATTTCCTGGTAAAATTTGGGTCCTTCGATGATACCAGATACCATACCCACCTCACCCAACTCAACCCATATCTATATGGCCGTTCAACCTGTGCTTCGCTTGATGAAGCACTGTCCAGGCATTAAGTTAACTAACATTTTTACCACCACCCTAGAAAGTCACAGTTAAGGATTGAACCCTTGAATCTGATTGGTGGATAGGGATAAGTAACAGCAGCTCTCTTAGTAAGTAACACTACGGTTTATAATACTCAGTAAGAAAAGGCAGGTAATGGTGGAGTGATTTAAAGTAGGTTATTTATAGACATGCTTACTAGGAATATACTGTATATAAAAGCTTATAAAAATATATTAATGCAAATTCTTTTATTATTTAGTGAACTTATATTACTATATTCTCACACCATATTTGTAAAGATAAGTGGGTTTTATGAATACAATTTACAGCTCTCCATTTAAACCAGAAAGGTAGACTATTATTGCTCTTTAGTCAGTGGATGTGTTTTTATTAGTGTAGAGTTAATGTCAAATTTTATATTGTAGAAATGTTGAAGGCTGTTTTGCTTACACTGATAACAGAAGTCTTAGAGTTCAGTAAGGTTCAAACAAACATTTTTTTTCTCTTCCCACAGATATTCAGAGCTGCAGACACAAGGACAGGCGGAAAGGCTCCTTAGACGTCAGGTCAACCACCTCCCGAGGAAGTGACGGTATGCAAACTTAAACAAGTGAGAAGAATAGGTCTTTAACCCGTTTTCCTCATTACCAAAGCTGAAATTTAGCTTTGGTAAATTTACTGACAAATTACTTTTTTTTTTAAATACATCTAAAGGCTCCTGTGTGACAGGTACTGGATGTACAAGCCTCATGAATAAAAAAAACCAAAACATTTACCTTCCCTCAGTGAGCGAATCCTCCGTCATTTATGTCTCACATGCTCCCCCGCCTAGACACTGCAGCTTGTGGTAGGAGGGTTTCAGCAACCGAGGCAGTGCTATCAATACAGATATCAGTGGACAGGACCAGGTTTGGCCAGGTGCTTGATTGATTGACTGATTGATTGTGCTGATTGACAAGCTATAGGTGTGTGAATCAGCAGTGACAAGCACAGCCTACACGAGAGTGGCAACTCTGCTCTGAATTCAGGAGCAGTGCAGCATTGTTGCCACTCCATTCTAGGAAAGCTGCATGAGATAGATTTTACTTGCAGGATGAACAGGTGTTTGTGTGACTTTGCAGGAGAACAAAGAGAAAACTGTTCAAACACACTTGTAATTAAAGCGATATTAAAGGCAAGTTGTTGGTTTTTTAAATACTAAACATGTCATACTTGCCTGCTCTGTGCAATGGTTTTGTACAGAGCAGCCCCAATTCACCTCTTCTTGGGTCCCTGCCAGTGCTCCTGGCCCCTCCCTCCTGCTGAGTGCCCCCAGAGCAAAACGATTGCAATGGGGGTACCCGAGCAGGCTCCATCCCGAGCCGCTCTCGGTGTCCATTTACACGTGGAGCTGCGGCTAGGCACTGCCCCCTCTCTCCTCATTGGCTCATTGGCTGTGAGCCAATGGCTCCCGCTGCTATCTCGGTGAATGAGGAGGGAGAGTCCCCGGAGAGCCGAGGTGTGCACAGCACTGGATCTAGATCCAGTTCAGGTAAGTATGAGGGGGGCTGGGGGGGCTGCTGCACACTGAAGGTCTTTTACCTTCATGCATAGAATGCATGAGGGTAAAAAAAACTTAAGCCTTTATAATCACAAGTGCTGCAGCTCATTGTTTAATATAATACAATAACAGAAGGGAGAGGACAGGGCACAATAACCTTTGCGCATTAAAACAGATAAAGAAACAATAAAATACATGCACAGAAGATGTCCTCAGGCAGCCCTCCTTGGCTGCAGCAGGGCTATGTGCAAACGGTGAACTGCATCCTGGATCTCCAACGGATGTGGCAGACCTGCCAAACACTAAAGAGCAGTGACGTCTTTGCGGAGGAGGGGGAACCTCAATTGCTGATGGCAAGGGCTTCATCAAGGAGCAAGGTGATTTAAATAATGGTTTAAGATATTGGGCAGTCCAGCATTGGCATATACTGGTCAGCAATATTGGAGCAGTCCCATATTAACATATGACAGCCAGCGATAATATGGCTGTCCAACATTATCTTATAACGTTAATTTAAAAAGTAGCATGTACACAAAAAAATATTAAACATCAACTTGAGTTACATATGCAAAAACAGACAGTTTTAGTACAGTACATACCGTGAACTCATATTATAATGTATGAAAGAAAACTATTAAAATCGGCTTTATCATAAAAACGGAAGACATAGCAGAGCCTAACGGTTGGCTCATTAAAACACAAGGGGTTAAAAATAAACATAAACGATAATCTGAGAATATGTTTATAAAATGTATACAATGTATGGAGATTTTATATGTGAATAACATTGCCTATAGTAAAATATGAGCATTAAATTGCATCATATTTTTTACTATAGGACAATTTGATACAGATGTAGTATGTAGTTGTAGTATGTAGTAAGTAATGTACTAATACTGTTAGTTTTTACATGTATATACATATGTCACTTAAAGTGATTGTAAAGTCTCGTTAAAAAAATAAAAATAAATAAAAACATGTTATACTTACCTCCTCTGTGCAGTTGGTTTTGCACAGAGCAGCCCAGATCCTCCTCTTCTCGGGTCCTTATTTGCTGCTCCTGGCCCCTACCTCCTATCAAGTGCCCCCTCAGCCAGCAGCACTCTACAGGGGCACCAGAGTCAAGTCACAGCTTCATGTGTCCATTCAGACATGGATACCCGACCCCCCTCTCTCCCCTGATTGGCTGACTGACTTTGATTGCCAGCCGCGGGAGCCAATGTCGCAGCTGCTGTGTCTCAGCCAATCAGGAGGAGTGTTCCAGACGCCTTAGACACTCATGGACATTACCGGAGAGAGAAGGGGCTCAGGTAAGTAATTTGGGGTTGCTGGGGAGGCTGCTACACACAAAAAATGTTTTATCTTAATGCATTAAGATAAAAAACCTTCTCCCTTTACAACCCCTTTAACCACTTGCCCTCCGGAACATTTACCCCCTTCATTACCAGGCCATTTTTTGCTTTTTGCCACTGCGTTACTTTAACTGACAATTGTGCGGTCATGCAACGCTGTACACAAACAAAATTTAGAACTTTTTTCCCCCACAAATAGAGCTATCTTTTGGTGCTATTTGATCACCTCTGGGTTTTTTATTTTTTGCGCTATAAACAAAGAAAGACAGAAAATTTTGAAAAACAAACAATATTTTTTACTTTCTGCTATAAAACATATACAAAAATGTAAAAATTTAAAAAATCGAATTTCTACATGGCCAATGTGTATTGTGCTACATATTTTTTGTAAAGAAAAGAAAATCCCAAGAAGTTTATATTGATTGGTTTACGTGAACGTTATAGCGTCTACAAACTATTGTGTGTGTGTATATATATATATATATATATATATATATATATATATATATATATATATATAGAGAGAGAGAGAGAGAGAGAGAGAGAGAGAGAGAGAGAGAGAGAGAGAGAGAGAGAGAGAGAGAGAGAGAGAGAGAGAGAGAGAGAGAGAGAGAGAGAGAGAGAGAGAGAGAGAGAGAGAGAGAGAGAGAGAGAGAGAGAGAGAGATATCTCTCTCTCTCTCTCTCTATATATATATATATATATATATATATATATATATACACTGGAAATTGTATAGTTTTATTTATTTTCATAATAGTAATGGTGGAGATGAGCAACTTATGGTGGGACTGTGATAGTATGGTGAGCAGTCTGCGGAGCAAGGGGGAAGAAAGTTGGGACTTTAAATGAGGCATACATATGGTAATATGTGCCTCCATCCCTAAATCTAAATTAACTGGATTATGTAGTTGAATCTTCTAATTTACGCGTGTATGAACTGTACTTTATTCAACAATCATTTTATATGCATTGGCTTTTAATGTTATTCATACTGAGTGTGATTGTATACCCTCTTTATGGTAATTAAACTCTTTAAGCCAATATGTATGTATTACTTTGTTCAGTTGCCATTTGCCTCACACAAAGTCTCAATTTCCTAGTTACATTCCATGGTGGGCAGTCTGACACTAACTGACGCTTTGTGGGAACCAGTGACACTAATAAAGTGATCAGTGCAGAAATATTAGCACTGTCACTGTACCAATGACACTGGCTGGGAAGGGGTTAAACATCTAGGGCGATCAAAGGGTGAAATGTGTGCCTAACCAGTGTTTATGTGTTTACTGTAAGGTGGTTTTACTAAGGGATGTGCCAGTTTTTATTCTGTGCTTTGCAGGGAAACAAAAACAGACACATCCCCACTGACAGGACAGAGCTCTGTATTGTTTACATATACAGAGCTCCGTTCGGTCTTCCTCCTTGCCCATTAGCGGGTGCCGGTAGTCATCCATTGGCAGGCTTGTGCTGTGTTTAATCAGACTCTGGGCAGACTACTGGAAATCAGCAGGGCGTTGTGCTGCAGGGTACGTCAATGGCCTTGCTGTGCCTTCTGGCAGGGGTGGCTAGCTAACATAATTGAAAGCTAAGAGAGTTCCCCCATATGTATTACAACTGGGTATTAAGCTGCTTGCAGGTTTCGCACATTTAGATCTTATGGTACTCCCTTTGAAAAAAGCTGTAACCAGTGACTTTCCTGGTTCAGTCGTTGTTTAATGCCCCATACACACAATCAGATTTTTCGACAACAAATGCTGGATGTGAGCTTGTTGGCGGAAAGTCCGACCGTGTGTATGCTCCATCGAACATTTGTTGTTGGACTTTCCGCCAAAAAATGTTGGTTAGCAGGTTCACAAATTTTCCGCCAACAAATTTTTGTTGTCGGACTTTCCGATCATGTGTACACAAGTCCGACGCACAAAAGTCCACGCATGCTCAGAATCAAGTGCGAGCAGGAAGCACTCGGTCTTGTAAAACTAGCGTTCGTAATGGAGATATCACATGACTATTGAACCTCCTTTTTATCGGCTCGCCGTGCGTCTTGTACGTCACTACGTTCGTAATTGTTGGCCAACATTTGTGTGACCATGTGTATGCAAGACAAGTTGGAGCCAACAACCTTCGAACAAAATTCCACGGTTTTGTTGTCGGAAAGTCCGATTGTGTGTACAGGGCATAAGCCTTTACAGATGGGATGAAGTGCTGTGCTAACTCCTGATTGCACTTAAACAAGTAACCCGTTAGACTCACTGATAAATGGCTACCGATCAGTGTTGCCAACCGTCAGTAATTTGGCAGCCAGTAAAAAATGGGCACTTTTCTCCTGCCAGTAAATGCCAGTGACAGGAAAAGTTTGCCAGTAAAAAATATGTCTGTGCCACTGGCGGGAGGGTGGAATTGGCAAAGAGGTGCTTGAGCTCATTGTGTGATGTCATGGTGCAAGGGAGCCGAGGTGAGCGGCCGGAAGCCCGTGTGCTGGTCTGCCGGACAGAAGCAAGGCAAGCCAGGAGAGGGACTGTCATTACGGTTTGGACTAGAGTGGGTTGAAGGGACCACCTTGCGTGGAGAGAGACTGTCACTGTGACTTAGGAGGGGACGTGTCGGGTCAGTGATCTGTGCTGCTGCACACTGCTGTCAGCATCACTGAGAGGGTCAATTTCATGTGTGCCCGCCCATTGTAATTTCTTGCCCCCTGTCCCTGAGCTACTTACTTATTATATTGAAAATAAAACAAGAAATGTGTTCTGTGCCGTAATATCTACCTTAAATTACATATTGCATACTGTACTTTTTTGTAGCCTACAAAATTTGAAATTTGCACTTAAAACTGTAATTTTGTAATTTTTGGAAAAGCCAGTAAAAATGTGGCTGTGCCAGTAAATTTTGGGTGTCTTGTCAGTAAATTTCAATCTAATTGGTTGGTAACACTGCTACTGATCAAGTCAGAGACTAGTGTTATAACATCTCCTCTAGCCTCTATGTACAGTATGCCCCATTAACTGAGAGGTGTCCTACAGTCTTCCAACCCTGCAGCATTTGGAGTTGAGAGCAGTTGAGAAAAGTTCATTCACTGATTACACATTCTTTACTACGATCTGTGAATAGAGGAGAGAATCCTTTGATTCTGGTGGAGGCGTGCATCTACACCAGATCATCTAGCGGAGCCCATTGACCCAAAGCTGTTGACCTCCACAGTGCCGGAATTTTAGCAGTAGAAAGAGGACAAGGGAGCCTTACAGTAACAATTTCTGCAGAATCCAGCAGCCTGCACTTTGTGGGGCATATTTCAATACAGGAGAGTAATGTACCTAACGCTGTAGAGGAAAACATTTTTTTTTAGCTAAACTGTTTGACCCCATATATACTGCATAGACCTACCACTACCACCACTTCCTAATTTATGAAAAAGTCATAATCTAGGCAGCAGACCAGAGCCATGACCCTGCCCTAAATATAAAACCAGAAGTTGTTTATGAATATACTGACATATTACTGAATCTATATTTCTTTTTGTTTATGTTTAGGTAGTTCACAGAGGCGGCATTCTTCAATGGCTAGAATACATTCGATGACTATTGAAGCTCCTATTACCAAGGTACCTTACCAACAAATAATATCTTCAGCATCATGACTGACAACAGGGAACAGAAGTTTAAAATACACAAAGTTCTTCATTCATGCAATTACTGTAAATTCTAAAATCCTAATGTTCAAAATACTATAATATGATCAATGAACGGGCAGCATAATAAAGGGTATCCCAGGCCAAAAACATATACAATACATCTGCAATACATGCACGTTTCCCAGTAATTTTTGTCTCTTTAGAAATGTTGTAGGTGCAGAACAAAAAAATCTTGTGAGCTCCTAACTTCCTTTAAATGGATGGCAATGTGGGCGGGACTGTGTGTGTGTGTGTGTGTGTGTGTGTGTGTGTGTGTGTGTGTGTGTGTGTATGGGATGAATCAGACTCCTGGCTTGTCCATCTAACTGTGCTGTACAGTGGGCGGATCCAAGAGTCTCAGATTGCCAGTCTGATCTGCCCACTGTACAGCATAATAAGATGGACAAGCCAGCAGTCTTGATTCATCCAATACACTCCCACAGCCCTGCCTAAATTGCTCCCTATTTAGACTGTAGTTCTAAATAAAGTAAGCTCTTGCAGTGGGCAGACCAGATAGTCTTAGACTCCCGGTCCAATCCACGACAGTCTGAATGGATGGCAATGTGGGCAGGACTGTGACCATGTATGGGATGAATATGTGTATAGGATATACTGCATATATATTACAGGCACTTATATAGCGCCATCAGTTTACACAGCACTTTACATATTTATTGTACATTCACATCAGTCCCTGCCCTCAAGGAGCTTACAATCTAAGGTCCCTAACTCACATTCATACATGCATATACTAGGGCCATTTTAGACAGGAGCCAATTAACCTACCAGCATGTCTTTGGAGTGTGGGAGGAAACCAGAGTACCCGGAGAAAACCCACACAGGCACAGGGAGAACATGCAAACTCCATGCAGGTAGTGCGTGGGATGAGACTCCTGACCTATGATGTTTACTGGGCGGATCAGACCGGGATTTTGAAACTATTGTGTCCACCCTCTGCAGCAAGAGCTCACTTTAGTGAAAGTTTCAGGGGGGAACGTACAAGACTGGTGGCCAGAGGGATAGAGGGCACAGAGGCCATCAGTCTTATAAACAGGACATGAGGGGAACAGAGAGCTCCTCACAGAATAAAGAAGGTTGGATTTCTGACTTCCAAGGGGACTGAGCATAACATTTCTGACCGGAGTTCTACTGTAAGTGCAGCAGAGGCAGAGATATCAGTTCACTATAATGCCCCGTACACACGGTCGGACATTGATCGGACATTCCGATAACAAAATCCATGGATCTTTTCCGACGGATGTTGGCTCAAACTTGTCTTGCATACACACGGTCACACAAAGTTGTCAGAAAATGTGATCGTTCTGAACGCTGTGACGTAAAACACGTACGTCGGGACTATAAACGGGGCAATAGCCAATAGCTTTCGTCTCTTAATTTATTCTGAGCATGCGTGGCACTTTGTGCGTCGGATTTGTCGACACACGATCGGAATTTAAAGGGTCGGATTTTGTTGTCGGAAAAGTTTATAGCATGCTCTCAAACTTTGTGTCGGAAATTCCGATGGAAAAAGTCCGATGGAGCCCAGACACGGTCGGAATTTCCGACAACAAGCTCCGATCGCACGTATTCCGTCGGAAAGTCCAACCGTGTGTACAGGGCATAAAAAGTTAGGAGCTCACTGGATTTTTAGCAGATCGGCAGGTATTTTCTGTACTTGCAGAATTTTTAAAGAGATAAAATGTGGATATATGCGTGTATTGCAGGGATGTACTGTATATGGTTTTTTTTTCCCCAACATACGCTTTAAAATGAAAATAGGGTAACAGTTTCACTGCAGACCAAATCATGTTGTAGTGAAAGTGTGATAAATAAACATTTAAAGTGACTCTAAAAGAAATAAAAAAAAAATGTTATACGTACCTGCTCTGTGCAATGCTTTTGAACGGAGCAGCCCCAATCCTCTTCTCTTTGGGTCCCCCGCTGTTAGTCCTGACTTCTCCCCCTGCTGAGTACCCCCATAGCAAGCAGGCTTGCTCCTGAGCTGCGTTCTGTGTATCCATTCACACACAGATTGTAGCTCAGCCCCGCCTTCCCCTCCACTCTCTCCTCATTAGTTCGCTAGCTGTGATTGATGAGAAGAGAGAGATCCTGTAGAGCCACTACTCTTATGTACATCACGATATGGATATGGATCGATATGGGTGTGAAAGGGGGCTGTGGGAGATAGCTGCACCCAGAAGGTATTTTACCCTAATGCATAGAATGCATTAAGGTAAAAATCTTGAGCCTTTATAACCACTTTAAACATAGGTTAAACATAAATAAACATTTAATTGAAGATCAGGTGACAGTGATAATAAATTAAATTAACAGTTACGAGGAACGACTGCAAACTCCAAACTTATTCTCTTTGGAGAGGAAATGCTTGAGGGGAGATATAACAATATACAAATACCTCAATGGTGATTTTAGCATAGTAAATAACCACTTTCTTACTGCCTCACGTAGGTATACAGTGGCAGAGTGGCACCTCTGTGCCAGATCATGTACCTAGTACGTGATCCAGCACTTCCAGGTAGGGGGTGTGCGCGCCAGCTGTGCTGTGATTAGTCACAGCACAAGCCGATCAGCGGGTGCCAGCCAATGGATGACTGCCGGCACCCACTGATCGGCGAGGAGGAAGACCGGACAGAGCTCTGTCAATGTAAGCAATACAGAGCTCTGTCCTGTCAGTTTTCCTTTCTCGGGGAACCGGCACACCTCACAGTACACACAGAAACACTGGGTTAGGCACACATTTAACCCTTTGATCGCCCTAGATGTTAACCCCTTCCAAGCCAGTGTCATTAGTACCAGGGTTGGCCCTACCTTGGGTCCATTGGACCCAGGCAACACTTTGAGAGGGGCAGCAAACTGACGCCCAAGAAGATTTTTTTTTCAGCAGTTTGGTGCGCACCACCGGCACCAGATCAGATGTACAGCTTTCCTCCTCCTGGCCCAGCAGGCATGGCAGGTCTGTCCCTTCCATAAGATCGTAGCACTGCCCCTCCCCTACCTTATATACACAAGAAGGGAAGCATGGCAGGTCCGGACAAAGGGCGGGCTGTTCAAGTTAAGAAGCGCGTGATTGATTACTAGATTGCTTGGCAGTCCCAGTGATCAACCACCTGCTTTTCACATGAAAAGTCCCGCCCTTTGTCCGGACCTGCCATGCTTCCCGTCCTGTGAAACTAAGGTAGGGGAGGGAAGTGCTGCGATTTCATGGAGGGGGCAATCTGTAATATCAATGCAGGACTGTGATGGGGGGGGTCTGTGATGAGGGGGCTCTGGGGTGGTGGGGGGGTCTGTGATGGAGAGGAGTCTGTAATGGGGGGGATCTGTGATGAGAGAGGCGTCTGATGGGGGGGGGGGGTCTGTGATGGGAGAGGAGTCTGATGGGGGGGATGTGTGATGGAGGGGAGCCTGTGATGGAGGGGGAGGGGGGGAGGATCTGTGTTAGGATGGTCTGTGATGAGGGGAGTCTGATATGGAGTTTGTGGTTTAGAATTGAACATAATGGTATGTCATATAATTTTGCATATAGACAAGGTTCTGCAGCATGTAAATCTGACTGCCTGATAAATTTCATTTCAGTTTCAATTATAATAATGAATGTGGGGGCCTTTTGGTGTGCATGATTTTTTTTGGGGGGGTAGGGGGCAGCATTTCATTCTTGAACCCAGGGAGCACAATGTCTTGGGCCAGGCCTGATTAGTACAGTGATGCTGTATATTTTTAGCACTGTATTAGTGTCACTGGTTCCCACAGATTGTCAGTTGGTGTCAGCTAGTGTCAGACTGCCCATCATACTATCATAGTCCCACTATAAATAATTTATTACCGCTATTATTAGTATGAAAAATAAATAAATAAAAATTCCAGTATATATATATATAACAAACAATATACGCTTATTGGGATTTTTTTACCAAAAATATGTAGCAGAATACATATTGGCCTAAATTTATGGAGAAATTTGATTTTTACATTTTTTTTTATTGCATATGTTTTATAGCAGAAAGTAAAAAATATTGGGTTTTTTTTTCAAAACTTTCGGTTTTTCTTTTCAATTATAGCGCAAAAAAAAACCCAGTGGTGATCAAATACCACCAAAAAAAGCTCTATTTGTGGGAAAAAAATTATATAAATGTATTTTGTGTACAGCGTTGACCACGCAAATGTCAGTTAAAGTAACGCAGTTGCAAAAAATCGCCAGGTCATGAAGGGGGGTAAGTCTTCTGGAGGGCAAGTGGATAAACTATTCAGTCTCAAAGAGTGTAAGAAGACACAGGGTCACTCATTGAAATTGGAGGAGAAGTGGTTTAACTTTAAACTGTGTAGTGGGTTTTTTTTGGTCAAGGCGGCACGGATGTGGAATTCACTTTTACTATTGGTGGTGTCAGCGGGAAGTATTGATTGATGTGTGTGAACACCGCTCTAGGTCAGTCTCCCATCTCCACCTCCTCTAACACACAGAATCATGGATTCCAATGAGCAAAAAAATTCTGGTTGGCCGCACGTCCAGTAAAATCACCTTTATCTCAGCAAGTCCAAAAAAACATAAGTAGTATTGATAGTTTTAAGCATTTCTTGGACAGGTATCTTAGTAGTATACACAGTATACAGGAATAGGGGAAATGATTTTTGACATGAACACACCCCCTACACAGGTTGAACTGAATGGACTGGTGTCTTTATTCAACCTTACCAACTATGTAAATACAGCAGTGACATAGGCGACTGGGTGGTGTTGGGTAGTGGTGGATAGTAAAAGTAGGCGTTTGAACCATGGATTTACTACCCCCAATCGCCCATCTACAGAAGGACATGCAGCCGCTTAGGGCTGTACACATTAGGGATCAAACAAGACAAGGAATTGGTTGCACACTGGAACTCCAAATTATCTTGATTGTCAAAAAAGGGTCAGACAGATACAGGCAATGGTAGACGTTTCACAAGCGATAGCTTGCTTGTTCACCCACGTTAGGGGTCAATTGATTATTTGTGCGGCCGATTATCGGCAGCCGATATTCACTTTTTTTGAAGAATCGGTATCGGTCACAAACTTACCGATTTTACCGATATCTCTTCAAGGGGTTGTACCGGGGTGAAGCTTGCAGCTGCAGACATCCTCTTGGTACCATTCTTTAGAGCGAACGGTCAGCTTTCTTGTGATAACAACCGATGTGTCCCACGGGTGGCCTGAGCGACCAGCCATCACATCCACCAGCTGGCCGGAGACCAGAACAAAGCTGGCTTTGTTCGGGTCTCGGATCTAGTAACCCGGAAGCGGTCATGACATCACTTCGGGATTACTGGCATCCTAATGCCCTGTACACACGGTCGGACATTCCAACAACAAAATCCATGGATTTTTTCCGACAGATGTTGGCTCAAACTTGTCTTGCATACATGCGGTCACACAAAGTTGTCGGAAAATCCTATCGTTCTGAGCACGGTGACGTAAAACACGTATGTCAGGACTATAAACGGGGCAGCAGCCAATAGCTTTTGTCTCTTAATTTATTCTGAGCATGCGTGGCACTTTGTGCGTCGGATATGTGTACACACGATCGGAATTTCTGACAATGGATTTTGTTGTCAGAAAATTTTATAGCCTGCTCTCAAACTTTGTGTGTCGGAAATTCCAATGAAAAATGTGTGATGGAGCCCACACACTGTCGGAATTTCCAACAACAAGGTCCTATCACACATTTTCTGTCGGAAAATCTGACCGTGTGTATGGGGCATAAAGGAGCCAGTTTTAAAAAAATACAAAGTATTCAAAAACACCGATCTTGGCGTTTTGAATACTTTCAAGTGCAGGGGAGGGGTTTGGAGTCTTATAGACCCCCAATCCCTCCATAAAGAGTACCTGTCACTGCCTATTACTGTCCTGAGTACCTGTCACTGTCAATGTTTACATTCCTTGTAACAGCAATGTGATTTAAAAAAATTAATTAAAAGGACAGTGTAAAAATAAAAACGTTAAATCTACAGAATATCGGCACCTGATATCGGCTGTCGACCTAAAAGACAGCAGAAAAATCTGTCCTGAAAAAACTATATCGGTCGACCCCTAGTACACATGCTTCACCTCGTGACCACGCCAAAATGAAACCGCCTGTTGCAGAACTGCCACCCAGTGAGACCAATTGTAGTGTATGGGGCTATGCCGCAATTGCTTTTCAGAGATGTGTGACAGGCAGTGAGGAGGCAACATATCACCTCCTTACAGCCTGTCAAATGCCTCTGAAAAGCCATCCAACACAGAATGCTTTTCAGAGGGGTGGTAAAGGCTGCTGCTCGTATAAACGGGTCCTTAGTGAATTAGGGTTACATCATAGGATCTTCTATAATGGTGGTAGCGAGTGAGCGCTGTACAGTTTTATACATATATATATATACACTTAGGTCACCTCCGAGTTAACAATGCCACCATATGAATAAGAAAAAAGCTCATAGTTAAATTAAATCTATGATACTAGTGTGACAATGCAGCAGTATCATCATAATGCTGTTATTCTTAAAGCGTTATTTACACAGGAAATTTGCACACTAAAACTAGATTTATCTTTGTATTTACTGCTAAAAACAAAAAAAGCATTTTTTCTGTCAGTGAACAGTTATATTTTTGTTCGGTCCATCTTCAGCTGAATGAAATGTGTACATGTCCATCCCATGCCCCCTGGTGGTTATATGTTTGTATCCTGCATCCTGCTGTTCTGTTAGTTGGCATGCCAAGAAAATCTCAATCACTGCAGGCATTCATTGTGGGCTCCTGCAGGATGAATCCAATATCTGTGCTAGGTGAAAAAAGAGCTGGAAAAAAGCAGACACTTGAAATGGTTTAGAGAATCCTTCAGTGGTTAATACTGAATAAAGCAGAATGTTCTACAGCTGATCGTGCCACTTGATATGATATATAATTGCTGAATAAAATGAAACAGTTATTATTATTTTGGTTATTATGCCATGACAAGCATGTTTTATTTTGTTGACGCATTGGACTCTAGAATAGAAATTTGGTAATGTAAATTTGGCCAAAGTTCATAGACAAACACAACAATTTACATCTTAATTGCGTTGCCCCTAGAATGCACCAGCACATATCTGGAGGTGGGGGGGGGGCAGAGGGCCTATAGTTCATACTGCCAGTTTAATGGGTTTACTGGCATGACCAGTTCACTTTAATGACAAACCAGTGTTTAGTACATTAACTTGATTTTATTATAGGCCACATTTATAAGAGCTGAGTGACTAATTATTATTGTATTATTTTATCTCCACCCGAGATTGCAACAAAAATGTAATTAAGGTCGGTCATAGACGGAGCAAATTTCTTTCCAGCAACCACCGATCCCCGCCGGGAGAACACAGTGATTATTGCTAGCGGCTATAAAAGCCACTGAACCACTGGCAATAATCGCATGCCAGTACTTGGGGTATGCCTGTAGACTGGTTGTACCCAAATTGAGCATTCGCTTAACTTGGGTACATTCAGCCTGGCAATACATGGTTCGAATCTCGACCGGCTCAGGAGGATTCTGTCTATGGCCGGCTTTAGGCTTTCACACAGACGTTCCGATCAGATCCATTTGTCGGCAAATCTAAAATGGTAGTGCCAAGGACAGATGTAAATGAACATGCATCCATTTACATCTGATTACCTCCAAGTCTGTTTATGAAGACTGTCTGTCTGTCTATTAAGAAGGTCTGTGTCCTTTTCCATCTTTTCTAACCTAAACATGAAGGATCAGAAGTAACAGGGTGTAAAAGGGCGCACGTCTATTTATCTGTCCGGTGATCCTGCTGAGCAGGCGGATGACTTATGCAAAGCGGACACTGATATATAAACATTGGGGAACTTTTCCTCCCACTGACATCAACGATGGAGCACTATTTCTCCCACTAATACCAACAATAGGGCACTATTCCTGCCACTGACACCAACAAAGGGACAATATTCCTTCCAATAGCACCAATGTTGGGGTACTATTTCTCCCACTAATACCAATGATGGGGCACTATTCCTCTCACTAATACCAACAATGGGGCACTATTTTTTCCACTGACATCAACGATGGGTGTGACAGAACCAGCTTGGGTGCCTCCGTCAAGATCTACAGACACTTCCTCCAGTCTGGACCCAGGAACCGGGTATTATAGCTGAATATTGCACCCAAGATACTAGATGACACTAGCTTAGGTGCATACTGGAACTGGCTCATACTGGAATTCACTTTATTGAAAACTCACACAGAATTTATATACCACACCAGCTCAGGTAGCGTGATCACATTATCACATAGTGCTAATCACCTCTCCCATAGCATGAATTTGGGCTATAATCTTTGGAATTTATTTGATTAGGACTTTATATGTGGCTTTCAGATCCCTCCAGTCACATAATCTGGCTCCCCTGTGTCCGTCAGCAGTGGCTGCAGGGGTATAGGGAGAGCACCAGACAGCAGCTGGGAAAGCCGGTAACGTTGATGTCACCCATAGGCTCCCATGGTGCCATTGTTGGCATTCCCTCCTCTCCCCTGCTGCTGCTACAGTCTGACACAGGAAAGCCATATTACATGACTGAACTGGAGCAGGCTGAAAATAGGTAATTATGTAGAAAAAAAATTTACACATGTTAGGTAGTACAAGTGTTAGGAAGTAGTGGGAGTATTTTTAGGACTAGTTAGGCCTTAGCTCAAATTCTACTTTAAGCTTGCCAGGCTTTCTCTCAGATGAACAAGAAAAATCACAGAATTCCCTCATCCATGTAAAACAGCATGGATGGACAGATCTGCAGTGCTGGCTATTGTATACCCCAGTGGTCTCCAAACTGTGGCCTGAGGGCCCTATGCGACCCTTTACTTGCCTGCATGCGGGCCTTGGAGCATTATTCCACTCATTGATACAAGGCATTTTTTCCTCCTACTGACACCAATGATGAGGCATCATTCTTTTCACTGACCCCAACAATGGGGCGAAATTCCTCTTATTTACGACAATAAGTAGAGCCCTATTTCTTCCAATGGCACCAATGATGGGTCATACTTTCTTCCACTGATATAAACGTTGGAACACTATTCCTCCCACTGACATCAAAGATGGAGCACTATTCCTGCCACTGACATCAACAATGGGACAATATTCCTTCCAATAGCACCAATGTTGGTGTACTATTCCTCCCACTAATACCAATGATGGGGCACTCTTCCTCCCAATAACACCAACGATAGGGCATTATTTCTTCCACTGACACCAACGATGGGTGCGACGGAATCGTCTAGCACCCAGCTTGGGTGCCTCTGTCAAGATATAGGTTCCTCCAGTCTGGACCTAGGAAGCGGATATTGTAGCTGAATATTGCACCCAAGATACTAGATGACACTAGCTGAGGTGCATACTGGAACTCACTTTATTGAAAACACACACAAAATTTATATACCACACCAGCTCAGGTGGCCTGATCACATTATTCTAACAATACAAACTGTAAACAGGAATATCATTAGCACATCGAGGGAACAGCTAACATAAACATTAAGCTAATTAAACAACTAGCTACCTAGGTGACTCAGTGCCCATCACTGGGAGAGACATACGTAACAGAAAAACAATTAACACCTTAATAAACAGACTATAGCAGGGGACCCCAGCATCATGTTGCTTTAAGTTGATAATATTAACATCTGCACTGAGTTTCACAGTCTAAAGCAATCATTGCTGGTTTGGGCATAGAGACCCCTATTATGTATCTGGGTCCTCCAGTTCCCAGAGCTTGTGTGTTTTGGGGAGATAAAGACTTGCATCTAAAGCAATACCACTCCAAGGGTCCCCCAGGCACACAACTCCCAAAGAGTAGTGTTCCCTTAAAAGCCAGGGCCCAGAGTCAGTAGGCAAGAGGCCACCCTGCAGTCCCCTCCAAAAGCCCCTGTCCTGGTTGGGTCTGTCACTATGGGAAACTATTCCTTCCAATGACACCAGTGTTTGGGTACTATTCCTCCCATCAATCTTAACAATGTGACACTATTCCTCCTCCTTCTGACCACAGGCCCAACTGACCACAAAGCCTGAGGCATTTTCTGCTCCCACTGGCCCTCCTAAAGTGTAAAGGACAGTAAACTGGCCCTTTGTTTAAAAAGTTTGGTGACCCCTGGTATATCCAAACACTACCTTACTGAAGAATTTCTTTACTGATCATTTTAAGAATTCCTGGAGTTGGCCTTTAAGGCAGCCCATAGATGGTTCATTTTTTTCATTCAACCAGGGGGTTGAACAAAAACAATGACCCAGTTCCCCCATCCACAAATTTAAGGTGGATAGGGGGATCGCTCCTGCTGAGCTATTGTGTTCTGAGGGCGGGGAGACTGCCCCGCTGTCAAAACGGGTGCTGATTGAGCAGCATTTATCCGAAAGGCTGGTTGTACAGAAGTCTGTAGATTGACTTCCTTACAATCAGGGTGCCCATACTTGTATCGAAATTCAGCTGGTCCCTGCTGAACCGAGCAAATTTTGATCCATGTATGACCAGCTTAATGCCCTGTACACACGGTAGAACATTAATCGGACATTCCAACAACAAAATCCATGGATTTTTTCAGGATGTTGGCTCAAACTTGTCTTGCATACACACGGTCGCACAAAGTTGTCAGAAAATCCAATCGTTCTGAACGTGGTGATGTAAAACACGTACGCCGGGACTATAAACGGGGCAGTAGCCAATAGCTTTCGTCTTTTAATTTATTCTGAGCATGCGTGGCACTTTGTGCGTCGGATTGGTGTACACACGATCGGAATTTCCGACAACGGATTTTGTTGTCGGAAAATTTTATAGCAAGCTCTCAAACTTTGTGTGTCGGAAATTCCTATGGAAAATGTGTAATGGAGCCTACACACGGTTGGAATTTCCGACAACAAGGTCCTATCACACATTTTCCATTGGAAAATCCTATCGTGTGTACAGGGCATAAGTGTACTAACCCATAGAAGCCAATCAGAACTCACTCTGCTGTGACTCTGCAAGTCAGACCAGTATTATTATTATTATTAATATTACTATTACAGGTATTTAATGTTTGTAGTGCCATCACTTTAGGCAGTGCTTTACATACTATTCATTCATATCAGTCCCTGCCCTCAAGGAGCTTATAATCTAGGGCCCCTATCTTGCACATACATACCATACATAATAGGGAAAAAAAATTCAGACAGGAGCCAAACAACCTACCAGCATGTCTTTGCATTGTGGGAAGAATCCAAAGAACCCAGAGGAAACCCACACAAGTACAGGGAGTCCATGAAAGCTCCATGCAAATAGTTTCCCAGGCAGGATTCAAACCAAGAAACCTAGTCCTTCAAGGCAGATTTATTAACTAGTGACCCACTGTGCTGCCCAAAAACAGGATGGAGTCTGATTGGTTGCTTTGGGTTACTGCACTCAAGAATAATAAGGTCCCTTTTTACTCCAAATGTTTGGTAGTTTCATGGAAGATAAAAAAAAGTATGCCCTCAAGGTATGAAAACTATAGGCATTACACTTGCGTCTGACCTTTTTCTGAATGTTTTCCATGAATTTCTACATTACCATCTATCTTTTAGGGCAAGAACATATCCATGGACTTATGTTAAAATTCAGTCTTATCCCTTGTGACATTCCGATCTATACCCTTGGGCTTGTTTAACAATGTGTCCTTATAATATGTCTTCAGTGCAAATCTGTTGCTAAGAGTGAACAAATACAGTTGTCATTTCAGTTCCAGAAATTAAAAAGAAAAAGAGCTAACAATTTGAACTCTTTTAAATATAGATCTCTTTGGCTTTCTGTTTCACACAATGTCATAGTCTGTTCTCTCGTTTGGTAAATCAGCATTTTGTAGATACAGTATGTAGGTTCAGGCATTGCAAATGGGCAAAAGGGGAAACTAATGTTACAGCGAAACTCCTAGAAAAGCAGCACTTTGCTGGCTCATAACGGGTTAGAGAGCTACTCACCTCTCACCCCCATTTTGGGTTTTTTTCCCCCTTTATGTAGTGCTACATTCTCTTCAAAACACATACTGATTATCCTGATGCAATCCACTGTTTGGGTGATATGCATCAGGGTCCAACACCGCCACCTCGGTACTCTTCAGCTGGCTGCCTTTTCCAGATGTAGGCAGTCAGCTGCTGATGACTCGCTGGGCGCACCCTACACCCCATCCACTTCTCCACCCCTGGCCGCTCTGTGTGCCTAATCATGCAGCCTTTGGAGAGATGTGATGTAAGAACCCAAGAGGCTGCAGGACCATGGACTTGTCACTGTGCGTGGGATGCGGGGGCAGGGCGGGGGGTTTTAGGAGGAACAAACTCCCTTTTTTGGAGTAAAGTTCCACTTTAAGTCAAACAAGGTGTATACCACCTAGTGGACGTATCTATATTATTTATATTGTACATTCATATTATGCCTCGGGAGTACAGCTACTTCTATACTGCCCCACCCCTCCGTTCACAGAGCAATTTGTATTTTTTTAATCGGCTTACATAATACAAAGTCTTATGTGATTGTGCAAGAAGAGAGGAAGGGTGGGCAAAGCGACTGCAAACAAGTCTCCAACTGCTGCATTGGAGACCCAAAGGTCCAGTGTCTGAGCACCGGAAGTATAGAAATAGCCGTTCTCCTAGTGCTCAGTAAATTTGCCTCTTTGGACTTAATCCTTTCTAGACCAGCAGTTTTTTAAAAGTGCTGCAGTTCCTCATGTTCCGCTTTAAATGGCCCTGTTGTGGGACATGTGCCATAGAACCACAGCCCAAAGCTTTTATTGCTAGAAGGCCGGAGTGGCCCCAAGTCCTATAGCAAGATGCCTCTCTGTTAAGTATCCGAAAATGTTAAAATGTGCTCGGGTTAAATTAAAGGTATATTTCACTTTATTCTGTGCAAGCTGAAACAAGGCTTAGGAAGTAAGGATAGTTTGCATTTGTGTTTATGTCCAAAAAAAAATGTTTCTAGTTTGTATAACACAACTTTTGCAAAATCTTTACTAAACGTGTAGTTTACAATGTTGTCATAATTTTAATAAGCAATTATTTTCTTTAATTTTTTTCTATTAGGTAATAAATATCATCAATTCTGCACAAGAAAACAGCCCAATGCCAGTGGCAGAAGCTTTGGACCGAGTCCTGGAGATATTAAGAACAACAGAACTGTATTCTCCACAGCTCGGAACCAAGGATGAAGATCCTCACACCAATGATTTGGTTGGAGGTTTGATGACAGTAAGTCAGCTCCCATATCTTGCAACAGAAGTATGTCATTTTAACAAACAAGTTCCAAACCATCAGCCCTATTCAATGAACAGTACTTTCTTTTAAGTGCAATAAATCAGAGTTTAATATATCTGAGGAGTGAATCCTCATTGCTTAACCGCTTCCGGACAACCCCACGTACATTTACTGTGGCAGGGCGGCCCGGCTGCGCAAAATCACGTACCTGTACGTGATTTCGTGCTCGCGGTTTAGGGGGCCGGCGTGCCGCTCCTTCTGTAGTTGGACACAGCGAAAGCCAGTCAGCGGGTCTGATGGCCACTGCCCAACACAGTTCGTAAGCACCTCCCTAGCCATTTAACGACTGCGCCATAGCCGAATGATGGCTACAGCGCTGCTCAATAACACTGGGAGGGCATACTATGACGTCCTCCCAGAATCTGGGGCGGCACACGGGAGTATCTGTGACCGCCAGGTCCAGAGGGGAGAGAGGACCCGGCGCATCATGGATCACAGTAAGTGGCCGCTGACAATGTGTCCGGTTCCTCTCACCCCTCTCTGTACCGATCGGTACAGTGTGAGTGGAGAGGGGAGAGATCGGTTGCAGCAGCGCCATGGGCTGGATCTGTAGTGCCCACAGCGCTGTTTTTCCCATCCATACTCGACAATACTCATCCATGCTCAGCCATCCACCCATAATCAGTAATACTCATTCATCCATCCATGCTCAGCCATCCAGCTATACTCAGCAATATTCAGCCATATCCAGCCATACCCAGCCATCCATCAATACTCAGCCATACTCAGCCATCCATCCATAATCAGCAATACTCATCCATCCATCCATGCTCAGCTATCCCATCCACCCCTATCCATACTCAGCCATACCCAGCAATACTCAGCCATACTCAGCCGTACCCAGCCATACTAAGCCATACTCATTCATGCTCAGTCATCCCATCCATACTCAGCTATCCCCATCCATGGCTCATCCATCCCCATTCATGCTCATCCATGTCACATCAGTTCTCATGCATGCCACTACAGTGCCTCACAAAAGTGTAATCGGTAGTTAAATTAAATTTATGCCCCTAGAACACCTGACTGTGCTCCCTGCATGTTGGGCCTCTCTATGTGGCCAGGCTGTGGAAAAGTCTCACACATGTGGTATCGTTATACTCAGGAGCAGTAGGAAAATCTATTTTGGGGTATTTTTTTATGTATGTGCATGCTATGTGTTGGAAATATGTATAAATGGACAACTTTGTGTAAAAAAAATGCGTTTTTATTTTCTTTCCTCAATTTCAAAAAATTTGTAGAAAAAAATGACATGTTCAAAAGACTCAATATGCCTCATAGATTATATGTTGGGGTGTTTTCTTTCCAAAATGGGGTCATTTTTGAAGCGTTTCCATTGTCCTGGTGCTCCAGGACCTAATTTATGCTCCTAGAACACCTGATGGCGCTCCCTGCATGTTGGGCCTCTGTATGTGGCCACGCTGTGTAAAACCCTCATACATGTGGTATTGCCATACTCAGGAGGAATAGTACAATGTGTTTTGGGGTGCAATATGCTGCATATGCTGTGTGTGAGAAATAACCTGCTAAAATAACAATTTTGTGGAAAAAAAAATAAAGAAAAAAAAATCTTGATTTTGAAAACAATTACAACTTCAAAAAACTCACCATGCCTCTTACTAAATACCTTGGAATGTCTACTTTCCAAAAAGGGGTCATTTGGGGGGTATTTGTACTTCCCTGGCTTGTTAGGGTCTCAAGAAATGAGCTAGGCCATCAGTACATCAGGTGTGATCAATTTTCAGAGATTGGCACCATAGCTTGTGTACTCTATAACTTTCACAAAGACCAAATAATATACAGCGATTTGGGTTATTTTTACCAAAGATATGTAGCAGTATAAATTTTGGCCAAAATGTATGAAGAAAAATTACTAATTTGCTAAATTTTGTAACAGAAAAATTCATTTTTTTACAGAATTTTCGGTCTTTTTTCTTTTATAGCGCAAAAAAATAAAAAAAACCAGCGGTGATTAAATACCTCCAAAAGAAAGCTATATTTGTGGCAAAAAAAGGACATCAATTTTATTTGGGTACAGCGTCGCATGACCGCACAATTGTCAGTTAAAGCGACGCAGTACCGTATCGCAAAAAATGGCCTGGTCAGAAAGTGGGTAGACCTTCTGGAGCTGAAGTGGTTCTGAATTGAAAAATTGGACTTAAAGGGGTTGTAAAATCAGAAGATTTTTTATCCTAATGCATTCTATGCATTAAGATAAAAAGCCTTCTGTATGCAGTAGCCCCCCTAATACTTACCTGAGCCCCATCTTTATCAAGTGATGTTGTAGGGATTGTCTTGGCTGCCCGGGACTCCCCTCCTCATTGGCTGAAACAGCAGCGTGGCACCATTGGCTCCCACTGCTGTCAATTAAATTCAGTCAGCAAATGAGATAGATTGCATGAATCTATCTATGGCCACCGTTGCCACCCCCTATTCGGGCGATGGACGCCTAAATTACAGCGGCGGGGGGGTGTTTTTGAAGCACCTGATTAGAGCCATAGGCTCTAATAGGCATCAAAAAATAGGACCCTGCTTGTCGCTGTCACCCGCTGCCCCACCAAGACAGGGTAAGTGCCGGGTAGACGACGAGTGGGGGGTCACACTGGGGGCATTCAAGGGCACACTGACAGCATTTAATAGGCACACTGGCAGTATATGATGGGCACACTGGCAGTACTTGATTGGCACACTGGCAGCATATGATGGGCACACTGGCAGCATTTGATGGACACACTGGCAGCATTTGATGGCAAAGTGGCAGCGTTTGATGGCACAGTGGCACTGTTTAATGGGCACAGTGGCTGCAATTGCTGGCACAGCGGCAGCATTTGAGTACACAGTGGCAGCATTTGATGGCACAGTGGCAGCGTTTGATGGCACAGTGGCAGCGTTTGATGGCACAGTGGCAGCGTTTGATGGGCACAGTGGCAGCGTTTGATGGGCACAGTGGCAGCGTTTGATGGGCACAGTGGCAGCGTTTGATGGGCACAGTGGCAGCGTTTGATGGGCACAGTGGCAGCGTTTGATGGGCACAGTGGCAGCGTTTGATGGGCACAGTGTCAGCGTTTGATGGGCACAGGGGCTGCGTTTGATGGCACAGCGGCAGCGTTTGATGGCACAGCGGCAGCATTTGATGGCACAGTGGCTGCGTTTGATGATTTTTTTTCAAAATCTTTTTGCACCCCCCCCAAAAATTTTGAGCACCAGCCCCCACTGCTACACAGTGACCATTTAAAGTAAATTTATACCCAAAACTTTTTTCTTTTTAGATAGAACTCCTGTTTTATTGGGGCTTTGTTAGAAAGACCTCACTTTCTGTTCTGGTGACAAACATCTACTAGACAGGAAGTGAGGTAAAATCTGCACCAGGAAAGCAGACAATAATAAAACTTTAACATGGGTTCTAGCCTTCCCCTTCTTAATGCAAAAAAGAGGGACTTACCATGGCTTTTAGCAGAAGGTAGTGAAGGAACCTCTCCAACGGAGCCTCCGTCGGCAGTGAAATCTGACAGTGGTTTTAATTCTTCTCCACTTTATACAAAACTATGGGCTATAGATACACTTTAAGCTTTCATAGCAATTTTCTTTATAGAGAATCCTTGGATTTCAGGCTACTGGGGTGCTGTGGTGAGATATTGAGTACAATTGCAAGTATCTACATGAGCCTACTTTCAGTGATAGCAGCCAGCTTCTTTCCAAGGAGCCACCCCACATTTATCATGAAAAGGGTAACGTGCAGTTCTTTTTAAATAATGTGCCAGTGGTGCTGAAATGTAAAAAAAATGGAGATATAAAAAATATATAGTGTGTGCGTGTGTATATATATATTGTGTGTGTGTGTGTGTGTGTGTGTGTGTGTGTGTGTGTATATTGTGTGTGTGTGTGTATATGTATATGTATATGTATATATATATATATATATATATATATACTGTATAGTATGTATGCCTTTCCATGGGTTAACAGATTGGCAGTATTGGTATTTACATGTCACTGCCAGCATTCAGGAAGTATGCGGAGAAAGTCCTGACATCAAGGCACCTCTGTCTTCCCCACATCCTGCTCTGTGTGGCTGCCCATGTTAGAAGTCATTCTTCTGATAAAATTAATGTTATGCATTGAGGGTGATGTCCAGAGCAACAGTCCACCTATTTATTTTCTGATGACATACCACAAGAGAGAATCATCCGTGTTTTTCTTGAACTGGGCATTTGAAAATCTGGCGGTGGAAGCATTTTTTTTATGAATGGATAGCTGGCTTTAAATGAGGAACAGGACATTTGATATTTTCCTTTTTCCATTTATTTTACAGAAACTGCCTTCAAAAATCACTAATTTGTAGCACGTTAAAAAAGAACCCAGCTTTAGGAAACCTTGGGAAAAAGGAAAATAAAAGACATGAATATTCATTGGCTGCTACATTAGTAGACAGATTAATAATAGTGCACTTTTTCCATTAAAGCTGAACTCTATGTATGATCTTTATTGGATACTTAGCAGTGGGTATGAGCCCACATCCCAGTCTTTTGTAGAATAGCCATAGTAAAGTGGTGCATGGTACTTTACATGGTTCAACTGTGTCTAGTTTATATGTATACTGCAGTCCCTCAGGTGTGGAATTTACAGTATATACTTGCATTGGTCCAAGCTGGACCAATGTAACTATGCAATAAAAACTATACCTGGAGTTCAGCTTTAATTTACAACAGCAGAAAAAAAATCTTCACTAATACATGAAAAGATTCTAACAACCTTAACATATTTGAAGTACCGTATTTTAAATTTCCTTACATCTGTACAGCCCTGTACTACAAAAATAAAAAAATACTCTATATTGGTTCCTAAAATGATCCTCTTATTTAATTTGTATTGATTATAAGCCAGGATCACCGTTATAGACCAATATTATTGTTTAATCACAATCAACTGTATCTCATCCAAGTGGCTTCATTGGTTCGAAGGAGTATCAAGAACATATAGTGCCTTGAAAAAGTATTCATACCCCTTGAAATTTTCCACATTTTGTCATGTTACAACCAAAAACTTAATTTTTTTTTTATATCATTTTTTATTTTAGACAACACAGGAAAAAGGGAGGGGGAAGGAAAGGGGGCCATGTAAAGTTCCTCAATATATATTTAGATAATATCGCAGAGGTTCTGAATTCCTCCCATTTTTGCCATATCCTTAAAGTTTGTTCTCTTAGACCTGCTTCTGTCTTTATTGTCAACTCCAGGGACTGTATCTCGTTCATCTCACACACCCATTCCCCAACTGAGGGATCTACCACCTTCCGTCAGTTTTGGGCTATAACTGTACATGCTGCTGTTGGCATATGTCATAAAATATCTTTTTTTATAAATTTTATTGAGCCAGGAATAATAATACATCCCACACTTTCAATGTTGATGAAACCAAAAATGGCATTTCCCTCCTCGGAGGTCGGGAGCCCCTGGCTACCCATGGTAATGATTTTAGTTTCATGGCAGTGACATCTTCCTCCAATTTCACCCATTGTTTGCAATTTGCATTATGAAACCAGTCCACTATCCTGGTCATGAATGCAGAACAAAGATATATTGAAAAATCTGAAAGAGCCAGGCCTCCATTTATCTTTGCCCTAATTAGTATGTCTCTTCTAATTTGAGGTGATTTATGTTCCCATATAAATCTCCCTACAGCTCTGCGTAATTGACCCAGTAGATTTGTTGGAAAGAATATTGGAATTGTCTGAAATATATATAATAGTTTTGGTAGTATTTCCATTTTTACAATATTAATCCTTCCCATCCATGAAAAAAACGTTCTATCATATTTTTGGAGTAGTTTGATTATATTTTGAATTATCGGAAGATAAATCAGTTCTTGAAGTTTAGTTAAGTCTCTGGGGATGTGTGTTCCTAAGTATTTAATAGCTACTTTTTGCCACTTAAAAGAAAAATTTATTTGAAGAAGACCTAGAGTTTTATTTGATAATGTAATATTTAGAGCTTCTGATTTGTCATAATTAACTTTAAAGTTGCTCCACATCGGTTAAATTCCTGGATCAGATTTAGTATAGTCACTACTGGATTAGTAATATATAACAATAAATCCTCTGCATATACTGACATTTTATATTCTGTTTCCTTAATCTTAATCCCTTAAATATCTAGATTATTATGAATAGCTGTAGTCAAATGTTCCATTACCAGTACGTACAACAAAGGGGATAAAGGACATCCCTGTCGGGTTCCGTTCCGTATCGTCACCGGATCTGAGAGAGCTCCATTTATCTGTATTTTAGCTCTTGGGTTATGATACAGGGCCATCATTTTCTCCAAAAGTTGAGCGCCTATTCCCCATTGTTTTAGGGTCTCCTCGAAAAACACGACCCCACCCTGTCAAATGCCTTTTCGGGATCTATGGCCAAAAGACAGGATGGGATGGAACACCCCCGAACAAATTCCACTAGTGTAAGAGTCTTCGATGTATTGTCTCTTGCCTCTCAACCCTTCGTAAATCCCACCTGATCCAGATGAATGTATGTTGGTAAAATTGGTGTAAGTCTATTTGCAATAACCTTAGAATATAATCGAAGATCTATGTTTGTTAGGGAGATCGGACTTACTTTACCATGACCAGGACACATAAGAACATTCACAGATGATTAAAGGTGATCCTTACCAGGTAAAGTTCACACCAGTCAGTATGTACTTATTCCTGTCTGACAATTCACCAACGATGTAAGACAGGTAATAAACATACATTACTTGAATTTGATTCAAAGGCCTTCTCTTTGATCGCAAAGAAGATTTTGGATATAATAGAATGGAAATATATGGGCTCACCTTTCTGTATTTAGAATCTTACTGGACAATTACCTAGCACCCCAGCACTTCAGAAGATCTAAAAGCCAAATGAATAACAGTGTATCTATGTGTAAAGTAAGTAAGAATTTCTCATTTTTTTCTTGTATTTACATTTGTAGGATGGTTTAAGAAGACTTTCAGGAAATGAGTACATATTTTCATCAAAACGTAAGTTACTCCCATATGTTATATTAGAACCACAATCATCTTTACTGAAATACTGAGGGTAGCCTGAATTCCTCAATAAATGTTTTAATTTTGTGTTTTTTATTTCATCTGAACAGATGTTCATCCATCTTCTGGACACCCGATCTCCTCTCTCTCCCTTTCTGACATCCCACCACGGATAGCACAAGCAATGGAGAATGAAGAAGATTGGGAATTTGATATTTTTGAACTAGAGGCTGCTACTCATAAAAGGTGCAGTATAAAACTGCATTAGCCTTATAGTGTGTCTACTCATACAAAACTTTATTTTCCGATAAGCTCTGAAGTTTCCATATTAGACAACATCAAAAAAGTCATATTTAAAGTTAGGGCACTTTCACACTGAGGCACAGGATCATCGGCAGTAAAGCGCTGCTATTTTTAGCGGCACTTTACCGTAGTTTTAGAAACGATTTTTGTCCGCTAGCGGTGCGCTTTTAACCCCCGCTAGCGCTTCAGCGGCGCTGCCTATTGATTTCAGTGGCCAGGGGCGCTTTAGGAGCGGTGTATACACCGCTCCTAAAGCAACTCAAAGATGCTGTTTGCAGGACTTTTTTTAACTTCCCGCAAGCGCACCGTTTCAGTTTGAAAGCACTCGAGCTTTCACACTGAAGTGACAGGAGAGGTGCTTTAAAGTTGCTTTGCAGGTGCTATTTTTAGTGCTATAGCACCTGTAAAGCACCTCAGTGTGAAAGTAGCCTTACCAATAAACATGTTTGTAACTGATTCTTCAGAGAATCTCTTAAGAGATCTCATACCATCTAGCAAAGAAACATTGAACGAGTGGGACTTTTTGGAAACTGTTAGTTCTGCAGATCAACATGTGGCATGGTATTCATCCATATTCTTTCAATGAGAAAACATCAAATAGAGCACTTGTCTGGAAATTTCATTGATATCAAAGCTCTGTTAAATAATGTGGTACAAAGTCCAGTAATCCATAACAAGAAATTACTGTTATACTCCAGTAAACTAGTATAGTTAGCATAATAACAGTTTTCTTCAGATTGGTTGTTATGGGAATTTCATACAAAATTTAGGAAATAAACTATTCACAAACATAGGCAGCCCAAACTGAGCATATGTTAAAAAAAAACATCAATACAACCAGTGGATTTAGAGAAACAGACAGCTGAGGATTCTACAAATCTATCCATTTTCAGCTTACTTTTCACATTCTAAGCTTTCCTACTTGCATTATAATTCAGCCTCCTTGGCCAGTATGGAAGCTCAAAAGCAGGTTAAGGCCAAGCTTGACTTGCCTTTGACATGCAGTTTTTAATGCTTTTAATTGTTTTCCTTGTATGCTTCATTTAAACTTTCCAATGTTGTGAAAGGGTTTAACTCTTTTGACTACAGAAAACTGAAATCTGAGTGGCTGCTATATGTTATGGCACTGAAGAAGTTTTGTGAACACTGCTTTTGAAAAGTTTGGGTCAAAGATGACCCATGGTCATCATAATTGCATTGTTTTACTGCTTTCCTGTACGCTAAAAATGCATTGACTGAAATCAAAGTGTCAAAGAGCCATACTTTAACATCACTTGAAGTTTCACAAATCCATAATTTATGATTAGGATGAGCAGATGACCATGTGGTCTGTTGGCACATTTACTGTCTCAGCTAACGTTCCCAGCAGACTGCGTTCGGAGCAAAGTCATTTGCTTCAGTTGGATTTTCCAGTCCTAGAGCTACTGTTTGCAACTATCAAAATGTCAGGAAATTGTAGTGTGCTGTATTCTTGGCTCTTAGGTGCCATCATTGTGCAGTCATATCTTTTTGTAACATTTGACTGCCATCTGATGTCAGCTGCCAGCTCAAAATGCAATGCAAATGGTATGTATAATGGGATAGGTCCTTTTTATAATAAAGATTTAATTAGTTTTGCATGTTAATATACTAGGGATTTTTCTGCCCACTTGTTCACTATCCTCTTTAACGCTATGATGGTTAAAAGATCAAAAGCGCTATTTCATGTAAGATTCCAGTTTTTATGGTATCATTTATTTTAAAAAAAAGTCCTCTTCTGCATAGTTGTGGGTAGGTGGCCTAAACCCGAAACATTATGAACTGTGGCCTTTCAGAGACACCAAACTTCTCGAGAACTTGAAAAGTAATAGGATTTAAATGCTATGTATGCTTTGTTGTGAAGAATCACAGACCAGTAATTAATCCAGAAGAGTGACTTAATACTTGAGAATATTACATGATACTAGTTGAAGGAAGCCAGAGTAGATGTCAGAATATTGCAATTATCATTTCCTAATCATGTGTTAAGGGACACAGGATGACGTATTTCAGGTACATTGAGTTATGCTGCCTTCAGGAAATTGGACACTGGAAAACAAGCTAAGGATAGCCAAGTATAACCTCCCCCATATGAGCAAATAAAGATCTGGATAGTCGTACTCCAATATGCATTCTACATACTGAGCCAGCACCCTTGGCAAGGAAGGTGTTATTCAGGTACAGGCGCCTAGAGCGAGTTCTCTCTTTATAACCTCCCCCACTCTGGTCGTGCCTCAGTTTTCTGCAAATTCTCTGTGAGAACGAATGTTCTTTCTTCTGAGGAAAGCAAAACCTTTTCTTTTTTTTTTATGCAGGGTTTTTTTGTCTAGCAGGTTTATTCAGTTGCTGCATAGTTAGAAGTTGCTCTCAGTTGCCATAAAAGCCATACCCAGACCCCACTGAGAGGCCAGGCCTATAATGTGTCTATGAGCACTGGGCTCTGCTGAAGGCGCTCACCCTAGACACCTGTGTGTTATGCATGAGCAAGCCACAGATTTCTTTACAGGTCCAAGGCCACAGTTCACCTGTCTGGTGGAACCCTGTTCTGAGTCTGATGGTGCTTACTTTTCCTCTGTTTTTTTCTGCTAAGGGGTTAACTTGTAGAGCTTGGACTGCAACCAAGGGAGCTGTGCCATATTTGACTTTGGCAAGCTAGCAGTCCTATACTCCAGCTGCACTTGTTCTTTGGCCCTATTGCTCCTGAGCAAGTCTTCTCCAAGGTTCCCATTGCGTGTGCATGCTCCTTTTTTTCCACTATGCATGCAGACTTTGTTACCTTCCCACCATCTCCTTTGTATTTGAACCACTTCAACGATCCTCTGGATGCTCCCCTGGGCAACCTGCTGCTTTATAGTGACCTGAGCATAGACAGCATTAACCCATGCTGTTTAATCATTGGTTTGGCCCACTCACACCTATGAAGGTTGCAGTTGATGCATATTACAGTTGCATTTTGCTTTTTTAATACACATTTTTGATCTATTGAAATCTATGGAACCAAAAACACGACCTGCTTGTCCCTGGCCCTTTCCAATTAATGCACATATGTGAACATGACCCATAGGAAACCATGTTAGCGCACTAAACGCACTAAAAAATGCATAGGTTTGAACCAGGCCTAAGTACCCCTTTGGGCAATCCCACACTTTTATGTCTAGGATGGTAGATTATAAGTCCTAGGTGCCTTGCCAGCTTGCGATGCTCTTAAAATGCCAAGGGGGCCTTGCAGTGTGTATATATATATATATATATATATATATATATATATATATATATATATATATATACCGTATATATATATACATATATAAACAGTTATATATTAAGTTTTGGAGTTATGTCTGCGGATTGGGACTCCTCAAATAATGTTATGGTACAATACTCTGCATCCTCAGCTGACTGTGCTGTAGCAGCTGCAGCCCCAGGAAAACAAAAGATGGACTCTGCAGGTGAGGACATGGAAGCATGTTTGTGCCCCCTGCTTTCTGAATCAGCTAACATGGCTGTTTCCTCCATAAACTCAAAGCATAGTAGCAGAGAATCTTTTCCCTAGATAAGAGAGGGGACCTGACACTAATAGCCCAGACCACTTTCCCTTGCCTCTTCCTCGCAGTCTTACCTGTCATCTTCAGGGGTAACTTCTTCCTCTCTCTTATCTAGGGAAAGGATTCTC
Source organism: Lithobates clamitans (assembly GCA_037952925.1). NCBI lineage: Eukaryota > Metazoa > Chordata > Amphibia > Anura > Ranidae > Lithobates > Lithobates clamitans. Next base: position 574,915 of record JBBGZY010000276.1, on the reverse strand, counting down.
TGCTACTATGTTTTGAGTTTATGGAGGAAACAGCCATGTTAGCTGATTCAGAAAGCAGGGGGCACAAACATGCTTCCATGTCCTCACCTGCAGAGTCCATCTTTTGTTTTCCTGGGGCTGCAGCTGCTACAGCACAGTCAGCTGATGATGCAGAGTATTGTACCATAACATTATTTGAGGAGTCCCAATCCGCAGACATAACTCCAAAACTTAATATATAACTGTATATATATATATATATATATATATATATATATATAAATAATATTTGTATATTAAATATTGGTCCCTATTGACGCAGTCCACAGATGCCTAGACTTGGAGCTACCTCCATCAGCTGTACCTAAAGTTTCAAGCTTGTGTTGCAACCAGTTTTGTATAGTGATTGGCATAATCCTGATAAAGTCTTTACTCCTCCCAAGCGTTTTGCCCAGCAATATGCTATTAAAGAGGGGTTCTTAAAAAAGTGGGCTGTCCCTGTAGTGGACCCGGTAATTTCCTATCTTAACAAAATATTTTTTTTACGGATTACTGCACTATGGAGATTTCCTTTGTCTTATATGGCCTTTATTGAATGGAGGAGTGGAAGAGGATTATTACGACACAGTAGGAGAGTTATTAATGCTTACCATCATAGTTACTGCCCCATTTATCTCGTCCCTGGCTTTATGTTCTGAGGAGAGGAGAGTGGAATGTGATCTTCCGTTAAGGATATTTATACCGAAAGCACTGTTAGATCCTTGTAGTCTTTGATTAGGGTGAGCTGGTAGGGCAAACTCCTGGTGGATTCTGGATGGTGGAAGCAAGTGTGACTACAATATTTTCGGACGCCTATTTGCGCATGTATTTTTTTGCACTCTTTGCATGTTGATATTATTATTCATCCCACTATTTTCTTTGCACATGCACTTTAATGTTTGGAACTGACCCTTAGCATTTCCTAATATTTTGTAAAATTTTTATGGACTGATGTATTGTGTGACATCACTTATGGACACTTTTTTCATGTGCGTTATTAGAAGATGTTGTTTGACTCTCTGTTTGTCATTCCAGAAGGACCCTGTAAGGGACAGTCTGCTAAGGCCTTGAGGACAAGGTTTCACACACTCCACCAGATCAGTTAGTGATTTTTGAGCTTTTCAGAATAAAGCATCTGTTTCTCATGGCTGCCACCTGGTCTTTGGTTCACATGGTCATTAAGTTTTGCCATGTGGATGTTCAGGCCTCAACTGACACTGTCTTTGGTCATTCAGGCAGTTCTGTAGGCTCTGTTGATCCCCCTTGATTAACCCGTAGGGTATCCTGGGCCTGGTAGCTTTTCATTTGCTTTGCTGCCTACCCATCCGTTGGACTGCTTTTGGACATCCCAATGTATCTGAATTAGCTCATCCTGTGTCCTTTAATGTACGATTAAGAAAATAGGATTTTTGACATACCAGAAAATCCTTTTCTTGAAATACATTAAAGTGGTTGTACACCCTGTACAACCACTTTTACTAACAGGTAAGCCTATATTAAGGCTTACCTGTAGGTGCTTGAAATATCTCCTAAACCTCCACGGTTTAGGAGATATTTACAAAAAAGCCATGCGCCGATGACTACGGCGCATGCGCCGATGTCTACGGCGCATGCGCACTTTTGAAAGGGCAGATCGTGCCGTTTCTAATAGGGGTCATGCTGTGACGTCACGTGACTCCATCAAGTCACAGAGCCAGAGTTTGTGCCCCAGAAGGAAGAGGGGTGAAGATGGACGCTCGCTACTAGTGGGGACAGCAGTGACATTGCAGGCTTCGGTTTCAGGTAAGTGACACACAATGGGCTACTATGCTATGCATAGTAGCTCATTATGCTTTACCTTTGCAGGGAAATAAAGAGGAAGTAAAACTCGCCAGAGTTTACTTCCTCTTTAAGGGACACTGGTCCTTCCCCTATGTTCTTAGTATCCACTCCTACCTTTGTTTGCTACAAAACTGAGGCATGATGGGATTGGGTGAGGTTATACAAGGTTACTCCTATAACTTTGTTGCCCAGTGTCCAGTCTCCTGAAGGCAGCAGCATAATCCAATTTATCTAAAATACTACACCCTGAGTACCTTAATGTACTACAAAAAAAAGATTTTTCAATAAATTAAAAATCCTATTTTGTTAATCCCCTATTATGTAGCATTGCTGAAAGTCACCAATAATTTCTCTGACAACATGAATTTGCTCTTTTCACACAGGCCCTTAGTGTACCTTGGCCTTAAAATGTTTGCTCGATTTGGCGTTTGTTCATTCTTGAATTGCTCAGAAGCGACATTGAGATCTTGGCTCCACATTATTGAGTCAAACTACCATTCGAGCAATGCTTATCATAACTCAACACATTCCGCTGATGTCTTACATGCCACTGCTTACTTCCTGTGCAAAGAAAGAGTGAAGGTAAGTTACAAAATGATAATTGTATCCCCCTTAGGACCTACCATGTCTCCCTGAACACTTAATGTTATTAGGATACTGTTGGCTGTAATACAGAATCCAGTTAGGATTGCATTGCAGCTGGACAGAGATCACATCACTTGTTCCAAGTTGATGTTGATGAAAAATCATATCATCCATTACTTAGCTGGCTTTAGATCCTCCAACCTCCATATATGAGGTAGAAAACAAATGTGTAGAGTCTATCCACATTATTGAGCATTTCATTATAACATGCCTAAAAATGTACATAGTAACTTTATGTTTTATCTCTGGTACTAACATAATTGTTCTCAGGTTACCAGTGCAGCTGTTATCCACAAACCAATGCTCAAGCTATAATCTCTGTAGAATTCAACAGCATTGCTGAGGCATTATGCACTTTTGCATTGTCCAGATGAAAAAATCTTGGTCACCTCTGTTACAAACTGCTCATGCACAGTCTTGCTCGCTATCCTGCTTTTTAGCACAGGAGAGTGCCCATATTATGACAGAGCAATGCTACACAATTATATTAGCTTTGATGTATATATCTGGGCATCAGAAAGAGTCAGTTGGCATACATTCCTAACATCCACCAAACACTTAGGTAAGGTGTATTGAGACCAAAAAAGCATTCCCTGACACCTGGGATAAGGAAGCTGTATTGACACATCCTAAACACTTGCTGTCACCTGGGGTAGGTAAGGTATTGACACCCATTAACATTTCCTGGTATCTGAGGTAGATAAGATGTATTAGACCCACCAAGAACCCTGACATTTAGGGTCGTTAAGGTGTATTGAAACTCATTAGGAGCTTCCTGGCTCCTGGGGTAGGTAAGGCGTATCAACACATAGAAGAACTTAGCAAAGTGTCACTTATGTTTTTTGCAATAATGCATTGAAGTGAACCCGACTTGTAACATTTGCTGCTGAGAGAGAAAAATATCACCGCTCTGAAGGAGGTCTGTGAGGAACAAACATTTTGTCCATGCTGGAAGTAACAGGTGACAGCAATGCTGATAATTGAGAGGCAAACGAGAAATCCTGGACAGCCGCACTCAAAAGTAATCTTCGATCTTTATTCAGGGCCGGATTTCCCACAAGGCCACCGAGGCCAGGCCTCGGGGCGGCAGTGGTACAGGGGCGGCGCCGCTCCTGCAACGAATTCTCGGCCGCCCCCCCACACTAACAAAGTAGCATGTCACCGCCGCTGCTGGTTTTCCAATGCTCAAGCCTGTCCCCCCTCCCTTCTCCTGTCAGAGAAGGAGAGCAGCCGTAGGAGATCGGAGCGGCTGGTCTCTGTGCGGGGGGGAGGAGGGGGGCGGCGCGTGTTCTCCTGTGTCCTCCTGTGTCTCTCACTCCCGCCCAAGCCTGTCTCCATCTGTACACTAATGGAGGGGGGGTTGTCCTAGGGGTCTGTACTAGTGAAGGGGGGGTTGTCCTGGGATGTCTGCACTAATGGAGGGGGGGTTGTCCTGGGGGTCTGTACTAGTGAAGGGGGGGTTGTCCTGGGATGTCTGCGCTAATGGAGGGGGGGTTGTCCTGGGGGTCTGTACTAGTGAAGGGGGGGTTTGTCCTGGGATGCCTGCGCTAATGGAGGGGGGTTGTCCTGGGGGTCTGTACTAGTGAAGGGGGGGTTTGTCCTGGGGGTCTGTACTAGTGAAGGGGGGGTTTGTCCTGGGATGTCTGCACTAATGGAGGGGGGGTTGTCCTGGGGGTCTGTACTAGTGAAGGGGGGGTTTGTCCTGGGATGTCTGCACTAATGGAGGGGGGGGTTGTCCTGGGGGTCTGTACTAGTGAAGGGGGGGTTGTCCTGGGATGTCCGCACTAATGGAGGGGGGGGGTTGTCCTGGGGGTCTGTACTAGTGAAGGGGGGTGTTTGTCCTGGGATGTCTGCGCTAATGGAGGGGGAGTTGTCCTGGGGGTCTGTACTAGTGAAGGGGGGGTTTGTCCTGGGATGTCTGCGCTAATGGAGGGGGGTTGTCCTGGGGGTCTGTACTAGTGAAGGGGGGGTTGTCCTGGGGGTCTGTACTAGTGAAGGGGGGTGTTTGTCCTGGGATGTCTACGCTATTGGAGGGGGGGTTGTCCTGGGGGTCTGTACTAGTGAAGGGGGGGTTTGTCCTGGGATGTCTGCGCTAATGGAGGGGGGTTGTCCTGGGGGTCTGTACTAGTGAAGGGGGGGTTGTCCTGGGGGTCTGTACTAGTGAAGGGGGGGGGTTTGTCCTCGGATGTCTGCACTAATGGAGGGGGGGTTGTTCTGGGGGTCTGTACTAGTGAAGTGGGGGTTTGTCCTGGGATGTCTGTACTAATGAAGGGGGGGGGTTGTACTAATGAAGGGGGGGGTTGTCCTGAGGGTCTGTACTAATGGAGGGGGGTTTGTCCTGGGGGGGGTCTGTACTAATAAAGGGAGGGGTGGTTTGTCCTGGGGGGGTCTGTGCTAATGGAGGGGGTTGACCTGGGGGGGGTTTGTACTAATGGAGAGGGGGTTGTCCTGGGGGGAGGTTGTACTAATGGAGGGGGAGTTGTCCGGGGGGGTTTGTACTAATAGAGGGGCGTTTGTCCTGGGGGGTCCGTACTAATGGGGGGGGGGTTTGTTCTGGGGGGGTCTGTACTAATGAAGGGAGGGGGGTTTGTCCTGGGGGGATCTGTACTAATGAAGGGAGGGGGGTTTGTCCTGGGGGGATCTGTACTAATGAAGGGAGGGGGGTTTGTCCTGGTGGGGGTCTGTACTAATGGATGGGGGTTTGTCCTGGGGGGGGTCTGTACTAATGGAGGGGGGTGGTTTGTCCTGGGGGGGTCTACACCCAGGAAAGTACACCCAGGACTCCAGAGGGAGAGGGCAGTGCTGAGGGAAAACCATTAGAGAGAGAACCCCGGTGCCCTGTGCCACCAGAGGTAAAGCCACACAGCCTGGTGCCATCCCTGGCAGGGAAAGGAATGGAGTCATTGCAGGAATACAGATCTGGGTGCTACCCAGCGGAATCGCCACGGGCAATTCAGAGTGAGCTGACTCCTGATCAGAGGAACCATTGCTGTATCGCTGGGTCAGGTGAGAGGGCCGATCGGCCATTTTCTACTAATGTCCATAGGAACTGCAGTCTCTGACCGTCTCCTGTATCATGTCTGCCGTCTCTGACCATCTCCTGTACTATGTCTGCAGTCTCTGACCGTCTCCTGTATCATGTCTGCAGTCTTTGACCGTATTATGTCTGGGGGCACTTTCTGGTGGTGTGTGGGTGGGGGGGGGGGGGGGGGCGACATTGAAGGGCCTGGCCTTGGGGCGGCAAAGGGAGTAAATCCGGGCCTGTCTTTATTTAAATATGATCATAAAAATACATGCCACAGCATCACAAAGCAGGAAAGCTTTCCTGCTTTGTGATGCTGTGGCATGTATTTTTATGATCATATTTAAATAAAGATCGAAGATTACTTTTGAGTGCGGCTGTCCAGGATTTCTCGTTTACCTCTCAACATTTGCTGCTGCTGATACTGTAGTCAATTAACATATGTATTCCTATCCCAGGGGAGCATAGAACGATTAGCAGCAATTTCACAAATGTGCCAGATTGCACTATTACTGATTTCTTGTCTTCTTTTTTTTTCAGCAAAGCTTGGAGCCAATTGATGAGGTTGCTGCTCTCATTGCTGCCACTGTTCATGATGTGGATCATCCAGGGAGAACAAACTCTTTCCTCTGCAATGCTGGAAGTGAGTTGGCCATCCTGTACAATGACACAGCGGTGCTGGAGAGCCATCATGCAGCACTGGCTTTCCAGCTGACCACGAGAGATGACAAGTGCAATATATTCAAAAATATGGAGAGGTAAGACTGGGGACAAACAGTACTTTAATGGGCTCTTCTTACTTGCAACTGAGTCACTGAAAATGTGTTTAATAGTAAATGAAGATTAGATATGAACTATCAGGTGTTCTTCAAATAAATGAATAATTCATGAATTTAGGACCTGCTAGTTTAGCCAGATTTATTATGTAGCCAGTTGAACTATTAACCTAAGAACAGTTTAGTGCGACGTAAGTTGAGAAGATTCTTCCATTTGATCTTAGGAGATGGGGTGCCAACGTCTTACTATATTCATCCAGGGAGTAACATGCAATGGAGTGGAATGGACGCCACTGTCCCAACCAGCCCGCGCAAGATGGAGATAAGAAATGGCCTCAGCCGCTGCTTGTCTGCTAAACACGTCCTATGACACATTTCACCTCGACCATCGGGGCTTAGTTCATAGACCTCTGTGACTAAGCCCCAGTGGGCAGTGCAAAGCGCAGGGCCCTTTAAGAGCACTGGTGAATTTAACAACAGTATAGGTACAGTATAGCAGGCATCATTAAGTGGCGTACCACGTGCTGCATGCGGACCAAGCTGCTGTCCCATCTGGACCCATGGTCACACCTTTTAGGAGCCTTCCTTCCCCCTGGCCTCCACTGCTATCATTTTCAAGGCAGCCTGGGGAGAATGCTGTGTCTCCTGGCTGCTGTCCGCTCTCTGTAAGGTAGGCAAGAGGACATGGCTGTGGAGGGGAGGCAGTGGGTGACGTGAAGGTGGCAGTGCTGTGTGTGTGTGTGGGGGGTGAGTTGACGGGTGGGAGATGTGAAGGGGGCAGAGCACATTATTGTGGTGGGAGGAGGGGGATGTGAAAGTAGAGCAGTGCTGTGGGGGGAGGGTATTGTGAAGAGGGGCAAGTGGGAGGGGGGTGTAATGGAAGACATGCTGGTAGGGAGGTAGATTTGTAGGGGGGCAGAGCTGTGTGTGTGGTGGGGGTGATGTGAAGGGGACAGCTGTGGGGGGAGATGAAAATGGATGCTTCCCTGTCCCTGCTGAAGAAAAGCATCCTCACAACATTATGATGCCACCACCATGTTTCACGGTGTGTGTTCAGGGTGATGTGCAGTGTTAGTTTTCCGCTACACATAGCGTTTTGCTTTTAGGCCAAAACATTTAATTTTGGTCTCATCTGACCAGAGCACCTTTGTTCCACATGTTTGCTGTGTCCCTCACATGGCTTCTTGCAAACTGTAAACGGGACTTCTTATGGCTTTCTTTCAACAATGACTTTCTTCTTTCCACTCCTCCATAGACCAGATTTGTGGAGTGCACGACTAATAGTTGTCCTGTGGACAGATTCTCCCACCTGAGCTGTGGATTTCTGCAGCTCCTCCAGAGTTACCATGGGCCTCTTGGCTGCTTCTCTGATTAATGCTCTCCTTGCCCGGCCTGTCAGTTTAGTTGGAAAGCCATGTTTTGGTAGGTTTGCAGTGGTGCCATACTCTTTACATTTTCAGATGATGGATTGAACAGTGCTCCGTGAGATGTTCAAAGCTTGGGATATTTTTTTATAACCTAACCCTGTGTTAAACTTCTCCAAAACTTTATCTCTGACCTGTCTGGTGTGTTCCTTGGCCTTCATGATGCTGTTTGTTCACTAAGGTTCTCTAACAAACCTCTAAGGGGTTCACAGAACAGCTATATTTATACTGAGATTAAATTACACACAAGTGGACTCTATTTACTAATTAGGTGACTTCTGAAGGCAATTGGTTCCAGTAGATTTTAGTTAGGGGTATCAGAGTAAAGGAGGCAGAATACAAATGCACACCACACTTTTCAGATATTTATTTGTAAACAAAAATGTAAAACCATTTATAATTTTCCTTCCAATTCACAATTATGTGCCACTTTGTGTAGGTCTATCACATAAAATTACAAAAAAAAACACTTACGCTTTTGGTTATAACATGACAAAATGCGGAAAATTTCAAGAGGTATGGATACTTTTTCAAGGCACTGTATAGACTAATCATTTCTTTGTCAGTGGGCAAACGTACAAAATCAGCAGGGGATCAAATACTTTTACCCCCTCACTGTATGTATGTGTGTGTGTAAATATATATATATATATATATATATATATATATATATATATATATATATATATATATATATATATATATATATATATATATATATATATATATATATATATATGTATAGATATAGCTTTTGCTGTGTGTGATGATACATTGCAGTGGTAAATGGTAATAAGAGGTGGGTTGTAATGTTGTATAAAGGACATTATGTAGCACAACACGTTTGGGAATTGGGGCAGGGGGAATTGGAAGGCAGGATCAAAATGAATGGTAAGTCAAAAAACTGGACTACAGAGATAAGTCAGGTTTGCACACCTTCCTTTGTGTCTTTGGTGTTCCTTTTCAAAACTGGCTATAGCTTGCCTTGAATGCAGCAGTTTTGCGTGTAGTTGGGCTTTACCAAATCTCCACTCTTCCAGCACTGGCTTGTTGGTAAGATATAGCACTCTTGGTAATGGCTTTACGGCTGGGATGGCCACTTTGTATTTCTGCTAGTACGTGATTAATGTGCGTTGCTTTCTTTTTAGTAATGACTGGATAACATATTTAAGTTTGTATTGTGTTCTTGTAACAGGAATGAATACCGTACATTACGGCAAGCTATCATCGACATGGTTTTAGCAACAGAGATGACAAAGCATTTTGAACACGTCAACAAGTTTGTAAACAGCATCAATAAGCCATTGACAGCAGTTGAAGAGAATGAGGTGTGTAAATCTGTGCCTGAAAGACCCAGAACTAAAGTGACCTTGTATAATCAGCTTCCATGTACTGTGCAGCCTGTTATTCATGTCATCAGCTGTTACAGACTAAAGGGTTTGTCTGCAGCCTGCAAAGAAATGCACTGTGCATTTCCCTTAGGACCAGAACAATATCTTATACATTTTTTTTATTTATTTATTTTTTTAAGGCTTTTCTTTAGTTCCTTATGATTAAATTTATTATCCTATCCATTAAAAAAAGAGTAACATAAAATTGCAAGAGAAAACTCGCCCAAACTCTACCGCTGTATAATGCAATTAGTGTGCAGAGTGATCGGTGTTCTGGCTAAATGAGTTTACAGTGAATCCTTAACAAGTACAAGCCGGCAACTCAATAGCTTCTCCATAGAAACATTTATTGTAGCATCATAGCAGTAACATCATCCAAAATTCTGACGCGTTTCGGCCTAAGCCTTCATTATAGTATTAATATATGACATTAAAAACAGGTATATATAAAGAAACAACCCTCCTAAAGTGAGAGGCGCTGTATTTAGCTTAATTAAAAAATCATCACATTTATTGATTACAAATAGAGATGACCAAAACCTGGGTCAGATGATCACATATGACAGGGGGTTTAAACAGGAAACACAAGATGTTAACCATTAAAGTCCCACTGATGCAACAGTGGAAAATTTGTCTTTTAACCACTTGCCGACCAGCCACCGCAGTTTTACTGCGGCAGAATGGCACGGCTGGGTGAAACAATGTTACCTTACATCGCTTCGCCTTTTGGCCACTAGGGGCGTGCCCGCAGCGCGTGCCTGACCATCGGGCTCCCGCGATTGCTCGTGACAGAGCGAGAACCAGGATCTGTGTGTGTAAACACACAGATCCCGGTTCTTTCAGGGGAGAGGAGACAGATCATCTGTTCATACTATGTATGAACACCGATTTCTCTCTCCTCCTAGACAGTCCCATCCCCCCACAGTTAGAAACACACATAGGGAACACAGTTAACCCCTTGATCACCCCCTACTTTTAACCCCTTCCCTGCCAGTGACATTTACACAGTCATTTTTTTTTTTGCATTTTTATAGTACTGATCGCTGTATAATTGTCAATGGTTTCAAAAATGTGTTCGATGTGTCCGCCATAATGTCGCAGTCCCGATAAAAATCGCAGATCGCCGCCAGTACTAGTAAAAAAAAATAATAATAAAAATGCCATAAATCTATCCCCTATTTTGTAAACGCTATAACTTTTGCGCAAACCAATCAATATACACTTATTGCGTATGTAGAAGAATACATATCGGCCTAAACTGAGGAAAAAATTTTTTTTGATAAAAATGATGGGATATTTATTATAGCAAAAAGTAAAAGATAGTGGGGTTTATTTACTAAAACTTGAGAATGCAAAATCTGCTGCAGCTCTGCATAGAAACCAATCAGCTTCCAGTTTTTTTTTGTCAAAGCTTACTTGACCAAGCTGAAGTTAGAAGCTGATTGGCTGCCATGTACAGCTACACCAGATTTTGCACGCTTCGGTTTTAGTAAATCGACCCATTGTGTTTTTTTCAAAATTGTCGCTCTTCTTTTGTTTATAGCGCAAAAAATAAAAACCGCAGAGGTGATCAATTATTACCAAAAGAAAGCTCTATTTGTGGGAAAAAAAGGAAGTCAATTTTGTTTGGGTGCAACGTCGCATGACCGCGCAATTGTCAGATTAAGCGACGCAGTTCCGAATCGCAAAAAATGGCCTGGTCATTGAGCAGCCAAATTTTCCAGGGGTGAAGCGGTTAAATCACATTACAAAATAAATAATACATTTCAAAGACTTATTTCAAAAACAGGCTAACATCCATCCTGTTATTCATACCAAATGGCATCCTGGTATTTAACGTGTGTATCCACCACTGTTGGAACAGGGTGCGATGGGTGTCCCCCCCTCTTGTAGATTGTTTCGTTTGTTCTAAACCGAAGAAAGAAAAAGTGTCAAAGTTACCTCCTTGCACTGTCTTGAAATGTTTAGATACATTCAAAATGTTTTTAGCATTTGGATTGGCAGTGTCATAACATTGGCAGTGTAACATAAAATTGGTTGCTTCAGAAATATTTTTCATAAAAAATATGGTGCTACTCCTAAAATCTTTTTATTGCCATTCTGTTCTTCCTATTTAAATATTTTCCGAGTCATTGACCCAAAACAATTGTGCAGCAAGTTAAGCCAGAACAACTACCATATTTATCGGCGTATAACACGCACTTTTTTCCCCTGAAAATAGGGGACTAATCAGGGGTGCGTGTTATACGCCGACAGCGTACCTCGGAGGGGAAGGGTGGGGACGAGCACCGCCGGAATTCACGAGCCGACATCTCCTCTCCATTCAGCTCTCACTCGGCTCTAACTCGGCTCTCACGTCACACACAGTCACCAGCATTGGACCAGTGTTCTGTCTATCACAGGAGCTGGTCCAATGCTGATGGCGGAGGCGGAACTATGTATGTGACTGCCAACTGAGAGCCGAGTAAACAGCAGATGACGGCTCGGTGATTTCCTGCATTGAGAGATGAATGAGGCTTAATCAGGCAGCTGCATTGATGGGGGAGATGGGCGCAAATCAGGCTGCAGATGGGCACAGATCAGGCTGCAGATCAGGCTGCAGATGGGCGCAGATCAGGCTGCACTGACGCTGCAGATAAGCACAGATCGGGCTGCATTGAGGCTGCAGATGGGCACTGATCAGGCTGTATTGATGCTCACTGACTATTATTTTGCTTCAAAGTGGTTTATTTTAAAAAAAGGTTTTTTTTTCCTGAAACTTTCCTCCTAAATTGGAGTGTGTTATATACCTGTGGTGTCATACGCCTGTGCATGTTATACGCCGATAAACATGGTAATTTGCATAATTTTTGCATGTTACTGACTGAAATGGCATTGCAATAGAAAAGTGATCTTGGCAGCCAGGCATCTTGCTTTTAAAGGAGGATGTCGCCATTGCAGCCCACCCCCTTTTATTTTATATCATACTTCCTACTACTGTGGGAATCCCACAGATATGACATATGCAAACTAACATTGGCCCAAATTTGTAATTATGTAAAAACTGCCATACCTAAACTTCAGCTCTACAGAAAGCATAGCAGTCAATCAACTAGAAACCAGAGGAAGGTTATCAATGACAGCCCCATTCTTCTCATGAAAGGTTTGCTTTAAAAATTATGGTTTGTGAATATTAGTAACTGGGGCATCTTTGATCTCTGGGGCATGGTAATTACAATATCATTGCACTTTATGATCTGACTTCATAGTAAGGATGTACATGGAATCTTCACACAGTTGTGTATGTGGAGGCTTTAGGTGACCTTCATCAACAATGTGAGCAAATATCTGGACTTCCTTAAGCCTGCTTCACCTATAGATGTGCCACTCTATACTATGCTCTGGGAGTGCACAGTGAGGAAATGCATGGCCTTTCACCCAGCAATCATCATTTATTCTCATCATCTAGTTTTAAACTGATTGGTTGTTTGCACTTTCTCTTTTACAGTCTTTCATGAATAGGGAGGAGATTTTTCTAGTCTTCTAAAAGAAAATTTCTTTTATACCAAACAAAGGCAGCCCTGTTGAATATATGGCATGTACAGGTACTTTAGTGCTGTTTCAATGAAAAATGCAACTTTTGGGTCATGTATAGACCTACAGTAATACAGTATGTAAGGATCTGTAGAAATGCTATGAAGTTATCTGCAGCTGTTGAAGTTTAGCTCCAGCCAAAACTCTATTTTTTCATTTTGGATAAAGTGGATAAGGGCTGGAACCTCTTATAGTTTTTTTTTTATTATTTCAGTCATTTTTATTAGGTTTTTATGCAAAGCAAATACAGACAGTACTTGAACAGGAGCGCATCGCTAACAGTTATCACATAGAAATTGCATTTGTCCTGGAACCTCTATAAGGTTTTACATGCTGTCTGCCTTCATTGAGGAGATTTTCTTTGGCTTCTCTTTCTGTCAATCATTTCTTACCTTGAATAATATCTTCAATTGAGATGAAGGCAGAGGTTCAATCATTCCTTACTCTTCTAAAAAAAACTGTACTGTATTTTTAAATAAAACAAATAAACCGCGCTAAATATGAGTCCAATTAACAATCAGTGAAAATAAAGTCAATTAAGTCCAAAATATGCAGTAAATTCTTCTATGTGATGAGGTGAAGAAAAATGGAAGATAACTGTGTGGTGAACTGCTTACCAGGACGTAAGCCAAATCAGACAGGTGGCTTAAAACCCAGCCCGGGCCTTTAGGAGCACTCCAAAGTGGGCAGAATCCGTCACGCTCATGCAGCAGAGCGGGTCCACATAGGGTTTAATTACATAAAAATACAAAGACCATAGCATGATACTGACATAAACATATTACATCAAAAAAAAGGAATGTTCACACAAATAATCATAAAAAATCATAAATGCACCCTGAATGCATAGCAAATACAGGGACGTGAAAAAAGTGACATGCAGCATGCAATGAATGGTGTCCTTGGAAATATGATATATAGCACCAAATATATCTGTTTACCAGAAATAAGGTTGGACAAGCAGACCAAAAGTCAAAAAGCAGAGAGAACACCCGGTGCATAAACACAAGAGGCCGCTTACCAGATGGTAAACTGGTGAGGATATAAACAGCGGTAGGCTTATTGCCTCTGTGTAACCCAGAGTATAAACTTGGATAGACCCATAGGGGTTCCTGCTCACCAGAAGATTGACTGGAAATAGCTCAAAACGAAACTTTGGCAGAGTCGCCGCGATCCCGTCCTGGCAGGCTAGGTGATCCAGTTGATCCAGAGAAAGGCAAGCTACTATGTACTGTACTGTATTTTTGCTGTCCCAGTTGGGGAGACTTCCCATTACTCCCTGTTTTGTCTGACACTCGTAACCTGGATTTAAAGAGGAACTGCAGTCTGCTCACATAATTTGCAAAAAACATCTTTGCCATTCTGGAGCTTCCCTCCAACCACTTTGCATATTATTTTATATATACTGTGATTCTGTACTTGCCAAATATGCTGCAGAAATCTCCCTCCACTGAGTTTGGCTGGAGCCATGTTAACTGTGGGCAGCTGAAGCTGCTGCCTGTTCATTTCCTGGATTTACACAGACACACAGAGGCACACCTTCAGCGCTGCAGCTCTCATTGGCTCTCTTATGACTCACCCCCTCTTCCTGGCAAACTTTCACGAAAGTGAGAGAGAGAGATGTTCATGATGTCAGGAAGTGTATAAGGCAATGGCAGAAAAAAAATTGTTTTACAATCCAAAGTTAAAACAAGGCCAGAAGATTTAATAGATGTAATGATAAAAAAATGAAGGTCCACTTTAAAATGAGGAGGAATCTCTGCAATAGAAGTGTCAGTAACCCTTCCTCACTCTGCCAGAAAAAAAAAATCTACTGCTGTTTATATCCTCACTGCGGAGATCTCCCCTTGTTTCCTGATTTTTGCGATATCCCTCAAGTAGACACAAAGTGAGGGCAAATCTCCTGAACAAGGACACAGCCAGCAATAAAAACCTGACAGAGATCAACAATTTACCTAAACATGTATAGGCTGTTTTTATTTTGGATATTATTAACTGTATTATAGCTATATTTGCTTGTACTTGTGCTGCCAATAAATCTTTGAGGCTTTATAAACTGGAATGAAAGGAACATGTCCAGGAGCCCCAAGACTTCAGTTCACTCTAGGCTTCAGTTTCATTGTAGTACCAGCAAGTATTTTCCCTTATGTTTGGCACTTTTATTTTCCCATAGGGCACTGGTGATGACGATGCTGTTAAAACCGTTTTGACGTCCCCGGAAAATCGGATACTTATAAAGAGGATGCTTATTAAGTGTGCAGACATCTCCAATCCATGCCGAGCACTGGAGCAGTGTATTGAGTGGGCTGGTAGGATATCAGAAGAGTATTTTGCTCAGGTACAACATACATTTGGGGTACTCTTGGAGAGTAAAGCTGGCCATACCCTAGTAGAATTTCATTTAAAATTTTTCGATTTAAGGCCTCATGCACACTGGGGATCAAAAACGCCACTTTTAAGGGGGGTTCTGCTTCTAAACGCCCCTCCAAGTTAGCCTATGTGTCCATGCACATATGCGCATTTAGAGACAGGACCGTTTAGAGGCAGAAAAAAAGAAAATCACTTGCGTGTTCTGGATAGGAGGGATTCATCAGAAAAAAACACTTGATGCACCTAAACACACCTAAATGCTAGGCTTGTTCAGCGCTTGAGCATATATTTATTTTAGTGGCTAGAATAAATTAATATTCTGGCCAAATAAATGACTGAACACCCAAACGATTGACACGACTAAACGCTATTGCAAAATGCAGCTTTAGGCACTTTTTTATGTTACTTTTCTTCTTGCCAGGAGCAAAAGCATTCAGAGGAGTTA
The DNA here is from genome assembly GCA_037952925.1 of Lithobates clamitans. NCBI lineage: Eukaryota > Metazoa > Chordata > Amphibia > Anura > Ranidae > Lithobates > Lithobates clamitans. The sequence goes on along the minus strand of JBBGZY010000276.1, from coordinate 559,430 downwards.
GGCAAACTCCCAGTGTGCATGAGGCCTAAGAGTGTTTGATTTTCTAATCGTTAGTGTGGCTGACATTTGTTTTCAACCACTGTGATGAGAAAATTTGATGAAGTAGGATGGAAAATTTTTTCTCAAAGGAACGGATTTCTGACAGTGTGTGGTTTTCACTTGGCAAATTACATTCCTTCCGAAATCGAATGTTAAATGAAAACAACATTTTTAATTACTTTTCAATGAAGTCTAATGCCACGTACACACGAGCGGACTTTACGGCAGACTTTGCCCGGCGGACTTTTCGATGTACTTTACGACGGACTTTCTGAATGAATGGACTTGCCTACACACAATCCACCAAAGTCCGACGAATTCGCACGTGATGACGTACGACCGGACTAAAACAAGGAAGTTCATAGCCAGTAGCCAATAGCTGCCCTAGCGTGGCTTTTTGTCCGTCGAACTAGCATACAGACGAGCGGACTTTTCGACTGGACTCGATTTCAACGGATTGATTTAAAACATGTTTCAAATCTAAGTCCGTCCAACTTTTAAGCAAACAAAGTCTGCTGGAGCCCACACACGATCGAATTGTCTGACGAAATCCAGTACGCCGGACCAAGTCTGCCGTAAAGTCCGCACGTGTGTACGCGGCATTAGACTCTACTTAGAATTTTCATCTGCATATTCATATGAACTTCCATTCAAAATCCACTAGTGTATAGCCAGCTTTAAAGCAGACCTAAAGTTGCAAAAAATTGCTAGCAGATGGAGTTTTTGGTAGAAGATACCGGTACTTTGTATGTCTCCTAAAATTTGCTTTTTCAGGCAGCTATCAATTCGTTTGGGTGCATTGTCTGTGGCTCATTATGGCATTATGACAATACCACCCAAAGTTCCCCACTAAGCCAGTAAAATGCGGTCTGTACATAACTGGGGCTTTTCATTTTCCCCTAAAGGATAAGTTCACCTTTGTATAAAAAAAATAAATGCACATCTTTTTGCCGGTGAAAAAATATGCATTTTTTTTTTTTTACTGCAGATCATGGGTGTAATGCATGGTTCTTGCAGACTGTCAGTGTAAGCTGTCTGCTCGTACTTCATATGGGCAGGTAGTTACATAAAAACAGGAAGTATCAATGAACTACCTAAAGCGCTCAACAGTGCCCTGGTAGCTCATTGAGAAGCTGACAACCGCAAAAGTTTTAGGTACTTGTAGTTCTCACATTCACAGAACTCTGTGAATGAATGATGCAGCTGTCACTTAAATTGTGACAGTAAGTGCAGGGAGAAAATGCCCCACTGGAGGTCACAACGGGGGATTTGGAGGGGGGTGTGGGGGCTGCTGCATCTATAACATGTTACACCCTAATTATGGGTGAACTTATCCTTTAACTAATGAGGGAAAGATTTGGGCCGAACACCCCCTTGTTTGGTTCACAGCAGAACTCCTGAACAGGGGAAAAGTTCTAACCCGAACGGTGAACTGCATTGAAGACTATGGGAGCTGAACAGGAAAATTCAAAAGTGCCCATTTTCAAGGCTTATGTGTAAGTAATTGGCCATAAAAGGGGTATGGGTGTCTGGGTTCTACCCTAGGGGACAAGGCAAATTATTTTTAAAAAACAATTGTTTTTTCAGGAGCAGTGATTTTAATGGTGCTTTAAAGTGCAGCAAAAAAATGAAAAATTCCTTTAAATATAGTGCCTTGGGGGTCCCCTTAGTCTGCCTGTAAAGTGGCGCATTAGTCTGCCTGTAAAGTGACGCATCTATAGCATGTATAGAACATGCTGCAGAATAAATGACATTCATAAAGAAAATAAAACGAGTCATATCACATTTCGCCCCAACTTTATTGAGGAACGTGTTTTAAAAAGAAAAGTTATTCACTCACTTATTCCACTTCTTTGTGCCTCTTGGGCTGTGAGACCCACTTTCTTGAAAATGTAGCCAATCTCTTTGCAGTAGATGCTGGGCACACTGTAAAGAGATACATTATTTTGTTTTCCTATTGTCTTTTGCAGACTGTCAGAGCCCATTCACACAGGGACGACTTGTCAGGCGACCTAGTCGCCTGACAAGTCGCCTCCCGTTCTGTGCTATGGAACTGTTCTAAGGGGAGCGACGCAAGTCGCTCCGACTTAGAAAAAGGTTCCTGTACGACTTCGGGGGCGACTTGCATAGACTTCTATAAAGAAGTCGTTTTGCAAGTCGCCCGGGCAGTCGTGTGCAGGTCGCCTCGGTGAGGCTACCTGCAAGTCGTGTTGCCCCTGTGTGAATGGGGTCTCAGAGACAAAGTGAGAAGATTGGCATTGATTTACTAAAGGGAAATAGAATGTGCATTCTTCAAGTGCAGTTTCTCCAGAGCTTAGTAAATGAGGTGAAGCTTCACTTTGTAAAGAATACCCAATCACATGCAAGAAAGAAAAACAGCACTTTTGCTTTACTTAATTGAATGATGGAAGTCAGCAGAGCTTCACCTCATTTACTAAGCTCTGGAGCAACTGCTCTTGTAAATGCAACTGCTTTTGCGAAGTGCACACTACACAGTCTATTTGCCTTTAGTTAATCAATCCCATTGTGTCATGCCATCCTAATCAGTGCAATCTGAGAGAGGATTGTTACCTTTCCGTGAGAACAGCCATGTCTATAACCCTCCCTACCTGCCATATATGCTGTAGCTTCAGGATAAATCACCACTTTATTCTGCCTTTTACTGATCCTCAAGGATTTTTCCAAAGCATGGATGTGTGAAAACTACAAATTCACATTCCCGAAAATGTAATATTTTCAATTATTAGGCTCCATGCACACTGGGCTTAAAAAAAATGTCTGTTCTCTCAGGAGTAAAAAACGCTCATATAGAGCATTTTTCGTACAAAGTTTAGACGAGTTTAGGAGGGTTTTACGTTTTTTTCTGCCTCCATGCTCCAATCAGAAACGTGAAACGGAAGGGTTTTTTTTTCTGCCTTTAAACGTTAAACTCAAAATATGCCTCTTAACGTCCTAATGTGCATGAACATGTTGGATAACATTGAGCTGCTTCTACAGGCAGAACACAAAACTCCTGTAGAAGCAATGTTTTTTAACCACTTACCAACCCCAGTTTTACTGCGGCAGAATGGCGCGACTGGGCAAAGCGACGTTATGTTACATCAATTCACCCTGTGGCCACTAGGGGGCGCGCGCGTCCGCTGCTCACCCCCCGGAGTCGTCGCGATTGCCCGGCGGGCGCGATGACCGCCGGGCTCCCGCGATCGTTCGTGACACAGCGAGAACCGACATCTGTGTGTGTAAACACACACAGATCCTGGTTCTCTGAGGGGCGAAGACACTGATCTGTGTTCATACAAAGTATGAACAGCGATCTGTCATCTCCCCTAGACAGTCCCATCCACCCCTTCAGTTAGAACACAGAGAGGGAACACAGTTAACCCCTTGATCGCCCCGTAGTGTTAACCCCTTCCCTGCCAGTGACATTTTTATAGTAATCAGTGCATTTTTTTAGCACTGTTCGCTGTATAAATGTCAATGGTCCCAAAATGTGTGTGTCAAAAGTGTTCGATGTGTCCGCCATAATGTCGCAGTAACGATAAAAATCGCAGATCGCCGCCATTACTAGTGAAAAAAAATAATAATAAAAATGCTATAAATCCTGCCCCTATTTTGTAGACGCTATAACTTTTGCGCAAACCAATCAATATACGCTTATTGCGATTTTTATTACCAAAAATATGTAGAAGAATACATATCGGCCTAAACTGAGAAAAAATTTGCTTTTTTTAAAAAAAAAAAAATGGGGATATTTATAATAGCAAAAAGTACAAAATATTGTGTTTTTTTTTCAAAATTGTCGCTCTTTTTTTGTTTATAGCGCAAAAAATAAAAAACACAGAGATGATCAAATACAACAAAAAGAAAGCTCTATTTGTGGGAAAAAAGGACATACATTTTGTTTGGGTACAGCGTCGCACGACCGTACACTTGTCAGTTAAAGCGACGCAGTGCCGAATCGCAAAAAATGGCCTGGTCATTCAGCAGCCAAGTCTTCCGGGGCTGCAGCAGTTAAGTTAGTGTGCATGAATCCTTATAAGCAATTCATATTGAGTGTAAAATTATTTTTTTTCTTTTCTGCAGACAGACGAAGAGAAGCGGCAAGGTTTACCTGTGGTAATGCCTGTGTTTGATAGGAATACATGTAGTATTCCTAAATCCCAAATCTCATTTGTGGATTATTTCATCTCGGACATGTTTGATGCATGGGATGGTAAGATAACATTTTATATTACGGAATTCATTATCTCATTACATATTTTATGGAGGTTTATAAGTTGTTTTTTCTCGGGAAAAACTTGAGAATCTTCAGGTTAAGTGGGAAAAATGTAATGGCCAGTGACTGGGACACTAGGTTTAAAATCAGGCTTTTATCATGTCTCCTTTTGTTGAATAGTTAAGTGTCAGCAGTGCACTGGTGCAGGAGGAAACCCATGGTGACCACTTTAACCGCTGACTGTTCTAATCATTAATTGATGACATCGAAAAGTATGCTGTGGAGAGAAGTCACCTAACACAGAAGCCAAGTCTCCGCTAATAAATACACTAAAGAGCACACACTGGGCTTGTTTAACTGAAGCAGCAGAACAATTCCACTTAGCCCACTGAATAAAGGGAAGCTGTGTTCACTTGAATCATCCAAGGCAAAATCTTCTTTTTTTTTCACCCCTAATTTCGTTCACACATGGTTACATATTCAAAGTGAACGCAGCTAAAGAAAGCCCAATACCAGGGGTATTGAATTAAAACTCACAGAAGCCTGGTCTGTAAATATTTCTTCCAGCAGAGGTCCGAACCGCATGTTTTCACATGACAGCCACCCTCTCCTCTAAGGCTAGGTTCACATCTCTGTGGCTGGGGAACATGCGCAAAAGTACAGGGCATTTCAAATCACATCCCTCCCCCCTTCACTATTTCCTCAGCCCCCCTTCATTGTAGTGTTCTCAGCCCCCCTTTACCCCATCCACGGTAGTGTTCTCATGTCCCCCTTTACAACACCCCCCCTTTACGTCAACCCCCCTCCCCAACAGTAGTATTCTCAGCCCACCTTCACTGCAATGTACTCTGCCCCCTTCACATAACGTCCCACAGTAGTGTTCTCAGCTTCTCTTCACATTACAATCCTCAGTCTCCCTTCACATTACCCCTCCCTTTCACAGTAGTGTTCTCAGCCTCCTGAACAGTAGTGTCCTCAGTTCCCCTTCACATCACCCCCTGTCCCCCATCCTTCACTGATAGGCACTGGTGAGGCTGCATCTGACAGGCACTGGTGAGACTGCATCTGATAGGCATGGGTAGGCTGCATCTGGTAGACAGGCTGCAGCTGACAGGCACTGGTAGGCCATAGCTGACAGGCACTGGTGAGGTTGCATCTGACAGGCACTGGAGAGACTGCATCTTATAGGCATGGGTAGGCTGCATCTGGTAGACAGGCTGCAGCTGACAGGCACTGGTAAGGCTGCAGCTGACAGGCACTGGTAAGGCTGCAGCTGACAGGCACTGGTAAGGCTGCAGCTGACAGGCACTGGTAAGGCTGCAGCTGACAGGCACTGGTAAGGCTGCAGCTGACAGGCACTGGTAAGGCTGCAGCTGACAGGCACTGGTAGGCTGCAGCTGACAGGCACTGGTGAGGCTGTATCTGACAGGCATGCTGCATCTGACAGGCACTGGTGAGGCTGCAGCTGACGGGCACTGGTGAGGCTGCAGCTGACGGGCACTGGTGAGGCTGCAGCTGACGGGCACTGGTGAGGCTGCAGCTGACGGGCACTGGTGAGGCTGCATCTGACGGGCACTGGTGAGGCTGCATCTGACGGGCACTGGTGAGGCTGCATCTGACGGGCACTGGTGAGGCTGCATCTGACGGGCACTGGTGAGGCTGCATCTGACGGGCACTGGTGAGGCTGCATCTGACGGGCACTGGTGAGGCTGCATCTGACGGGCACTGGTGAGGCTGCATCTGACGGGCACTGGTGAGGCTGCATCTGACGGGCACTGGTGAGGCTGCATCTGACAGGCATCAATTAGGCTGCAATTGATGGATTGGTGAGGCTGCATTGATCTCTTGTGTCTTTTCTGCAGTCTCTGACCATCTCCTGTATCATGTCTGCTAGAGGTGCACCGAATGGAAATTTTGCTAATACTATTAGCAGTGTGTTTGAGTTTAAGTAAGAGATTGCAGTCTCTAACCATCTCTTGTATCATGTCTGCAAACTGCATTTTTCTTGAGCTTTTCTTGGCTAAAGGTGCCAATAATGGCCAACAATAAATTCATATTAATTTGATGATATTAATTAAAAAGTTGAATATAATACAATTATATAAAAAAATATAAATATTTTTTAAAAACTGTCATTTTCGGTTTCAGTTTTCAGCTAAGTGCATCCTGCATTTTCGGTTTTGGCAACAAAATTTCCATTCGGTGCACCCCTAGCGTATACAATTGCGACACAAGTCATTGAAAATTATTAAAAATTACCTTTCCTTTTCAATCTGCTGCTCTGTAATGATCTGTAAAATGCAATGCAATATGGAAACCTGGAGGCACTCTGTACACAGGTGGTGTACAGAACGCCTTCCTGAAATGTAATTTCCTGCTGGTGTGATTGGCTTACTGACCTAGAATATACAAAAACATATTTGGGGGCACACCCTAAAATGCATTTAAATTCAAGATGGTGCTGCTATAAGACCAACAAAAAGTACAAAACAGATTACAGCGACCCATTCAAGAATGATGTATCTGGATTTTGCAAAAGCATTTGACACAGTTCCCCATAAACGTTTACTGTACAAAATAAGGTGCGTTGGCATGGACCATAGGGTGAGTACATGGATTGAAAACTGGCTACAAGGGCGTGTTCAGAGGGTGGTGATAAATGGGGAGTACTCAGAATGGTCAGGGGTGGGTAGTGGGGTCCCCCAGGGTTCTGTGCTGGGACCAATCCTATTTAATTTGTTCATAAACGACCTGGAGGATGGGATAAACAGTTCAATCTCTGTATTTGCAGACGATACTAAGCTAAGCAGGGCAATAACTTCTCCGCAGGATGTGGAAATCTTGCAAAAAGACCTGAACAAATTAATGGGGTGGGCGACTACATGGCAAATGAGGTTCAATGTAGAAAAATGTAAAATAATGCATTTGGGTGTCAAAAATATGAATGCAATCTATACACTGGGGGGAGAACCTCTGGGGGAATCTAGGATGGAAAAGGACTTGGGGGTCCTAGTGGATGATAGGCTCAGCAATGGCATGCAATGCCAAGCTGCTGCTAATAAAGCAAACAGAATATTGGCATGCATTAAAAGGGGGATCAACTGCAGAGATAAAACGATAATTCTCCCGCTCTACAAGACTCTGGTCCGCCCGCACCTGGAGTATGCTGTCCAGTTCTGGGCACCAGTCCTCAGGAGGGACGTACTGGAAATGGAGCGAGTACAAAGAAGGGCAACAAAGCTAATAAAGGGTCTGGAGGATCTTAGTTATGAGGAAAGGTTGTGAGCACTGAACTTATTCTCTCTGGAGAAGAGACGCTTGAGAGGGGATATGATTTCAATTTACAAATACTGTACTGGTGACCCCACAATAGGGATAAAACTTTTTCGCAGAAGAGAGTTTAGTAAGACTCGTGGCCACTCATTAAAATTAGAAGAAAAGAGGTTTAACCTTAAACTACGTAGAGGGTTCTTTACTGTAAGAGCGACAAGGATGTGGAATTCCCTTCCACAGGCGGTGGTCTCAGCGGGGAGCATTGATAGCTTCAAGAAACTATTAGATAATCACCTGAATGACCGCAATATACAGGGATATGTAATGTAATACTGACACATAATCACACACATAGGTTGGACTTGATGGACTTGTGTCTTTTTTCAACCTCACCTACTATGTAACTATGTAACTATGTAATGACAATTCCTGCAAGGCTAGTTCAAAACACCTGAATATATTCAAAAAAATACGGGGGATTTGGTCACACTATATGGTCATATAGTGCTATGCCCACTTACTGCGACAAAGTACCCTGAATCAGTGGGTCCTACCCTAGTAATGAAATGGAAGATCCTGCGTCTCAACCATGGGAGCTGAACTCCTCTATATGGGAGAACTGAAGGGGATTCCTCCTATGCACTGGTGGCCACTAATAAAGAGGTAATGAGGAGGGGGGGGGGGGTGCTCCAGCCCAAAAAAACCTGGTCAGAGTCTATTACAATATACAAAAACATATTTGGGGGGCACACCCTAAAATGCATTTAAATTCAAGATGGTGCTGCTATAAGACCAAGAAACAGTACAAAACAGATTACAGCGCACACATTCAAGAATGACATTTCCTGCAAGGCTAGTTAAAAACACCTGAACATATTCAAAAAAAATATGGGGGTTTGGTCACACTATATGGTCATATAGTGCTAAGCCTACTTACAAAGTACCCCGAATTAGTGGGTCCTACCCTAGTAATAGAATAAAAGATCCTCCGTCTCAACCATGGGACCTGAACTCCTCTATGTGGGAGAACTGAAGGGGATTCCTCCTATGCACTGGGGGCCACTAAATAAGAGGTAATGAAGAGGGGGAGGGGTGCTCCAGCTCAAAAAAACCTGGTCAGGGTCTATTACAATATACAAAAACATATTTGGGGGGCACACCCTAAAATATATTCCTAGAAGTCTGCACTAAGATGCCAATTTAGATTTTGTCATTTTTGGTGAGGTAAATGGAAATCACGGCTAAATGGATGCAGACCTTGCCACTTTCCTCATTAGAGCCCTGCAGGTGCAGCAGCTGATTGATAATTATGAAATACTTCTATACAGATTCACTGCACATGGACACAGACAAACAAACGGCTATTTCTTCAGAGTAACAAAAGGTAGGAATCTGCAACAAAGATTGGTAAAATCCCTGCACTGTACATAGGTCATGTTTTTTTCTCAACAAATGTGGAGTTACTCTTTAACTAAAGTATGCATAAAGGTTGGACTTCAAAATCAAAGCACTACAATCTGCTTTGGTGAATTTAAAAGCAAATCTAATAACATATTCAATTTATCAAGTCGTTTTTTGTTTTTTTTCCCCTCACAGCTTTTGCTGACTTACCGAACTTAATGCAACATCTGGACAATAACTTCAAATATTGGAAATCACTAGATGAAAGACAGCTGAAAACTCTACGACCACCCCCAGAATAGCTGACACCCTTCAGTCAATGAAGCCCATCCTTACAGGGGATCCAGTTCGTTGTTGGTAACTTCATCTATACCAGAGCGTGCTTCACTCTGTGAAAGTCCCATGGATCATCAGGTCAAAGGTTACCTCCAGTACCCTGCAGTAAGCATAAAAAAACACAATTAAATCAACGGATAAGCCTTTTTTTTTTTTTTGCATTACCTTATATCACAAGTTAAATTACACTGGATTGCTGCAATATCAGTGCTGACGGGTTGTTCTCCAAAAATGGGAAAAAAAAACATTGCCAATTTTCTTCATACCTGTATGGAAACATCAATGATATCTTGGATGGAAGTTTCCTTCGAGAGATGATGCAAAGAAAAACAAAAACTCAGACTTGCAAGTGAAGGAAAATCATTGTTCGTGTCTCGCGGCTTTGAAGAGAACACTCTGCTTTTTTTTAAAGCACTTATAGTTGTTAACAATCAACACATTAAATGCACTCTTTCTGAAGGAGTTTTTGATCTCTGAAAAATAGATCCACTCTATTTTTTAATATCACCGAAAAAGGGGCAATCATTCACCTCTGCACACTACTGATAGGGAGCTTTCTCAAGGCTGTTTAGTAGCAAATTGTATAAAGAAATAAAAAAAACTACACAGAAGAGTTTTTGAACTTGATCAATAGCATCTATGATTAAAATATGTTTTATTTATTTTATTAGATGTTCAATATTTTCTATGGATTTATAAAAAAAATAATAACAAAAAACAAAAAGCCAAAGCCAACTTTAGATGCATTACAAAAACACAATTCATAGTCATTACTGTACCTTTAATTAATGTACAGACCTTTTATTTTCATATTGCAAATACAAAAATATTATTCAAATGACACATTTGTATTGCACTGTAAGAACTCATTGTGGATGTTTAAACTATTGTTTGGAGGTTCTGATTTACTTTGATTTCAGTTTTTTTCGAATACTGGGTGGTGTCATAGAGGATTCTGTAGCTTTGAATCCAGTGCCACAAGAGGGACATGCTGTACTTTTAATTTGGTGGTGGCCATGAATTTCTGTCAGTTAATTTCACCCTGTGATGCCAGTGGGCACCTAGAGTTGCTATGCAATGTGTTGGAAGGTCCACTGGTCCATCCTACAAGGGGAGGATGGCACCTGCTTTTTCTCTCCAACAAATTTTGCAGTTTGGTTCCCTTACAGAAGTCTGCCTTATTTTCTACAATGTTTCTACAATGCATTCCACAGCAGAAATGGACAAGGAGGTATATATTTAAACATTTTGTAGCTTCTCTATTTTCTTTTGCAAGGGTATACCTTAACTCCAGTTTCATAAGGTATGTACCTTCACAGATTAAATAAGACACTCACAATAAGCACCAGTAAAAATAAAGTGTATATTTTAAGAATTGTCAATTGTTGGTATTTTTATTACTTGTGTCTTTTCTTTCATGTCAAAAGCTGCTAGCACTGGCATAGGACAGGTAAGGCTTTATAGGGCCTAAGAAGTAGCATGCCCTGCACATTCCAAATGCAATAGGTGGGAAAGGGGCCTGCACAATCTGTTCCTGTGTATAATGTGGTTTTTAACAAGTATGTCTTTTTAAACTCTCTCCCACTGAAACGTTTTTTCCTTATGCTAGGATTACCTGTACGGTATTTGTATATCGCTGTCATATCCCCTCTCAGGGGTCTCCTATATAATGAGAATAAATTCAATGCTTGTAGTCTTTACCCATAACTGAGGTCCTCCGGTCCATCTATTAGCTTTGTTGCCCTTCTCTGGACTCTCTCCAGTTCCAGCACATCCTTCTTGAGAACTGGTGCCCAGAACGGCATACTCAAGATTAAGGATGAGCTCCGGCGTGTTCGCAAGCTGCACGTGCCGAGCCCGCCAGGAAGTCGGCAATGCGCTGCGCTAATCACAGGCAGTGAGACATTTCCCGATTTCTGCAGCCGCACTTTGGGAAATGTCTCAATGTTTGTGATTAGCGCTGTGCAGTGCCGAGTTCCTGTAGGACCGCACCCTGTGGGTTGTATAGTGGGAGAATTATTGTTTTATCGCTTGAGTATATCCCCTTTTTGATGCATGCTAATATTCTGTTGGCTTTGCTTGCAGCAGCTTGGCATTGCATGTAATTTCTGAGCCTGTCATCTACTAGGACCCCCAGATCTTTTTTCATTCTGAATATCCCCAGAGATTCTCCCTCTAGCAAGTAACTTGCGTTTGTATTTTTAGCACCCAAATGCATTACTTTACATTTTTCAACATTAAACCTCATTTGCCATGTAGATGCTCACCCCATTATTTTATTTAGGTCTTCTTGTAATGTTTCCACATCTTGCTGTGAAATTATTGCTCTACTTAGCTTTGTATCGTCAGCAAATACTGAGATTGGGTTGTTTATCCCATCCTCTCTATCATTTATGAATAAATTAAAAAGAATTGGTACCAGGACATATCCTTGGGGGACACCATTTACCACACCAGACCATTCTGAGTACTCGCTATTTATCAACACCCTTTAGACCCACCCCTGTAACCAGTTTTAGGTACATACCAATGGTTCATGCCGACAGACCTCAGTTTGTAAAGTAAATGTTTGTGTGCAACTGTAGCAAATGCCTTTGCAACATCCAGATACACCACATCCACAGGCCTTCCTTTATCTAGATAGCAGCTCACCTCCTCATAGAATGTTAATAGATTGGTCTGGCAAGAAGGATTCTTCATGAATCCATGCTGATTACTACGAATGATACCTATCAGCAAATTCACTTAGCAAGTCATTGTTGGTAGACTCATACAGAAACAAAAGATAGCAAGCAAAGGCTCCTGGGAAAACATTGCAGAGCATGCCACGGTGGCATCTTTGAGCTGCACCTACAACAAAATCAGTCAGCCTGAAACTATGCTGGGCAACTACAAAACAACACAATTCACAGTCATAGCTGTATGAGTGTTACATTTTTAAGTTGGTTTGGTCACAAAAATGTACAGTGTGTGTCACCAAACCAAAAAAAAAAAAAAAACCCTCTAAATGCAACTTTATCCATTGCGAAATATTCTGTAATGCGCAACACAAAGTGATACCCAACCATCTAATGAATACAGCTGTGAATAATGCTTTGCATTCTGCTCTTGCCATTTATATCTTAAATAGAAAATATGCTGTATTTTTTAAACGATTATTGTCAGACTACATAAAGGTGTGGACTCATCTTGATGCATTCTCTCTTATAAAGGAACACATTTTAGCCTCATGTTAACTCATTGGGTAGGTGGATTTAGGAACTTAAATGCAAAGCCCTCTTCTCTGCATTCTGCAATAAAATCAGAGGTAAGTTAACCAGATATTCCTGGCTTCCCGATCTTAGAGACCATTTAATGGTTCCAACAATAATTCACATTATTGATTGATATAAGAATTGCAGTTCTTCCCAACCCTTCTTACCTTTTTTTTTTAACATTTGTGAACAGTCCTGTGCAGATAGTGGCTGTGATGCAACTACTTCCTGAAATAACTATGTTACTTTCTAAGTTGCTTTGAAATTGTGACTGGTAGTTATGTTTAAATAAGAAGCCATCCTCAATGTAATTATGTCAAAAACATAGCTATTGTTTTTTTTATAAAGTATTTTTTTAATAAATAATTGCATCACTTTCATGTGCAGAGTGATATCTAGTAAATTAATTTGAGTATTGCTCAGTCTATGCTAAGAGGCGGTAAGGCAGCGTTGACTGTTGCTGGCAAATTTTGTGGAGCACCTTAGACAACCTATTAACTAGCTTGATGTGGCCTTCTACCAGGATGTGTTGTTGGACTCAAAGAATAGATTTGAAGATGTCATTAAAATTGAAGTATGAACTAGGTGTTAAAATGTCCACTTTTGCAGTCAGATTTCAGAAAACCCCACTATATGTTTGCCATTCACATAGCATACCTAAAAAATATTTTTAAAAATCGGACCTTTCTAGGTGTTTGGTGCAGGTTTGGGGCAGAACTATGAACAATGTGAAATGAGAGGAAACTCAGTCTGTCCCCACTGACAAAGAGGGAAACACGGAGAGTGGAGAAGCCCCTCTCACTTTTAGGCAGACCACATGCAGTGCTGAACTGGCAGAGATTTGAATCATGTATGGCCACCCTTAAACCTTTGTTAGGACAGACTAATAATGAGATCTGCCTGCACAGTACAGACAGGGTTAATTATGGTAAACTTTAACTTCTCAGCCCCATTTGTATAGCAGAAGAAATCTTTAGTTGTGGAGTTTTTAGAAAAGACCAAGTGAAATGTAAGAAACATTTTTTATTGTTTTTAAATTATGCAATGTAAATGAGAAAATATATCCAATATAAAGTAGGTGTAATCCCAAATTGGCTGCAAAAGTAGAAATACACTTCATGTCCTTAGGCCATTTTAAAACGTCCTGGACTTGAAATGGTTTAATGAAGCTCGGCCATCCGATCATCTTTACGGTAGTGAAAAGGGCCGCCCCCATGAAGTCCTTCCTCTCCTGTGTTTGGTTAGCTGCGGGGGGGGGGACATTGGGGGTCTAAAAGAACCTTGACATCCCTATCACCTGCCTATGCATACATAATGGGCTTGCTAGCCTCCTTGTGATAGCAATGAAGTTAAATAAAAAATATACTTAACCACTCGTGTATGTAAACAGTGATTGTGCCACAAATGTGGAGTATCACTGCAAACCTTTGAGTGAGGGCAATTATTCTAGGGCCATCATTCATGGCTGACTTTAAATTGAAAACCTGTAAATCATCACCAAAAGTTTATGTATTGTAGCTTTTCTTCATTTCACGGACGCACACAATTTTGAGTCTTGACATATTTTGTATCAATTTCTTTAACAAATCTTTTAAATTGTACCAAAAACGTGGGTATTATATTGTGTTTGTGTGCACTAAAATTAATTTGACTGTATTTTATCTGTATTTTATTTTGAAAATATGCATTTGCTAAACAGTTACTCAAATATTGTTTATTATTTTCTAGCAAAAAATGCCTATTTTAATGTGTGAAAAATTTAAAATTTGCCCAGACAGGAAGGGGTTAAGGTTAGCTTCCTCTGTAATGGTATGTTAAATAAAAGTCATTTAGCACAGAGCATATAACACAGCCACACTGTAAGGTTTTCTTTCCTGTTCATGGAGAGAAACAGAATTTAGAGACATTTGGGTTATGCTGCCACATATACACATATACAATACACACAATAAGATTTGAACACTGGCAAACAATGACCAGTTTGGTATAACCCCTCCCACTCCCAGCTTTCCTTGTTTTTTTGCTAGTGTTCTAGGAGGATTGAGAAGTTTTTTTTAACTAGACATTTTTTTCTTTTTCTCTTTTTCTTCAATAAAGACTGCTCCACAATCTACTTGAGCTAGTCTCTTTACCTCTGTATCTATCTGAATCGGCGTTTCCTCAGCAATAGCTTTGGAGACTGTACCTAGACCCTACTGGGAAGGACAACTCCAGTGCTTGCCTAGAATGTGATCTTCGGCCACTGGGCTCTGCATTTCCAAACCTTTGTGTACTGTGTTAGCTAGCCATGGAGTGCTTTCCAGGTGCAGAGCTATGGTATACCCTCTGGTGTGACTCTGATTCTGAAGACTCATTTATGCGTAGGGCTGAGCATTGGGAGCCTCTTCTTTTATTAGAACCACTGAGCATCATTATCCCTTTTTTCCTTTAAAAAGCTGAGGGATTGCACGCTGTCCAGTGATAATTTCGTTGACTAAAATGTTTTCGTCTACTAAATTAATAATATTTTAGTCATCAAAAATATGACTAAAACTAAAACAATTCAGATGACTAAAATACGACTGAAACTAAAATGGCATTTTAGTCAAAAGACTTTAACTAGGAGTAAATCGAAATTTGATGTCAAAATTAACACTGATGCTGTGTCACTAGGTGGAGTGTTACGTGCACTCTGCGCTCTGTTCCCACCATTCAGCATGAGGTAGCATCTTCCTGCCATTGCTCCTAATCACAGGAGACACTCTATTCCACCTTGGTTAGTGCTTGTTGCCACCTACAGGTCAGTGTTTGAACCTCTCCTGCTTTTAGCACCCAGAGTACCCAAGGTTTTACCTTGGTATTCTGAGCTAAGTTGTCCCTGCCAAGCAGCATAACATGTTGGATACCAAACTCAAGAGGAGTAGTCCCTCTGTATCAGGGCCCTCCAGCTCACAATCCATTATCAGTTCTCGGGCTGCCTGCAGTGCTCCCTCTCAGGTGCCTTACACTGGCAGCATTCTTCCCTACATTCCTCTAAGTCTCCCTTCCTCCTTATCACGGCAGGATTTCACTGCAGTTATGCAGGATTTAATGGGCCAAATTGCAATTTTGATTGCTGACTCAGACTGCAGAGCCTATAAGCACATCTCAGCGCCTCCTCTCCCCAAATCATATAACCTTCCTGAAACTTCAGCGGCCACTGAGCCTTCTTTTGTGAAGGCTCTATTTGATGAAAAGTGTCAAAAAAGTTTGCCATATGATCCTGCCCCTGAAGAGCTGTCATGTCTGGCCTGAAGACACTGTTGGGGCTATTATTAATGTGGTGCGTGTCACCTGAAAAATGGAGGAACAGCCTTTAACGTCTACTAGCACTGTTACTAGTATTGGATCCCTTGGAGGCCCTAAGACTTCAAAAACTTTTCCAATGCACACATTACTCCCAGTCCTGTAAAGAGACTGGGATACTCCTGATAAACTATTCACACCTCTCAAACATCTTTCAGCCCAGTATCCTTTTAAAAAGTCCTTAATTGTGATGTGGGCCATTACCACTGTTAATCCAGCAGTGTCACATATATTCCTGTGGAGGATGTGCCAGGGTTTGGATCCTATGGATAAAGGTTCTGAGATTCTTTGAAAACCTTGTGTTCACTGGCAGACCCTGCATTGCAGCCTGTGATGGCTGTGATGTTAGTCTGTCAAACATATTCAGTTGAACCCTGAACCTATAGAAGCCAGCGTTTCAGCTGACTGATCAACTGTTTCTGGGCCTTATCCTAGACACAGCTCTTCCCCAGGAGAAACCTCACCTTTCCGTTCCCTGACTCACACTCTTCTTTTCTTCTCCGCTTTTGCATGAGAATCATGGGGCTGATGGTAACCTCCTTTGAGGGAGTCCCATTTGCCCAGTTCCACTCCAGACCCCTACAACTCAACATCCTGTGACCGTGGGACAAATCTGTTCAGTCTTAAGACAAACCAATTCTCCTGTCATAGAGGACAAGGTTGTCTCTGGCTTGGTGGCTTACGAGTACATGTCTGGAGTTGGGGAAATACTTTCTTCTAATCTCTTGGAGGATCCTCACATTGGATGCCAGCCTGTCAAGATGAGGAGAGGTGGACGCTGAAAAAGCATTTGACCGGGTAAGCTGGCCATTTATGTTTGCGGTGCTCAGACACATAGGCCTGGGGGAGGTGATGCTTAACCGAATAGCCAGAATATATTCGAACCCAACAGCCCGAGTAAAGGCCAATGGAGTCCTATCGGACCCCTTCCCAATAACAAATGGAACGAGACAGGGATGCCCACTCTCCCCGCTCCTATTTGCTCTTTCCCTGGAACCCTTTCTACCCAAAATTAGATTGAACCCCGACATTCAAGGGATATCAATTGGTCCTTTGCAACACAAGATCTCGGCCTATGCAGACGACCTGCTCTTTTCGCTAACCAACCCAGGAGTGTCCCTACCGAATCTACTCGCAGAATTTGAGATATACGGGAAAATATCACACCTTAAAATAAATTTTTCCAAATCGGAAGCAATGGGGATATCACTACAGGCCCATACTCTTCTGAATTTACAGTCGAATTTTAAATTTGAATGGACATCCTCCGCCCTGACTTATTTAGGCACGAAAATACCACCAGATCTATCTCACATCTATGAGAGCAACTTTCCCCCCTCCTAGCTAAGACCAGGATATCGCTAGAAAATTGGAATAAAGGGTTACACTCGTGGTCTGGGAGGTGCAATTTACTCAAAATGAGTATACTCCCAAAATTTTTATACCTCTTCCAGGCCCTACCGATCAAGATACCTCCTATATATTTCAAACAAGTACAAGCCCTTTTCACCCGTTTTGTTTGGGCTCATAAAAAGCCTCGCAACCCAAAGATCTCAACTATCCACACCAAAACATTATGGCGGTCTAGCGCTACCAGACCTAAGGAAGTACTATCAAGCTACACACCTAGGTAGGGTTCTTGATTGGTGCCATCACAGGGACTCTAAGTTTTGGGCACAAATAGAACAACACCAAACCATTATACTTCTACGATCTGCGATATGGTGCGGTGACTCTCTCCCTGCAGAATTGAAATCCCATCCTATCATCGGAAACACTATAAGACAGTGCATTCAAGCTACCTTCTACACCTCTCTAACTACCAAAACATCACCTTTAACCCCGATTCTAGGTAACCCCAAGTTCTTTCCTGGACTCTCCTCTTCGCAATTTCAGACCTTGAGAAGATCCAATTGTGTTTTAGCGTCACAATTTGTGCAACAAAATAAATGGCCCTCCATTTCAGAATTAATGGACCCAGTAGGTCCGTTTAAACTTCTGTTTTGGGATGCAGCACGAATTCACCATTTTCTCCAGACCTTCCCAAACCCTCAAAGTTACACCAGGCCTTTGACCACGTTTGAAGAATTTTGTAAAGACACAGAGCCATTGCCGCAGACCCTATCCAAGATGTTCAGCCTATTGAACACCCCACCCCAGCCACCCAGATTACCATGCATTATGAAGTGGGAAACAGACCTCCAACGCACATTTACAACAGTCCAGAAACAAAACATGATTAGCCTCTCCCTTAAGTCCTCAATATGCACTAAAGTCCAAGAGACGAATTATAAGATCCTGACAAGGTGGTACCTAACACCAAGTCGATTACATCTTATTTTCCCTGATACTTCAAAGTATTGCTGGAGTTGTCACCAGGAAGAGGGAACGCTTCTACACATGTTTTGGTCATGTCCTATGTTGACAACTTTCTGGACTGCAGTTCGTACCATTTCCCAAAAATTCACTGACTTTCAAATCCCGAATGACCCGGCCTTTTTTCTACTCCACATTTCTTCCATACCAATCAAAACCTATAAGAAATCTCTACTGAGACATTTAACAAATGCAGCCAAATCCTGTATTCCCATGTTGTGGAAACAGCAATCCCCACCAACCACAGCAATGTGGTTGAGAAAAGTAGAAGACATAAATAAAATGGAAGACTTGATTATGACAGCTTAAGATAGACAGAAAACCTATCGTAAAACATGGACCCATTGGAATATATTCAAGTATTCAGAAGAGGGTAAATCCCTCCTTAAGAACTAAAACCCTACCATTTCATACTGATCAACATCCTACAATAATCATTGTACACAGGGATTCGCGTATCTGAACGCCTAATTACCCCCCCCCCCCTATCTATTACTTTCTCTCCTATCTCTTTTTTCTCTTCTCTGGTAGCTGCCTCCTGACTAGGGTATTTATACTCTCATATCATACTGGGACTCTAATTCAGAGAAACAAAAATACCCATATAGATATTTAAAGATATGATAATGCTACATGCCTTGATGTATTACATGTACTATTATAATGCAATGTCGGGTGGCTGCGACCCCCTTTTGTTATATACCACTGTGGTATGTTGTGGGCTCTGCCCCTCTCTTTTCTATTGAAAACTAATAAAATATATATTTGAAAAAAAAAAAGATGAGGAGAGGTGCTAGACACCTTGTCAGTGCAGGGGACTTGAACACTCTAGGTATCCAATCTCCAGATCAACATTCTAGAGCATCGGGGGATTTGGTTGTCCTAATGAATCTAAGTCATTCTGTCAGGATCCAGTGTCAAAACACCACAGCAGTGGCATACATCAACCATCAGGGAATAACTAAAAGTCTTGAATCAGCAAGAAAGAAAGAATTCCATTCTGGGTAGAACTTCACATTCCAGGTTGTGTTTGCCATTTACATTCCAAGCATGGACAATTAACAGGCAGACTCCCTCAGCTGGCAGCGCCTGGATCTAGGGGAATGGGCCAGTATCTGTATCACAGGTGGTGGATGCCAGATGTGGACCTCCTGGACTCCAGGTTCAATGACCAGTTTGTCTCAAGATGCAGAGGTCCTTTAGCAGAGGCAGTAGGTGCTCTGGTCACTGTGTGGTATGGTACGGTCTGTTCTACGATTTTCCTCCCCTGAAACTCTTATGTCATCTACCCTGAAAGTTCGAAATGGATGTCATTCCATTGATCCTCATAGCTCCAACCTGACCCAGGTGGACATGGTACTCCAACCTGAGCATACTCTGGTAGATCCTCAGCAGGCCCTTCTAGATCATCAGAATTTCTATACTAAGGACCAGTTCATCACTATGCTTCATAGTTGCTGGCTTTAATGACATGGATTTTAAAGCCCAGGTCTTGAGGAATAAAGGCATATCTGGCATCAACTGGTGATTCCTATGCTAAAAGCTAGGAAGCACATTTCCTGGTCTCCCTTGTCTCCTCCTCCCATGCTCGTCTCCAGGATTTCTCCAGAGCTCCTCCCATCCTCTGGAACTCTCTACCTCAACCTGTTTGGCTATCTGCTACTCTAGCTGCCTTCAGGCAGTCCCTGAAAACTAATCTCTTCAGGGAAGCCTATCATACCTCCAACTAATTTTTTACCACTTACATCAGCTCATTACCCACAGTCACCTTTTTGTACCACCTGCCCCACCCTATTAGATTGTAAGCTCTTCTGAACAGGGCCCTCTTAATCCTCTTGTATTTTATTGTATTGTAACTGTACTGTCTCCCTTTTATATTGTAAAGTTCTGCGTAAACTGGCGCTATATCAATTCTGTATAATAATAATAATACAATCAAACACAACAGGCATACATCTCTTGGTGTAACGAAAAAAACTCTCAGGAAATATTTCTGGATTAGGGAACTGTTTTCATAGATTTGCAAGTCTGCCTCCTGGTCTTTCACACATTCTTTAAGTTTTACCAGGTGGATGTTCAGGCCTCATGTGATACCAGCTTTGGGCATAAGGTCCTATAAGCCTCATGCACAGAGGACATTTAAAAAACGCCAGCGCTGCTGCCAGGAAGAAGCAGCGTTAAAAACGTGCTGTTAGCCACGTTTTTGAATAGCATTTATGGAAGCTTCTCCGCGTTTTTTTTTTGGCGTTATCGTTTTTTGGCTTTTTTTTCCAGTAAAAACATTCCCTATAATGTAAAAATGCTAAACTCTTGTTACAGCGTTTAGCCGCATTTTTCATTTTTACAGCTCAACAGTCTCTGCTCCTGGGACACACAGGCTGTCGTATTTTTTCTACTGTCCCTAAACGCTTACCCCTCCAAATGCCTCTAAAAGTTGATGTGTGCATGGACACATAGGCTAACATGGAGGGGTGATTAGAGGCAGTTAAAAAAAAAATGTTAGACGCCCCTAACAGCAGCTGTAAAAACATCCTGTGTGCATGAGCCCCAAGGCAGCAATTTGAACTGCAGGCAGTCACTGGGTTTTTTTCTGTTATTTTTTTTAGTGGTCCTGTTAGCGTATTGTTTGCTATGTTTTCCTCCCCCAGTTGGATTGCTTTTGGATGCCCTAATGTCTCTGTATCCTGTGTCACTCAATGAAGGTAAAAGAAAATAGGAATTTTGTACTCATTGTAAAATGCTTTTCTTGAAGTTCATTGAGGGACACAGGCCCCGCCACTCTGTGTTTATGGTCTTGCTCTCAGCACTACTTTAAGAAAACTGAGGCATGCTGGGAATGGGAGGGGTTATACCGGGCTGGTATATGTTTCCCAGTGTACAAATCCCCCTGTAGGTGGCAGTATAACCCAAATGTTTCTTAATCCTTTGTCCCTCAAACTCGGAGAAAAGGATTTAATGGTGAGTACAAAGAAATAGCATTCTTTGATATACATGGTGTTGATAATTATTTCTATTTTACTTTATATTCTAACCCTGCTCACATATACAGTATGTAGCCAATGCATTTGGCGATGAAATTCACAGCATGCAGAAATGGCCCACCCTAATTTAAAAAAAAAAAAAAACTTACTCCAGCAAAATTGTTTAGCAAGTCTTTCTTTCCGTTATCACTGGAAATAGTGCATATAAATATACAGAGATACATTAATGGCTGACACATTTCTTAGAATCACATCTTAACGCTAGTTTCTATGGTAACAAATGTAATTGACACCAAGTATGGTGCTTTTATATGAATAAAGAATAGCATTTTCAATAAAGGAACTGCTGAAATAGTAGATGTAAGACTTATGCCCTGTACACATGATAGGGTTTTCCGACAACAAAACCGTGCATTTTTTTCCGAAGGATGTTGGCTCAAACTTGTCTTGCATGCACACTGTCACACAAGTCGGAAATTCAGAACATCATGAACGCGGTGACGTACAACACGTACGACGAGCCGAGAAAAATGAAGTTCAATAGCCAGTGCGGCTCTTCTGCTTGATTCCGAGCATGCATGGACTTTTGTGGGTCGGAATTGTGTACACACGCTCGGAATTTCTGACAAGTTTTGTTGTCGGAAAATTTGAGAATCTGCTCTCAAACATTTGCTGGCGGAAATTCCGATAACAAATGTTCTATGGAGCCTACACACGGTCGGACTTTCCGACAACAAGCTCACATCCAACATTTGTTGTCGGAAAATCCTATCGTGTGTACAGGGCATAGGAGTGATAAAATATTTGATTGCAAGTAAAGTGCTTTGTTGTTCTTATATTTATTTGTGTGTGTGTGTGTGTGTGTGTGTGTGTGTGTGTGTGTATATATATATATATATATATGTGTGTGTATATGTATATATATATATATATATATATATATATATATATATATATACACACAGTACCCTGAAAAAGTATTCATACCCCATTAAATTTTCCACATTTTGTCATGTTACAACCAAAAACGTAAATGTATGTTATTGGGATTTTATGTGATAGACCAACACAAAGTGGCACATAAGTGCATTTGTATTCAGCCCGCCTGGGTCAATACTTTGTAGAAACACCTTTCCCTGCAATTACAGCTGCAAGTCTTTTCGGTTATGTCTCTACCAGCTTTGCACAGCTAGAGAGTGACATTTTTGCTCATTCTTCTTTGCAAAATAGCTCAAGGTCTGACCGATAGGATGGAGAGTGTCTGTGAACAGCAATTTTCAATTCTTGCCACAGATTCTCAATTAGATTTAGGTCTGGACTTTGACTGGGCCATTCTAACACAGCATATGCAATTAGCGGACCTCCATGATGGGACTTGTAGTTTTGCAACAGCTGGAGGTGCGCTAATTGCATATCCCTGATTAAAACCATTCAATTGCAGCTCTGGCTGTATGTTTAGGGTCGTTGTCCTGCTGGAAGGTGAACCTCCGCCCCAGTCTCAAGTCTTTTGCAGACTCTTCTAAGATTGCCCTGTATTTGGCTCTATCCATTTTGCCATCAACTCTGACCAGCTTCCCTGTCCCTGCTGAAGAAAAGCATCCCCACCACTTGATGCTGCCACCACCATGTTTCATGGTGGGGATGGTGTGTTCAGGGTGATGTGCAGTGTTAGTTTTACGCCACACATAGAGTTTTGCTTTTAGGCCAAAAAGTTCAATTTAGGTCTCATCTGACCAGAGCACCTTCTTCCACATGTTTGCTGTGCCTCAACGATGGCTTTCTTTTTGCCACTCTTCCATAAAGGCCAGATTTGTGGAGTGCAGGAATAATTGTTGGCCTGTGGCTAGATTCTCCCACCTGAGCTGTGGATCTCTGCAGCTCCTCCAGAGTTGCCTGTCAGTTTAGGTGGATGGCCATGTCTTGGTAGGTTTACAGTTGTGTCATACTCTTTCCATTTTCTGATGATGGATTGAACAGTGCTCCATGGGGTGGCACAGTGGTGTAGTGGTAGCACTCTCGCCTAGCAGTAAAATGGGTCACTGGTTCGAATCCCAACCACGACACTACCTGCTTGGAGTTTGCATGTTCTCCCTGTGCCTGCGTGGGTTTCCTCCGGGTACTCCGGTTTCCTCCCACACTCCAAAGACATGCTGGTAGGTTAATTGGATCCTGTCTAAATTGTCCCTAGTATGTATGAATGTGAGTTAGGGACCTTAGATTGTAAGCTCCTTGAGGGTAGGGACTGATGTGAATGTACAATGTATATGTAAAAAGCGCTGCGTAAATTGACAGCGCTATATAAGTACCTGAAATAAAATAAATAAAATAAGGTGTCTAAAGCTTGGGATATTTTTTTTTAAACCTAACCCTGCTTTAAACTTTTCCACAACTTTATCCCTGGCTTGTCTGGTGTGTTCCTTGGCCTTCATGATGCTGTTTGTTCATTAAGGTTCTCCAACTTACCTCTGAGGGCTTCACAGAACAGCTGTATTTATACTGAGATTAAATTACACACAGGTGGATTCTATTTACCAATTATGTCATCTGAAGACAATTGACTTCACTAGATTTTAGTTCGGAGTATCAGAGTAAAGGGGGCTGAATACAAATGCACGCCACACTTTTCAGATATTTATTTGTAAAAAAATTTGAAAACCATTTATCATTTTCCTTCCACTTCACAATTATGTGCCACTTTGGGGCACATTTACTATAGCGCCGTTAAATGATCCTGCAGTCACGGAAAATAGCATCCAATTAAGACTTCAACTCTCAGAAACTGGGCGCTAATGCAAATGGAAAGCAACTCTATTGCCGGCAAACATGCCTGTCAGATCACATATGCGGGAATAGTGGAAGTCAATAGGGCTCGAACCTGCAAAATCCAAAGTTCTCACTGAAGGCTTATATGCAAGTTTTTTGCCATAAAATGTGTATGGGGACCTGGGTTTATTACTCTACCGCAGCAAAATGACATGTCATTTAAAATTGCTCACGCCTGTAATTAATTGTCGGTTCCCAGCAATATAGAGTAAAAATCAAAGGAAAAAAACGGTGTAAGTTCCCTCCCACCAGTCCATACCAGGTCTTTCGAATCTGGTATGGATATTAAGGGGAACTCCACGCCAATGTAAAAAAAAATGGCGCAGGGGTACCCCCAAAATCCATACCAGACCCTTATCCGAGCATGCAACCTGGCAGGTCAGGAAAGGGGGGGCGAATGAGCGCCCCCCCCCCCTCCTGAACCATACCAGGCCGCATACCCTCAACATGGGGAGGGTGTTTTGGGGTTCCTCCATGTTGATGGGGACAAGGGCCTGATCTCCACAACCCTTGCCCGGTGGTTGTGGGGGTCTGCATCAGATAAGGGTCTGGTATGGATTTTGGGGTGACCCCTACACCATTTTTTTTTATTTTGGCGCAGGGTTCCCCTTAAAATCCATACCAGACCTGAAGGGGGGGAGCCCATGTAAATTTTTATTTTTAATTTTGCCATGGGGTTACCTTTAAAGTCCATACCAGATCCAAAGGACCTGGTATGCACTAGGGGGAGTCCTAGGCCGTTTTTTTCCTTGATTTTTGAGTAGCTGGATTTTTGGAATTCCACACCATAATATTTTTGAATAATTACATACCATTGCATGCATTTGAAGAGTTAAAATTGTGGAATAAACCAAACTGATGTGCATTTCCTAATTATGCTGCTGAGTACAATGTACGTTCTCAGGAGGTGATGCCATTGGTGGGATTCAAACCCATAGCTTGAACCTTTGAAGGTAGCAGGGCATACCACTACACTATGGAGCTGGGCACAATCATACACATAAAATACTATTACTAATGTTTGATTCTTTTCATTGTATACAATAATGTTTTGGATTTTAGGCATTAATATTATGGTATCAACCATGCTCATGTGCCATGGCTATTGAGTAGCGATGAGCCGAACACCCCCAGTTCGGTTCGCACCAGAACTTGCGAACAGGCAAAAAATTTGTGTAAACACGTTAAAGTCTATGGAACACGAACATGAAAAATCAAAAGTGCACATTTTAAAGGCTTATATGCAAGTTATTGCCATAAAAAGTGTATGAGGACCCGGGTCCTGCCCCAGGGGACATGTATCAATGCAATAAAAAGATTTAAAAATGGCCGTTTCTTCAGGAGCAGTTATTTTAATAATGCTTAAAATGAAACAATAAAAATGAAATATTCCTTTAAATATCATGCCTGGGGGTGTCCGTAGTATGCCTTAAAGTAGCGCATCTTTCCCAACAGTACCGCGGCAAAATGACATTTCTAAAGGAGAAAAATGTCTTTTAAAACTGGCCCTTCAGGTCTGGTATGGATATTAAGGGGAAAATTTGAAAAAAAATGGCGTGGGGTCCCCCCCAAAGTCCACACCAGATCCTTATCCGAGCACGCAACCTGGCAGGCTGCAGAAAAAGAGGGGGGACGAGAGTGCGCCCCCCCTCCTGAATCGTACCAGGCCACATGCCCTCAACATGGGGAGGGTGCTTTGGGGTCCCCCTAAAACACCTTGTCCCCATGTTGATGGAGACCAGGGCCTCATCCCCACAACCCTTGCCTGGTGGTTGTGGGGGTCTGCGGGTGGGGGGCTTATCGGAATCTGGAAGCCCCCTTTAACTAGGGGCCCCCAGATCCCACCCCCCCCCATGTGAGTAAGTATATATCCTACACTTAAGGGCAAATCAGCACCACCTCCTCTTTGCTAAAGAGGGACCTCCCCATGTCCACCTAGATGGAGATCCTGACCAGCACAGGAACTTCCGGGTGATTACAATGACTAATTTCCGGGTCAGAAGGTGAAACCACGCTCTTTTGATCGCAGCTAAGAATAGCTGGGAATATTTGATCGCAACCACGATTCGAATTTTTTTCTTTTTGTTTATTTGCAGATATGCAAATCTGTATTTCTACATATGATATTTGAAGGTAAACTTAACCACTTCAGCCCCGGAAGATTTGGCTGCTCAATGACCAGAGCATTTTTTGCAATACAGCACTGCGTTGCTTTAACTTACAATTGCGTGGTCGTTCGACGCTGTACCCAAACAAAATTGACGTCCTTTATTTCCCACAAATAGAGCTTTCTTTTGGTGGTATTTGATCATCTCTGCAGTTTTTATTTAGACAAAAAAAGAGCAACAATTTTGTTTTTTATTTTTTGCACTATAAACAAAAAAAGAGCAAATAAACAAAAAAAGAGCAAAGACAAAAGTCTTTTTGAAAAAAAACAATATTTTGTCATTTTTGCTATAATAAATATCCCGATTTTTTTTTTTCAAAAAAAGCTAATTTTTTTCTCAGTTTAAGCCGATATGTATTGTTTTACATATTTTTGGTTATAAAAATCAAAAAAAGCGTATATTGATTGGTTTGTGTCATCGCGACCATCGGCACCCCCGCAGTGCAACAGGCGCGCGCCTGCTATTCCGCTTAAAGGAGCCGACGTATAGCTACGACAGCTTGCGATATTTGGTTTCAGGTAACTATAGTAAATTCGATTTTGGGAGTATTTTTTTTACCAGCACTATAGTGAATACCGTTTTAGCGCTAATTAGCGCGATTAGCGCTGCGGTGCTATAGTAAATGCCCCCCTCTTTGTTGGTCTATCACATAAAATCCCAATAACATAGATTTACAACTTTGGTTGTAACATGACAAAATGTGGAAAAATTAAAGTGGTTTGAATACTCTTTAAAGGCACTATATGTGTGTATATCTATGTATGTATGTGTGTGTATATATATATATATATATATACACACTATTTGGGGACAGAAGTATATAATTTAATTAATGGTGACCTTATCTATAGTCTCCTGTTTTATAGATCTGTTTATTTAGAATATGTACATTATGGAATATGTAGATTGGAATTAACTCCGGAAATAAAAAGTATGTGTAAAAAAAAAAGATGCGCAATCCCAAAATTTCAAACAAAGAAGCACATAAAAGTGCCAACATGCGCTCAAATAAACTAATGATCTCAAAAAAGGTGCAAATATGCCATTTACAAATATAAAAAATGTGAATGTGTAGTCTATGAAGTGCAAAAAAAATGCAAAAAAAACAGGACGAACTTCTCAGAAATACAATCAATTTTTCTGTTCATTAAACAAAGTAAAAACAGCACCGCTTACCAGATGTGATGGATCTCAAATTATAGAGATTGGATAGGCACACACAGGAAGGATCACTTGGCTACGGGCGTTGTATCCACCGGCTTCTCCAACGGCAGGATCCCTCCTGTAGCGGTCTGTGATTATGTGTCAGTATCACATTGTATATCCTTGTATGTTGCAGTCATTCAGGTGCTTATCTAATAGTTTCTTGAAGCTATCGATGCTCCCCGCTGAGACCACGCCTGTGGAAGGGAATTCCACATCCTTGCCGCTCTTACAGTAAAGAACCCTCTATGTACCTCTCAGAGCCTTCTAAAACCATAGATTCCACGACAGGATATGTTTATAGAATGAAAAGAAGAGGCTTCATGGTGCAGTACTTCAGTTTAAAAGGTATTTATTCTTAAAAAATCGTAGGCAATGATATCCAAATAAAACGGTAATTTAGTGTGTTTAAAACCAGCTGCAGCTCAAGCCAGCTCGCTGGTGCACAGTGACGTCAAGATCTTTAGCTCCTCCCGACGCGTTTCCCCATACAAGGCTTCGACTGGGAAAGGAGGGCTCCTTTCCCAGTTTAAGCCTTGTATGGGGAAACGCGTTTATGGACTGAATAGTTAGGCTTTTCAGATGCAGCACCTTTTTTCTGTACACATTTATTTGATTTATTAATATATACATATATATATATATACAGTTTTGTTTGTTTTTTTGGGTGTAGCGCAAATATCTTGCTATACACAATAAAAAATATGTGACCCAAAAAACCTGCACCACAAGTTTCTTCCAAATCTGTACGCCAATCCAGCATGAAACTGCTTTTGTACTTTGTTTCTGTGCAGGAGTTTCTTGTGCCAAAGACCGGTCACAGCTGCTCTCTCTCCTTGATCAGGGTGACTAGTCTTATATCCACCCCCTCCTATAGTTTCTGCAGGCTGCCCACAGCTCTTCTCTCTGCACATACTATAAACAGCATATTGATGATGTTGTCACTGCCTGCACAATTAAATACCTGGGTTTGAAAAGGCTTTTGGCACACACAGATTGGATTTATATCCTTTGTGGCTATTGAGGAATATATTTTTCTGCCTAAAGTTCAACTTTAACATTTTACCAAAAACATTAATGAATACCTTAACTCCTAACCTCCTAACAGTTAACCCTTCAACTGTGCCTTACCATTCGACTGCTAGCACTTGTCAGCACTGGTGTTTAGTGTTTACCCACTAAAATACACAGTACTGTCATAGGGGCAAGACAAGAGTACTTGTGTAGTTTCCAATAAATGTTTTTCAACTTAGGCCCCTTTCACTTGTGTGGACCGTTCAGATCCGCCTGTCAGTTTTTTCAGGCGGATCTGAACGGTTGCTCTATACATCTCTATGGAGCGACAGATTTCAGCAATGACATGTCCGCTGACATCCAATCCGCCCTGATCCCATCCGCTCTGCAAAATACAGACGGATGGTTGTCCTATTTTCCATCCATCTGGCGAATCGGATCGGATGAAAGTGGACAGGCGGTCTGTAATTAGCCAATCCCACCATACAGGAGAGCGGTCTCTCTGACCGATCCGTTCCTACACAGTGTGCAGAGACAGACTTGTCATCCGCCGGCTCAGCGGGGATCAACTCAAATACACAGTACTGTCGATCCCCGCGATCCCCGCTTATCAAGTGGATGGCTAAATACAGATCCGCAGGTCTGAAAGGGGCCTCACACAGGAATTCCTGTCTTTACTCTCAGGGACCAAACAGATCTGTGAGGGAGCAAAAGGAAGGTGAGGTTTTTGAATGTCTTACTTTGCCCTGCATAGAAAAAGTCCAGGTTCACTTTAAACTCTACCCTCGCCTTAAAATGTCACCCTTATCCTATGGCAGCCATTCTCAGACAGGGTTCTATGGAACCCTAAGGTTCCTCCTAAGGTTGCTTGTGGTTCCTTGAGTGGTGGCTGATTGTCCTTCCATTTGATGGTGCCTGCATAATTCCAGTGCCACCGCCACTTGGCAGAGCCAGGAATGTGACAGCGATGATCTTCTTAGCTGTCTGTAAGGGTGGCATTCTAAACACCACTGTAATTGTTCCATTCTTTTTACTGACTACCGATGCAAGGAGCCTTTTTCTCATTGGCCCAAATGAACTGGTTTTAGTAAGGGTTCCCCAATACCTTAAAGTTATTTTAGTGGTTCCTTTGAGGTAAAAGGACACCTCTTCTAAAGATGATGCGCAAGAAAGCCTGTAAACAGTTTCTTGAAGACAAGCAGACTAAGGACATGGATTACTGGAACCATGTCCTGTGGTCTGATGAGACCAAGATAAACTTATTTGGTTCAGATGGTGTCAAGGTGAGGAGTACAAAGACAAGTGTGTCTTGCCTACAGTCAAACATGCTGGTGGGAGTGTCATGGTCTGGGGCTGCATGAGTGCTGCCAGCACTAGGGAGCTACAGTTCATTGAGGGAACCATGAATGCCAACATGTACTGTGACATACTGAAGCAGAGCATGATCCCTTCACTTCGGAGACTGGGCCGCAGGGCAGTATTCCAACATAACAACCCCAAACACACATCCAAGATGACCACTGCCTTGCTAAAGAAGCTGAGGGTAAAGGTGATGGACTGACCAAGCATGTCTCCAGACCTAAATCCTATTTATCACCTGTGGGGCATCCTCAAACAGAAGGTGGAGGAGCACAAGGTTTCTAACATCCACCAGCTCTGTGATGTCGTCATGGAGGAGTGGAAGAGGACTCCAGTGGCAACCTGTGAAGTTCTTGGGAACTCAATGCCCAAGAGGGTTAAGGCAATGCTGGAAAATAATGGTGGCCACACAAAATATTGACACTTTGATTCCCAATTTGGACATTTTCACTTAGGGGTGTACTCACTTTTGTTGCCAGTGGTTTAGACATTAATGGCTGTGTGTTGAGTTATTTTGAGGGGACAGCAAATTTACACTGTTATACAAGCTGTACACTCACTACTTTACATTGTAGCAAAGTGTAATTTCTTCAGTGTTGTTACATGAAAAGGTATAATAAAATATTTACAAAAATGTGAAGGGTGTACTCACTTTTGTGAGATACTGGGGGTTATTTACGAAAGGCAAATCCACTTTACACTGCAAGTGCACTTGGAAGTGCAGTCGCCCTAAATCTGAGGGGTAGATCTGAAATGAGTGGAAGCTCTGCTGATTTTATCATCCAATCATGTGCAAGCTAAAATGTTTTTTATTTTCCTTGCATGTCCCCCTCGGATCTTCGGATCTACAGTGACTTATCTTCCAAGTGCACTTTCAGTGCACTTTCAAGTACACTTGCAGTGCAAAGTGGATTTTCCTTTAGTAAATAACCCCCACTGTGTATATGTTGCTAACGAAAGTCTTAAATTACACTAAAAACAGTCTTCAAATCTTGCAGGTCTCCGTGGGCTTCTTCTATGAACTCTGATCTTTAGTTCCTTCCATAGACTTTCTATTGCATTCAAGTCAGGTGATTGGCTGGGCCATTCTAGCAGCTTTATTTTCTGTCTTTGAAACCAATTGAGAGTTTCCTTGGCTTTGTGTTTGGGATCATAGGGGGTTATTTACGAAAGGCAAATCCACTTTGCACTACAAGTGCACAAAACTACAAGTGCAAAGTGCACTTGAAATTGCACTGAAAGTGCACTTGGAAGTGCAGTCGCTGTAGATCCGAGGGGGACATGCAAGGAAGATAAAAAACAGCATTTTAGCTTGCATACGATTAGATGATAAAATCAGCAGAGCCTCCCCTCATTTCAGATCTACTCCTCTGAATTACAGCGACTGCAATTCCAAGTGCACTTTCAGTGCAATTTCAAGTGCACTTTGCACTTGTAGTTTGCACTTGTAGTGCAAAGTAGGTTTGCCTTTCGTAATTAAATCCCCATTGTCTTGCTGAAATGTCCACCCTCGTTTCATCTTCATCATCCTGTTAGCTGGCAGCAGCTTTTTATCAAGAATATCTTGGTACATTTTTTCATTCATCCTTTCTTCAATGATATGAAGTTTGTCAGAACTGTATGTTGAAAAAACAGCCCCACACCATGCTGTTCCCACCTTCAAACTTCACTGTTGGTATGGGGGGTGTTTTGGGGGTGATGTGCAGTGCCGTTTGACCTCCAAACATGGTGTATATTTTGTAATCCAAAAAGTTCAATTTTGGTCTCATCTGACCAGACAATATTCTCCCAGTATTTTCCAGGCTTTCTAAATGTTGTGCAGCAAATTTTAAATGAGCTTCAACATGCTTTTTCTTTAGCAGTGGAGTCTTGCGTGGTGAGCGTGCATACAGGCCATGAGTACATTACTTATTGTTTTCTTTGAAACAATTTTACCTGCTAATTCCAGGTCTCTCTGAAGCTCTCCACCAGTGGTCCTTGGCTCTTGGACAACTCCTCCACCAGAAATCTTGCGAGGAGCACCTGGTTGTTGTCTGTTTATGGTGAAATTATGTTCTTTCCACTTCCGGATTATGGCCCCAACAGTGCGCACTGAAACATTCAGAAGTTTAGAAATCATTCTGTAACCAAGGCCACCAGTAGGTTTTGCAACAATAAGGTTGCGAAGGTCTTGAGAGAGCTCTTTGCTTTTACCCATCATGAGATGTTTCTTGTGTAACACCTTGGTAATAAGACATCCTTTTATAGGCCATCAGTTGAGACTGAACTAGCTGATATTTATTTGCACTGACAAGGGGCAGGATTGCTGATAGATTTCACCTGGTGTCTTGGCTTTCCGTGCCTTCTTGCACCTTCCTTTCTTCATGTGTTCAATACTTTTTTCCTGTGTCTTTCCATTTTATTACACATACCTTCATTTCTGAACTTATTTGTTTTGGTTACTTTATGGACCCTGCTTTTGTGCACAGGAAGGGGCCATCCCCAAATTGGTGCCACAAAGTTGGGAGCATGAAATTGTCCAAAATGTCTTGGTATGCTGACGCCTTAAGAGTTCCCTTCACTGGAACTAAGGGGCCAAGCACAACCCTGAAAAACAACCCCACACCATAATCCCCCCTCCACCAAATGATTTGGAGCAGTGCACAAAGCAAGGTCCATAAAGACATGGATGAGCAAGTTTGGGGTGGAGGAACTTGACTGGCCTGCACAGAGTCCTGATCTCAACCCGATAGAACACCTTTGGTATAAATTAGAGCAGAGACTGTGAGCCAGGCCTTCTCGTCCACATCGGTGCCTGACCTCACAAATGTGCTTCTGGAAGAATGGTCACTCACTAAACCTTGTGGACAGCCTTCCCAGAAAAGTTGAAGCTGTTATAGCTGCAAAGGGTGGGCCAACTCAATATTGAACCCTACGGACTAAGAGTGGGGTGTTTTCTTGATAACACACATTTCTTACATAAGCTAATAATAATATAAACAATATTAATGAAATAGTTACATAGTTAGGTTGAAAAAAGACACAAGTCCATCTAGTTCAACCAAAAAAAAAAAAGAAAAGAAAAACATACAATCCCATATATATACAATCCTTCACCCACAGTTGATCCAGAGGAAGGCAAAAAACCCCAGAAAAACATGATCTAATAGCTACAGCAGGGGAAAAAATTCCTTTCTAAACCCCCGAGAGGCAATCGGATGTTTCCTGGATCAACTTTACCTATAAATGTTAGTACCCAGTTATATTATGTACATTTAGGGAAGAATCCAGACCTTTTTTTAAGCAATCTACTGTGTCTATTCCACATTTTCACAGCTCTAATGCCCTGTACACACGGTTGGACATTGATCGGACTTTCCAACAACAAAATCCATGGATTTTTTCCGATGGATGTTGGTTCAAACTTGTCTTGCATACACACGGTCACACAAAGTTGTCGGAAAATCCGATCGTTCTGAACGCGGTGACGTAAAACACGTATGTCGGGACTATAAACGGGGCAGTAGCCAATAGCTTTCGTCTCTTAATTTATTCTGAGCATGCGTGGCACTTTGTGCGTCGGATTTGTGTACACACGATCGGAATTTCCGACAACGGATTTTGTTGTCAGAAAATTTCATAGCAAGCTCTCAAACTTTGTGTGTCGGAAATTCCGATAGAAAATGTGTGATGGAGCCTACACACGGTTGGAATTTCCGACAACAAGGTCCTATCACACATTTTCCATCGGAAAATCCGACCGTGTGTACAGGGCATTACTGTGAAGAAACTGTGAAGAAACCTTCTGTATTTGGAGATGTAAAGATTGCCCCCTTGTCCTCTGTGATGACCTTAAAATCTATAAGACCCCACATCTCTCCTCCATGCAGGAAAGACAGAGATCAAAAGAAAAAGGAAACGATCTCGGCCTCTCCAGCTGAGTCCCCAGCAATGTTTACTTCCGCCGGCTGGACGTGACGTCATAACCTTGTGCCCAGGCCTCCGAAGATCATAGAGATTGTCGGGGACCATCTATCTCTTGGAAATCTCTATGCTCAACTTCCGGTGCCATTGGATTCCTTCTCAGGCGAGCCGGTAGAAGCACGGGTGGCGGGAGGGGGGGACGTCCCCTCCCGCCGCCTGTAAGAACGATCAAGTGGCTGAAAAACCGCTGTGATTGTTCTTACGGTGCAGGGAATCACCGGCCAAAAAAGATGATATCTGGATGATGCCTGTAGCTGCAGGCATAATTCAGATATCCCCACGCAAAATCCAGGACGTCATATGACGTGCCTTGGGCGGGAAGTGGTTGACACAAGAAAGGACTTTGATTGCTTTGGAAACCGCAGCTTGGCATTGCATGTTATTATTGAGCTTATGATCTACCAAAACCCCAAGATCCTTCTCCACTATGGGTTCTCCCCGTTGTACTCCCCTTAGTATGTATGATGCATGCATGTTCTTAGTCCCCAAGTGCATAACTTTACATTTATCAACATTAAACCTCATTTGTCACATAGTTGCCCAATGAAACGTTTATCGGTAACGCTCTTTGTAAATCATATATACCAAAAAAAACTGTGCAACCAATGCTATACCTTTATGTGATAAATATTAATGCTGCTGCCTACACTCAGTGTTCCCACATGTGATAAAATAATATATATTTAAATAGTGCCAAATTATATCCCAAACGACAACAAAAAATGTGTCCAATAAACTCTCCTTATCATAATAAACACACTGTGCTAACGTGAATAAATGCCATAATATATATGTTACGCTTTGTGTTAGGAACTGTTAAAGACTGTTACTATAGTCGACAGCATTCCTGCACGTGCAGATGTGGCTTCTTGCTGAGGCCTTTCCCTGCATGGCTGTCCACCTATTGAAGTCTCAGAGTCTACTAATTGAACTTGCAACTACTCAAGAGTGTCCTGGCCCTAACCCTCTTGTAAGAGAAATAAACATCTCTTTTGCATTCAAGAAGTGTCTGGCGCCCAATAACTTTATCCACCTTACACCCATTATGCTTCACAACCCACCGTATACTGAAGGATGTCAGCTATCTCTGGCCCTGGAGATTCTCATTAGACTGAAGACCGGAGAGCTTGCTACATAACATAAGTAAAGTCACAAGTTATATTTTAATATGATGAGAACAGATGACACTAAACTCTTGTTAATAAAGAAATCTATTCCACTATATATTCTTAACTCCGTAAAGGCTCTTCTTTTTGCTCTCAGCCTCCTCCAAATCTCCAAATTCCTTTTATCCTTTTTTTTTTTTCTGCCGCTGTGATTTAACTTCAGGCTCTTTTACTCTGAGGGCTGGGTGGCAGCTAATTTAATACCCCCCGGCCACTCACTGGCATTCTCACATTACAACCTGACAGGGCTGTACACATGCCGCAGCCTGCAAGGTCTGCAGAGTTTGACAGAAGACACCACATGTCAAACTCGCCCATTGAGACCAATGGGACCCCCACAACTGCAAGCTAAATGCTTGGCTGCACAGTTGCAGCGTGGCACCACAAGGTAAAATTGCCATTAGGCAATTTCAAAATAAGTACAAAAAAAAACAGGTGGCAGTGGTCCCTCCTGAACACCTGCCAGCCACTACTATACTGTCCTCTAAAAAGCGATTCACATCAGCTTTCTGCCTGTCTGAAAAGCCTTTCTGGTTTGAGGGTGGCTACATTCATTCTCCATGGCTCCATTGTATGTAGGAATGTAGCCACCCCTTCTTGCTCGCTCCCAAGATGGACCTGGCACTATGGTATTTGTAGTATACCTAGAGCAGTGTACATGACCGCAACTAACATGCACTACTCCTTCCAAAGTGAAGGGGAAAAGGAGAGGTTTGGAAGCTCACAGATGGAACTTCAGTCTCTCAAGAAAGTGGAACTTCAATCTCTCAATTAAAAGAGAAGTATGTTTTTTTTTTTTTTTTTCAAGAATCATACTTACCTAGGTGGATGCAGCATCGGAGCGATGCTGCATCTGTCCCCCTCTGGCTTTAAGACTGAGAACCGAGAGATCAAACACTGCCGATCACTCAGTTCTCATATCTGTGTGAGCAGAGAGCTGGTGACTGTCAGTCACTGCTCTCTGCTCCCCCCCCGCTCACCTTGCTGAGAGGCTGAGCCAGGTGCCGGCCCAGGGTTGTGGCCAGATCCCAACCATATTGTCACAATCTCTCACAAGCCTGGACCGGCTCTGTGACGTCAGCCGACGGGGCTTCAGACTGCTGTCTGCTAAAAATGGGCCACAGGAGTTTAGAACAAACTGCACTCCTGTGATCCACAGGAGAAGTACAGCCAGTAGAGATTTGGCTATAGTTTTTTTTTTAACATTGACTATTTTTAATCCTTATGCTGCTAGCATTAGTAAATAGATAGAAAAGTATATTATATTTACTCGTTTAAAAAAAAAAATTACATTTTTTTTAGTTACCTCCTGGTTTCTAGGCTTAGACAAATGATATCATATATCCTAGGAGTCTACAGGAGGGTTTTTCTCAGCTAAGCACACCCTCCTGCATACCTGAGCTAAGCGCAGATGGATTCCAGGAAGTAAATGCTACAAGAATCATCTGCACCTACTCAAGATGTCCAAGACTAGAAATTCCAAGGGGTGTTTTTCAAAGTGATTCCTCAGCAAAATAAAGCATGGAGACATGGATGGATGGGGGAGTCTGCTTTATATATTAAACATTGAATTGAAAATAATTAAATTGCATTGGTTTGTGGTGCTCAGATGCAGTGTAGTTATACTTTAAGCAGTGGATGTACAGTGGAACCTCGAATTGCAAGTAACACGGTTAACGAGCGTTTTGCAATACGAGCTATTATTTTTTTTTAATCCTGACTCGGTTTGCGAGTTGTTGTCTCGCAAAACAAGCAGGAATCAACCCTCTAAGGTATGCAGTACCGCATTTGGCCAGAGGTGCGGGGGCGCCGGTAACACTCGGAGCTGCTCGAAAACACTCGGAAATACTCAGTTCCTGAGTGTTTCCGAGCCTTTCCGAGTGCATCCGAGCGGTCTCCGAGTATCTACGGCGCCCCACATTTCTGGCCACATGCAGTATTGTATGCAATAGAATTCAATGTGGAACAAATTATCTTCGTTATCATTGACTTCTATGGGGAAACTCGCTTTGATATGCAAGTGCTTTGGATTACAAGCATTTTCCTGGAACGGATTATGCTTGTAATCCAAGGTTCCACTGTATATGGATTATTTTTGGAGTCACTTTAATAGTAATAAAAGTAATATAAAATAAGACTAAATAAAAACACAAGTTTCCAGTCTTTTATACATTTATTTTTTACAACAGTCCACTTTTCTCAGTGAGCTTAGTATCTGATCTACATAGAGAAAGAGATGGGGACTTCTCCAGTTACTTTTTTTGCCACATTGCTGTATATACATAATTCTCCAGGATCAGGTAGAGATGAATTGATATCAATTACTATATACTCTTCTTAGGACAAAATCAGTGAATGGGGTACTGGAATACCATTATGTATCTTCAATCGTCCTCGTTTTTCCAGCGCAAAACATGGATGTACTAGATGCTGAAAGTGGCATTCGAACGTGTATAGGTGCTGGTGAATGTTCATATTGAAAAAGGATAACATGTCATAATCATAATCAAGCAGGATTCCAATTCTTGTCAGTGGTATTGTTATCCGAATGTCCGGGGACACTCCACAGTGCAGGAACTCGTATCTGTGCCTGTTGAGAGATATTTCAAATCCATAAAATGTACAAAAAAGTTTGTAATTAGTAACTAAACATTTTGAAATAAAAGCGGAGGTAATTAATACATAGAAAATTTAAACTAAAGTTTTGTTGAGAAAAACTCTCTTCTAGGTCATCTTTATGCAGCAGATCCCTACATCCTTCTGTGTTGGAGGTAATGATGTACAATGTAGTTCCTGACAGTGAGCGTGCTAAGAATGAATGCTTAGTTTGCTATAATCACATGAATTCCGTAATAACAAATAATGAACCCTCTGACATTGCTCTTAAGGTAGGCAGCCAGGTGCTTGGCTAAGAATGGAGAGTGAGCAAAACACTGGCTGCAGCTGCTGTCTGTAGTGGCTGTCCTGTGATGCTGAGCTGTTTAACAGCTATATCAGCAAGAGGAGGGAGCTGCTGAGCAGGAGGAGTTCAATAGACAATAGTCAGGCAGCACTGTACTGTGGGAACTGTAGTCCAGAGGAGAGAGACTCTACTGTAATCCAGAGCTTTTGAACTGCGTTTCCCAGGGAGAGATTGCCAGAAGAAGAGGAAAGAGCTGAATTTTCTCAGGCTGTACAGGACACAGCTTCCTCTTGCTGTGAGAAAAACCAGCAAGTGCACATCGCTGTCCCGTGTGCACCATCACTGTTGCATATTGATGGCCTGATCTGGAGCTCTGAGTGTGACTGGATGGTGAGCTTCAGTATCATTGGGACTAGTGAGTTGCTGCTGTGGGGATTTACTATCTGCTGCTAGAAAGAGACTGAACTCTTTAGGCGCTGACCACAGAAGCCTTATTTACTGCCTGCAGGTGTGATTGGGGCTATTCTCATGTGCACCAATGGTACAACTAGGCCCTAGCGCTAGCCGGCTGAAGAATTAGGACTAAAGACTGTCCCTTTCCAGCTGCTATGCAGAGACCTTCATCTATTGCTTATGTTAAGATGAACCTCTCAGGGGACATTACACCATATCCTAGCCATTCTCTTAGCCTAGAATACACTCTACACTAGTTATAGTATTATTACTGACATTGAAATTAATGCTTATATACACTGTTTATTGCTAACTTTTCTGGTTCATAAATTACTTCCAGTCCAGTAGTACAGAACTCTATTCTATGTTACCTTGGCATGATTATACTGTCTTGCAGACTGTGTCTGAACCTTCTGTATGCTCATTTATGCTTAACCACATTTATTCTAACCCATACTAATACATTTGAGTTTATTTACCACTAGATGGTCTTGTGTATTTCTGGGTGCTAATTCACAGCCAAGTTAAAAGGTATCTATACTCGTGTTCTTATAAGTGCTTGCAGTAACTTTTATTCAACCAGGTGTGTCAGAGGGGTTCAGGTTGTTCTTGGGAGTCAAGGTGAAGAACAGAGAACCCAAAATACCAAGCAGCTCCTGTGGTGGGTAGTGCTACAGGTAAAGTTATGAAAGAAAAATAGAGGCTGCCATTGATGGCCACTCCTTGTCAAAATGCTAGTTGCCAGGAAGTCATCCTGATTCCCTTGCTTCGGTATTTTCAGTCACAGATTTAGAACAAGAATCCAGATCCAGACTTCTGACTTATTCTGCATGCATCTTTTGGGTCACTGACTAAGAAAGTACTGAAGATGGAGGGTCAGCATCCAGCCAATAGATGGAGGCCAACAATGGAAGCAGCGGTATTTCTTTCTTGAAGGGTTCACTTCAATTTTTGCAAAGACCAAAGAAACATATTTTCTGGTGCAGGCCTGGCTGGGGATGCAACATGCTATGTAAAATAAAACAGTTTACATTAAAGTGAAAGTAAAGTAAATTGGTTCAAATGCGTGTTCTTGACTCATAAAAGCCCCTTCTATTGCTTTCAGCCTCCTCCAAATCTCCAAATTCCTTTTATTTTTGCTGCTGTGATCTGACTTACTGTTAGAGAAAGGCTACATTCATTCTCCATGGTCCCAATCTATGTAGGAACATAGCCTATATACAGTACATCACTTGCTTGCTCCTGAAAAGGAACCTAATAGGACTATGGGATTTGTAGTGTGCATAGAGCAGTACACATGACCCCTACTAACGTGCACTGCTCATTCCAAACACATGGAAGTGAGGTGAAAAGGGGGAGGTTCTGGAGCTCACATACAATGCTACAAGGAGGCAGAAATATACAGTAAGAAACTATTTCATGAAAAATAGATTACAGGACTATAAAGCAGTGGATGTATATGGATTATTTTTGGAAAATTGGGATATAATTTAGTGTCCATTTAATGCCGCATCCCCCAACTGTCTTTCCTATGCTTCCCCATTGCTCAGTTCGCTCGCAGACGAGGCGGACCCGCCCGGAGTCCGCTTGCTTAACGGGGCATCTGTCTGCTGATCCCCACTGAGAAAGAGAATGGCTGGTCAATGTCAGCTCTGCCTATGCAGAGCAGACACAGCCCAATCTCCTCTATGGGTGGTCGAATGGAAACGAACCACCTGCCCGTTTACACCCAACTGCTTCTGATCTGCTAGACAGAAAGGGACCAAATCCCCATCCATCTGTTTTTATGGTATCAGACATAGGTGGGTGTAAGCGGACACATGTCAATTTATACCTGTCATTTCATAGAGGAGAATGGAGGGTCAGATCGGGTCCTCCTGAAAAACTGACAGGTGAACCAGGTCGGTCTGTTCATGTGAACGTGGTCCAAGCTTCAAGCCACAACCTGAGTTTATAAAGGAATAAGGAATCTTTCTCTGCCCCAATATTTAGTTGATTGCCAGGAAAGTAAAGGAAAGGTGAGTATGTGCAGCTGCAGGGTCTGCAGTAAAGCAATTTTGCTTTCCCTACACTGGCAAAGCACAGATTTACTTTAAAGTCATATTAGTATAACAGCGGCAGTATTATAACCGAAAAACCAAAAATGTAATATACTGCAGCTTACCTGTCATTAGATGCGGTGGCTGCATTAGTTTCCTTTTTTTTTCCCCTCTGTTTTCATCTGGTGATCTGACCAGTAACACACCTCCTATATTAGAGGGCCCTCACTCTGGATGAAAGAGCACAGGGGGCACCTTTGGACAGCAGAATTGTTAATATGGGGGTGGAGTGTTAGATGGACTAGCAAATTTAGATACACTAAGAAATTGAAGGTGAACTTTGGCTAACACTTTACAATCAGTTACAGCAAACAGCTTTTTTCCTTTTTGGATAAAGGTTTTACATAAATAAAAGCTGATCTTTGTAGGCATAGGCACCCCTGTCAGTGGTAAATGGTTTGTCTCATCCCTGTAAACTGGTACATTTGCAAGACAGCATTTTCTATTGAAAAACAAAAGATTAAGGCTGGGTTCACACTATCTTTGCATGCGTCTCACAGCAGGAGTCCGGTGCGTCCCCGGTCACCGTTTAGGTCAGATTTCAGCCCAAATTTTTGGCTGAACTAGGACCTGAAATGGACCAAAAGACGCACAGGGCTCCTGTGCAAATTCGCAGCGGAAGTGCAACGGAGATATGTAAACTGGTTCCACAGAGAGCCAGTCAAAATCTCCTGCTATTGCGAATGCAGTTTGCAATAGTGTGAACCCAGCCTTACTGGCTGGATCACCAGGTGAAAATAAAGGAAAGAAAGCCTAAAAAAGAAAACGAATGCAGCCATAATATCCAAGATTTGGTAAGCTGCAATATAATGAATGTTTGCTGTTGGGTCTAATACTGTTTTAACATTGATGGGCGAGGCCAGTGGCGTTTCAGATCTGAGGACTTGTCTAAAATCTTCTAGCCCTGAGAGAGACTGTTGTTGGGAAGGCTTGATATACAATACATCCGGCTAAATTTGCCAGCAAAAACTCCACTACACTGACCTACTTGTTAAATGGGCCACTGCCAATAAAGTGGGATCCAGCTTCCCCTTTGCTTTGCGTCATATGATCATATTGTATTATCCAAGAACACGATCCAAAGCATCATACTATAGGCCAGTGATGACGAACCTTGGCTCCCCAGATGTTTTGGAACTACATTTCCCGTGATGCTCATGCACTCTGCAGTGTAGTTGAGCATCATGGGAAATGTAGTTCCAAAACATCTGGGGTGCCATGGTTCGCCATCACTGCTATATTCTATCTCTGAGAGGATGGTGAGTTGTATAGGAATCTAAGAAAATCTGTTTTATGATTGAGAACCAGAATTTAGCACTGTTATATGAATGTCTTGAGGCTTGTATCACTATCAGCGGCAACCTTTGTTTTTCCACACTGGATAAAAGCATATCACTGCAAGGGCACAT
The DNA here is from genome assembly GCA_037952925.1 of Lithobates clamitans. NCBI lineage: Eukaryota > Metazoa > Chordata > Amphibia > Anura > Ranidae > Lithobates > Lithobates clamitans. Next base: position 517,671 of record JBBGZY010000276.1, on the reverse strand, counting down.
AGAAAACAATAGCTTTTTTATGTGCCCTGTTCAAACCACACGCTGGGTGAGGAGCGGTGAGCTGCGGAAACATGCAGCATGTCTGCATTTTTCTGCAGCACACTAGATGGCACTGCATCTCACCTTACAGCATCACAATGCACCACACTGCTGTGTAGTGATGTGAATGAAGTGTGACATTTCAAATACATTTAGGAAAAAAAGCAGTGCGATGGTCTGAAATGCTCCCTGCCAAAGCTAGCTCTGTCACTAGCCTGCACAGTAATCTGCTGCATTTTAATATGTGTTCTAGTATTAACATAGCCTTATTGTGCAGCATCCATTTCTTGTGCTTTAAAGTGTATTTCCACATTTGCAGTCAAATTTGAAAAGCCTCCACTGCATGTTTGCTATGTGTTCCTATTCACACAGCATACCTAAAAATAATTTGTAAAAAAATATATATTTTACCTTTCTAGTTGTTTATATATAGGATGCTATAGGCAGCTTTTGTTGTTCAGAATAGCTTGCAATGTGCAATTAGTGGACAGGCTGAGGGACAGTTTTTTTACCCACCTGCCAACTGCTCACAGTAAATTCCAATATACAGTGCCTTGAAAACCTATTCATACCACATTTTGTCATGTTACAACCAAAAATGTGAAACTGAAAATTTATTATCAAATACTTACCGTAGTTTTCCTTTCCTGATGGACTCCATGGCAGTCTACGTGTGGTTAGCCCCACCTCCTCTCCAATGCTATAGGACCCCGCTCCCAAAATATTTGAGCTCACCACTAGAGACTGCGTTCCGTAACTTAGCCAACTCTTGACCAATGGGTAGGAACTCCTTCTGCCATGGAGTCCATCAGGAAAGGAAAATTACTGCAAGTATTTGATAATAAATTTTCCGTTTTCCAGACAGACTCCATGGCAGCCTACGTGTGGGAAATAACTAGCCAGACCACAGGGGTGGGTATGCTGATCAAAAAGAAATTTAATTTGCCGCGTCAACCGACAGGATTCTTGAACCAAAGTTTACAGAAGATAGAGAAGCAAATTCTATGCAATAGTGTGACATAAAGGTATTAATGGAGGCTCACGAGGCTGCTTTGCAGATGCCATCTGGAGCCACATGCCGGGCTGCTGCCCACGAAGCCGCCATACCCCTGGTGAAATGTGCCGTCACCACCTCTGGAGGAGCCAAGCCCTTAGCCCTATAAGCCTGCTGAATGGATTGGATGATCCAGGCCTCAATCATTCTGGTTGAAGCTCGCTTCCCTCTGTTGTTGCCGGAGTGCAAGATAAACAAGTAGTCGGAGCGTCTAAAGGAGGAAGTAGCTTGCAGGTATTCCTTCAGTATTTCGCCTACATCCAGAGGGTGAACTTCAGTGGACCCAGGGGCACTGAATGTAGGTAGGACAATTTCTTGGTTCTCATGGAACAATGAAGTAACTTTCGGGTTTGAGCCGAGCATAGGGATGAGGACCACCCGGTCCGGGAAGAAGGTCAGGAATGATTCATCGTGACCCAATGACCCGATCTCAGAAACCCTTTTGGCCGAAGTGATAGCAACTAGGAAGGTGACTTTTGCAGAAAGGTCTTTAATAGAAAGCGGAGTGGATCCCGCAGTACTGAGTCCAGACAGTGAGTCGAGAACAAGGGGAAGATCCCATTTGGAGAATCTCGGCCTTCTTTGGGGCCTGAGTCTTGTCGCCCCACATAAGAACTGCCGGACTGGAGGGTGAACAGCCCATGATGTTCCGAAGAAGGCTGGCAGGGCTGAAACTTGGACCCTGAGGGAGCTGATGGATAGAGACAGATTTAGGCCGGATTGAAGGAAGCTGAGGATATCTTGGATTCCTGGATCTCTGAACGATCTGCCCGCAGAAGATGAGAATTTAACAAACTTGGCCCATATTCTCCCATAGACTATATTCGTGCTCGGCTTTCTCAAGCTAATGGGCGGAAATCACTCTTGACGCACACCCAAGAGATTCCAGCCTCTCCCTCTCAAGAACCAGACCATCAGTCTCAGTAATGCCGGGCAAGGGTGCAGGACTCCCCCCTGAGAAAGAAGGTCTGGCCTAAGAGGAAGAGGCACCTGGTCCCGGAAGCTGAGCTGGGTCAGGAGGGGAAACCATGGCCTGTTCGGCCAGTAAGGCGCTATCACCACCACCTCGACCGCTTCCACTTGGTCTCCGCAAAAACCTGAGGATGATCGGGAGCGGGGGAAAAGCGTATGCCCTGTTGAAGCTTCACCGATCTGTCAGGGCACCTATTCCGAAGGCCTGCCTGCAACGGCCCTAAGTGTAATACTTCTTGATCTTGAAGCTGCAAGGGGATGCAAATAGATCTACTTCGTGATTGACTCCTAAGGACAGGATCCATTCGAACATCTGCACATGAAGGGACTACTCATTGTTGTCCAACTGTGTGCGAAATCCGTTTGAACGTTCTGGACTCCGGGGGCGAAGACCATTGAAATATTCGCCAGATTTTTCTGAGCCCAGAACATGATGGGCCCAACTTCTTGGAGCAAGGTGAAGCTCCGAGTGCCCCCCTGCCTCTTCGCATTAGAGACTGCTGTGGTGTTGTCCATTCTCAATATAACTGATTCTCCTTTCAGGAGATGAGTGAAGGATTGAAGGGCACACCATGCTGCCCATAGTTCCAGAACGTTCGAGCTTGGGTTGTGAAGGCAGGCATCCCACCTGCCTTGAGCAAGTTCTGATCCGCAAAGGGCTACCCATCCAGCACCGCTGGCATCGGTCGTGACCGTGACCCATGAGACGGGGGCAATGGAGTGGCAGGTGAGCAGATTTCTGCACTGGAGCCACCAGAAGAGGCTGTTCCTCATCACTGAAGTTATGTGAATGGACTGATTGTCGCCCCTGAATTCCATTGTTGAAGAAACCCTGTCTGAAAAGGGCATAACCTCCACAGAGACCATTTGACCATTGGGGTCGTAGAGACCACTGTGCCGATAATTCTTAGGCACTGCAAGGCTTTTAGGCGTGAGAAGCTCAGACCCTATGAAATTCTCTTGCAAATGACTGGGACCTTCTCTACTGTGAGAGAGATGGTGCTTTCCATCGTGTTGAACTGGGCCCCTAAGTATATCAGGTGCTGGACTGGTTCCAGATGGCTTTTCTCCAGGTTTAGGAGCCACCCGAATTCGATCAGTGTGGAGATAACCTGCTTCCTGTGGACCAACAGCTGCTCCTTGTATTGGGACAATAACAGGAGGTCGTCAAGATAGTGGTACAAGTGTATCCCTTTTGTTCTGATGAGGGCCACCACGGCCAGAAGAACTTTCAAAAAGACTTGGGGTGAGGTTGTCAACCCGAAAGGGAGGCAGGTGTACTGTAGATGTTCTTGCCTGACTCTGAACCGGAGGTATTTGCGGAATTCTTCTGCCACAGGCACGTGGAAATAGGCATATTTTAAGTCGACTGAGATTAGTCAATCACCTAGCTGCGCGGCTTGTTAGATGGTAGACAAAGTCTCCATTTTGAATCTTTCATATTTTATAAACTTGTTTAGGTAAGTTAAGTCTACCACGGAGCACCATGAACCGTTTTTCTTCTGCACTAGGAAGAGAGGAGTGTATACCCCTTGGAACTCTTCGCCTTTTGGGACAGGCACCACAGCTCCCTGTACTATCAGCGAAGCTAGGGAGGGGGATATCACCACTCCAGATAGGTCAAACAAAGGTAAAACACCTCTCCTCTAGTCAGGAAGCCCAGGTGCTGGCAATGCATTTAGCAATTGAAACAGGAAGAAGTTCTAGACAAAAAATTTAATAAAAAAATACATGCTACAGCAGAACGGACAGAAGATCTGACGCGTTTCACACTAACAAACAGTGCTTAGGATATGACAGGACACAGGGACCCAGGACACATGTACAGGACACAGGGACACATACACATGTACAGGACACATGTACAGGACACAGGGACACATACACATGTACAGGACACATGCACAGGACACATGCACATGTACAGGACACAGGACACATGCACGTGTACAGGACACAGGACACATGCACAGGATACAGGTAGGCTGCACAGGACACAGGGAGGCATGCAGCTGCAGATGGGCATTGTTGACCCTCTTTTTCCACTTACAGTAGCTGCTGCATTTCTCACCCTCGTCTTATACTCGGGTCAATAAGTTTTTCCCAGTTTTTTGTGTTAAATTAGGGGCCTCGACTTATACTCGGATCGACTTATACTCGAGTATATACGGTAGGTGACTTTTGAAGGCAATTGGTTCCACTAGTTTTAGTTAGGGGTATCAGAGTAAAGGGGCTGAATGCAAAAGCATGCCACACTTTTCAGATATTTACTTGTAAAAAAAAATTGAAAACCATTTATCATTTTCCTTCCAATATACAATTATGTAACACTTTGTGTTGGTCTATTACATAAAATCCCAATAAAACACATTTATGTTTTTGGTTGTAACATGACAAAATGTGGGAAATGTCAAGGGGTATGAATACTTTTTCAGGGCACTGTATGCTGTGTGACTGGGAACATGTAACAAATAATTAAATAGATTAATCAAAAATGGAAAAACTGCGCTGTGCGTCTAAACCAAAACAGATTATACAGCAGCAGCTATCCTGTGAGACACACGCAGTACTAAATCACTATTCAAAATATAGCTGCGCTTATTGTGACAAAAGTAAACATTTAGAAAAATAAATTGTGAAAAAGTCCATTTACTGATAAGTGCACCATCCGTCACCAAATTGTGTGATCCTGGATATAGACCTCCACCATATGAAATGCCTGCTTACCGGAAAATATTGTCCTCCTATCACAGAAGGTCAATCTTGCTTGCGGTTCATAACCCAGCCAGGACATTTGTCCTTCCGGGAAACTAATGGAATTCCACCTCTTAGGGGTACTCGATCATAGACACTCCCCATGTAAAGGTAATAAAACTCGCCATGGTGTAAAATCCCAAAGCTGCTAACTTCCATCTGATGGCTCACACAGGGGCACCAATCATGCAGCTGAAGCTGCTGTGACTCAGTGACAGTGCCTCCTGATTGGCTGAGAGGCGGTTTAGTATTAGAAAAGCGAAATTTCCACGTCACCTGGAGTCCGAAAAGGGGCCGGATGCATGAATAGGGGGTGACTACAGCGGCCATGGATAGATTCATGCAATGCATGAATCTATCCATAGTACACAGAGGGGGTGGCGTGACAGAGGGTGTGGCCCCCCGGACGCCCCTAATGGATGCACCGCCACTGACGGGGAGTGTCCATGATCGGGTACCCATAAGAGGTGGATTTCCATTAGTTTCCCGGAAGGACAAAGGACCTCGCTGGGTTATGAGCTGCAAGCGAGATTGACCTTCTGTAATAGGAGGTCAATACATTCTGGTAAGCAGGCACTTTATATGGTGGAGGTCTTTATCCAGGATCACAAAATTTGGTGATGGATGGTGCACATATCAGTGGGTAGACTTTGTCACTTTATGGACTTTTCTTTCACAATTTATTTTTCTAAATGTTTACTTTTGTCACGATAAGCGCAGCTATATTTTGAATAGAGAAATAATAAAATAGGTATTGTCCCCAATTTGGCTGCAAAAGTGGAAATAAGCTTTGAGGTAATATTTTACCGTGTTCGTGTACAGATGTGCCTCAGACACCAGGAACTATTGTTCGCTCCAAGCATTCCACTTCTGTTTGTGTCTTCATAGGCAACTCCAAGCCTGTACTCTGTCTTCTCATCCACCTCCACCTCCCAGTAATGTCTTCCTTTGAAGGATATGAGGGTTCCCAGAACAGCAATACATCTGCAAAGCAGTAAGAACATTTTATTTTATTCATATATGTATACAGCTGAAATGTTCTGTGGAGTGATACAGAAAACACTGAATACAACCGTCATACGAACACATGAACATTCAGAAAAGTCAAGTTTACCAGTTGTTGGAGTATGTCAGGAATGTAGACCACAAGTAAGAAATTCAAACAAATGTAGGGAGAACAAAACGTGAAACAAATAGTATAGGACAGCAGTTCCCAACTTCAGTCCTTAAAACTGAAGTTTAGTATTTTTTTTTTGAAGAATACACCAAAGGTATGTGTAATGGTTTGTATCCCATTACCTGCAGGTGGCGGCTTCTGCTCAGAATCCTCTGTGTTGTGTCCCGTTTACAGCCGCAGGACACTGCCCTGAGTGCCTATCTTCCAGTGCTGTGGAGGTTAACAGCAGTGGCTTCCAATCAGGAAATTTATACCGCAAACGGCATCCACTCATTCAGCCCCGGTTCACACTGATGCGGTGCGAATTGGGTGCGAATTTAAAGCGGTACACAATGCAAATTCACATTGTGATTTTTTTTACATTGCAATGCGAATTCCGCATAGCATGTGTGGTTTCCATGCAAATTTTGTGTGAATTTGTGAGGTCACGTCTGCATTTTATTTATTATTTATTTATTTATTTTTCTATAAAATCTGGGCAAAAAAACAAAACAATTTACAGTGATGTGAACACTGGACTGTGAATTATATCTGGTCTCATAGACGTCTATGGAGCTGAAAATTGCACTGCACAAAACTCGCACAGGACCCTTTTTTGAACCGGATCAAATTCGCACCGCATATATGTGAAAAGTCTTAATTGGGAATGCTTTTTAACAGGACATGCGAATCTATGCTTTTTGGATCACATCTGATCCACATAGAATTCACTTCAATGTGAACCGGGGCTCACTTAGAGTGGAGTAAGAGGTTTATTTTGAATAGCAAAAGAATTGCCTTCTGTTAAAGAAGATTACTGGGTTTGCCACTTTTTACATACTTACATTGGTCCAGCTTGGACCAATGTAACTATGCATGCCTCCATAAATAAAAAGCGTTCTATGAATGGAGGGCAGGCAGATGAATGAAAAGTTCACCTCTTTTATGCATAAAGCACTTGTCATTGATGGAAGCTTTAGTAAAGCTTCTATGAATGGAGGAGAGGGGAATAAAGGGCAGGCATACTTGGCACTCTTGATGACAGAGGACAGGCAGAGGGGCAGGGCAGAGGACTAAAGAGTTTAATTAAGACAGCAGCCACCAGCACAAGGGATAGTTCTCACTGAATGTAAGTACTGTCCCTTGTGTTGATTTATATAAATAAATAAACTTAGGCTTTAAGATAAGGCCAGTGCCAGGGGTTAGCGCAGGTACCTTTTTCAATTTCTTTCAGGGGTTGAATCTTGAAATCACCACATTATGTCACTGTGAGCTTTGTGGAATAAATTATGCTGATCCTTCAGGTTACAGGTCTTTTTTCCGGTGATGGTATATAGACAGATTAAGAAAAAAGGTCTACAGAAGCTCTAATCACTTGAAATTTTTGTTAAAACAATGATACATGGCCTTTCCAAACTAATGGTGCCACAAGAGTATTCAGATATGTAGACCTGAGTCTACCAGTGGCTATGGTCTTAGTTAGCCCATGTGGAGAGAAGGTGAGATGTGCTACAGACACTTGCCTTAGGACAAGACTTAGTGGTATCTGCAGGAAAGAAGACCAATGCCCAATCTAGCTGGAATGGACACCTATCACCTCGTGTCTATGGGTACCGTGATGGTGTGAAATATTTCATTACTTTTTTACATTCTATAAAATACCTTGAGAAATTATTGCATTGATAAGGTAAATCCTCCAGACTTTCTTCCTCTTCACAAGAAATTGTGGATCCATTATCAGAAATAGAGAGCAGTGGATGAGCAGTTTCTTCATTAAGATAGAAAAATGTACCTAAACAGATTATATTGGTTTAGAATCAGCTAAAATATTTTTAAAACACAGAAAATTAGAAGTAGAAGGAAAGGCCACCCAATAACCACCTGTAGCACCTACCCTACATTTCCAGGAGCCTGATGATGACCCCCAGAGGCAGGGAGGACCAACATGACTCCTCAGGGTGCAGGTTACTAGGCATGATGGGTGATGACCAAGATAGAAATTGGGCACCAGTCATTTTTATCCTTAAACAAGGAGAAGTTTATTTCACAAACAGGAAAAATGTGGGAGAGTGGTGATAGGGCACAGGACACCCTTTGTCAAAAATAGCAACGATCAGCAGACAGGCAGACTCCTTTAACAAAAAGTTGAGATTAGGCAGACAGCAGAACAGGAAAAGAGCCTTTAAACTGAACTAGCACATCTGTACTTTGTAGGCTAGGCTGTCTCCTATAGTAACTTGACCTAAAGGGGTTGTAAACCTTCATGTTTTTTCACCTTAATGCATCCTATGCATTAAGGTGAAAAAACACCTCACAGCGACCAGTCCCACAGCCCCCCTGTTTTACTTACCTGAGCCCTGGAACTTGACCCGGCGGGGACATGCTGTCTCAATGCAGGGGGGTCTCGGCTCTTGATTGGATAGATTGATAGCAGCGCAGCCATTGGTTCCCACTGCTGTCAATCAAATCCAATGACGCGGGCACCAGGGGGCGGGTAGAGTCATACATTCGGCAGCTATGGATGCCGAATGCTGGACTCGGGAGCGCGCCCGCAAGGTAACCCCCTCAGGAGAGCGCTTCTCCTAGGGGGTTATCTGATGTGGGGAGGAGCTGCCAGGGGACCCCAGAAGAGGACGATCGGGGCCACTATGTGCACAGTGGAGGTAAGTATGCTGCACAGTGGAGGTAAGTATGATATGTTTGTTATTTTAAAAAAAACAAAAAACCCTTTTATTTACTTTAATTTAATTCACGGAAGGTGCAGGAACTAAGATGCATTAAGATAAAAAACCTTTTGTGTGTAGCAGCCTCCCCAGCACCCCCCAATTACTTATCTAAGCCCCATCTCTCTCCAGCAATGTCCACGAGTGTCTAAGCCATCCAGGACACTCCTCCTGATTGGCTGAGACACAGCAGCGGTGCCATTGGCTCCCGCAGCTGTCCATCAAAGTAAGTTAGCCAATCAAGGGAGAGAGGGGCGAGCCAGGTCAGGGCGCCTTGTCTGAATGGATACACGGAGCTCTAAATTGGCTCAGGTGCCCCCATAGAGAGCTGCTGGCTGTGGGGAGACCCAATGGGAGGGAGGGACTAGGAGCAGCAAAGAGGGACCCGAAAAGAGGAGGATCCAGGCTGCTCTGTGCAAAGCCAACTGCACAGAGGAGGTAAGTATAACGTGTTTGTTTTGTTTTTTGTTTTCTTTTAAACGAGACATTACAATCATTTTAAATCTTAACCTGCAAAACAAATCTGTTCTATAAATATAAAAAGATATAAAATATACATTTAAGAAAAGGTAACTTTAAAAATTATAAAAGAAAGTTGCCCACAAACCATTATAATGTTTCCTAAAGGCTTCATAAGGATTTTATTTTTAATGGCTAAGACATGAAAGTTTACCCCCCTAACATTTAAGATGTGTGCGTAAAGGGTGTGTGGCGACCATTGAATAACTTTAGAAATTAGGTATTTGTGTCTCGTGTTTATTGGTTGATTGTTGGCTGATTTCTTTGATTGTATGGGGCACTGGGGAGTTTGATGTGGAAATGTGAGGCCTATGATTTTAACCTTCAATGATAATCAGCATTAATAAATTGACATACAATATGGCTTAAACAGTGTGTCAGAACCAGCTGACTAAGTGTGGCCCCCTGGCTTATGTGAGGGAATAGGACTCCTCAACCCCCCACCCTTGGGGGAATGTGGCATGTGGAAGGGGTGGATTTTTACAAGTGTGTATATATCAGAATACACACCCCTGGTCTAAGAAGCATGGGGACATAAGATTTCTCTCTGTAATGCATCTCCTTTACTTTCTTGGTGTGTAAATTCATCTTTTCTGTAACATTTCCGTCCTACAATTTGTCCTGATATACTGATAGCATTTGTAGGTCTCTTATAGTAATATTCCTATTTGTATTACTTTGTATCATTGGTAACATCTTTGTTTTAAGGTTGTATCATCTACGTTATATTTGGTAATATCTGATTATTCTAACGTTTCTTTTCTGTATAAATAAATTAGATTGTTAGTCCTTTTGCGCGGTTATCAGTCGTTTTAATTCTATCCGTAATAGCTGCAACCGCATTGGTTGATTCTTATATAGACAAGAGGTTTTAATCACTTATGTTATGTATCATTAAGCGTATAAGTGAGGTAGGTAGAAATCACCATTACAAGTTGTAAGTGGTTTCTATGGTATTCCTACACAATGTATGTGACAAGGTTAGCAGGGATGCATGGGTAACAATGGCGTACACTGTCCCCCTCCTGCACACTGAATACCTGTAGTATGAATGGGAACAGACTTGCTGCTCTCGCTCGGCCCCCCCACATTCACGGCTCTGACGCTGATGTGATACGTCTCACTCGGCTTCAGCTGGATGAGGGATTCACAGATGGGAATTCCAACAATACACCTGTGAAAAGACATTGTGAATTATAAGAGGCACACACGTGCGCGGCTGACAGCAAAAGTAACAGTTCTTTTATCACTAAGGGAGCTTCATTCAAATAACAGTTAATAACAGTTCCATGGAAATTGAGGACTAAGTCAGTGTAATTTAAAAATATCAATGTTCAGCCTCCGTATAAATATCCAGTAGAGCTGTCATTTGAGAATATAATGCTTTTCCCCTTCCTTCACCAGCTTTACCTTTTTCTGCTTTCTTTACTATCCTACATTACATAAGTAATGTATATTATATATATATATATATATATATATATATATATATATATATATATATATACATTATATATATATAAAGAGAATTCAATCTTTTTTTCAAAAATAAAAAATACATGCATCTATAATGAAAAAATTTTCAATTATAATTTTTTTTGCATTTGAGACTGCAAAGCAATATAACCGCAATCCGTGGATCATGGGTGCAGTGCTCTGATTCCTGCAGACTCTTTCTCCAGCTCAGGTCCATACTAAGGTCTACAGAGCTGGAGAATATATTGATGGACAACTACAAGTATGGTGACATCACCACACTTGTGCTTCATAAACACACTATTAAACCCTCTGAGCACAATAAATTAAACATTACCCATTAAACTATTTGCTAAAATTCTTAACCCAGCGCTTGCAAATTACAACTTTCAATGCTGCTGGCTCCTCCTCTCTCAGTGCTGCTTCTCTGAAATTCAGTTCTCCATAGGAAATGGGTTAACAGTGGACAGTGCAGTCTCCAGACAGTCTGTTAGCTTGGAGAAGGGAGGAGCCGGGGAGTGTCTTGCCATCATAGGCTATGGTGCTGTGTGTTTCTTTTGATGCACACAGTGTAGGGAGACACAGCTTTAGTTCCTGCATGCAAAGGTGATTCAGGACACTGAAGGAGAAAGGAGTCAGCTAGAAACAGGAAACCTGGGGCAGTAGTCATGGCATCAGCTTAAACTGGAACATAGGCATAGATTGAGGGCCAGTTCACACCATAGAAGCGCAGTCCGGATGCTTTCCAGGTGCTTTGCTGCATGCTTGTTTTTGATGTGTTCCAGTGCGTTTTTGAAGCAGTCCAGTGCATTTTTTTCCTCCTCTTATTTTACCCTTAAATAAGGACATGTGTATTCCAGTGTATTTTTTGGTGCGTTTAGGTGCATTCCAGTGCGCTTTTGATGCATTTTAAAGCGTTCCAGTACAGTCCAGTGCAGGAAAAATGCAGCATGCTCTACTTTTTTTTATGGAACTGTAACGCACTGGAACTGCTAGCACTGGTGTGAACTATGTCATAAAAAAAATCTTATAAGCTACTTTCCATGCATTTTTGATGCAGAACAAAAACGCACTGAACTGCATGTGGTGTGAACTGCCCTATAAGATAAAGAAATTGCATACTCAGTAAGTTGCTTAGTTACATTGGTCCAGCTTGAACCAATATAAGTATTTACTGTATGTGCCATACCTGTGGGATTCCTGTGGAAGATGGGAATCACTGGAATAGACACCATTACTACAGTGATAGCTTCTAGGTCCTGTGCTAAGTGACCATCCTGCTGCTTACTAAACACAGGAGGTCACTGGTTGGTGCAGGGGCCATTCAGAGAACACAGCAATTCCTCAATAAATGAAAAGCGTTCTCTGATTGGACAAGGTTCAGAGGTATGGCAGTGACATCATAATCTCCCCCTCATACAATCAGAGAATGCTTTGCATTGATAGGGATGATGCAAAGTGTTTTTTAAATTGTACCGAGCGGGTGACCTACTATGTTCAGTAAGCAGCAGGGTAGCTGCTCAACTCGGGACCTGGAACACAGCAGCAATCACTGTAGTAATAGTGCCTATTCTCAGCTTTCCTGAGCAGTGGTGGCTGGTGGTACAGTATCTCAAAAAAGTAAGTACACCCCTCACATTTTTGTAAATATTTTCTTATATCTTTTGATGTGACAACACTGAAGAAATGACACTTTGCTACAATGTAAAGTAGTGAGTGTACAGCTTGTATAACAGTGTATAGTGTATAACTTCCTGTCCCCTCAAAATAACTCAACACACAGCCATTAATGTCTAAACCACTGGCAACAAAAGTGAGTACACCCCTAAGTGAAAATCGCCAAATTGGGCTCAATTAGCAAGTTTCCCCATCATGTCATGTGACTCGTTAGTGTTACAAGGTCTCAGGTGTGAAGGGGGAGCAGGTGTGTTAAATTTGGTGTTATCGCTCTCACTCTCTCATACTGGTCACTAAAAAAGTTCAACATGGCACCTCATGGCAAAGAACTCTCTGAGGATCTGAAAAAAAGAATTGTTGCTCTACATAAAGATGGCCTAGGCTATAAGAAGATTGGCAAGACCCTGAAACTGAGCTGCAGCATGATGGCCAGGACCATACAGCGGTTTAACAGGACAAGTTCCACTCTGAACAGGCCTCGCCATGGTCGACCAAAGAAGTTGAGTGCACGTGCTCAGCATCATATTCAGAGCTTGTCTTTGGGAAATAGACATATGAGTGCTGCCAGCATTGCTGCAGAGGTTGAAGGGGTGTGGGGTCAGCCTGTCAGTGCTCAGACAATACGCTGCACACTGCATCAAATTGGTCTGCATGGCTGTCATCCTAGAAGGAAGCCTCTTCTACAGATGATGCACAAGAAAGCCCTCAAACAGTTTGCTGAAGACAAGCAGACTAAGGACATGGATTACTGGAACCATGTCCTGTGGTCTGATGAGACCAAGCTAAACTTATTTGGTTCAGATGGTGTCAAGCATCTGTGGCGACAACCAGGTGAGGAGTACAAAGACAAGTGTGTCTTGCCTACAGTAAGGCATGGTGGTGGGAGTGTCATGGTCTGGGGCTGCATGAGTGCTGCCGACACTGGGGAGCTACAGTGCATTGAGGGAACCATGAATGCCAACATGTACTGTGACATACTGAAGCAGAGCATGATCCCCTCCCTTCGAAGACTGGGCCACAGGGCAGTATTCCAACATGATAACGACCCCAAACACACCTCCAGGGCAACCCCTGCCTTGCTAAAGAAGCTGAGGGTAAAAGTGATGGACTGGCCAAGCATGTCTACAGACCTAAACTCTATTGAGCATCTGTGGGGCATCCTCAAATGGAAGGCGGAGGAGTGCAAGGTCTCTAACATCCACCAGGTCTGTGATGTCATCATGGAGGAGTGGCAGAGGACTCCAGTGGCAACCTGTGAAGCTCTGGTGAGCTCCATGCCCAAGAGGGTTAAAGCATTTCTGGAAAATAATGGTGGCCACACAAAATATTGACACTTTGGACCCAATTTAGACATTTTCACTTAGGGGTGTACTCAGTTTTGTTGCCAGTGGCATCAATGGCTGTGTGTTGAGTTATTTTGAGGGGACAGCAAATTACACTGTTATACAAGCTCACTTTTGTGAGATACTGTATATGTTTTGAGTCGGACGGTCACCAGTCCTGCACTTACCCCATCTAGGTCTCGGGCAGTGTTTCCTCTGGGTGGCGGCTTCACCCTGCGTCTCCTCCTCCTTGGCTTCAGCGGCTTCCCCTGTGTCTCCTCCCTCCTCCGCAGCGGCCAATACAATCACTTCTCCTCTCGGCCAATTGGGTGACGGGTCTCAGGACCCGCTTCCTGATTGGCCCGCGAGGAAAATCAGGAAGACAATAGCGAATATTAATTTGCAATTGTCACAAAACTGGGTGGGCTTGGGGCGCAGTGCTCTGCGCCTCAAGCCCACCCTCTTTTGAAGCCAATTAGAGCCTCAGGCATTAATCACATGCTTCTTAAAAAAGAAAAAAAAAACCCCATTGGAATGGAATACATGCATCTGGCACGCTGCACGTAGATTAGGGGCCGGGCGCATAGATTATGGGGGATGTATGGATGGGCCGCCACTGTTCACGAGGATCTCACTGGTATAGCACATAGATACTTACATTGCTCAAACTTGAACCTCTGTAACTATGCAAAAACAGCCATAACTGGAATTCAGCTTTAATATTTGTACATCATTTCAACTGCTAAATGTTGTTTAGAAACATTGGTATGTCCTTGCCTTATAGCTTTTCTCTTATAGACAGCTACACTTTAATTAAAGAATATGGAAAACTATTACAGCCAATACATGGAGACTATACTTACTCTGAAACAGAATTGTCTTGGATCTCAATGTTAGTTTTCTGTATTTCGACAGTGTATGATTCTACCGGGTTAATGTTCCCCGATTCCCAGCAAATAAAAGCTGCATTCTCACAACTCAGGCATTGTCGCCTTTTAATGATGGGAGGAGCCGGAGCTAGAGAAAGAAAAATGCATCAATTATTTTTTCCCAGTTCTGTGCATATTACTGTTTAAATTCTTATGGCTTCTTATAACAGAATAACACATAAGAGAATCAGACAGTCATACAATGTAACCAACCGTGTAAAAAAATGCCTAATACTGGGATGTATCAGTGCTATACATCTGTGGTTCTGATAAACAGTTAGCCATTAGGTTGAAAAGGAATGATTTGCATGACTCCACCCACTGTCTGAAAATGTGAAATAATCTTATTTATTTTCTAAAACCCAACTCAGGGTGCAAGAAAAAAAAAACAAAACCCTTGGAGCACCCTCCCCACTGAAAAGGGATAAATGCATGTTACACCCCACCCCAGTGCTCTCCTCCGCTTCATGCTGGGGGCAGTCCTTCTGCGTCATCACGTACAGTGCAGGGCTATTACCACTATGCTGTACATGGAGGAGGCTGGGGAGCAACTGTGGCCGGGAGCATCTTACAGAGGAGGCTTCTCAGTCACTAGAACTAGTGTCCCTATTGGAAGATTTCTACCGCTAATCAGTGATGGCTGGTGCTGTATATTTTGGGGGGACGGGAAACAAGACATCCGCCACCACCCCCCCGGTTGGTTGGTCCTTCAGTCAAACCCCCCCCGTCGCTTGCTCACCCCCCCCCCACCAGCCCCGTACTTACCCCATCTAGGCAGCTTGGGCTCCTTCCTGCATCTCTTCCTCCTAGGTGGCGGCTTCCTCCTTGGCGGCTTAACCCAGCGTCTCCGGCTTCACAGCGGATTCCTCCTCGGTGGCTTCCCTCAGCGACCAATACAATCGCTTCTCCTCTTGGCCAATAGGGTCGGCCAGGAGGAGAATCAGGAAGTGAATAGTGAATATTAAATCGCTATTGTAACACAACTGGGTGGGCCTCAGGCTCCAATTAATGTGCTTAAAAAAAAAAAGCATTGAAATCCATGTGTTCGGCATCCTGCATGTAGATTAGGGGCCAGACGCATGGATTAGGTGGGCGGCCCCTAATACTGTTCTGGTGTCAACCTAAAATTTGAGATTTAACTTTTACTTTTTTTACTTTCACATTTCATGATAACGGTCATCTAGACAAGGGTGACTTTCTCTAACAGGCACACGGACAGCGGAAAAAAAAAAAAGTAAAGGTGTTTAGGCGGCATTGCAAGATTAGTATTATTTTTTTTTGTGCCCAAGTTAAGTGGAATATAGTAAATGCGAAACACATTTTTTTTTGAGTGTTTCTGTGTATTACATAAAATATCCTTTCACTGGAAGCCTTCCGAGTTGACGTTTGTGTGCATGAGCTGTAACTGGCAAATGACTTTGAGAAAAAACATATTCAACACATCTCTGCAATACATACACATTTTCCCACGCTTTATCACTTTAAAATGCTACAGATACAGAATAATATCTGTTAATTTGCCAAAAAAAACTGTGCTCCAAACTTCCTGTATGGGATGACTACACTGTGCTTTATCTATAGTGAAAACCCAACCAGCGCTGTCATCCCTACCTGTTGTATTACAGAACCATCAATATCCCGAACCCACTGTCCCTGCCCCATGTGCGTACATTGATTTTTTTCTCAGCCAAAAACACTGTTGCCTTGGCTCCCAAGAGACTGCCGACATACCCTGTTGTAGGAAAAAGTTTTGGGGAGATGTCGTTTTGAGGCATGCCAACATCAGTAAGAACTGACTGACATTCCAGTAGCTGACCCTGCAAGAATTTTGCAAGCTTGGTGATGATGTCACAGGGAGTATTACCGGTAAAAGTTTTTTCTTGCTAGAGAAACAAGGTAAAAGAAGACAGTTTTGCTGGGTCACGAAATAGAAGAGACATGGAAGGTTTGGGGTTAAATTTGGGTAATGCTTGGACATACAGCTCAAGAATTACCATCTTGCTTCTTGAAATCATTATTTAATAGGGTTGTCAACTGCTTGCAAAAGGAAGTTATGCTGTCTCTTTTCTAAAGTACAATATGAATTAAAATGTTACATAGTTACATAGTAGGTGAGGTTGAAAAAAGACACAAGTCCATCAACTCCAACCTATGTCTGTGATTATATGTCCGTATTACATTATATATCCCTGTATGTTGTGATCGTTCAGGTGCTTATCTAACAGTTTCTTGAAACTATCAATGCCCCCGCTGAGACCGCTGTGGAAGGGAATTCCACATGCTTGTCACTCTTATGCCCCGTACACACGGTCGGATTTTCCGACGGAAAATGTGTGATAGGACCTTGTTGTCGGAAATTCCGACCGTGTGTAGGCTCCATCACACATTTTCCATCGGATTTTCCGACACACAAAGTTTGAGAGCAGGATATAAAATTTTCCGACAACAAAATCCGTTGTCGGAAATTCCGATCGTGTGTACACAAATCCGACGCACAAAGTGACACGAATGCTCAGAATAAATAAAGAGATGAAAGCTATTGGCCACTGCCCCGTTTATAGTCCCGACGTACGTGTTTTACATCACCGCGTTCAGAACGATCGGATTTTCCGACAACTTTGTGTGACCGTGTGTATGCAAGACAAGTTTGAGCCAACATCCGTCAGAAAAAATCCTTTTTGTTGTCGGAATGTGCAAACAAAGTCCGACCGTGTGTACAGGGCATTACAGTAAAGAACCCTCTACATAGTTTAAGGTTAAACCTCTTTTCTTCTAATTTTAATGCGTGGCCACGAGTCTTGTTAAACTCCCTTCCGCGAAAAAGTTTTATCCCTATTGTGGGATCACCAGTATGGTATTTGTATATTGATGCCTCAATGCCCTGTTGGCAAGTGCAGTTTGCTGGTCACTAGGCGTCTCTGTTCGTATGATATATATATATCCTACATGATATGATCATATATGATATTAAAAGGAACATTGTAATTGGGTGTTAGGCCCCTTTTTGAGAAAATCTTCCTCTAGTAATTTAATGGATGGAGTTAGTGCCCATTTATATGCCAGTGTGGGAGGGGTCTAGTAGTAGACATTGCATGGGAGCTGCTAAGGATGTAGTCCTCTATAGAACTGATCTAAATGGCCCTCTGCAGGGCTAAAGTCCCAGGTGAGGTGGTACAGAACACAGAAGGAACAGCTGGAGTCGCCCTGTCTCCCCTAACCGTCTTCTTCAAGTCCTGCAGCGAGGTGCCAAAGGCCTTTTAGGCCAGCCATAGACCTCTGATTTGAGTTGTGGTGAAGCCTGGGAATGAGCGCAGCATCTGGGAGTGTGCCCAGCTGGGCAGAGCTATGGAAGAGACATGGAAGAGACTCTTATACTAATGTGCGCACCTTGATCCTACTTGGTGAAGGAAGCTGAATGCTAAGGACTTAGTATACATGGGGGAAGTGGTCCCAACTCTATGGTGCTCCTTAGGAGAGGTGGTGCAAAGGGAAGATGGCCTACAAAATAAGTGCTGGCGTTCTGTGCAGAAATGACAACTGCAGAAAATCTACTCCAGTGTATGGAGTTCCGCACTGAAGAATTCTGCTAGTATGTCAAATCCCTATGTCAAATCTGATGTCAGATGTCACAAAAAGCTTGCAAATTTACAGTAAAGTGCAGTAAGTGCATTTTCTGTGTGTACATTCCTTTTTTTTCTTAAATATTAACGTCTATAACCTGGAATGTATGACACAATATGGCGGATGGTTCCATCACAGACAGATGGATAGCTGCCTTATTCAAAGAAGAAGAAGTGGGGCGGTGACTTTTGCAATTTGGCACCAACTTCTAGCCAATCAGAAGCCCCCTTTCAGCTCATTTTCCTTGTATGCATTAGTAATGTTTATGAAGATTATTTTGCCATTATTATACAATGATAGCAGTACCTGTCACATACACTGCATTTTCACTTGCTGGACTCTCTCCACTGGCATTTATTGCAATAACCCAGAATTCATACTGTGTGTTCGGCATCAGGTTCATTACTGTACAATATGTTTCTTTAGATTTTATCTTAAATTCTGTAGACAAAAAAGAAATTCATGATTGAGATGTATTTCAGTTAAAAGTATTATGGTATGTATTACAAGTAACTTGTATGTAGGGTTTAAAGAAAAATTATAGTATGGAGGCTGCCAATGCCATCATCCTCTTTTAAAAACACTTGTCGCTGGCTGTCATGTTATCCAGTGGTTACAATAATTTCAAAGTCACTGACTGGGAACAACTATGCAGATCCGAATTTCTAGGTTCACTCTTCACTCTGCAGATCTTGCATGCTATGTGCCCAATGCAAGTATTAGACTAATGAGAGGGGTGGTGGGTAGTGTTCTGGCACCCTGAGATCAGTCTGGAACAGACAAGCATCTGCTTTCTATAATGTGGTTTTTCCTTATTACTTTTGGGCCTAACATGTTAAAACTATAAATGCACATGTCATATAGGAATATAATATATCAGATGTGCATGGTTATTATTAAAGGAGACTAAAAAAATGTGTAAATGCATCAGTGAACTGTACGTGGATGTGCTAAATTTTTGTGCACATGCTGAGAAGCTTATGAACTAGTCGTTATATGCGGGTTCCATACACTGGTGCTTGGAATAGAGATTGCAATGATACAATGGCAAGAAGAGTGCACCAGCCTAGTACCAAGGGCACCATGTATTATGGTAAAAGTGGTAAACAATTATACTTACAAACATAGATGAGTGTAAGGCTCATAGCATAAAACAGAAGGAAACTTCAGCTATAGCATCAATCTGTCGCCCTGGATAGGCACAGATGACACACAAATCAGTAGCAGATGCTTACATGTTTCGAGGGCGAAGACTCTTCCTCAGAGCTGATAGTCTCAGGTCTAAGGAAGAGTCTTTACCCTCGAAACAGGTAAGCATCTACTACTGATTTGTGTGTCATCTGTGCCTATCCAGGGCTACAGGTTGATGCTGTAGCTGAAGTTTCCAAGCGTGGATATACTTTTTTTCTTTGTAGTCAATGTTCTCTTTGTGCATTCTGCCCTATACGGTGTACCACAAAATTTGCATGTCGACACTTTTCTGAAAACGAAATTGAAAAAAAAATATAGACCAGCTCACTAAGGGATGAAATGTGCATGCATTACTTGCATGTAAAAAAAGCTTGTATGCTATGCTGTGGTAGAAAAACAGGCAGCTTATGTACCATCACAAAGGAAAAAGCTCTTCTGCGCTCAAATGTGATGGATAAATAAGGTAATATGTAGATCTCAAAACTGGTTCTCTTACTGGTTGAATTTTGCACAGATCACCGGGTACTCCCTACACCTTGTAGCTTCAAATAGGGGAATGTCAAACACTAAATGACAGAAAGCAAGAAGGGTGCACAAGCCTAGTGCATTACCACTGGCATCATTTGTTAGGATAAAAACGGTAAACAGTCAAACTCACAAATATAGATGAATGTAAGGCTCATAGCATAAAACAGAAGAAAACGTCAACTGTAGCATCAGTCTGTCGCCCTGGATAGGCACAGATGACACCCAAATCAGTGGTAGATGCTTACCTGTTTCAAGGGTAAAGACTCTTCCTTAGACCTGAGACTATCAGCTCTGAGGAAGAGTCTTCACCCTCCAAACATGAAAGCATCTACTACTGATTTGGGTGTCATCTGTGCCTATCCAGGGCGACAGGTTGATGCTATAGTTCAGGGATATGCAATTAGCGGACCTCCAGCTGTTGCAAAACTACAAGTCCCATCATGCCTCTGCCTCTGGGTGTCATGCTTGTGGCTGTCAGAGTCTTGTTATGCATCATGGGACTTGTAGTTCTGCAACAGCTGGAGGTCCGCTAATTGCATATCCCTGCTATGGTTGAAGTTTTCTTCTGTTTTATACTATGAGCCTTACACTCATCTATGTTTGTGAGTTTAATTGTTTACCGTTTTTATCCTAACAAATGGTGCCAGTGGTAATGCACTAGGCTTGTGCACCCTTCTTGCTTTCTGTCATTTAGTGTTTGGCATTCCCCTATTTGAAGCTACAAGGTGTAGGGAGTACCCGGTGATCTGTGCAAAATTCAACCAGTAAGAGAACCAGTTTTGAGATCTACATATTACCTATTTTATCCACCACATTTGAGCGCAGAAGAGCTTTTTCCCTTGTGATGGTACATAAGCTGCCTGTTTTTCTACCACAGCATAGCATACAAGCTTTTTTTACATGCAAGTAATGCATGCACATTTCATCGCTTAGTGAGCTGGTCTATATTTTTTTTTTTTTTCAATTTAGTTTTCAGAAGTGTGTCAACATGCAAATTTTGTAGCACACCGCATAGGGCAGAAGGCACAAAGAAAACATTGATTACAAAGAAAAAAAGTATATGCACGCTTGGAACTGAGCATTAGCAGCTGTACACTATAACCCAGATATCAGGCACACAGATAATGTAGAAATAAAGTGCAGTGCTAAAACAAAATAAAGTGCAAAACTGTGCAATCAAGCAATAGCCATAATCAATGCAAACATTCTTAAGGAGACCATAAAGTCTCAAACATGTCTATAAAATTAAGTGCAAATACTTTAAATAAAGTGCAAACGTGTGCAAACAAAATAAATATGTGAATATCAAGATAGAGTCCTTTCAAAAGATCCCTTTGAAGATTCCGTGTTGAAGGTGAAGGTCAAACGCCCTTATGACATAATTTATGATTAAACGCATCGGTAGGAGTTACGTACACATGCTACTGCGCATGCGCGATTGCTGATCGAAATATAAAAAGAGATTTGTGCTAGGTGCATATACAATGCATGCGAAAGTGTTAATATAAAAAACCACTAAAGCCCGTGAAAGGAATCCTGCTGCTGAACACTATAACCCCGATATGAGGGCACAGAAAGTAAATATAGAAAGAACAGTGCAGCGCTGGATATATATATCCCAAATGAGAAATGTGTTGAATCGGTCATTTCTCTTGAGGGAAATAGATCGATTTGGATTTTATAGGTCTACATGCTCATTTCAACCATTTTAATGTAAGTGCACTATGATTTTAATAAACCTGATGGTGATACAGTATCACACTAAGTGGAGTTTTTATATGCTATATACACTCTGTTGCTGAGTTCCATTGGTGCTCTGATACTGCTTCCTCGTAGTGTGAACCTTCCGGTATACACCATCTGCGGCCACTAGAGATGAAATCAGGGCTCTCCTCCAGAGGATTAAAGATCCAAACAAGCGTTGTTAGACCTCCCTGAACAAGGGGGGATCGCTGGCATTCTGGTATGCCCCCATTTTTTGCACTGGTGATGGGTTTTACACCAATGGGTGTTTGATCTTCACCTTCAACGCAGATTCTTCCATGGGATCTTTTGAATGGACTCTATCTTGATATTCACATATAAATTTTGATTGCACATGACTGCATTTTATTTATATGCACTTTATTTTATAGACATGTTTGAGACTTTATGGTCTTGATTTCACAGATTTACACTTTATTTTGTTTTAACGCTGCACTTTATTTCTACACAAAGAGACGTGGATGTTCAACACACAGTACATTGTACCTTGAATTCTGTTTCTCTGATATGGAACCACTCTGACTTTATTTTATACACTGCCAACAGACACAGGAGATTAATTTACCAAAATAAGTGAAAAATAGCAGGTAAAAAACCATGAGGGCATGCTTGAATTGTGGGTCCGCATGCAAGTGGCTAAATGCTCACATACCAACTGTTATAACTGAACCTACCTACCTAATCATGTACACTGAATGCCAGTGTATGATCAGGCATAATAAGTAGGTCCAGTGATCACAGTCGCTATACTTGCAAATACCCAATTGAATGTGGGCCCATAATTCAAGCATGCCCTCATGGTTTATACTGCTCTTTTCATTCATTTTGCTACATTAGACCCCATTGGATAGTTGGCCGTATATAAAATAAATTTTCCATATCAGAATTCAAGGTACACATCATAATGTTGCTTTACTGCTGCAAACAATTGAGGATATTATACATTTATTTGTTTCTAGCTCTTGTTTCAGAATAAGCATAGTTGTTAACATCAGCATAATCATTTTTGTATTTCGTGTTAGGTCAGCGAGATTCAAATTATTTATCTAAATTAGTATTACTCATCTTATCATGAGAACTAATAGTGACAAATGTACACTGTGTAATGAAGGCATAGGTTTAATCCCGGGCTCTGATGAGGGCAGAGCTGAGAAGGACCTGATCATAATTGCTCAACAAAGACGTGGGATGTGCATGTAATATACTCCTTAATTCCCATTGATTTAACATTACACAGCAGTAACATCAAATAAGAATCTGTAGAGATTTAATTTGTGACTCATACATCATTATTTCACCACATGGAAACTATTCCTACAAATTTGCGGTAAATCAGGACTACTTGAGCTCATAATACTTGGGAAGGATCTGTTATTAGTACACTAAATATTATAATACTAATAATAACATTCTTAAGAAACATTGGTGTTTATTAAGAGAGAATTATCAGAATATTAGTGAATTCCAAGCTCCCCCCTTATCCTCATATAGAAAAGGTCGAACACTAAGGGATCGATTGGTCAGATTTGAGCAATATACCCCTCCTAACCCATTAGTAACTTTTTTAGAATCCCGTAATACAGGGTCGTACCCATGTCTATCATGTATACAATGTAACTCCATGATAAAAGGCAAGAGTATATCCCATACACATAAGGGGTATGATATTAAAATCAAAGGTTATCACACTTGCCAATCGTCATATGTAATATATGCAATAAAATGTCCATGTGGGTTACTTTACATAGGAGAGACCATTCAGTTAAAGATAGGATAGCAAGGCACAAATATTCAATCAGAGACAAATTGGTGCAGTTGCCTTTCGTGAGACATTTTTTGGAGAAAGGACATTCGATTTCCCAAATTAAAATTCATGGTGCTGGAAGGAATTAATAAGAATAGGAGGGGTGATAACCGAGAATCCATTTTTAAAAAAGCGAGAGGTATATTGGATTAATTTTCTTGATACTATTGCCCCTAAGGGGTTGAATACAGATCTTGATTTATATTTGTCTATTTAGGTGATAATTCATTCGATGTGATGGCCAGATAGTGATAGATTGGGGGTTATTTACTAAAGGCAAATCCACTTTGCACTACAAGTGCACTTGGAAGTGCAATCATTGTAGATCTGAGGGGGACATGCAAGGAAAATAAAAAACAGCATGTTTGCTTGTACATGATTGGATGATAGCAGAGCTTCCCCTCATTTTAGAACTTCCCCTCAGATCTACAGCGATCTACAGCGACTGCACTTACAAGTGCACTTGCAGTGCACTTGTAGTACAAAGTGGATTTGCCTTTAGTAAATAACCCTCATTGTGTATATGTTTCTTTTTGACAGATTAAACGAGTTGAAGGCTTCTGTTGAAATATGGGAGGGTTCTACACTTTGCTAACCATTTTCCCACCTGTGATATAAGGATGTATAAGAAAAAGGATTTCATTTGTATTCGATCGATTACTAATCACATAATTGATTCCAAATGCGTAAAATGATGGTATTTAATGTGTGTAACTTTGACTTTAGATGTGTGTTTGATCTGAAGAAGGGCGTAAGCTTGTGAGCCCGAAAAGTAATGAACTTACACATCATGTAAATGTTTGTTTGAACTTTGGTCCAATAAAGAAGTTTTAAGTGCAGCGATCCTCTGGACTTTATATATATATATATATATATATATATATATATATATATATATATATATATATATACACATATAGATAACAGTGGTGAATAGTGGGGGGTATATATGAAGGAATGTATTGAATACATCTAAATTGATATGACATTTATGCAGTTGGCCTACAATGTATTTTTATCTGAAAAAAAATATGTTGAAATACATTTTATGAAATAAATAGAAAGTAGATTTTATGATATATGTCCAACAAATGTATGAATAGCAAAGAAAAACGCATTTCACATAGTTCAGTGGTTCATTATAAAAACCTTACCTTGCCGATCCTCCCCTGGAGCAACATCAGATACTGGCTTATAGAAGAGGTGGTAATGTTCTACTGTATCTTCTGAGAAAAGACTCCAGCATACACGGAGAGATGTCGCTGTGGCAGAGTTAGGTGCTTGAGGGTTAATTACAGGAGCTGAAGGCACTGCAGTAAAAAGCATATAAGGATTACTAAAAGAGCAATTCATAAATATCATTAAAAATATTGTAAATATTATGCCATGAACAATGCATTACTGCATGATATGATCTTGAACAAACAGCTGAACATGATGATGACCTTCCTGATGACTCATCTGCTGCTAACAAATTAAAGTGTACAGCAAAAAAAAAAAAAAACAATGTGTGTTGATAATCACCCGTTATCATCTGATCAAGTAGATAGATATTGTCAGGTGTTTTGTTTTTAATGCAATTTATTCTACAAGTCCTGGCTAAGAACTACCAAAAAACACAGGAGAAGTAATGTTGTCTGCCAGGAGTTTCCTTCACTCATGTGTGGACAGCCTTATATGTAGGCCACATTTCCCAAGACGAAAATATCTGTAGGTTTCTTCTATGATATGCACATTTTATGATAGGATTATTGTTGGAAGTCAACATGATTTAATATCATATTTATGGTATTTCATTCCCTGGCTGATACAAGCAGATGGCCCCATGTTGGAATGTAGCCAATTACGCATCAGAGCTTGTAGCATATCAGAATCTACATCTGAAATCTAGCAAGGCTTGGCTCCGGATTGTCTATTGCTATAAAGCAATCTTCAAAGGACCATAGCTGCCAGGATGATTGATGACGGTGGGTGACAAAGATCAAAGGATGAACAGGCACCTAGGATACAGAGACATGATACATGGACAATGCTGTCCCTAGAGGCCAATACAGCAGGACGGATAGTAATATAATCCCCATAAGTATTGATTTGTCAAAAGTCTAGATGGGATGGCACTGGGGTTGGGTTTGGATGGTGTATGTTCGAAGTATAAAAGGACTGAACAAGTCCAAGAGCTCTCTCTCTGTCTCTGAGCCGCATGGCTCTATCCACCATTTTGAGTACAGCCGAGGAGACCATGCGATAAGTATCTTTGATGTGTTTAGTTGGTATATGTTTGTAATATCTGTTAGTGCTTTCATGTTAGCATTTCCTTTTATCTTGGGAAATAAATAAGATTTTCTTTTATTAAGCCGTGTGCTTGGTTTCACAGCTAACCTTGTATTATTGTGATATCAACAGTAGCATGTGATCAGAGTTTTAATAGATTAGCTAACTAGGGGAATAGACAAGTTAATACATAGGTGCAATAGATAGAGGAAATTACGTAAGCACCCTTGAATGATATTTGTTTGCACCAATTACTTAAATTATGTTGTGGTAGAAGCAGTAATGGCAAAGGATATCAGAAATGTGTAATTTGCTAAAGTGAACTATATATATATATATATATACATAAATGAGCATGCTTCACATTTTTTGATAGGCACCCAATCAGGTCCCAATAATGATGTCAGATGATGTATCCAAATCCGCTATCAAATTTAAGCCCTTTCTGTAAAATACGTTGGGGTAGAATACTAACACTAAAGGGTATTATGTGTGGAACTGAGACATGGCCAAAAGAAAAAAAAAAAAGATACGCTTTGGGACTTAAGGAGATTTAAGGAGAAAAAGGCCTGGGAACTCAAGCTGTTCGAGAGACCTTGTCCCTAACTTAAAACATTAAAAGTGCAAGGACAAAGTATTTCAAAAACTTACTTGTAGTTTTTTATATTGGCTTGCAATGTGCTTCTGACTTGGCTAGCAGATCTGACTGCTACAGATGAGTAAAGTCGGTCATAGATGATTCGAATCTCGGCCGGTTCTTGCTGAAATCGCCAAGATTCAAACCATGTATGGGCAGGCTGAATGTACCCAATTTGATCAAACTACCGTACAACCAGCCCTTCAGATTGTACATGCGATTATTGCTAGCGGCTGTATAGATTGGGGGGGCGTTTTTTTTTTCTGTGATTTTTTAATGCCGGCAAAGCTTTTCTTTACATTCAGAAGTTAGTGGTTGTCAAGAACGCCGCGGCTGCACGCTCCTTAACAACCATGACAGTTACTGGTTGTTAAGGACACTGGCAGCCGCCCGTTCCTTAACAGCAAGTTAAAATCATACACATTGCCTAAATACTGCACGCCTGGACCACTATTTAATTACCGCATGCATTTAATTATTTTTTTCCTTCTGTGAATTGAGTTTTTACGCTTGTTCATGCGGTATTCACCAAGCGTTTTTAGGCGTTTTGCAGTAAATTACCACAAAACAGTATAGTGATTTGACAGTTTCAAGATTGCATGCAATATTTACGCAAAATGTGTCTGGACACCTAAATACCACATGGGAGATTCTTTTGTAAAAGAAGCCCAGTATGTTACATTTTTGGTTTTGTTACTTTATGAATTACAGCATGTTAGAATTGTCAGATGTACATTACCTGGAAGCGTATTTATAGAATCTAAAAGCTTTTCCACTTCAGAAAAATCTAAGTTATTGTTTTCAAATTCCGCATCCGTAGAAATATTTAAATTGATGTCAGTGCTGAAGTATTTGTGGAGTCTGTGAATATTAAGAGTTGATATTATTTAAGGTATCAACATTGAAAACAGATTCGTTAAAATGGTCATTGCACAGTACAAGAAAGGAAAGCTGTCCAAAGCCTATTTTTTGGCACACTGTGATTAAATTGACACTACATGATATCTTTATTCTCCAAAAATAATCTATACACACCCACAACTT
The DNA here is from genome assembly GCA_037952925.1 of Lithobates clamitans. Lineage (NCBI taxonomy): Eukaryota > Metazoa > Chordata > Amphibia > Anura > Ranidae > Lithobates > Lithobates clamitans. The sequence goes on along the minus strand of JBBGZY010000276.1, from coordinate 490,190 downwards.
AAAGTGGAAATTCAGTCAAACTCTTACTAAGCCTAAAACGACTTCCACCCCCATTCTAAGCCTATTCCAACTACACTTTAAAGGAAATGTCTATATTTACCTATGCTGAGGGCATGCCTTTCAGGTCACATGATCTCTGGCCATCGCTGGGACCCAATCATGTGACTGGACTGGAGCTCACTCAGAATAGGTAAGTATAAGCATCTTCTCTTGCACAGGGTAGATAGAATAGTCATGGAATGAGGGTGGGAGTAGGTTTAGCTTTCGTTACATTTTGACTGATCTTGCACTTTAATGGCCTGCAGGCGGGTCCCAAATGTGTGAACGAGTCACCTCCATGTCTTCTATCAGGGACCTCCTAAAGCAGGGCTTGTTCGGGCTTAACACTTGCCATACAATCCACAGCCCTCCAAATACTGTTCTCCACCTTCACACTTGCACATACAGTGTGCTGAGAACAATGTGTGCCCTGTGCACACACTCAGCATACTCAAAGTCACCCTTCACAACATCCCCACTCTGGGGACACCTCCTGCACCAGGACCCAACATCTTCACGTGGTTCCAGAACAGGCTCTCATTTCCTTATCCATCACTATCCCCTATCCTGATTAGGTGAACGCGAAGTTGGGTACACTGGGATCCCTCTTTTCCATGTTGGTATCTTATAAGATGTACAGTCTAGCATAAATTTACCAAGGCACCGTCCCACTTCACAGCAGCAAGGGTACTAAGGATCCACTTCAGACACATGAAGCAGCCATATACTCAGTCCAACTAAATTTTATTATAACAGTTCATATTTCAAGTGCGGGTAAAATAATATCTTGTTCATTTTTCAATCAGCAGTTCTATTTGTTGTTGCAGTGTCCCTTTGTATGGCCAGCAGCAGGGGTGCCCATCTCAGGGGTTGCAAAGAACATGATATCTCTTTCCTGGTAATGCTCTTCTCATCAGCCCCCCTTTTAGACTCCACCCCAAGCATATATGATCCTGCCAGAAGGAAATTAACTAATTTTCCTTCCTAGAAGGATTTTAAAGGAGAATCTATTTTAAAGGGGCAACATAGTGACCTCTGCCTATAGGCCTGTGGTTTATTTTTCATTAAATTGATTCTTACTATGTATTTCTGCCTCCTTGTAACATCCTCCATGAACTCCCAAACCTTTCCTTTTCCGCTTTACTGTTACTTATTACTTCTACATTTAAATTAACCCTTCTAAAAATTCTATGTATTTTATGTTGTAAATTTAAAATTATCATTACCTGCTGGTTGTGTCACGTGCAGCCTGCAGGATAAGAAGAGAAAAGAACAAGGATTACATACTAAACCATAATCAAGGACAAATCCCAAAAGTATATTGATATTACACAGGAATATTAGGCAACTAAAGTAATCAGTTACTATTGAACATATGATATAAAAATGCATAGAGAGATGTAGTTACCTTCAGTGAAAACCATATGTAAACAAAAAACAGTAAATTCAGAGATAAATGAAGACAAAATAATATGCAAATCTTGACTTGTCTTGAATGAGTCTAGCTTGACCTGGCTCCAGAGAATCCCTGTTGGCTCTTTATCATGAGTGTTCCTCTTTATCATGAATATTCCTGTTGCATTTTTTATCATAAGTATCCCTGTTGGCTCTTTCATATGTATACCTGTTGGTTTTGTATCATGAATAACCGTGCTGGCTTTTTGCCATGAGCATGCCTGATGGCTCCTTATTATGAATATCCATGTTGGCTCGTTTCCATGCGTGTCTTCGTTTATCATAATGAACAGTTAAACTGACCAGTAGGGTAGCACAGATAAAGTGAAACTGGCAGGATGAAGTAAGACTTTTCAAGGAAAAAAATGAATTTTGGCTTACCTGTAAATTCCTTATCTTGGACTACAGTACAGAACACAAGTTGGATATTCATAGTCCCTGGGTATAGGCAGGAACCATCAGGTGATTGTACACTGGCAAACCTTTGCTGAACTTACCTCCCTTGGACGTACCCCCATAACCCAACTCTACCCCACTTTGTGAGCGTTCTGTTTTTTAGCAAGCAATGCAAAGTAACACAGGAATAGAGGGGAGGCATGCCTATGTCCTGTACTGTACGCCAAGATATGGAATTTACAGGTAAGTCAGATCACCGTTCATACTGAGGAAACTTTACAGGAAGCAGAAAGGAAACAGAAAGTAATTTACTCCACTAAACAGCCAGCCCCCTCCTTCTCACACACATCTGATAAGCTCTGATTGGCCATTTGTAAAGTTCCCTGTCCTGGAGGCGACTTCAAGTTGTGTTGTAAGTTGCCCCAAGTCACGCTGTGATTCACACTCAAGTCGTGTCCAAGTTGCCTCCCAAAGTCCCTCTGGAAGTCGTTTTGCCCCTGGGTGAATGGACCCTGAAGAAATGACACTTTGCTACAATGTAAAGTAGTGAGTGTACAGCTTGTATAACAGTGTAAAATTGCTGTCCCCTCAAAATAACTCAACACACAGCCATTAATGTCTAAACTGCTGGCAACAAAAGTGAGTACACCTCTAAGTGAAAATGTCCAAATTGTGCCCAAAGTGTAAAAAATTTGTGTGGCCACCATTATTTTCCAGCACTTCCTTAACACTCTTGGGCATGGAGTTCACTAGAGCTTCACAGGTTGCCACTGGAGTCCTCTTCCACTCCTCCATGACGACATCACTGAGCTGGTGGATGTTAGAGACTTTGCGCATCTCCACCTTCTGTTTGAGGATTGCCCCACAGATGCTCAATAGAGTTTAGGTCTGGAGACATGCTTGGCCAATCCATCACCTTTACCCCCAGCTTCTTTAGCAAGGCAGTGGTCATCTTGGAGGTGTGTTTGGGGTCGTTATCATGTTGGAATACTGCCCTGCGGCCCAGTCTCCGAAGTGAGGGGATCATGCTCTGCTTCAGTATGTCACAGTACATGTTGGCATTCATTGTTCCCTCAATGAACTGTAGCTCCCCAGTGCGGGCAGCACTCATGCAGTCCCAGACCATGACACTCCCACCACCATGCTTGACTGTAGGCAAGACACACTTGTCTTTGTACTCCTCACCTGGTTGCCGCCACACACGCTTGACACCATCTAAACCAAATAAGTTTATCTTGGTCTCAGTAATCCATGTCCTTAGTCTGCTTGTCTTTAGCAAACTGTTTGCAGGCTTTCTTGTGCATCATATTTAGAAGAGGCTTCCTTCTGGGACGACAGCCATGCAGACCAATTTGATGCAGTGTGCGGCGTATGGTCTGAGCACTGACAGGCTTACCCCCCACCCCTTCAACCTCTGCAGCAATGCTGGCAGCACTCATACCTCTATTTCCCAAAGACAACCTCTGGATATGACGCTGAGCATGTGCACTCAACTTCTTTGGTCGACCATGGTGAGGCCTGTTCGGAGTGGAACCTGTCCTGTTAATCCACTGTATGGTCTTGGCCACCGTGCCAAGACCCTGAAACTTCAGTTCAGTTTCAGGGTCTTGGCAATCTTCCTTTAGCCTAGGCCATCTTTATGTAGAGCAGCAATTCTTTTTTCAGATCCGCAGAAACCAAATTTAACACAGCTGCTCCCCATTCACACCTGAGACATTGTAACACTAATGAGTCACATTACACCGGGGAGGGAAAATGGCTAATTGGGCCCAATTTGGACATTTTCACTTAGGGGTGTACTCACTTTTGTTGCCAGCAGTTTAGACATCAATGGCTGTGTGTTGAGTTATTTTGAGGGGACAGCAAATTTACACTGTTATACAAGCTGTACACTCACTACTTTACATTGTTTTACAAAAATGTGAGGGGTGTATGTAATGTATGTAATATTATAAATACCATTTTTTTTTTCTTTTTTTTTTGTAGTGATCACATACCTTTTGTTCTCACCTGCATAAGGGGCTTAGAGAGCAAGGGGTGGAGAAACAGCAGTACACTTGTCTTGCCAGTAAATGGCAGTGCAGAAGAGGCGTGTCAGCACACGTTTGATCTTGGAGGACAAGCAGGCTTTTCTTTCAGCACAGCCAGAAAACTGACCACGATTTGAGGCTGCATTCACACCTGGGTGTTTTAAATTGTGGGAAGATTTGCCGCGATTCTGCCCAGGATTTTAAAACGCCCAGGTGTAAATTACAAATCGCACAACGCACATTTCAGATGCCAATAATTTGAATGGCAGCTAAAAAAGCGGTGCTGTTCTGCCACGATTGTTGTGCAATAAATCGCGCTGCAATCGCGGCAAACCACATCGCATAAAGCATGTTTGCAACAAGAAGCTCAAGAATTTTTTTTAGCAGACAATGCCCTATTTATCGTGTGACAATTGTGGCAGAACCGCACAGCGTTTTTAGGTGCCATTCAAATAAATGACATTTGAAATGTGTGTTGTGCAATTTGTCATTCACACCTGGGTGTTTTGAAATCCCGGGCAGAATGGTGGCAAATCTGCCTGCAATTCAAAATGCTCAGGTGTGAATGCAGCCTGAAGGATGTGCTCTCATACCTAGCATGGTCAATTCGAAAACGGAAAGCAGAGGGACTGGCAGGAACACTACGTATATCACAGAAAGGAACAATACAAAGAGAACAGGATACTTTTTAACACAAGTACATGGTATAACAATCATATATCAGGAATATAAAATGTTGTGGTAACATATTCTTTAGGTTTAAGGTGTATTTAGAGTAGAGTTTTTTCCCTTTTCCTATCACTTCTGTTCTTTATTATTTAAAGGTGGTTTACTTTTTCTCATTGCCCCGATTGGAAAGATTTTTCCTACCCAAGACAGGAAGTCATAATAATATCCCTACTATGAACAGACACAGCAAAATAAAGGCTATCAGAGGTTTCAACCCTTCCCCAATCTGGTTTGCGTTGGCTTTAAAGCTGAATTCCAGAAATTCCTTTGTAAAAAATGAATACACACTCTAAATTAAGCCCAGAGAGATGCATTAAACCTTCTGGGCTTAGCTCTATTATTTATATTTGACAGGCTTATAGTACTCCCAGAAGACAGCTGTAGTTTCTGGAGAGCAACACTGATCTTTCTGGGCTCTGCATCTGCACAGGAGAGTCACTGCAGCTGCTATGCCTGACCCTCTCCTCCTCCTGCCCAATCACAGAAGCCTTTGTATTATGTGGACACATTCACAAAATACCAATGCTTTTGTGAATAGGCAGCAGAGTGGTGGCAGGCATAGCTGCTCTGTGTGCTTCTCTCCTCTCAGATCCCCTGAGTGTCTCCCCACAGAGCAACAAACCTGTTAGATGTGATATGCCCAGGAGATATTACTTAGCTGCTTGGACTTGTGTGCCTTCACTTTTGTGTGCCTTCACTTTTTACAAAGTGGTTGAATTCCTAGAATTCAGCTTTAAAATGTTGGTCATTGTAGCATTCACTCACACACTCCGTTCTGTGTGTGAGTGCTGCTTGGACTTGTGTGCCTTCACTTTTGTGTGCCTTCACTTTTTACAAAGTGGTTGAATTCCTAGAATTCAGCTTTAAAATGTTGGTCATTGTAGCATTCACTCACACACTCCGTTCTGTCTTTGTATAGTGTCTTTAGTAAAAGTTTATGGAAATGTGTTTATATTGTTTTAAATATTTACTTATTTATTTCAACCCTGCTACTATTACTGAGGTTGCTAAACTTTTATCTAGCACTCATCTAACCACCTGCCCCCTGGATCATGTTCCCTCGCAAATGCTACGCTCACCCTCTGTCTCGATTCTACACTCTCTAACTCACATTTTCAACCTCTCCCTCTCTTGTGGCATCTTCCCAAACTCTCTAAAACATGCGCTAGTCACCCCCATACTAAAAAAGCCCTTACTGGATCCCACCAATCTCAACAACTTACGTCCCATCTCCTTACTCTCCTTCTCCTCCAAACTTCTTGAAAGACTGGTCTACAACCGACTAAGCGACCATCTGACCATGAATAAACTTCTTGATCCCCTTCAGTCCGGTTTTCGCCCTCAACACTCCACGGAAACTGCTCTCCTTAAACTCTCAAATGACCTACTAATGGCTAAAGCCAATGGACACTATTCTGTACTAGTTCTCCTGGATCTCTCTGCTGCCTTTGACACAGTGGACCACCCCCTCCTTCTCAAAAACTCCACTCCTTTGGTCTCCGTGACTGTACTCTTCGCTGGTTCTCATCCTACCTATCCTGCCGCTCCTTCAGTGTCACTTACAACTCTACTTCCTCCTCTCCTCTTCCTTTTTCCGTTGGGGTCCCCCAAGGTTCCGTTCTTGGACCTCTCCTTTTCTCAATCTACACCACCTCCTTGGGTCAATTGATTGCCTCCCACGGCTTTAAATATCATCTCTACGCTGATGACACCCAAATCTATCTCTCCACCCCCCAGCTCTCTCTATCTGTCTCCTCACGCATTACCAACTTACTAGCAGACATATCAGCCTGGATGTCACATCACTTTCTCAAACTCAACCTATCCAAAACCGAGCTCATGATATTTCCTCCCTCAGGTGCCACTTCCCCTGATTTGCCTGTCAATATCAGCGACTCAACTATCAACCCATCTCCCCACGCCAAGGTCCTAGGTGTAATCCTGGACTCTGAACTAACCTTTCGACCCCACATTCTATCACTATCCAAAGCTTGCCGCCTCAATCTCCGCAACATCTCCAAGATACGCCCCTTCCTAACCAATGTCACCACAAAGCTTCTAATCCACTCCCTGGTCATCTCCCGCCTCGACTACTGCAACTCCCTCCTCATTGGTTTACCTCTAAATAGGCTATCCCCACTTCAGTCTGTCATGAACGCTGCTGCCAGGCTCATCCACCTCACAAACCGCTCAACGTCTGCTACACCCCTCTGCTAATCCCTCCATTGGCTGCCACTCAGTCACAGAATTAAATTCAAGATACTAACTATAACTTACAAAGCCATCCACAACCTGGCCCCCAGCTACATCTCTAACCTAGTCACAAAATACCAACCTAATCGTTCTCTTCGCTCCTCCCAAGACCTCCTGCTCTCAAACTCCCTTGTCACCTCATCCCATGCTCGCCTTCAGGACTTCTCCAGAGCCTCTCCCATCCTCTGGAATGCTCTACCCCAATCTGTCCGATTTTCTCCTACTTTATCCACTTTCAGACGATCCCTGAAAACTCATCTCCTCAGAGAAGCCTATCTGGCCCCCACCTAACAACTGTACATTTATCCTCTCAATCAGCACATCACCCATTACCTCTTGTATCTCTTGACCTTCCCTCTTAGATTGTAAGCTCTAAGGAGCAGGGTCCTCTGATTCCTACTGTATCAAAGTGTATTGTATTTGTACTGTCTACCCTCAAGTTGTAAAGCGCTACGTAAACTGTTGGCGCTATATAAATACTGTATAATAATAATAATAATTTCAGGTACTTATATTTATATGCAGCGCTTTACATATACATTGTACATTCACATCAGTCCCTACCCTCAAGGAGCTTACAATCTAAGGTCCCTAACTCACATTTATACAGGGACAATTTAGACAGGATCCAATCAGCCTACCAGCATATCTTTGGAGTGTGGGAGGAAACCGGAGTACCCGGAGGAAACTCACACAGGCAGAACATGCAAACTCCAAGCAGGTAGTGTCGTGGTTGGGATTCGAACCAGCGACCCTTCTTACTGCTAGGCGACCCACTACACCACTGTGCCGCCCCTTAAAAAGTGTTAATGCTCTTACCTTCACAAATTCCACCTTGTCGTTCTCTTTAAAACATTTCTGTATAGTCTCCATTAAATCTTTCGAGGTGTCAAGACTTTTTCCACATTCGACTAACTGCTCAAATAATGACTCCAACTTCCGTTTCTTTTCATCTGCCAGAACCTGTAACTTTTCTTCATGCTTAGATGCAATTGAATCCATTACTTCTGTATAATGCATCTCACAGTTCTGTTCTTGTCGCCCAAAATTCTCCTAAAAGTTCAAATATAGCACAAAATCATTCGTATGAAAGGATTTCAACAGCCACGTGTAGAGTTTTCTGTTATCCAGTTATGTAGTCTTTTGAAGCATTTAAAAGAGTCCCTTAAAGTGGAACTAAACCCATCAATTTAACGGTTTCAAAAAACAGTTACATTCCTGGCATTCCGGGAATGCTAACTCTCATGTGCTTGTGCTGTCAATCTAACCGTCAAACCCTCAAATGGCTCAAATGTGCAGCCCCATAGCATTTGCAGATCAAACAGAAGCTTAAATAGCAGCTTCCTTGGCTGAAAAGGAAAGGAGGGTTTACTTCTGCTTTATCGTGAAATTCTGGCCTAATTTTAACCACTTCAGGTCCGGAAGGTTTCACCCCCTTCCTGACCAGAGCATTTTTTGTGATACGGCACTGCGTCGATTTAACTGACAATTGCGTGGCCGTGCAACACTGTACCCAAACAAAATTTACGTCCTTTTTTTTCCCACAAATATAGCTTTCTTTTGGTGATATTTGATCACCTCTGTGGTGTTTATTTTTTTGCGCTATGAACAAAAAAAGGCTGACATTTTCTTTTTAAAAAAAACAATATTTTTTACTTTCTGCTATAAAGCATATCCAATAAAAAAATTTTAAAAATCTAATTTCTTCATAAATTTAGGCCAATATGCATTCTGCTACATATTTTTGGTAAAAAGAAATCCCAATAAGCGTATATTGATAGGTTTGCGCAAAAGTTATCGCGTCTACAAACTATGGGATAGATTTATGGACTTTTTTTTTATATTTTTTGCTAGTAATGGTGGCGATCAACGATTTTTAGCGGGACTGCGATATTCAACAGACAAATCTGACACTAAGTGACACTTTTTGGGGACCAGTGACACCAATACAGTGATCAGCGAAAAAAAATGCACTGTCACTGTATAAATTACACTGGCAAGTAAGGGGTTAACATCAGGGGCGATCAAAGGGTTAAATGTGTGCCTAGGGGTTGCCTCCTAACTGTGTGGGGGGTTAGTTTGACTGGGGGAAGAGAGAGATCCGTGTTCCTGCTTATCAGGAACACAAGATCTCCCTCTTCCATACTGACAGAATGGTGATCTGCCTTGTTTACATGCTTCTCTACGTATGATCGCCAGGTTCCCGGCAGACATTGCGTCTGCCGGACCTGCTGACTGGCTCCCCCTGTGTCCAATCACAGCGGAAGCTGGGCGCTGGGGGCACGTGCGCATGCCCCAGACCGAGACGAGGACAACGTACAGGTACGTTGTTTTGCGCAACTGGGCCACCCTGCCACAGTATATGTGGGCGGTCCGGAAACAGTTAAAGCAGAGTTCCAGCCTGTATAAAAAAAAAAGTATAAATCAGCAGCTACAAATACTGTTACTGCTGCCTTTTAATATAAGGACACTTACCTGTCCAGGGATCCTGCGATGTCGGCACCCCAGGCCAATTCGTCTATCGGCTTCAGGTGCAGATGCCGGTGTTCTGCCGAGAAAGTTCCGCTCGGCTGATAAGTTCCCCCCTCTACTGCGCAGGCCCTGCGCCTGCGCAGTAGGATCCGGCGGAAATAGCCGAAGCGGAATAGCTGAAAATCAGCTGTACACGGCGTCTGTAAGAGGGCCCCTCGCGGGCTCGCTTCGCTCGCCACACTTCGGGCACGGCCTCGCTTCGCTCGGCTCTTTTAGATTTCCCCTCTAGGTCCACTTGGATGGTAGGGAAGGAACCTGGACCCAGAGCGCAGGCGCCGTGTACAGCTGATTGTCGATCTTGAGCTTCGGCTATCTCCGGCGGCTGTTAGTAGTTCGTACTGCGCAGGCGCTGCGTCTGCGCAGTACAGGGGGGGAACTTATCCGCCGAAGGAACTTTCTCGGCAAGACACCGGCATTGCAAGTAAGGAAAACCGGCAGTGAAGCTGTCAGACTTCACAGCCGGAGTCCTACTGTGCATGAGCGAGAGTTTCTGAATGGTCCCGTCATCCTCTGTGACACACACAGAAGGCAGCTAATGACGTACTTTGCCATGGCAAGGTAGGACGGAAGTCCAGCTGAAAAGCAACACAAAAGGTACCAAAAAGACTAAAAAAAAAAAAAAGATATCCAAAAACAAGGGTGTGTGGGGTGCTCTATTATTTAAGCCCTTTATGCATTTTAGCCTGGAACTCCACTTTAACTAATCTTAAAAATGCTCCCCCCCAACACCTATACTAACTAACCTGTGGAAGAAAGATGTATATACTTACCTATTTTCAGGCTGCTCCAGTCCAGTCACATGATCAGCCCTCTGTATTAGCCAGTGGTGGCTGCAAGGGATAGGAGATAGCGCTGTTAACAAATGGGCCACAGTAAGCCTAGATACCCAACATGTCACGCTTCAAAGTTGCACCCGCTCGTGGAATGGTGACAAACTTTTACCCTTAAAACATTTTAGAGGTTGCATGTTTTGAGTTATAGAGAAGGTCTAGGGCTAGAATTATTGCTCTTGCTCTAAAGATCGCAGCGATACCTCACATGTGTGGTTTGAACACTGTTTTCATATGCGGACGCTGCTCATGTATGAGTTCGCTTCTGCACGCAAGCTCGTCGGAACGGGGAGCGTTTAAAATTAAAAGAATACAATAAAAAATAGATAAAAATGTCCCATTGGGCGGAAGTGACGTTTTGACGTCGCTTCTGCCCTGCAATGATATGGAGACGGGTGGAGGCCATCTTCCCCTCACTCATCTCCATGTCAGGCTAGGGAGAGGATCTGATCACCTCCGCCGCTACCAACGGCTCCAGTAAGAGGCGGAGGGCACCGGAGAGGGGTAGCGGGGGGTGCCCCTCTCCCGCTGCCGATAAAAGTGTTCTCACGGCGAATCTGCTGCAGAGACCACTTTTATCTTGAAGCAGACCACCCACTCTTGAAGAGGATGCCAGGGTTATGGTAGCTAGTTGCTACCATAACAACGCTATTCCTCTTCAAAGTAGCGAAGTAAAACGATGGCGGGCGGTCTGGAAGTGGTTAAATGATAGAGACAGAATATAAATCAAAATCCAGAAAATGCACATAAAACAAATGCTATAAATTGAGTTGCAGTTCAGTGAGTAAAAAAAGTCTTTGATCCCCAAGCAAAACATGCTTAGTACTTGGTGGAGAAACCCTTGTTGGCAAGCACAGAGGTAAGACATTTCTTGTAGTTGGTGACCAGGTTTGCACACATCTCAGGAGGGATTTTAGGCCACTTTTCTTTACAAATCCTCTCTAAATGCCTAAGGTTTCTTGGCTGTCACTTGATAACCCGAAGTTTCAGCTCCCTCCATAAATTTTCTATAGAATTAAGGTCTGGAGATTGACTAGGCCACTTCATGACCTTAATGTGCCTAATGTGCCATGCTGTAAGACCCATCTTCAGTGTTCTGGCTAAGGTGCTCATTCAGGATTTTACAATACATGGCCCCGTCATTTGACCCCTCAATACAACAAAGTCGGCCTGTTCCTTTAACAGAGAAACCTCCATGCTTGTCTGTAGGGATGGTGTTCTTAGGGTTATAGGGTCATAGTCAGCATTTTTCTTCCTCCACAAAGGGCAAGTCCCCCTCCTCAAGAAGGCACATGTACAGTCATGCCAACAAACATCGAAATGATTCAGAGAAGGATTGGGAGAAAGTGCTGTTGTCAGATGATACCAAAATTTAGCTTTTTGCCAATAACTCAATCCGCCATGTTTGGAGGAAGAAAATCCTGACTATGACCCTAAAAACACATCCCACCAGTCAAGCAGGGAGGTGGAAACATGCTTTGGGGCTGTTTCCCTGCTAAAGGTACAGGCCGACTTTGCTACATTGAGGGGCCAATAGATGGGGCCATGTATTATAAAATCTTGGATAAACCTTCTTCCCTCAGCCAGAATACTGAAGATGGGTCAGTCTCCAGACCTTAATCCTATAGAAAATTTATGGAGGGAGCTGAAACTTCGAGTTACCAAGACACAGTCAAGAAACCTTAAGGATTTAGAGAAGATCTTTAGAGAAGAGTGGACCAAAATCCCTCCTGAGATGTGTGCAAACCAGGTCACCAACTACAAGAAATGTCTTACCTCTGTGCTTGCCAACAAGGGTTTCTCCACCAAGTACTAAGTCATGTTTTACTTGGGGATGAATTACTTATTTTACTAACTGAACTGCAACTTAATTTATAACATTTGTATAATGTGTTTTTTTCTGGATTTTTGGTTAATATTCTGTCTCTATCATTTAAAATACACCTATGATAAAAATCACAGACCCTTCATTTCTTTGTAATCGGGCGAACTTACAAAATCTGCAGGGGATCAAATAATTATTTTCCCCACTGTATAGGGTGAGCCATGTTTACCGGATGGGTAAATCTTTTTGTGTTCTTATTAGCAGCAGTGTGAAATATGGATGCTCATTCTGTATTTGGTTTTAGTTGACAAAACTGTATTGTTTGATATTGGAAGAGGCAAATGGAGGCTGCACTCATGTGCACATTATATACTGTACTTATTAATTAATATGCTGTTATAGCTATGTAAGAGGTTGTCTTGAAAGACTTGTATACTTGTTTGAAATATCTTGCATGCATACTTTCTCTTTTCAATAAAAACTATTTGATTTAAAAAAACAAACTCTTTTCAACAACATGAGTATAGATATTCACCTCGATTGTGATATATATCTCTTCTAGATGACCGGCAAAGTTCTCCATTTGAGTAATCTGTTCTTCCAGTTTGCACATGTTTTTGTGAATATCTTCCTATAAAAAATATAAGGGTAAGCAAACTCTTAAATGTAGTACATGCAATAATATGCACATTATAATATAACTGGTGCAGGGCTCGATGCAGGATGACTCAATGTTTTAGTCTATTATAAGGAAGGCTGATAAAGATAGGTGAGAAGGGGTTAACTTAGTGCTAAGGGTTAGGATAAAGAGTAAATCCACTTTTGTTAAGAAAAAAACATTCCCCTCTGGGTGATCTATGTATAGTGCAGAGATTTTAACAAACTTGCAGATTTCTACCTTTTGTTATTCTGAAGAGATAGCTGTTTCTTTCTGTAAGTGTGCAGATTGATTGTGAATGGAAGTGATTTAATAATTATCAATCAGCTGCTGCACCTGCAGGGTTCTAATAAAGTGACAACGCTGCTCCTCTAGATACAAAATAGTGAGTGAACCCTAGGACAGGAAGTGTGTTACTGACAGGCTCACCAAGTAGAAATAAAGGGGGAAAAGCAAAAAAAATAAGACTAATGCAGCCACAACATCTAAGGACTGGTAAGCTGCAATTTATACGATGTTTGTTCTTGGGTTTAGATATGTTTTAAAGTGGTTGTAAAGACATGAGGTTTTTGCAGAGGATGCATTAAGGTAAATAAAAATCCTTGGTCAGCTCCCCCCCCCCCAAAAAAAAACCCCTAAATATTTACCTGAGTCAGGATTTATGTGTCTGATCTTATTTCTATGTGTAATCTTACTTCGCATGGATAAATAGCTCATGCTGCCTACTGTATTTAGATATTTCTAACTTGTCTCAAAATACTCAGGGTAAGGTGTGAAATATACTTCTGTTACCTATACTAGACTGACTCTATCTTCATTCTGAAAATGGCATAGTAGGGAGTTTATTCTTTCTTACTGTACCTTGATGTCTTCTACAGCAGATGTTATTTCTTTGACGCTGTGGTCTTTGTGTATACCAAAAAGCTTGTCAAAAGCTCTAATAGGGACTTTGCATTCAAGACAGAATATGTCCGGAGGTTCCTCAGTTTTCTTACTAGTATCAGTGGAAGAACTTGGGGTCTCCACAGAACTTGAACCTTGAACATTGTTTTCTTGGTTAGTGTTTGTAGGCTCAGTAGGTTTTTCTTCACTTTTTGGAGTTTGGGTTTGCAGCTGTGGAGTTTCATCTATCTGGTGATCATCTTTAGGGGGGGGATGTTTGACTTCAAGGCCTTCTTCTTTATCTTTAGGATGCACACCTTCACCATTAGGCTCAGGTCTGTTAGTTTTGAAATGTTCACTCTTTGATAAATCTGGCAGTCTAAAGGGTTTGTCTTCATTAGGATGGGTTTCACTTAGTTTACTTTGTTTGGGTAATGGTAGGGGTTCTTCTCTACTTTCAACATTGTGTTGTGTTGGGGTATATTTGGATAATGGAACATATATCAATGGATCTACTGCTGAGTCTTTGTCATCCTCGGACAATCCATACAGCTTTGCCAGTTCCTCCACTTCACTTTCTGTCTGGATCTGTTCAGGAGCAGAAGTCAGTTCATGCACTTTTTCTTGTTGTTGCTCTTCTTGCTCCTCTTTTCCTTTTTCTGGAAAGACTCCTACTCTGCTCTGTGAGTCATAGAGATCCGTGGGATAGAAACTTAAGCCGCCCTCTTCCTCAGGCTCAGTTTCTTCTTCTATAGGTTCAAGCTGATCTTCTGCTTTAGCCAAACAAGTATAGATGTCATCTAGTCCAGTAGCTTCAAATTCCTCTATTGTGTCATTCTCCATCACGCTATGTATAATTATTTAATTCCAGTCAGTTGATTATTTTAAAGGAAAAAAAAATCAAGAAAAACATAGAGTAATTAGGGTTAATAATAAACAACTGTGCTAGTTAATTAATATTTGCAGTAATAAGAATTAGTAGAGAGTTGTATTTGGTGATTTTTGTTTGCAGGTTGCACACATTCAAACACTGATTTATTTAGTGTGACAGAATACATTATCAGCATGAATATATAATAATGTTTAATAATACATTTTTAAGACGCATCGCTGTCTATATTTATAGCTCCAGCACCCCCAGGGACCATTAAAGTCTATGTGAGTAAATCAAGCTTTCCCAAGAGTTTCCCTGGCTGCAAGTTATATGGAGATGGCCACGTAATAATTTACTATCCTGTATGTCACAATATTGAATAGTGATGAGGACTGTCAACTCAGATCACAAAAACTTGAACAGAGCAAATTTAAAAATCAAGTTTGACCTGTTCTGATTGGTTATTTTGGTGTTACTTAGCTTTATTTGCTGTTATTTTGATTCATTTAATCAACCATAAGAATTCTAAAACAACTGGGCATTATAGTTTACAGCTTGCAGCAAAGGAATAGTCCATAGTGTATTCACTATAATGATAACCACATAAGGCAGAAATGCTTGATCATTAATACTGATCAAATTTTTATATGACATGTAAGCAACAAATTCATATGCACTATATTACCAAACCAGGGACGCCTGCCTTTACACGCACATGAACTTTAATGGCATCCCAGTCTTAGTCCGTAGGGTTCAATATTGAGTTGGCTCACCCTTTGCAGCTATAACAGCTTCAACTCTTCTGGGAAGGCTGTCCACAAGGTTTAGGAGTGTGTCTATGGGAATGTTTGACCATTCTTCCAGAAGCGCATTTGTGAGAAGGCCTGGTTCACAGTCTCCACTCAAATTCATCCCAAAGGTGTTCTATTGGGTTGAGGTCAGGACTGCCAAGTTCCTCCACCCCAAACTCACTCTTCCATGTCTTTATGGACCTTGCGTTGTGCACTGATCCAAATCATTTGGTGGAGGGGGGATTATGGTGTGGGGTTGTTTTTCAAGGGTTGGGCTTGGCACCTTAGTTCCAGTGAAGGGAACTCTTAAGGCATCAGAATACCAAGACATTTTGGACAATTTCATGCTCCCAACTTTGTGGGAACAGTTTAGGGATGGCCCCTTCCTGTTCCAACATGACTACACACCAGTGCACAAAGCAAGGTCCATAAAGACATGGATGAGCGAGTTTGGGGTGGAGGAACTTGACTGGGCTGCACGGTGTCCTTACCTCAACCCGATAGAACACCTTTGGGATCAATTAGAGCGGAGACTGCGAGCCAGGCCTTCTCATCCAACACCAGTGCCTGACCTCACAGATGCGCTTCTGAAATAATGGTCAAACATTTCCATAGACACACTCCTAAACCTTGTTGACAACCTTACCAGAAGAGTTGAAGCTGTTATGGCTGCAAAGGGTGGGCCAACCCAATATTGAACTCTACGGACTAAGAGTGGGATTCCATTACATTTCATGTGTGTGTAAAGGCAGACGTCTAAAAATTTTTGGTAATATAGTGTATCGTGTCAAATAGCCATTGTTAGCATCAGATGCACACTTAAAAACCAAGCGGAGAATGGGCAACATATCTCTAGATCTCTTCCGGTCATCACCCTAGTCATGCTTATTGCATCAAAAGATTGGACATAGCCAGGAAACATCTGCATACATTGGTCTACTCTGACAACAAATGTATAACATTTTCAACCAATCAACTAATAACTCTGATCTACTCTTTCAGTAAAAGATGTGTTTTTATAGCATGCAGAGGTTTTGTAAATTTGTTGAAAAATCTCTATGAAACAAGAATGTCATCTTTTTAGAAAATGCCTATAAGATACTTTACAGGTGGTATTACACGCCTGCTAGACTGGCCCGGTTTATCCCAGCCTACTCTCCCTTGTGCTTCCGAGGGTGCTCCCAGGAGGGCACAATGACGCACATCTGGTGGACCTGTCCGAGGGTACGCAGGTTATGGATTAGAGTTTACTCCCTCCTCTGAAACATACTCCATGCTGACCTCAAAAAGGATCCGTTCGAGGCACTTCTCTGCAAACCAATTGCGGAGCTGCTTCGCCCGGAGCGCCAGCTGGCTCTGCATCTCTTTACTGCAACCAAACTAACGATAGCTAGGGCATGGAAGACACAGACACTAAGTTTTGAGGCGGTTAAGAATCGCATGGACGATATAATGGTTAATGAAAAGCTGACTGCTGTCCTTTCAGACACTCATGAAAAGTTCCTGAAGGTATGGAGGCCATGGGTCGAATATACTAAACCTACCAGATTTGATACCACCCTTCTTCGGATTTAATGCACTCTTGCTCCCTCACCGCGAGGACCCACCCTTCCCCCTTTCTTCCTCTTCTCTCCTTTCCCCCTATTCTTTACTCCTCCCTTCTCAACCAATCTCTGCCCCTAGCTCTTCTTTAACCTCCCTCTCAAGACTGTTTTCAACCTCTGTTACATTCTTATTGTTTTGTTCTTCTTTGATTTACTAGCATACTTATTTTATTTATAAGATGCTAAACTTTTTGTTATGTTTATTCATGATGCATTATCTACACTGTTAAACTGTGAAATTGCTATGATTATCAATAAAACCCTTTGTAAAAGAAAAATCTCTATGAAACATGGGAGTCCTTCCCTCTTCTCAATGAAAAATGGAAAAAAAAAGCCTGTGTGCCACTTTAGTCTATCAGGTGAGTCACATGGTTATTAAAAAATAGACAGTAAGAATGCTCTGTTTTCCATTGTAGACATATGTAGTACAGTAGGTAACATGGTGGCTATGTAGCTAGCACTCTTGCTTTGCAGCTCTGGGCTCCTGGATTCTATTCCTACCAAAGATATTCCTTTCATACAATTTGCATATCATATCTGTGTGGGGTGTCTGTAGATACTGTACTTCACTTTGCTACCAGCTCACAAAAACATACTAACTAGTGGCTTAAGTAACTTCTGAACAAGTTGAACCTAAATTTAGGGAAGATATGCAGAGGGCGCAGCTGCTCCTGGGTCCACAAAGTAAGGATGTCACCATGGCTATTTCCCATTTTTTTATTAGATGTTTGCTCACATGCCATCACATATCTACATACTCTAGCTTGGGCCTAGTGCAGTGGTTCTCAACTCTCTTCCTAAGGACACACTAACAGGCCAGGTTTGCAAGATAACTGAAATACATCACAGGTGATAACATTTGCTGCTCGGTGATTGCAGTATTCTAGTCTGCATCTCCCCAAGGTAATACATAAAACCTGGCCTGTTAGTGGGTCCTGAGGACAGGAGTTGACAACCACTGACCTAGAGATTGTGGCTAACATTGTTGGTTACCCGGTTTTTAAGTCACAAGTCTCTCTCCAACTCAGCTGCATATTACCTGATATCAGCATCACTACACCTTTCAGTCAATGGCTGGAGTAATGAGTCAATGCTAAAGGGAAGAAAAGAGCCATTAAGAGGTGCAGGTTGGGCATTCCTCTCCTCTAGCTCTCCAGGTAGATGAAAACATCACACTACTGCTGAGGTCTGGAGGCAAATGGAAATTAAAGGAGGAGACAACGTATGCTCCTGTTATTCTTAATGTTTTTGTCATTGCCCTCACATTGTAACATTCTTAGTTGTTCATGTATTATAATTAATGCCCTTTTGTTGCATGCATATTGTAATGATTTTCCATTTGTAGCCCACATATTGTAACAATGGCCCATTTTTTGCCTCATTTATTATTACAATTTCCTTTGCCCACAAAGGGGACCCTATCACTATAAATCTAATCTCCTGTTAATCTGTAATTATCAAACCAAACAGGAATTAACCCCTTCCATTGGGGCAATTTGCCACAGCTATCCCTATATTTGGGTTGTGGTCACACACCGCCCAATTAGCCAATTAGCCTAACTTTTCAGAATCACAGGCTATCTTAGGTTTAATAGTTTTCAGGTTAGCATTAAATAAATAAATAAAATAAATACAGGAAATACGCAATTAACAATAATAATAATATACATTTTTCAAAAGAGTATAGCACTCCACTGTAAAAATTCTTAAATTGTCTCTGTATAAAATGATTTTAAAAACAGTGCAGTGTTAAAGCGGTTGTATAGTCACATTTTTTACTTTTACATACAGGTAAGCCTATAATAAGGCTTACCTGTAGGTAAAAAAATATCTCCTAAACCTGTACGGTTTAGGAGATATTCCCCTTGCAATGAGCCGCTGACTGCAGCGGCGCATGCGCACAGGGGATTCCCGGCTGAAAGCCCAGCAGATGCCAGACCTTGGCGGAAAGAAGTCTCCCACACGCATGCACGGGAGTGACGACATCGTGGCTCCAGCCACTCAGAGCGCTGGAGCCGCGATACCCAGAAGACATGCCGAGGCAACATGTCAGCTACCTCGGCATGGACCAGGTGAGATACCGATGCCTCGTTCTAAGGTATTTCATAATGAGCTAGTATGCAGTGCTACTAGCTCATTATGCCTTTTACCTTACAGGTGTATAAAAAAAAAAAAAAAAGTGTCAGCGGGTTTACTACCGCTTTAATCTGTCTGTTTTTAGTGGGTTGATACTCACACACATACACACACACACACATATATATATATTATACTTGTCAAAGGATTTTTATTTCTGCTCATCTGGTTCTGAGATTTATGCCCTGTACACATGACCGGTTTTGGCGACGGATTTCCGCTCAAGCTGTCTTGCATACACACGGTCACACCAAATTCCGACCGTCAAGAACGCGGTGACATACAACACATACAATGGCACTAAAAAAGGAAGTTCAATAGCCAGTGTGCGACCCTTTGGGCTCCTTCCTTGCCTGGTAACAATGTAAACAAACTGTCATAAATGGCTTTCCGAACAGCTTGCGTACAGTTGTGATCTGTGATTGGCCCACAGCAACATACATACAACACATACAATGGCACTAAAAAGGGAAGATCAATAGCCTTTGGGTTCCTTCTGCTAATCTCGTCGGAACAGCATACAGACAAACAGTTTTTCCGATAGTAATTTGTTACGTCAGAAAAATTTAGAACATGTTCTCTATCTAAGTCCGTCTGAGTTTTCGACGAAAAAGTCTGATGGGGCATATACACGGTCAGAATATACGATGAAAAGCTCCCATCTGACTTTTTCTGATGGAAATTCCGACCGTGTGTATGCGGCATTACACTGCTCTGCCACATACCACAACCAAGTCCGGCAGGGCAGGACACCTCATTTATAACTACTGCACTTGAGTAACAATTACAGATCTTGCCTCTGTCCCAGCCTGTGACTGGACAGTAAAAGGAGAAGCAGAAGACTGATAAGCTACCACTCTCCAACCAGCATGTCCCTTGCACAACACAACAACTGATTGTTACTTCTTGAAGTCTGAGCTGAAGATTTGGGATCAGCAAGAGGCTGATACCAAATCAAATTCAGATACTTACACTGCTTGCATTTGAAAATATTATTATTACTATATATTTTTAACTTTATAGAGCGCCAACAGTTTGCGCAGCACTTTAAAAAATTAAGGCAGACAGCCCAGTTTCAGTACGATTCAATACGAGAGGAATTAAAGAACCCTGCTCATTTGAGTTTACAACCAAAAAGGGATCTAAAAATACTCAGTACAAAACAGAACAAAAAAATCTCTCCTTTATGCTGCCCATAGAGTATTTGAATATGGGAACTACAGTGGGAAATGAGTGGCTTTGCTGGTCAAGCAACAGTGTGCTAATACTCATAAATGGAGGATCCATGGAGAGATTCTCACTCTATGAGAGCAAATTAATAATACGTTTACTGAATACTACCAAGCTTTATATTCCTCTCTGGCTACTTACAGTGAGGCTGAACTCGGTATGTATCTAAAGAATACCTTTCCATTTCTAGAGACTTCTACATAAAAACAGTTTGATCGAGATTTCATGCTCAAGGAAGTGCAGAGAGTGATCTGCCAATCACAGGCTGGTAGAACCCTGAGTGCAGATGGTATACCTACTGAATTCTACTCTCAGTATGTGGAACTTCTGGCTCCTAGGCTTACAGCCATGTTTGACCAATTTGCTTTCCAGGGATGCCCCCCCCCGAGTCTATGTCTGAGGGTATTTTTGTCCTGGTGCCTAAGCAAGGTAAAGCCAGGTACATACGGGCAGAATGTAGGGAGACATTTGCTGGTAAAAAAAAATAAAGGCCGAAATTCTGCCCATGTGTATGTCGGTCTGTCTGATAGTAGCCAGCCATCAGGCCGGCTTCTGTTGGATGTGCATGCTGAAAAACCAGCATCCGACTAACTCCCGATCAGAGTGTTCTGACGTCCCCCTGTCAGAACACAACAGCTCAGCGTGGGAGATCCCTGGACTATCCTCGCATGGTTAGTACAGCGGTTCCGACCGGAGCAGACAGTTTTTTTTTGTGCAACCCGTGGGGTATCACAAGAGAAAACTGTAGTGTGTACCAGGATTTAGGATCTAGAGGACTGCACATTGTACAGACCATTATCTTTACTGATTGTTAATACTAAGATCCTAACAAAAATTTTAGCCAACCACCTTTGTTTTGGAATTGTTCCAAATTGTCTCAGTCCTGGACACACATTTATGATCTTGTCAATGTCCACCTGCAACTGAAACTTCTTTTATTCCTGAGTTGTTGGGAATACATGATGATGATCATAGACCTCATCATACTAAATGGCTAATTTCTTATCTTCTGTAAAGGCCTCTTATGCTAAGAAAGAAATTATTTGTAAGTGGAACTCACCTTTACCACCTACAGTGACCTAATGGGAGTCATCGATTAAAGCTGTTTTGCCTTTGTATAAGTTGACATACATGAATAGAAATTGTCCTAAGAAATATCATAAGGTTTGGCAGAGTTGGACAGCTCAGTAATGCTCAATTGTGGACAACCTCTGAGTCTGTTGCAGCCTCCACTTTTTCCCTGGTTCTCTCCCCTTCCAGCTCTTTCCTTTCCTTGACTTCCCACCCTTCTCTCCTCTAGCCATTGTTTTTCTTTCCCACGTCTATTCATTTTTGTGTTGTTTCTTTTATTATTTTTCTTTTATTTATATGGATGACATCATTAGATTGACCAACTCAGATTGTGTAACTGCTTTCTGTAAGGCATAATGTTTGCCAATACATTCTGACCGTACCAGTTTTGTTCTTTGATTGTTATTGTTACTTCTACCATGTGTAACAATAAATACATCATTGCCTATAAAAATAAGGGATCTAAATACGAGATCTGAAATCTTTAAATGTTTACTTTTGGGTTTAATACCACTTTAACTACTTCTGGACTGCCCACAGTATATTAACTGCGGGCAGGTGGACAGCATGGGCAGGCTGAATGGCCTACATGTATGTCATCCAGCCTGTTCCGGGTTAGGGGTGTGCAGTGTGCCGCTCTTGTGACACAGCGAATTTCAATTACCGGTTACCGGGTATCATGTGATCCCTATGATTGGGCTTTCCATTCATGAACACCTTGCATACAGTTGTGATCTGTGATTGGCCCACAGCAATCACTTGGTACCTGGCTTCCTGTACCATGTGATTAGCTGTAGCCAATCACAGATCACAACCATAAACAAGCTGTTGAACTATTGCTTATACAGTGAGCATCACTGAATAAATGATAACAGTGTATAATAAAAAAAATCCCTGATCAACCCCCAGAGCAGTACAGTGTCACTACAGTGTCACTAAGTAGGTCAGTAACACTGACCTACTTTGATGACAGGATGTACAAAAAAATTGTAAAAAAAGAAAAAAAGTTTATAAAATTGAATAAAAAATGTATTTACATTTTTTTTTTTTTACATACTGTCACCAGTCAGTATCCCTGATCACCGCCATACCAGTCATATGATGATGCTGTACTGCACTAGTGACAGTATGTAAAAACATTTAATAAATTGTGGAAAAAACTAATTTTATTAAATTTCTTCATTTTCCAAAAAATTGTGACAGAAAATTACAAGTTTAAAAAACTCGCCATGCCTCTTGCCAAATATCTCAGACTGTCTTCTTTCCAAAAAGGGGTAATTTGGGGGATAATTGTCCTGGCATTTTAAGGGCCTCAAAAAATGAGAAAGGCTGTCAGAACATCAGGATTGATCAATTTTCAAATATACATACTAAAGTTTGTAGATGCTATAATTTTTACACAAACCAATTAACCACTTCAGCCCCGGACTATTTCACTGCCCAAAGACCAGAGCGTTTTTTGCGATTCGGCACTGTGTCGCTTTAACTGACAATTGCGCAGTCGTGCGACGTGGCTGCCAAACAAAATTGACGTCCTTTTTTTCCCCACAAATAGAGCTTTCTTTTGGTGGTATTTGATCACCTCTGAGGTTTTTATTTTTTGCTCTATAAACAAAAAAAGAGCAACAATTTTGAAAAAAAAATGGGACCATTCACATTTATACAGCGATCAGTGCGATTAAAAATGCACTGATTACTGTGTAAATGTGACTGGCAGTGAAGGGGTTAACCACTAGGGGGCTCTGCAGGGGTTAAGTGTGTCCTAGGGACTGATTCTAACTGTGGGGGGGATTGCTACGTGTGACACGACACTGATCACCTCTCCCGATCACAGGGAGCTGTGATCAGTGTCAGTGTCACTAGGCTGAACAGGGAAATGCTTGTTTACATCAGCATTTCTCCGTTCTTCCTCTCAGTGAGATGATCATGGATAACCCCGCAGACATTGAGTCCGCGGGACCCGCAATCACACTCATGGAGCTCGCGGGAGCACGTGCGACCACACGACGGCGTACCTGTACGCCCATATGCCTGTCCGTGCCATTCTGCCGACGTAAATGTTCATGCGGCGGTCGGCAAGCGGTTAATATACACTTATTGGGATTTTTTTTTTTTTTCACCAAAGACATGTAGCAGAATACATTTTAGCCTAAATGTATGAACAAATTAGATTTTATTGGATATATTTTATAACTTAAAGTAGAAAATATAGGGGGGGGGGTGTTCAAAATGATCAGTCTTTTTTTTTATATAGCAAAAAATAAAAAACCTATTGGTGATCAAATACCACCAAAAGAAAGCTCTATTTGTGTGAAGAAAATTACTGTACATAAATGTAATTTGCGTACAGTGTTTCATGCTGCCAGTGTGAAAGAGTCCTTAGTGAGCAAAACTTTGCCAAAATGTACAAATGTAAGGCTCGGGCAGGTGTTTTCATACAAGGATTTAGAGCATGAGCCTACAGACGATACTGTTGCGCAAAATTGTTCTGTGTCAGGACAGCTTTATTCACGGAGAATAGGCCTAACCGGTATATTCCTAACTGAGTGATATAATGTGAGGAGGTTTGGAGGCACACAGTGTTTTTCCATTTTTACTTTTTCCACAAAACAAACTAAATTCTGTGCTTTGAGTGACCCAAACCTATTAAAGGGACCTATCACCATGACATCAAAACCAATATACCCCCAAAAGAGATAAAACCCAAAATACCATACTTCTGAAACAAAAGCCTAATTTTGTAATTTTTTAAAGGAAAGCCTTAAATCTCATTTAAAACAACCACAAACTAAAATTAAAAGAGAAGTATGGAAAAGGCTTTTTTGGGCATACTTCTCTTCAAAAGTACACTTAGTTTTGCACTCCTGTGACCCAAATTCAGCCAACAGCAAGCTAATGCCCACTGTCAGCTTATGTCACAGAGCCGGTCCAGACTCTGCAGGAATCCTGACTTTAAGATTGGGATTCACACAGATGCCTAACCAGCAGCTAGCTCAGCCTTTCAGTGCGCTGCTGAGAGCCTGAGCCAGCCCATTCTGTCCCCTCTACAGTGAGTGCTGCAGGGGCAGACCAGAGAGCCGTGACTGACAGTCACCACGCTCTGCTCAGTGAAGACTGAGAACTGAGCAATCAGCGGCCATGTGATCGATCAATTCTTGGTCTTAGAGCTGGCGGGGGCAGTCCCATAGGTGAGTATGATTGTGTTTTTTTTCTATCCCTTTTTCTTTTAAAAACAAAAAGCCCCCCATAATTAAAATTGTTACTAAATCCACAAAAAACGGTGTAAAATCAGTGTGTATATGCAGTAAAATATGCTTGTTATACTTACTGTGGAACAGTGGTGGTCGCTCATTAGAGACGCAGGGGTGCCACCCACCTAATCGATGCGCCCGGACCCTAATTTACATGCAAGCATGGAAACATGTGATTAGAGCTCGAGGCCCTAATTGGCTTCAAAAAAGGGTGGGCTTGGGGTGCAGAAGACTGCACCCTGAGCCCACCCTGTTGTGTGATATTAGCAAATCAATATTCGCCAGTGTCTTCCTGTTTCTCCTCCCGGCCAATCAGGAAGTGGGTCCTAAGACCCCATTGGCTGAGAGTCCTAAGACCCCATTGGCCAGGAGTCCGAAGACCCAATTGGCCGGGAGGAGAAGCAATGGCCGGGACACGGAGGAGGCGGAGGAGGGAAGCCACTGCGCTGACATGCATGGGGTAAGTGCAGGGCTAACGGGGGGCCTGGTGGGCCAGAGGGTGAGCGAGCGAGCCGGCGATGGGGTGGGTGTTGCTGGGTTGGTGCATATGGTGTGCGGTGGCAGGCTCGAGTGGCGGGGGAGGGTTAGTGTGAAGTGGCGGACTGGAGCATGGGGGGGTGTCTGTGGTCAGGTCTGTCTGCCCCCCCGACCGATGGAGCACCAGCCGCCACTGCTGTGGAACCTAAAGGGTTAATCCTGCGCATTGTGTAAAAAGGCTATTTGATCCTGTCTTCTCTGATCCTCCCCTTCTTCCACACTCCTCAATCCATCTCCTGGTAGTACAGAGTTTTTTTTCGGGAGGCTGCATGTGATCAGCGCAGGGCCAATCAGCTCCGTCCAGACAGAGGGTCAGGAGTCATGTAGCCTCATAGGACAGTCAGAGGGGAATGAAAACTCCTCCTATAAGCTTTAACCAGTGCACGGCCATACACTGAAGGAAGTCGCAAGACTGTTATATACTGCTGATAAAAAAAGGTATTTAGCAGTTTATCTTTACTAAAATAATCGCATTTCCATGTTCTGTGTACTGTGGAAGACCAGATATAGTGAATGCAGGGTCCTGGGTTTAGTAACACTTTAAAACAAAAAAGAAAGGAGGCAGTAAAGTAGGTGGTTGCTTAAACTGCTAGCAATTAAACGTATAAACTCGCTGACACTGATAGTTGTTCTATTAGGAATGTTTGGGTTAAATAAAGAGATATAAACACAAAGGAGGGGGGTGGGGGGTTCAGCAATCAAGACACCATCACTACGATTCACCATTGTAAACGTATATTATTGTACAACCTGACTATGCAGTCTGTCAGCTCTCCCTATCCTCTCCAGCTTCTATAAGACCCCTTTCACACTGGGGCGTTTTTCAGGCGCTTTAGCGTTAAAAAAAGCACCTGTAAAGCGTCTGAAAGACGCCTCACCTGCAATCCCAATGTGAGAGCCCGAGTGCTTTCACACTGAGACCCCTTTCACACTGGGGCGTTTTTCAGGCGCTTTAGAGTTAAAAAAAGCGCCTGTAAAGCGCCTGAAAGAAGCCTCATCTGCAATCTCAATGTGAAAGCCTGAGTGCTTTCACACTGGGGCGCTGCGCTGGCAGGGCATCAAAAAAAGTCCTGCAAGCAGCTTCTTTGCAGCGTTTTCTTGTTTTTGCCACCGGGCTGGGTGCACCAATGGCCCGAGCCCTTTTACACTGCCACCACCCGAAAAACGCCTGAAAAACGCCCCAGTGTGAAAGGGGTCTTAAGCGGCGCTTTACCAGCGTTTTTCGGGCGCTGGCAGTGTGAAAGGGCTCAGGCTTTCACATTGGAATTGCAGATCAGGCTTCTTTCAGGCGCTTTTTTTTAACGCTAAAGCGCCTGAAAAATGTCCCAGTGTGAAAGGGGTCTTAATTTACAATAAGGCAGCTATGAACCCCCCCCCCTTTTTATAGTGAGAGGGCTGGCTTTTCCAAAAGCCCTCTTACTGGTCATCTATGCCTGCTGGCCACAATTAAAAGGCCATGCAAAGCATTATGGGTTTAAAAAAAGTTTGCAAGGGTGAACTTGATGAAAAGTTTGCTGGGGCCACAAATTTTAAACCTTGCAGATTTGAAATCACACCTCATACCTATCCATACCTCCCAATTTTTTGAGATGGGAATGAGGGACACCTATCAGCAAAAGTATGCAGGCATAGGACACACCCCTTGCCACGCCCCCTTAATTGTACAAAAAAACAAGATTGGTTAAACCCACAAGTGCTTTTTTTTTACCACTACTATTCCTTTGTATTGACTTTTGGACTTTATAAATGCAGCAATTTAGAAATCAGATGAAAGGTTTAGCACTGGGAAACACTTTTTGATAGATAAAAAGTGCATTTTATATACATCTATATAGATCAGACCAAAATGAGGGACAGATGAGAAGGAATGAGGGACAGAGGGACATTGCCCCAAATCAGGGACAGTCCCTCGAAATCAGGGACAGTCCCTCGAAATCAGGGACAGTTGGGAGCTATCTATTGGCACATGAATGCAGTCACACGATAAGTGCACTGACTCAAGTTTACGAAAACCATTAAGAACTTGAATGTTGGAGTTGCTGACTTTTCTGGATGCTGTAAACACTGAAAAAGGCACATCCTATTATGAATATACATATTCATAAGAGAACACATTGGGAGAGAGGGAAGCACTACAAGCAGTGCCAAGCTCCTAAATGATCAGTGGAGATAAAACATGCACAGATTTACCCGATAGATTGGCTCCCTTTCCCCTTGCAAGACGCTCACCGGAGACTAGGCTTTGCTCCTCGCTGAGAATGATGAAAGCCCCATGGTAATTTTAGACAGTGTGCTCAGAAATACTGATGTCCCAGCAGTGCAGACACTGATAAATATAGATCTCCTGCAGCTGTCCCCTTC
Organism: Lithobates clamitans; assembly: GCA_037952925.1. Lineage (NCBI taxonomy): Eukaryota > Metazoa > Chordata > Amphibia > Anura > Ranidae > Lithobates > Lithobates clamitans. The sequence goes on along the minus strand of JBBGZY010000276.1, from coordinate 462,706 downwards.
TCCTCTCATATCACAAGTGTGCCTGAGAATATGTCACAGCGTTTAGTAATGCAATCAGACCAATACAGATACTTTATTGAATATTCACTGTAAATGTTCATACCTAGTCTTGAAATGTTCTTGATAATGGAAATTCTGGAGATTCTGTACCATAACTTCAACTATAATAAGACAAAAAAAACACTAGGCCATTAAGCTAAATGAAACCTGGCAGCTTTGGAACAAACAGCAAAGTATCTCATCATGATTTCCGAATTCCATCCCGTAGACTTATTAATCTGCTCAACAGATATAAGACAATATAAACAAAATAAAAAACTTTGGTGAATATACAGTAAGTACTATTTTTATATTACATCAATCATATCCAGGGTTTTTTTTCTCAGAGAATAGGTGCAGGAACTCCGACCTTCAACCTTTGTTTCTGCTCCCTACCTGCCTCTAAGCACCTTTCCTTGGTTCCACCTCCTACCAACCTCCCAGTAGGGCCCCTTTTAGAGAATATAGAACCCAGTATAATTTTTGCTACTAAGTCATTTGCATGGAATTTGTTAATGATAACAAGAAAGACAATAAAATATATCCCCTGCAGTGAGCAACAATAGACCCATCCCAGCAACAGTAGACCCCCCCAGCAAAAATAGACCCCCCATGCAACAATAGATGACCCCCCACAAAAAAATACCGCCCCAGCAACAATAGATGTCCCAGAAGACTGCATCAATAGACCCTTTAGGAGCCAGCAACAGTAGAACTCTCCCTCAACAGTAGATCCCTCCCAGAAACATAAGACCCCGCCCCACTAGCAACAATAGACCTCCACACAAAAATAGATCTCCCAGCAGCCCGCATCAATAGACCCTCCAGCATACCCCAGCAATTCTTGCCATTACATTATTATTATTATTATTATTATACGAGATTTATATAGCGCCAACAGTTTACTCAGCGCTTGACAATGTATAAGGAGGACAACACAATTACAGTACAGTTCAATACAAAAGGTACAGGAGGGCCCTGCTCGTAGAGCTGACATTCTAAAGGGAGGGGGTGGTGGTACAAAAGGTAATAGCTGCAAAGATACATACATAGATTACATACATTCATTGCTGTAGGTGCCGGAACCGCGTTCCCCTATGTTCCTGCTGAAAAAACTCAAAGACATGAGACACAGTCTTAAAGCTGAACTTTGAGCACAAACCTTCTTATTTAAATATATTCCTCAACAGCCAAAAATAATATAAATCAACTTTGTGTGTACTGAATGCCTTTGCTTACATAGTTATTACCTTGTGAAAGTAGCAATGACATCATCACTAGCCCACCCTCTACAGGCCCCCTGCAGAAAACTACAGGAGGGGGGCGGAGACAAGACCAATCACCCTGGACAAGGCGAGAGAGCAGCAGTGACCGGTCTTTATTACAGGAAGGATATCCGTGAGGACAACAGCTCAATAAAGTGCATTTAATGAAACACCAAATAAATTGTGTATAATACTAGTGAAAGTAAATATATACGGGAAACGTGTAAATGGATTGGGGAAATGTGTAAATAGATTAATCAAAAAAATCTAGTGTGCATTGGGGATGAACAATGGTAGGATCCAATCACTATAAATAGTGTGAAGAAGTAAGTGGAGAAATTCTTCCCCATAAATCTTAAATCAAAGAATAAAAAATTAAACAAAACTTGTGAGTAGTGTAGTGACACACACGAATAAAAATATAAAAACATAAAACACCATAGCAACATACATTGCTGTCGCGACCAAAAGTCCAGCAAATAATTATAGATAACTAGTATAACTGTAGTCCAATAACAAATGAAAAAATCTGTAGCTGTCAGGATGAATAGTAGAAAGGCCTTAAATCCGGGGATGGCGTCCACAGGATAAGGAGCCCTGCATATATATAGACGGGATAGGCAAAAATACCCTTACCGGCAATGGTGGACCCCTCGGCCAGCGGCCTGGGGGTCGAACAGGCTTAGAATAAGGAAGAGGGTTCCACAGCAGCTGGAGATGTTGGGGGGAATCCGCGACACTCACCAACCGACCTCTCTGATAATAACAACTCCCGGTCTCCGAGGGGTCAATCAGGGACTGCTTACAAGAAAGCCGCTTCCATAAACCGGATATGGATCATCAGAAAATGGGGTTCAAAAAGAAGACTTCCCCATAGTGTAAATCCGCTTAATGAAAAGCATTTATTTAAAAATCAAGAGCTATACAGCACACCATGACCTAAACATCACAGTCAGGTATAAAGCAATAAAAAGCGCTATAAATAAAAGTGGCAAAACAGGCATAACCGCCCGACGCGTTTCGTCCTACGGGACTTCAACTGGGGTACATCACTGTCTGCCACACATGCCTGTATATATATAAAACATATAATTACCCAGTATTAGCAGCTGTTCGCGCCATGTATACCATTACTTCCGGGTTATCCAGAAGAGGGCGTCAGAATAGATGGTATACCAATCACAAGGACTCGGGAGCTGGCTCTCAACCAAGCCTCGATGTGGGAGATCCTATGCGGATATGTTGTGGGCGGCGTCCACCTCCAAACACCTCATTTGTGAGAAGGTGACGTCTGCCCACCAATTGGATTCCAAGGCCGGGGAGTGACGCATCCACCAGGACGCGTCACCTCCCATGGCCAATCGTGGCCGGAATAGGGAGGACGTACAGCGTCCAATAGGAGGCCGTACCAAAACAACGTGTGACGTCAGTTCCATAGTAACCGGAAGTGACGGAGGATGGAGCGCAAATGCGAACCCAGCCTCACCATGATGGGGCGGTAAGTATATTGGTCTGCCAGTGATCGTACCCAGAACACATAATGAGGTCTGGAGCGCAAATGTGGTCCAGCCTCCATAGTAAAGAGATAAAGATAGCTTAACATGGCGCAAACATCGCTAAATTTGGCAACCTTAAATTAGCTAGTAATATAGTGTATTATAGTCCAGCAGAAATATAAAAAATTTCTAAACCATGACTGGGTGAGAAATAATATAACCTTGTATACATATAAATACTAATAATAAAAATAAACTATGAAAGAATGCCAGAAAGGTGAAAACCCTTATTAGAGACTGAAGGATAAGTGATATTTATATTCGAAGGTGGTGAACCCATAATCTTATCTAAGAGAATAATAAAACACATGGTGTCAAAAAATATTAAAAATGTAAAATGTAACGGTCACATCCACCTATAACTTGGTAGCAAAGGAAATATATAGACCGCCAATTGATAACCAATAGTATCAATGGTAGTTGGAGAACCATAGACAAGGTCCGATCAAGAAGGGGACAAATTCCACTATTGGAATCTCTGCTCTCCATCGTAAAAAAGTAGTGGGAGAGGGCCAATAATATATCGATCAAGACTGGTTGATAAAAGCATTTATATCCCAGTCGACATTGAGGCCAAATGGTAAGTAGCATTTTAATTGATGTATCCAGAAAGTTTCTAATCTCGACACGCCCCTTTTCATAGACGCGCCCCTCCAGTGTGGAATAAATTTATCGATAACCTGAAACTGGATACCATTCGGATTTTGATTATGACATCGCAAAAAATGTTTGGGGACACTGTGATTTGTGAGGCCTTTTTTAATGTTAGCTATATGTTCATTACCTCTCACTGACAGTGTACGTATGGTCCGGCCTACATACTGTTTTTTGCAAGGACATGTGATCAAATAGACCACATATCTGGTTTCGCATGTCAAAAAATGTTTTATCCGATATTCTTTACCTGTAGAGGTAGAGATGAACGTCTCAGTTCGTCTACGTCCACAAACGTTGTGTAAACACACGTTACATCGTTTGCATGGGAAAAAGCCTTTCATATTATGAAAGAAAGAGCGAGTCAAAGGGGGGTCAATAACATTAGGGGCAATCTGGCCTCTAATGGATGGAGCCCCCTTAAAAATTATACCACTTCGTTCGGGGAGGACCGGACCTAATATTGGATCATTTTTAAGGACTCTCCAATGTCTTGCTAAAATTGCTTTGATCTGTTTATGTTGTATGGAGAAATTTGTCAGCAAAGACCATTTCTGTTTGTTACCAGAACTACTTTTAGGTTGTCCCGTCAATAAAGATTCTCTACTAATCTGAGCGATATTCGTGATTTCCCTATCAATATCTCCAGAGTCATAACCCTTATTAATGAACCTGGACCTCAAAATCTGCGTCTGTTGGAAATACTCAGTAAGGTTACTGCAATTGCGTCTAATCCGTGTAAACTGGCTGCTTGGTACCGATTTCAGCCACGTAGCGTGGTGACAACTATCGACCGGAATGTAACCATTCCGGTCGGTTGGTTTGAAAAATGTTTTGGTTTCTAGACGATCATTTGCTACGACTATTTCCAGGTCTAAAAAATGGATAGTGGAAGCGCTGACCTCATATTTCAGCTCTATCCCAATCTTATTGTCATTAAGTTTCCTCAAAAAAGCATGTGAAGAGTCAACACTCCCTCTCCATAGGAGGAGGATGTCGTCTATGTACCTCGCCCAAAGGACCAACTCCATAGACGACATCCTCCTCCCAGCGGGCCATAAAAATGTTGGCCAGGCTAGGGGCGAACTTAGATCAAAGCAATTTTGGCAAGACATTGGAGAGTCCTTAAAAATGATCCAATATTAGGTCCGGTCCTCCCCGAACGAAGTGGTATAATTTTTAAGGGGGCTCCATCCATTAGAGGCCAGATTGCCCCTAATGTTATTGACCCCCCTTTGACTCGCTCTTTCTTTCATAATATGAAAGGCTTTTTCCCATGCAAACGATGTAACGTGTGTTTACACAACGTTTGTGGACGTAGACGAACTGAGACGTTCATCTCTACCTCTACAGGTAAAGAATATCGGATAAAACATTTTTTGACATGCGAAACCAGATATGTGGTCTATTTGATCACATGTCCTTGCAAAAAACAGTATGTAGGCCGGACCATACGTACACTGTCAGTGAGAGGTAATGAACATATAGCTAACATTAAAAAAGGCCTCACAAATCACAGTGTCCCCAAACATTTTTTGCGATGTCATAATCAAAATCCGAATGGTATCCAGTTTCAGGTTATCGATAAATTTATTCCACACTGGAGGGGCGCGTCTATGAAAAGGGGCGTGTCGAGATTAGAAACTTTCTGGATACATCAATTAAAATGCTACTTACTATTTGGCCTCAATGTCGACTGGGATATAAATGCTTTTATCAACCAGTCTTGATCGATATATTATTGGCCCTCTCCCACTACTTTTTTACGATGGAGAGCAGAGATTCCAATAGTGGAATTTGTCCCCTTCTTGATCGGACCTTGTCTATGGTTCTCCGACTACCATTGATACTATTGGTTATCAATTGGCGGTCTATATATTTCCTTTGCTACCAAGTTATAGGTGGATGTGACCGTTACATTTTACATTTTTAATATTTTTTGACACCATGTGTTTTATTATTCTCTTAGATAAGATTATGGGTTCACCACCTTCGAATATAAATATCACTTATCCTTCAGTCTCTAATAAGGGTTTTCACCTTTCTGGCATTCTTTCATAGTTTATTTTTATTATTAGTATTTATATGTATACAAGGTTATATTATTTCTCACCCAGTCATGGTTTAGAAATTTTTTATATTTCTGCTGGACTATAATACACTATATTACTAGCTAATTTAAGGTTGCCAAATTTAGCGATGTTTGCGCCATGTTAAGCTATCTTTATCTCTTTACTATGGAGGCTGGACCGCATTTGCGCTCCAGACCTCATTATGTGTTCTGGGTACGATCACTGGCAGACCAATATACTTACCGCCCCATCATGGTGAGGCTGGGTTCGCATTTGCGCTCCATCCTCCGTCACTTCCGGTTACTATGGAACTGACGTCACACGTTGTTTTGGTACGGCCTCCTATTGGACGCTGTACGTCCTCCCTATTCCGGCCACGATTGGCCATGGGAGGTGACGCGTCCTGGTGGATGCGTCACTCCCCGGCCTTGGAATCCAATTGGTGGGCAGACGTCACCTTCTCACAAATGAGGTGTTTGGAGGTGGACGCCGCCCACAACATATCCGCATAGGATCTCCCACATCGAGGCTTGGTTGAGAGCCAGCTCCCGAGTCCTTGTGATTGGTATACCATCTATTCTGACGCCCTCTTCCGGATAACCCGGAAGTAATGGTATACATGGCGCGAACAGCTGCTAATACTGGGTAATTATATGTTTTATATATATACAGGCATGTGTGGCAGACAGTCATGTACCCCAGTTGAAGTCCCGTAGGACGAAACGCGTCGGGCGGTTATGCCTGTTTTGCCACTTTTATTTATAGCGCTTTTTATTGCTTTATACCTGACTGTGATGTTTAGGTCATGGTGTGCTGTATAGCTCTTGATTTTTAAATAAATGCTTTTCATTAAGCGGATTTACACTATGGGGAAGTCTTCTTTTTGAACCCCATTTTCTGAGGATCCATATCCGGTTTATGGAAGCGGCTTTCTTGTAAGCAGTCCCTGATTGACCCCTCGGAGACCGGGAGTTGTTATTATCAGAGAGGTCGGTTGGTGAGTGTCGCGGATTCCCCCCAACATCTCCAGCTGCTGTGGAACCCTCTTCCTTATTCTAAGCCTGTTCGACCCCCAGGCCGCTGGCCGAGGGGTCCACCATTGCCGGTAAGGGTATTTTTGCCTATCCCGTCTATATATATGCAGGGCTCCTTATCCTGTGGACGCCATCCCCGGATTTAAGGCCTTTCTACCATTCATCCTGACAGCTACACATTTTTTCATTTGTTATTGGACTACAGTTATACTAGTTATCTATAATTATTTGCTGGACTTTTGGTCGAGACAGCAATGTATGTTGCTATGGTGTTTTATGTTTTTATATTTTTATTCATGTGTGTCACTACACTACTCAGAAGTTTTGTTTAATTTTTTATTCTTTGATTTAAGATTTATGGGGAAGAATTTCTCCACTTACTTCTTCACACTATTTATAGTGATTGGATCCTACCATTGTTCATCCCCAATGCACACTAGATTTTTTTGATTAATCTATTTACACATTTCCCCAATCCATTTACACGTTTCCCGTATATATTTACTTTCACTAGTATTATACACAATTTATTTGGTGTTTCATTAAATGCACTTTATTGAGCTGTTGTCCTCACGGATATCCATTCTGTCAGGCTTTGCCCAATAACGCACATAATTATTTAGCGCCACACTTATTTATCATATATTTCTACCACAATTAGTCTGATTGTTGTGTTGGCAGCTTTTTTCTGTTTTAGTTGGCGCATTATTATTATATATTTTTTAGTTGTTATTTTAGACACATTTAGTGCTGCCCCTATTCAACCCTTCGGAGTCATCTACATTTACCATGGATGTATTCGACTACCGTACCAATCGTTCAGTGAACACTGATGGGGTATTTACCCTTTTAAAAACAGATACTGAGTTAGGAGGTCTATTTCTTAGATTGAAGAACCTTATGGTATCTGAGCTCCATTTGGATTGGGACATTGTATTCTTGGAGCAGTATACCAAGGAGCATATGGTCCCGAGAGGTTTGAGGTGGAATGTATATCCACAACAGGGAGATTTGGAATTGGAATCTTGGTTCCGATACTTTAACGAGGTGGGGATCTCCCTCTTGAAATTTCTAGTGGATAAAAAAAGAGCTAGAATGGTAGTCATAGATAGGGAGATAAAGGAGATCAAAGAAAAATTGATTCCCTTTAGATCCTCTCCTGAATATGCCACACATTCCACTTCCCTGAGAAATCTCCTTGAAAAAGAGGAAAAGGATCAGAAGATCAAGAAACAAAAGAAATATACCAGGGATGTGAACGATTACAAAAACGGTAATGTTTTCTCCTGGCAAAATAAGGATGGTGAACCTGTTGCCCCTGAGAACGGTCCCTGTCAGATGGAGGTTTCGGAGCAACAACTTCCCCATACCCAACCACCATTAAAAAACGTCGGTACAACAGACCGTAGGGCTGTTGATTACCACCGGTCTGCCCCCCCTCATACACCCAACCCATATCGGAGGGGTCCTCCAACCAACTCCAGAGGTAGGGAGAGAGTGGGGAGAGGCAGAGGGAGAGGTCAGAGGGATAAGTCCTCCAATTATGATGACCAGAGATTGACACCGAGGAGAGATAACTACCATGATAGATATAACGAACATTATGAATACTCCTATCCACAGAGGACCCCTATTCGCACGTCTAACAGATATTCCCCTTTGAGAGAGGACAGACCACGTGAGAACCATAATTTCTACCACCCTTACAGAGAGACTGATTCCAGTTATTATGATAAATCACCCTTCAACTATAACCAGCAGCAACCAGGCCCCTCCTATCAAGGGGATTTTCCCAAGGAAAAAGGGAGATTCAAGCGAGCCATAGACGGAAACGGGGGACCAGAGGGGGGGAGGCGTGCCCGACAAAAGAAAAAGGGTCTGAAAGAAAGTGGGATATTTAATCTTAGTAAAGCCTCCCTGTCAGAAGCCGAACTTTTGGTCTTGGAAAAAGGTTTAAAGTTCGCCCCCCCGAACAAATTAAATAAATTTAGCACTTTTATAGACATTCAGAAATATGTACGAAAATTGAATGTACAGAGATACATCATTTCCAATCCCATGAGACCAAAAACTGAGATTAATTCACATATAGTCCACTCAGGACTTTCAAACCCTTCCCTTTTCAACCCTCCTGGCCCTACTGCACCTTCTATTAAAGTATTTCGAGACTTAGTTTTACAGGACCTTGATAAACTACCACCTAAAAGGTTATACAGTAACCCCACCGTAAGAATTGGACTTAGAAAACTTTGTGAACGGAAAGACCTCGTTATCCGTCCTGCGGATAAGGGGGGCGGAATAGTCGTTTTGGATAAAAACGATTACCACTCAGAAATGATTAGAATCCTAAGTGACACTGATACATACTCTAGGATCTATACTAACCCCACAGTTCCTTTTAAGAGGTTACTTACAGTCTTGGTTGACACCGGTTTTCAACTAGGTATTTTAAATAATAAGGAAAAAAGTTTTCTCATTCCAGCCGCCCCGAGAATCCCGGTAATCTACTATTTACCAAAGATACATAAAAGCGTTACCCAGCCTCCTGGTCGCCCCATCATTAGCGGCATTGAGTCCATTACTTTCCGTATAGGGAAGTACATAGATTTCTTCTTACAACCCATTGTACAGTCTACACCATCTTATCTTAAGGACACTAAAGATACTATCTCCAAACTCAATAGCATTACTTATAGTAGTGACCTTCTTTTCGTTACTGCTGACGTAACGTCGCTATATACTTCTATACCCCACGATGCGGGGTTTGCTGCGGTCGAACTCTTTCTATCGAGGGAAGACTCCATTCCGAGAACCCAGCAGAGATTCATTATGGACCTGCTGAGGTTCGCGACCAAACATAATTACTTTTGGTATAATGGAGATTTTTATATCCAACAAAAGGGAGTGGCTATGGGCGCTAAGTTCGCCCCTAGCCTGGCCAACATTTTTATGGCCCGCTGGGAGGAGGATGTCGTCTATGCCCTCGACCCCCCGGAGTTGGTCCTTTGGGCGAGGTACATAGACGACATCCTCCTCCTATGGAGAGGGAGTGTTGACTCTTTACATGCTTTTTTGAGGAAACTTAATGACAATAAGATTGGGATAGAGCTGAAATATGAGGTCAGCGCTTCCACTATCCATTTTTTAGACCTGGAAATAGTCGTAGCAAATGATCGTCTAGAAACCAAAACATTTTTCAAACCAACCGACCGGAATGGTTACATTCTGGTCGATAGTTGTCACCACGCTACGTGGCTGAAATCGGTACCACGCAGCCAGTTTACACGGATTAGACGCAATTGCAGTAACCTTACTGAGTATTTCCAACAGACGCAGATTTTGAGGTCCAGGTTCATTAATAAGGGTTATGACTCTGGAGATATTGATAGGGAAATCACGAATATCGCTCAGATTAGTAGAGAATCTTTATTGACGGGACAACCTAAAAGTAGTTCTGGTAACAAACAGAAATGGTCTTTGCTGACAAATTTCTCCATACAACATAAACAGATCAAAGCAATTTTAGCAAGACATTGGAGAGTCCTTAAAAATGATCCAATATTAGGTCCGGTCCTCCCCGAACGAAGTGGTATAATTTTTAAGGGGGCTCCATCCATTAGAGGCCAGATTGCCCCTAATGTTATTGACCCCCCTTTGACTCGCTCTTTCTTTCATAATATGAAAGGCTTTTTCCCATGCAAACGATGTAACGTGTGTTTACACAACGTTTGTGGACGTAGACGAACTGAGACGTTCATCTCTACCTCTACAGGTAAAGAATATCGGATAAAACATTTTTTGACATGCGAAACCAGATATGTGGTCTATTTGATCACATGTCCTTGCAAAAAACAGTATGTAGGCCGGACCATACGTACACTGTCAGTGAGAGGTAATGAACATATAGCTAACATTAAAAAAGGCCTCACAAATCACAGTGTCCCCAAACATTTTTTGCGATGTCATAATCAAAATCCGAATGGTATCCAGTTTCAGGTTATCGATAAATTTATTCCACACTGGAGGGGCGCGTCTATGAAAAGGGGCGTGTCGAGATTAGAAACTTTCTGGATACATCAATTAAAATGCTACTTACCATTTGGCCTCAATGTCGACTGGGATATAAATGCTTTTATCAACCAGTCTTGATCGATATATTATTGGCCCTCTCCCACTACTTTTTTACGATGGAGAGCAGAGATTCCAATAGTGGAATTTGTCCCCTTCTTGATCGGACCTTGTCTATGGTTCTCCAACTACCATTGATACTATTGGTTATCAATTGGCGGTCTATATATTTCCTTTGCTACCAAGTTATAGGTGGATGTGACCGTTACATTTTACATTTTTAATATTTTTTGACACCATGTGTTTTATTATTCTCTTAGATAAGATTATGGGTTCACCACCTTCGAATATAAATATCACTTATCCTTCAGTCTCTAATAAGGGTTTTCACCTTTCTGGCATTCTTTCATAGTTTATTTTTATTATTAGTATTTATATGTATACAAGGTTATATTATTTCTCACCCAGTCATGGTTTAGAAATTTTTTATATTTCTGCTGGACTATAATACACTATATTACTAGCTAATTTAAGGTTGCCAAATTTAGCGATGTTTGCGCCATGTTAAGCTATCTTTATCTCTTTACTATGGAGGCTGGACCACATTTGCGCTCCAGACCTCATTATGTGTTCTGGGTACGATCACTGGCAGACCAATATACTTACCGCCCCATCATGGTGAGGCTGGGTTCGCATTTGCGCTCCATCCTCCGTCACTTCCGGTTACTATGGAACTGACGTCACACGTTGTTTTGGTACGGCCTCCTATTGGACGCTGTACGTCCTCCCTATTCCGGCCACGATTGGCCATGGGAGGTGACGCGTCCTGGTGGATGCGTCACTCCCCGGCCTTGGAATCCAATTGGTGGGCAGACGTCACCTTCTCACAAATGAGGTGTTTGGAGGTGGACGCCGGCCACAACATATCCGCATAGGATCTCCCACATCGAGGCTTGGTTGAGAGCCAGCTCCCGAGTCCTTGTGATTGGTATACCATCTATTCTGACGCCCTCTTCCGGATAACCCGGAAGTAATGGTATACATGGCGCGAACAGCTGCTAATACTGGGTAATTATATGTTTTATATATATACAGGCATGTGTGGCAGACAGTGATGTACCCCAGTTGAAGTCCCGTAGGACGAAACGCGTCGGGTGGTTATGCCTGTTTTGCCACTTTTATTTATAGCGCTTTTTATTGCTTTATACCTGACTGTGATGTTTAGGTCATGGTGTGCTGTATAGCTCTTGATTTTTAAATAAATGCTTTTCATTAAGCGGATTTACACTATGGGGAAGTCTTCTTTTTGAACCCCATTTTCTGATGATCCATATCCGGTTTATGGAAGCGGCTTTCTTGTAAGCAGTCCCTGATTGACCCCTCGGAGACCGGGAGTTGTTATTATCAGAGAGGTCGGTTGGTGAGTGTCGCGGATTCCCCCCAACATCTCCAGCTGCTGTGGAACCCTCTTCCTTATTCTAAGCCTGTTCGACCCCCAGGCCGCTGGCCGAGGGGTCCACCATTGCCGGTAAGGGTATTTTTGCCTATCCCGTCTATATATATGCAGGGCTCCTTATCCTGTGGACGCCATCCCCGGATTTAAGGCCTTTCTACCATTCATCCTGACAGCTACAGATTTTTTCATTTGTTATTGGACTACAGTTATACTAGTTATCTATAATTATTTGCTGGACTTTTGGTCGAGACAGCAATGTATGTTGCTATGGTGTTTTATGTTTTTATATTTTTATTCATGTGTGTCACTACACTACTCAGAAGTTTTGTTTAATTTTTTATTCTTTGATTTAAGATTTATGGGGAAGAATTTCTCCACTTACTTCTTCACACTATTTATAGTGATTGGATCCTACCATTGTTCATCCCCAATGCACACTAGATTTTTTTGATTAATCTATTTACACATTTCCCCAATCCATTTACACGTTTCCCGTATATATTTACTTTCACTAGTATTATACACAATTTATTTGGTGTTTCATTAAATGCACTTTATTGAGCTGTTGTCCTCACGGATATCCATTCTGTCAGGCTTTGCCCAATAACGCACATAATTATTTAGCGTCACACTTATTTATCATATATTTCTACCACAATTAGTCTGATTGTTGTGTCGGCAGCTTTTTTCTGTTTTAGTTGGCGCATTATTATTATATATTTTTTAGTTATTTATTACAGGAAGCTTCTGCACAGAGCACAAAGTTTCACACAGGATTACTGCACAGATCTGGAAGAAATACACAAAGCACACCAAAATTCAAGGAAGAATACACATTTAGACAATCTTTGCTAGAGTACAGGAGACAATTAGAGTGCCAAAGGTCTTTTTTCTCCCCAGCAGTGAAATATATCTTCCTACTTTACAGTTGTGCATGTGCTGTAACCCAAATAAAACTTCAGTGCAAAGTAAAATGTTTTTATAGTTTCTATCAGATACCTGTTTAGATCTCTTACTATAGCCTAAAATTAATAAATAAAAATTTCAGTCTCTGAAACTGGGATGGATGCTAATATCCAAATATATTACAGTCCTAAACCAAACGTCCACAAATATTGGTGTCTGTAAGCTTCATTTTTTAAACCCAAGTTCCCCTTTAAATGACAACTAAGCCCAACAACAAAAAAAATATATTTTGCAGTCTCCAGTCCTTAGATGTGATGGATGCATTTGTTTTCTTTTTTTTCCAAGCTAATATTTTCAGCAAACAGAAAATACCTGTTGTTCTTGTCATAAATGCTGTGTTTTTGCCACCTGTGAGCTGTACCATAGAGTAGCTTCCTTCCTAGCTTTCTTCTGTAAACTACCAATGCCCTGCCCCATATGTAATGGAGATTAAAGCGGGGGTCCACCTATCTATCGTTTTTTTTTTTTGGAGTTCATTCAAAAACTTTTCTTCTCATGATTATCTACTCACATGTTCTGTGTAATAAGTCCGCCTGTGTCCGATTTTGTTGTAAAGAATAACTTATAAAATTCACTGAAGGCGGTTTCCATCTTCATTGTGGGCATTTGAAGCCCACAAGCATGTATTTCCTGGATGCAGTGAATGCTGTGCTCCCAGCATTCACCGAGATGTTGTGATGACGCTGTTGCACAATGCATGCTGGGAAGCCTGAGACTAGCTCCCAGGGGACTGTGGGAGGTCTGGGAGAGGCTAGAAACGCCTACTCCCATGGGAGGAAAACCAGGAAGTGCTAAGAAGATTCGAAAAAAAAGGTAATTACGGCGATTTAAATTTTTTTACACAGCATGTCAGCATCTAGGCAAGGAAGAGAATGCATAGAGATAATGTTCAAAATTTGGGTGGAACCCCGCTTTAAGACATACAGACATGTTTTGAATCAATTTCAATAGAGCAGCCATGGGTAACAATAATTGCTCCCTCCATAGATACAGTGGAGGAGTGAGGCAGTCACCCAGGACAAGAAGTGTGTTATTTGCAGGATTACCAAGTAAAAATAAAGCAAAAGAATCTTGAAAAAAAGGAAAGCAGGCACCACACCAAGGACTAGTTAGCTGGCAATATAATAAAGTTTTTGGTTCTGGGTTTAAATACACTTTAAATAATCTTTTCTGAAATGCTCAGTTTATTGAGTTTATGGCGTGTAGAACAGATGGTTGAAATCATTTATTAAACAATTAACATTTATGAAAGGTCTTACTAAAAATTGAAGTATTGTAAGGAGAGACCACAATACATGTCGCCAGCCTATGCTTTCAGGTCCATCTACAGTACCTGCTGGGGGTCTTACTGTCTGCCGCAGCATTTTAATTAAAAGTAATCTGTTGTGAGATAAAGTGGCTGCCATTGCTTGTACATGCCTGACCGTTACACCTATATTTGGCTTTCAGATATCCCATTCCAAAATCATGAGCATTAATATGAAGTTGACCCGCCAACTCCGTTATTGCTAAACATCCTCCACTCTTTTATGCCCTGTACACAGGACCGGTTTTGCCGTCGGAATAAACTCTGAAGGATTTTACGACGGAGTTCCGACGGAATTCCACTCAAGCTGTCTTGCATACACACAGTCACACCAAATTCCAACCGTCCAGAAAGCGGTGACGTACAACACGTACAACAGGACTAGAAAATGGAAGTTCAATAGCCAGTAGCTTCCATCTCGTACTTGCTTCAGTGCATGTGTCGTTTTTGGTGGAGCGTTTTTTCCGATAGTAATTTGTGCTGTCAGAAAAATACTGAACATTTTCTCTATCGAATTCTGTCTGAATTTTCGTCAGAAAAAGTCCGATGGGGCATACACACGGTCAGAATATACAATGAAAAGCTCCCATCAGACTCTTTCTGTCGGAAATTCCGCTCGTGTGTACGCGGCATTAGGGCTCGTGTACACAGGGCAGTTGAAAACCTTTTCTAAACGCTGGAAACTGGACAGCTGGAAACTAACAGTGAAAAACGTCTGTTTTACAGCTTTTATGTACAGAGGTTATGCGAGTTTAGCAGCAGTTATGAGCATTTGAGGTTAGAACCTTTTTTGTTAAAGATAACCTCAGGAGATCCTCTCAAATGCCCACAATGCGTGAAAAACAAGTAAATGATCTACTATTTCAGCCATTCTGTGAGAGAAGAGAGAGCAGTGTGCTTGTAGATAATTGCCTTATTTTTTCTGTTTTCACTATGGATCCCATAATGAGCATATGTGAGGAAATGCTCCTGATTTTGCTGTTGCTCCAAAGAAGTAGAAACGTGCGTGAGAGGACCAGAGTTCATCGCTACTGGACACATCCATTAATGCTGGCAACAGAATGTGGTGAAATTTGTGTTTTTTCAACATTTGTGTATGTTCAAAAAGTATCAGAAGAGTTTTCTCTTATAAAAACGCCTAAAAATGCAAATGCGCGTAAACACAGTTTACCGCGGTTACAAGCATTTGGCGTTTAAAATGCCGGTAAACTACAGTCCTGAACGCAATTTTTCTGCTTTCAAAAAAATGCCTGTAACCTCAAAAAAAATGTAGGGTTATACCGCGCTAGAGTTTCAAACGTTGATATATAGCTGCAACAAAAACTCAATCAAATATCTCTATAGTGCAAAAAATTGTATACAAATAAGTTGTGCTTATAACATTGATCCAGTGTAGCAAATGAAAAAACACAAAGGGTGCACTATTAAAATTGCAATAAAACAAATTCAGTGAACAAGCAGTAAATAAAAATATGCATGTGAAAGTCTATATGAAAAACTCTTCATCAACATTAATAAAGATAAGAATTGAGTACAGGACAGAAAAAATGATTAGCAGTGTGAAAGATGATAACTCCAATGTAGTAATAAAATCCAAAATCCTTCCACCTTCCCCAAAAAGAGGAAAAAAGGGAGGAGACAAATCAAGAAATCAAGAAACAAATCAAATCAAATCAAGAAACAAATCAAGAAACAAACCCCACTCGGTGTGTGGGGTCCCTTACCCGAACTGGTGGACCCCCTAAAGAGCAAGGTCTTATGCGCCAGCAATATAGGGAGTATTATTCCTGCCCTACCAAGCAGTGGTGTTATAGGTGGTTTTAGATAGGGAAAAGCAGCTTGCACCGAATGGGGTCCAGCCTTAAACCCTGGTGTGACTAACAACTGACAAATGGGGATGGTGCTGCGCTAATCCTACAATAAATTATACTATCTAGGTGTACTGGGTATCAACTCTTGTCTTTACTGAGGTATAGGATGGTAATCATCATCCTATACCTCAGTAAAGACAAGAGTTGATACCCAGTACACCTAGATAGTATAATTTATTGTAGGATTAGCGTAGCACCATCCCCATTTGTCAGTTCTTATGCGCCAGCAGATATAGCCCTCTGCAGGGTCTAACAAGCCTCCATCTTCCTCAAGCTCTCCAGACGCAGCAAGGAATCCTCCATGGTATCCTGATTGGAAATTGAGAGTCCAGTCTGTGGAGCGCACAGAACCTTGGCTCAGATAAAAATTACTTCTTCTGATGTCAGAAAGCCTGAAACCCCCCTTGCTTAGGGAGGTCATACAGTGCTTGACTGGATCTCTGATCCACTGACGAAAAGTACTGTAACCTCATCTGCCTCGAAACTCCTATAAACTACTGATTGTACATGTATACATAAGATAACATAGAAGAGAGTTCAAGGGCTGCTGAAAAAAATGCCCAACTTCTCCAAAACTTTAGTTTAGCAGCTGTAGTGTACATAAGGCCTTAGACAGGCTTTCCACAAGATTTTGAAGTGTGTCTGTGGAAATTTTTACTCATTTGGCTATTAGAGCATTTTTGAGGTCAGGTACCGAAGCCCATTAAACCATGTCTTTGTTGACTTGGCACTGGACACAATATAACAGAAAAGGGCGCACCCCAAAGTGTTGAAGCAAGGCTGGAAATGCACAGTTGTCAAAAATGTCTTTGTACTCAGTTGAGTATTTGTACCCAACTTTTGAACTTCAGAATGAGGGACACTTAAGGGAGGAAGGGACCCGTGGCGCATGTAGTGCTCCATAGCAAAAATGGGTGTGGCCAAATGCTTAACAGTGGAAGGGGTGTGGTTAGCCAAAACTCGTGCTTCCTTTTACCCACAAAATATGCTTTGATTGCTGTGCCACAAGCAAGAGTCTCACAGACACAAACCCCAACACAATCATTAAAAAAAAAAAAAAAAGAAGAAGCTTTCCTTACAAATGGTTTTGCACAAACCATGGAAGAGTGACTTACACAAAGTATGGAAGGATCAGGAATGCATTACGTTCAGTGTGCAAGGTTCGGGAATGTGCTATGTACAGAGTTCAGGATTCAGGGGTGCATTTTGTATAGAGTGTATTATTCAGGAGTGCGCTTCATACAGAGTGCAGTGTGCTTTGTACAGAGTATACCATTAAGGAGTGTGTTTCATGCAGAGTGCAGGATTCAGGAGTGCTATTTGTACAAAGTGCAAAGTTCAGGAGTGCACTACTGATAGAGTGAAAGGTTGAGGAATGTGCTATGTACAGATTGCAGGATTTAGAAGTGTGCTTCCTACATAGTGCAGGATTCAGGAGTGCGTTTCGTACAGGGTGCAAGGTTCAGGTGTGCATTTCAAACAGAGTGCAAGGTTCAGGAATGCGTTATATACAGAGTGCAAGCTTCAGGAGTTCATTTAAGGCCCCTTTCACACTGACGCGATTTCAGGGAATGCCTGTGAAAACTTGAGGTCTATGGACCTCAACTCGCATGAAAGTCGGACTAAAGTAGTACAGGGACTACTCTGAAGTCAGCACAACTTGAAGTCACACAGATATGAATGGTTATCATTGGAAATCATGGGGAACGACTTGTCACACGACTTTGCAGTCCCAAGTTGCAGGAGAAGTCGCACAAGTGTGACAGGGACTTAACCTGCAAAGACACCAATTAATTAAACCAGGCGTGTCCAAAGTCCGGCCCGTGGGCCAATCGCAGCCCGCGTTCCGGTTTTGAACGGCCTGCCTGGTTATTTGGACATATATATCTTTTGTGGCCCCCAATGATCTCTCAGTGCCGGGGCCACAAAATATGTATATGCCTTGGAGGGGACAGAGAGGAGATGGGACGAGCGCCGTACACACACGAGAATATCCTGTTTATGGGCGGCCTCTGTTCTGTCCTCAAAGGAGGCGAGACTTTCTATTAAAGAGGTCGCCGTGTAAACAGGAGATTCTCCTGTAGGTAACCTTTGGCACTCGTGAGTGCATTCCTGGCAATGGTGGGTGCATTCCTGGCAATGGTGCTGCATTCCTGGCAATGGTGCTGCATTCCTGGCAATGGTGAGTGCATTCCTGGCAATGGTGAGTGCATTCCTGGCAATGGTGCTGCATTCCTGGCAATGGTGAGTGCATTCCTGGCAATGGTGAGTGTATTCCTGGCAATGGTGAGTGCATTCCTGGCAATGGTGCTGCATTCCTGGCAATGGTAAGTGCATTCCTGGCAATGGTGAGTGCATTCCTGGCAATGGTGGTGCATTCCTGGCAATGGTGGGTGCTGCATTCCTAACAATGGTGAGGCTACATTCATGGCAATGATGGGTCTGCAGATGGGCACTTGTGAGGCTGCAGATGGGCACTGACCCTTATTTTGCTTCACGTTTCTTAATTTAAAATTAATTTTGTTTTCCTGAAACTTCGCTCTTAAAGTGAAGATGCATGGTATACGCCAATAAATACAGTATATCCAAATAATACGCCCGAGCTCATCTCTTTACTCACACACAGCCACAAAGGCAAAATAATACTTGTTGGGCTGTGTATTAGTGCTCGGACGAACACACTTAGACCGAATTTTAATGGTTCAAAGAATGTCAGGCAAAATTGTTGGCCCTCACACATGTTCACTTCATCAAATCTGGCCATCGTTGAAAAAAGTTTGAACACCCCTGAATTAAACGTAGCACATTTATGTTCCAATATCTTGATTAACAGCATACAGGACTCGGAGCTGAGGCAAGAATGCAGGCATCAGGCGGATAACCAATGAGTGCAGCCGAGCAGGACATGCAGCAGTGTGAACAGTATGAACATCTAGCACATGTGATGTCGGGGATGGGCGGAGCCCCTGAAATGCATTTTGGCTCCACATCCCCAACATCACAGGTTGGATTTGACAGCTGCACTCTCTGTTATTGCGGAAGTAACCCCCCGCCGGCTTGCCCGCCAAACCCTGGCTGTGCTGGATGTTCACACTGCTGCAGGTCCTGTTCCACTGTTAGCATATAATGGAGTAATGGGGGACAAAGACCTTGTACAACGGGACCGAGGGACGAAGGTGAAAATGCAGGAAAGTTCCGCCCAATCCGGGACTGTTGGGAGGTATAAACTCTACCTCTAACACCTCAACTTACATATTTAGAGGGGTCTCCGCAGTTAGAGCTTTCTCACACTATTGCCCCGTACACACGGTCGGACATTGTTCGGACATTCCGACAACAAAATCCTAGGATTTTTTCCGACGGATGTTGGCTCAAACTTGTCTTGCATACACACGGTCACACAAAGTTCTCGGAAAATCCAATCGTTCTAAACGCGGTGACGTAAAACACGTACGTCAGACTATAAATGGGGCAGTGGCCAATAGCTTTCATCTCTTTATTTATTCTGAGCATGCGTGGCACTTTGTACATTGGATTTGTGTACACACGATCGGAATTTCCGACAACGGATTTTGTTGTCGGAAAATTTTATAGCCTGCTCTCAAACTGTGTGTCGGAAAATCCGATGGAAAATGTGTGATGGAGCCTACACATGGTCGGAATTTCCGACAACAAGGTCCTATCACACATTTTCCGGGCATAACACATGGTGGTAACATCCGGTTACACACAGCGCATTGCAGTGTCACTTGTAATGGATTGCACCCCAACATGCCTAGGCAGCACAGCATTATGTATTTGTATTGTAATACAGCACAATGCACAGGTGCTCTGGTATGCTCTGGTGTGCTACATTACAAAATAGTTTTAATAGTAAATAGTTTTAATAATAAATTGTTACATGCGGTAAGGTACACTGCCAGCCCTTTTAATATTAAACTGGAGTTCCACCCACTTTTGAGAGGTGGTCTTAAACGAAAAACCACCTCTCCACCCCTCGTTTTTGGATATTGAAAAATTAAATTTTTTTTCCTTTAGTATCTTTTTTGGAAGTACAAGTCTACTTCTGATTCAGCCGAGCCGTGGCCCAGGACGTCACGTCCTCTTCTTCGGCGAGCTGTTGTCTTCTGGGACCTGTGTGTGTCCCAGAAGTCAAGCTGATTATTCACAAAGCGCCGCGGGACTTGTGCATGCACAGTCGGAAACCGGCAGTGAAGCCGTAAGGCAGTGAAGCTGACTTTAAAAAAAAAAAGGTTGGGGCTGGAACACCGCTTTAATATAACGCAGCGAGTGCTTATCTGCAAATTTGCTACAGGCCAGTATTGAAACATAAAGGTTAGATACTAGTCAGGAAACAAGAACTTTCAGTGAGAGAGGTTAGCAATGGCATCCACCATGTTTACCATGCATACCACCATGTTTACCTTGTGATGGGACATCTTTTATTGGAGAACAATACATACGCAGTTGGGAGAGGGAAACGGGAAGGCAGAGCCATGGACACATGGACATACTCAGAGGGATTCCAGGTATATAATAACCTTTTAAAATGAGTCAAGCATTAACAATAAAGCATTATATAAAAAAAAAACCTGTGCAGCCCCCCCACTCCTCTGCCACATTGGCTATGTCATTTTTTTCAGGGGAGGGGAAGCAGGTACAAGTAAAAGGAGTGAGCTGGCAACTCTGTAGTCCATATAGCAATTTTAATGGTTGGTTACAAAAAGTGACAAGCAAAACAACTGATGCGTTTCGGCAATAGCCTTAGTCGTAGCATGTTGAATATAAAAATGGCAATACATTTATACTCATATAAGCTCCACCCTACAATCGATTTGCATGGTAAATTGAAGCAATAACTGAGCAATTAAGAAGTCCACATTCCATGTGTAATTCATTCCAGCGGGAATCCGTGTTCCCAGGGAAAGGATCCATCTCACTTCCTGTTCTAGAAGTCTTCTATGTGTGTCCCCTCCACATGCCGCTTGTTTAATTTTCTGCACTGCACAGAAGGAAAATTAGGTCATATTGCCATGGTGCATTGTTTTAAAATGTTTTGATATGTTAGACATCTTTTTTATATTGCTTGAGGCAGTGCCATTATAATGCTCACTTATGTCTACCTAGTGCATAGAGACCTTGTAGTGCATCCTACATACTGTAACCTACAGAGGCTGCAATCAATTACATATATCACATATTTTGTACTTCAATTAATAGGAAATGTTTTGCCATTGTGATATGAAGTAATAGACTTGTGATTATTATTGTAGCCAAGTCCCGGGCCACTCTAGCCCTAATGGTGACCTCGAGAGTTAGGGACAGCAGACATCCTTCTGTGTAGAGTGCATTACAAGGCATGGTGGGTGCAATGTAAGGTAGAATAATGGGCGCCAGACACTTCTTGAATGCAAAGAGATTTATTTTCTCTTAAACAGAACTGTGGGAGAGATTGTTTAGGGTCAGGACACCCTTTGGTAGTTGCAATGTTAATTAGCAGACTCAGAGACTTCTATAGGTAGATAGCCATGCAGGGAAAGGCACCCAGCCGGATGCCACATCTGCATGTGTGGACACGCTGTCTCCTATGGCAACAATCTTGAACAGTTTCTAACAAAGGTTGCAATGATCTCTTTCACTTCCTCCACAATCTCCTTTTTAGATCTTCATTCAACTGAGCTTCCAGTCCATTACTTAGACCTGCTGATCCACTGCCACTGGATCTCCTGAGCTCTTCCAATCTTCTCAACAAGTGTCTTTCTCAAGCGTCACCCCTGGGTCCCTGATGGGTCCCTAGCTTGACACTCACAGATACTCCTCAAGCGTCACCCCGCTCGGTCCCTGGCTTGGCACACAAGACTGCTCTGCAAGCGTCACCTCCCTGGCTTGACACCTGCTGAAGTTTCCCAATTCTTCACCATCCCTGGTTGGTGAGAATTCTGCTCCGGTACTGGCTTCAGCTACTCACTGTGGTCCCCGGTAATAAGGTGGATGGTCCCTTAGTGGCAACAGCTTCCCCTCTACCTCCAACTACGACAGGTTCTCCGGCCATCAGAAACGGCACTTTTGGTTGGACTGCAAGCCGCAGTCCCAACCCTGCGCTGCTCTCTTGCTTCTGGATAGGCCCTCAGACAGCCTAGTAGCCAAATGTCCCCGGGATAGGCCTCAGGTTCTGGCCTAGCAGTCCGGGGCAATACAACACACGTCCACCCAGACAGCCGTCAAGGTGGCACAGAACCCAGATCACCTGACCTCACCCAAATAATTAGGCTCTCAAAGACCACCTCTCCACCCCTCGTTTTTGGATATTGAAAAATTAAATTTTTTTTCCTTTAGTATCTTTTTTGGAAGTACAAGTCTACTTCTGATTCAGCCGAGCCGTGGCCCAGGACGTCACGTCCTCTTCTTCGGCGAGCACCCCTGTTGTCTTCTGGGAATTGTGTGTGTCCCAGAAGTCAAGCTGATTATTCACAAAGCACCGCGGGACTTGTGCATGCACAGTCGGAAACCGGCAGTGAAGCCGTAAGGCAGTGAAGCTGACTTTAAAAAAAAAAAGGTTGGGGCTGGAACACCGCTTTAATATAACGCAGCGAGTGCTTATCTGCAAATTTGCTACAGGCCAGTATTGAAACATAAAGGTTAGATACTAGTCAGGATACAAGAACTTTCAGTGAGAGAGGTTAGCAATGGCATCCACCATGTTTACCATGCATACCACCATGTTTACCTTGTGATGGGACATCTTTTATTGGAGAACAATACATACGCAGTTGGGAGAGGGAAACGGGAAGGCAGAGCCATGGACACATGGACATACTCAGAGGGATTCCAGGTATATAATAACCTTTTAAAATGAGTCAAGCATTAACAATAAAGCATTATATAAAAAAAAAACCTGTGCAGCCCCCCCACTCTTCTGCCACATTTGCTATGTCATTTTTTTCAGGGGAGGGGAAGCAGGTACAAGTAAAAGGAGTGAGCCGGCAACTCTGTAGTCCATATAGCAATTTTAATGGTTGGTTACAAAAAGTGACAAGCAAAACAACTGATGCGTTTCGGCAATAGCCTTAGTCGTAGCATGTTGAATATAAAAATGGCAATACATTTATACTCATATATGCTCCACCCTAAAATCGATTTGCATGGTAAATTGAAGCAATAACTGAGCAATTAAGAAGTCCACATTCTATGTGTAATTCATTCCAGCGGGAATCCGTGTTCCCAGGGAAAGGATCCATCTCACTTCCTGTTCTAGAAGTCTTCTATGTGTGTCCCCTCCACATGCCGCTTGTTTAATTTTCCGCACTGCACAGAAGGAAAATTAGGTCATATTGCCATGGTGCATTGTTTTAAAATGTTTTGATATGTTAGACATCTTTTTTATATTGCTTGAGGCAGTGCCATTATAATGCTCACTTATGTGCACCTAGTGCATAGAGACCTTGTAGTGCATCCTACATACTGTAACCTACAGAGGCTGCAATCAATTATATATATCACATATTTTGTACTGCAGTTAATAGGAAATGTTTTGCCATTGTGATATGAAGTAATAGACTTGTGATTATTATTGTAGCCAAATCCCGGGCCGCTCTAGGCCTAATGGTGACCTCGAGAGTTAGGGACAGCTGACATCCTTCTGTGTAGAGTGCGTTACAAGGCATGGTGGGTGCAATGTAAGGTAGAATAATGGGCGCCAGACACTTCTTGAATGCAAAGAGATTTATTTTCTCTTAAACAGAACTGTGGGAGAGATTGTTTAGGGTCAGGACAACCTTTGGTAGTTGCAATGTTAATTAGCAGACTCAGAGACTTCTATAGGTAGATAGCCATGCAGGGAAAGGCACCCAGCCGGATGCCACATCTGCATGTCTGGACACGCTGTCTCCTATGGCAACAATCTTGAACAGTTTCTAACAAAGGTTGCAATGATCTCTTTCACTTTCTCCACAATCTCCTTTTTAGATCTTCATTCAACTGAGCTTCCAGTCTATTACTTAGACCTGCTGATCCACTGCCACTGGATCTCCTGAGCTCTTCCAATCTTCTCAACAAGTGTCTTCCTCAAGCGTCACCCCCGGGTCCCTGATGGGTCCCTAGCTTGACACTCACAGATACTCCTCAAGCGTCACCCCACTGGCCTGCTCGGTCCCTGGCTTGGCACACAAGACTGCTCTGCAAGCGTCACCTCCCTGGCTTGACACCTGCTGAAGTTTCCCAATTCTTCACCGTCCCTGGTTGGTGAGAATTCTGCTCCGGTACTGGCTTCAGCTACTCACTGTGGTCCCCGGTAATAAGGTGGATGGTCCCTTAGTGGCAACAGCTTCCCCTCTACCTCCAACTACGACAGGTTCTCCGGCCGGCAGAAACGGCACTTTTGGTTGGACTGCAAGCCGCAGTCCCAACCCTGCGCTGCTCTCTTGCTTCTGGATAGGCCCTCAGACAGCCTAGTAGCCAAATGTCCCCGGGATAGGCCTCAGGCTCTGGCCTAGCAGTCCAGGGCAATACAACACACGTCCACCCAGACAGCCGTCAAGGTGGCACAGAACCCAGATCACCTGACCTCACCCAAATAATTAGGCTCTCCCAGCAGGCCAAGGAACCCAAGAAAATCCCTGCCCCTTGGCTGAGACACCCCATCTATTCCTAATCTGTCCTTGCAATGCCCTTGTCTTATCTAATGACACCAGATACCCGGCCATTTAGTGACAGAAGAGATGAGTGCTGCAACTCCAGAATTAGGGTGGAATCAATTGATCTCCTATCAATTGGCCAAGACCAATATCACTTGGCAGATAAATATAAGAGCAACCCTGCCTAAACATCAGGGTGCTACATCATTATTATGTTTACTGCAGTATCTACAGGTGTTCATATCACAGCTGTATGACCCTGTGGTGCGGTGCTAAGACAGGTTTTGGGAGGTAAGGCTGACCTGTATAAGCTGGGGACAGTGAACTGCCCAGGGTGCATGGTCAGCGGCAAGAAAAACTGCAGCCATTGGTCAAAACCTTCGCCAGATCACTATCTCCATTTAAAACAGGGAGATATGTATTAATTATTTGTTTAATTTGATTGTATTCTTTGGAGAAGGTACTTACAAAATGTTATAGGGCGATCGCCATTGCCTCTCATATATTTAGTCTTGGATTTACTTCTATTGGAGATCAAATTGGCTCTATTCTTATTGGAAGCAATGGCTCTATCTAGATGCCACTGTTGGTAGCCACGATTTATAAGACGTTTAGAAATATTTTGACACTCATCATAGAAGCTATCCAAGGTGGAACAGTTTCTCCTGGCCCTAATAAATTCCCGAACTGGGATTGAGCGAATATTGTGGGAGGGGTGACAGCTGGTAGCCAGGAGCAGGGAATTTCCTGCACTTGGTTTTCGGAAAGTTCTGGTATCAATACTCCCTGTTTCCAGGCTGCCTATAAGTGTGATGTCTAAGAAGTTTATGGTGTCCTTACTATGCTTACTATGAGAGCATTTTCATTCAAATGCATCACAAAAGAACATGTCTGATTCCAGATCCTGATCAGGTCTTCTATATACCTCCCATACCAAAAGATATGGGAGGCATATAGATTCCAACACGAAAAAAAGAAAGAAAAGACAAGTACCCGCTCCCACTTCCACTGGGATCACCTAGGCATTTTGAGCTGAAGTTCTCCTCTCCCCCTCTCTCTCTGAGACACATCACAGGTCCCAGAAGACTGCAGGACCATTCACAAGAAACAGCGCGGCTCGCACATACACAGTAGGCAGCTGGTTTTGAGGCCACAAACAGCACAGGTGGCTGCCCACAGTTAAGATGCCAGCATCAAGAACCCGAAGGTAAGTGAAGAAATAGCCCAGGTAAGAACAGCACTGGATACCCGGACAGGTAAGTGTCCTGTTATTAAAGGTCAGCAGCCACAGGATTTGTAGGTGCTTACTTATATTTTTTTTCCAGAGTGAGGAACTGCTTTAACTAACTATATATAATATACTTGATATAGACTTACATATAGGTAGTGTAAATATCTCCTAAACGTGTACCGTTTAGAAGATATTTACATCACTGGCGCATGTGCTCTGAAGGAACGGCCACCAGTGCCGTTCCTTTCCGAGCCCTGTACCCTGAAGGTAGCCCCAGAGCCGGAGCACGTGAACCCGGAAGCAAGACAGGTGAAAATGGAAGCGGCTGCAGCGCCGATGGAACAGCTTCATTTTAAGGTAAGTTTCACATAATGTTCTAGTATACGATGCATACTAGCACATTATGACTTTACTTTGCAGGGGAAAAAAACAAACAAAAATAAAACATCCGGTGGTATACAACCGCTTTTAAATAAATGATTAGACCATCTGTCAAAAATTGCTGTCCTCATTGGGATTCACTCTCCTATTTGTCCTGTGACCACTGTCATTAGGAAAGTATTGGAAAATCTAAAATGTTGCAGTTGTCCCTATAACAAGAGGTAAGAGAGAACTTCTAATGGGAGCACTTATGGGAAAAACTGTCTAAGAGGGGAAAAAAGGTATGTGGCGCTGACTCAGC
Organism: Lithobates clamitans; assembly: GCA_037952925.1. Classification (NCBI taxonomy): domain Eukaryota; kingdom Metazoa; phylum Chordata; class Amphibia; order Anura; family Ranidae; genus Lithobates; species Lithobates clamitans. Next base: position 435,873 of record JBBGZY010000276.1, on the reverse strand, counting down.
TGAATTGAAAAATAATAATATATAGGAAGTATAATCAATATATCTAAACGTGCAATCAACCCTACAATTAATAGCACTAAAATGGCCGTGCTAAGCTAAATAATAAATAATAAAGTACACATAAAACTTCAACATGTGCAACAATGTAAATGTCAAATTGCAATAATAACTTTCACAGTGCAGATATAAAGTGCAGAAAAATGCTCCAAAGTGACAAAAGTGCAAACATAAAGTCCAATACAAAAAAACTCCAAGTGACAGTTCATATGGAAAAAAGTGTGTGTGCAAAGTAGTCGACCAAAAATTCCACTTCATCCAATTGCTTTCACCATCCGATGTGCGCCACTCATTTGGCCCAGCCTCTTACCTCACAAGAAGACCCCTACAGGTCAAGTCAGGCCCCTATATGGATAGACACTGGATCCTCAGCGATCGATCAGCTCCCTCAGATATCCACAACAATCCCGGACCAAGGAGGATTTCAGGCTCATCCAATGAGGTGTTATCATGCAATAAAGAAGGGGGCTCCATAGTGTAGTATTTCAATACACTTTAATAAAAAACGAGTAGTAATTTACAGTTCAAAATGATCAGTACAGCTTAGTATAAGAACTTCCGGTCTCGGCCGCGACCGGAAGTGACAACACCCAGCTCCTCCCTAACGTGTTGCGTCACTGAACACATGACTTCATCAAAGGGTAAATTACACCAGAGGCCACAGTGTTCCCCCCTACATCAGAGTCCTCTCCGTACACCAGAGCATCCCTTATATTAGAGTCCCCAGAGTTCTCCCTTACATCAGAGTCTACAGAGTCCCCCCTTACAGTGAAAGGGAACTCTGCAAGTTCAGATGTAAAAGGGGAACTCTGTGGGCTCTGGTGTAAAGGGGAACCCTTGTGATTAACTTCATATAATTAGAAATTGTATTTAATAGCAACATCTATGTATAGTTTATCTATGCATACTATGAAAAAAATTGCTGTGCGGCACTGAAGTGTTCGGGTTTGACTTGAAGAAAAAGTGGCAACCCTAGAGGGGGATGTGTATGGATGAGCAGTGAGATGCAGGAAGGAGAGGGGGATATGTATGGATGGGCAAAAAGGTGCAGGAATCAGAGGAGAAGGGGATGTGTATGGATAAGCAGCAAGGTGCAGCAATGCATTAAGAAGAGGAGAGGGGGAGCTGTATGGATGGGCAGCAAGGTGCAACAATGCAGTACAAAGAGGAGATGAGTATATATGGATTGGCAGTGAGATGCAGGAAGGAAAGTTGGATACGTATGGATGAGTAGCAAGGTGCAGCAATGCAAGAAAAAGAGGAGAGGAAAATGTGTATGGATGGGCAGCAAGGTGCAGCAATGCAGGAAGGAAAGGAGAATGTGTATGGATGGGCAATGAGGTGCAGGAAGGAGAGGAGGGTGTTTTTCGATGAGTAGCAAGGTGCAGCAATGCAAGAAGAAGAGGAGAGGAGGATCTGTATGGATGGGCAGCAAGATTCTGTAATACAGGAAGAGGTATGTGTATGGATGGGCAGCGAGGTGCAGGGAGGAGAGGGGGGTATGTATGGATGGGCAACAAGATGCAGCAAGGCAGGAAGAAGAGGAGAGATGGATGTGTATGGATGGGCAGGAAGGTGCAGGAAGGAGAGGAAGACGTGCATGGATGAGTACTAAGCTGCAGCAATGCAAGAAGAAGAGGAGAGGAGGATGTGTATGAATGGGCAGTAAAGTGCAGTAATGCAGGAAGAAGAGGAGAGGATGATGTGTATGGATGGTCAGCAAGGTGCAGTAATGCAGGAATAAGAGGAGAGGATGATGTGTATGGATGGGCAGCAAGGTGCAGTAATGCAGGAATAAGAGGAGGGGAGGGTGTGTATGGATGGGCAGCGAGGTACGGGAAGGAGAGGAGGATTTGTATGGATGGTCAGTGAAGTGCAGTAATGCAGGAAGAGGAGAGAGGGATATCATATGTATGGATGAGCATCAAGGTGCAGCAATGCAGCAAGAAGAGGAGAGAGGGATGTGCATAGATGGGCGGCAATGTGCAGGAAGGAGAGGGGATCTGTGTGGTTGGGCAGCGAGGTGCAGCAGGAAGCGAAGAGGAGGATGTGTATATATGGCCAGTGAGGTGCAGGAATGAGAGGGAGATGTGTATGGATGATTAGAAGGGTGCAGGAAAAAGAGAAGAGGAGGATCTTTATGGTTGGACAGTGAGGTGCAGCAATCCAGAAAGGAGAGTGAGGGGTGTGTATGGATGGGCAGCAAGGTGTAGCAATGCAGCAGGAAGAGCAGGGGGTTGTGTATGGACCGTGAGTGAGGTAAAGAATAGAGGAGAGGATGTGTACTTGTTTTATTATTTTATTGCAGGAAGTGCTCATGAAGGAGACATATAAAACCTCGGCACATTGCTGACATACACTGTTTTTTGTTTATCTCCCCCCCGTATGTATATATTACAATAAAATGCACACAGCTTTGCAGAAAGAATATTAAAAAGCTCTTTGAAGAAGGAGAATAAAATAATGAAGAAAGCAGCAATGGCCACTTCTATGTACGGTTATAGGGATGTGAGTTTCACTTTCACTTTTTCAGGAGGCGGGTCATGTGATCTCATAGGGGTGTCATGTGATCTCACAAGGAATGAGAGCACTGTATAGATCGGTCATCCACTACTCTGGCCTGTGACCGCTGACACATGCCAGCCATGCTCGGATTGCGGATGACGTCGCCCCTCCAATGATCGGCTTACAGGCTGCAGCCAATAGGAATGTTCCGGGAAGTCCCGGTCCTGTGCCCCTCCCCTAGTACAGAGGTCGGTCCATGTAAACAGAGAGGTGACATGTGACCCGGCAGACGTCAGGTGTCCCCGGTAGGCCCGGCCATGGAGTGTGATCGGATGGACAGTCTGGACGGCTGGGTGGCGGTCCGGCCGGATGTGTTCTCGGAGGCGGAGCGGTGTCGGTTGGGATTTATAGTGGCGTGGAATGAGGTGGAGAGGAAGTTCGCTGTCACCTGTCATAACCGGACGGTGCAGAGGAGGAGGCGGCGGGAGGAGGAGGATGAGGAGGCCGGGGAGAGGTACAGCTGGGCCGGCCTGTACTCAGTGCGGGATCTGGAGAACATCCACCACCAGCTGAGCTCAGTGTGCGGCCTCCTGGAGCCATGCCTGCCCCTCCTGCCGGCACACACCCCCGCGGACATGCTGTGGACTCTGCTCTTCCCCGGGGAGCCGGCCTGGGAAGGGGAGGAGGTGGAGGCCGTGTGCCGGGCCCTGGAGCTCTATCTGGGGACGGCGGTAGAACATTGCGGGCGCAGGATCGTGCTGGACGTTGTGTTCCCGGAGGAGGAGGAAGAGGACGGAGAGAGATACTTCCAGAGCCTGCACGAGGTCCGGAAGATCGGCCTGGAGGAAGGAGTGAACCGGGCCAAGGAGACACTCAGGACGGTGCGACAACCCACCATACATCGGGGATATAATCAATAATGAGAGGGCCACCGGGGGAGGTCAGAGAACGAAGGGATGAGGTCATAGAGAGGTGTGATGAGGTCAGGAATCAGTATGATGAGGTCAGGGAGCGATGAAGTGGGATGGTGACTTCAGGGAATGGTGCAATAAAATTGGAGTGATGAGGTCAGGAAGTGGTGCAGTGAGGTATGATGAGTTCAGGGAGGTGGGATGAGGTCCGTAAGCAGTACGGAGACATCGGGGTGATGAGGTGAGATGTTGCCAGGAAGCAGCGTGAGGTATGACGAGGTCAGGGAATGGTGCGATGAGTTAGGATGATGACTTCAGGGAATGGTGCAATTAAATCAGGGTGATGAGGTCAGGAAACGGTGCAAGGAAATCGGTGGGTGAGGTCAGGAGGCGGTGCAAGGAAATCGGTGGGTGAGGTCAGGAAGCGGTGCGAGGAAATCGGTGGGTGAGGTCAGGGAGCGGTGCGAGGAAATCGGTGGGTGAGGTCAGGAAGCGGTGCGAGGAAATCGGTGGGTGAGGTCAGGGAGCGGTGCGAGGAAAACGGTGGGTGAGGTCAGGGAGCGGTGCGAGGAAAACGGTGGGTGAGGTCAGGGAGCGGTGCGAGGAAAACGGTGGGTGAGGTCAGGGAGCGGTGCGAGGAAATCGGTGGGTGAGGTCAGGGAGCGATGCAAGGAAATCGGTGGGTGAGGTCAGGGAGCGGTGCGGGGAAATCGGTGGGTGAGGTCAGGAAACGGTGCGAGGAAATCGGTGGGTGAGGTCAGGGAGCGATGCAAGGAAATCGGTGGGTGAGGTCAGGAAACGGTGCGAGGAAATCGGTGGGTGAGGTCAGGGAGCGATGCAAGGAAATCGGTGGGTGAGGTCAGGGAGCGGTGCGGGGAAATCGGTGGGTGAGGTCAGGAAACGGTGCGAGGAAATCGGTGGGTGAGGTCAGGGAGCGGTGCGAGGAAATCGGTGGGTGAGGTCAGGGAGCGGTGCGAGGAAATCGGTGGGTGAGGTCAGGGAGCGGTGCGAGGAAATCGGTGGGTGAGGTCAGGGAGCGGTGCGAGGAAATCGGTGGGTGAGGTCAGGGAGCGGTGCGAGGAAATCGGTGGGTGAGGTCAGGGAGCGGTGCGAGGAAATCGGTGGGTGAGGTCAGGGAGCGGCGTGATGAGGTGGGATGTTGTCAGGAAGCGGTGTGAGGAATGACGATGTCAGGGAGCGGTGTGATGAGGAGTGACAAGGTCAGGGAGCGGTGTGATGAGGAGTGACAAGGTCAGGGAGCGGTGTGATGAGGAGTGACAAGGTCAGGGAATGGTGCGATAAGGAATAATGAAGATCTTTACCAGCACAAAATGGAACAACATAAATAGCGTCCAAACGGATAATTTATTGCACGATCACAACACAAGGAGAGTGCAACGTTTCAGAGTCACGCAGGACCCCTTCGTCAGGCATGTGACTCCGAAGGTTGCTCTCTCCTTGTGTTGTGATCGTGCAATAAATGATCCGTTTGGACGCTATTTATGTAGTTTCATGGTGTGCTGGCAAAGATCTTCATTGTGACTTGAACTAGCATCCAGCTGGTTGTTGCTGCAGCACCCAAATTTGAGAGCTCATCCAGGAATGTGTGCGATGGGAATATGAAGTATGGTGCGATGAGTGCTGAGGTCAGGGAGCATTGTGATGAGGCAGGGTGATGACTTCATCCTATGGGGACAATAGTTCAGGTGACCTGGGGGGCCCCAATGGATTCCCTTAATTTGCAGGGATGTCCTCTCACTTCCTGTTTTGAGTATGGGACAGGAAGCAAAAGCAAATCTCCCCAATGAAACACAGATGGCAAAAAAAATCCTGACAGAGGGTATAACCCTCCCTTACTCTATCTACTCTACCTAGCTGCACCAGATTTTGCACTCTCCAGTTTTATTAGACCATCCCCCATTTGTAATAATAAAAAGGAACAACAGTCCTACTTGCATCCACAACCTCAACATAATGACCCCCGTATATTTGAAAGAAGTCAGTATGTCCCCCAATGGTCATAAACTCTTCAATCCTTCATAAAAAATCTTCTTCTATCCAGGCTGGCAGTCTCCCCTAGAGATTCCAATATATACAAGGAGCATTCTCGAATTTCCTCATTATTGCAGCAACAAAAACGAATAAAAACTGACATAGTATAAAACCGACATTAAAAATGATTAACAGTAAAAAACAAAATTCACTCTCTTGCAAAGATGTCTACAGCGCAGGCTCACATTGCCAAGAGGGGCTTCTATGGATGTCCTCCCGTGATCACACTTCTAGTGCGCCCTCTGCTCCGTGCATCAGCTCAGATCTGCCCTTTGGACAAAGCTGATCACAGATCGGGGTACAGAGTCAATCACAGCAGCTCTTTATCATGTGACCAGCTGTGTCCAATCACAGTGTAAATGGCATTTGCCGGTTATCAGCAGTCCTGCTTACGCTGACAGCATGTGAGGAGAGGAGAGCCGATAACCGGCAAATCCACACAGGGGAGATCTATACTGATTATCATTGCAGCCCCAACAGTGCCCATCAGTGATGTTTATTAGTGCCGCCTATCAGTGCTCATCATCATTGCCCGTCAGGACAGCCTTATCAGCGCACATCAGTGAAGGAGACAAATTACTTATTCTGAAAAATGTATAACCGAAACTAAGAAAAACGTATTTTTTTTCAAAAATATAGGTCTTTTTTTTTCATTTGTTTAGCAAAAAATAAAAAACCCAGTGGTGCTTAAATCCCACCAAAAGAAAGCTCTATCTGTCTCAAAAAACGATAAAAATTTAGTTTGGGTGCAGTGTTGCATGACCACGCAATTGTCGTGCAAAGTGAAAAAGCACTGAAATCTGAAAATTTGGCCTGGGCAGGAAGAGGGTAAAAGTGCCCGGTAGGCGAGTTCAGCCGAACATTTTTTATTTTTTTTTGGCGGGATCTTGCACAGCTGTCTATTTAAATTGTCCCCAAAGTCTCCAAAAGTAATATAGGAACTACTTTTGGGAATTCAGATGGTGCCGTTGCTGGCAATAGCCGTCGATTTGGCATGTGATTTGACATGTTACTACACCATGTATGTGTGTTTTTTAATTCTGCAGCTAAATAACTTATTCCACATCGCTGATGTGTGATCATGTGACTACCCAGCTGACATCAGAGGGGAATCTCAGCCCCTACCACTGTAGTCCTTAGATCCGGAAAGGAGAGCAGTGGGCAGTCACATGACCGCACATCAGTGATGCGAAAAAGTTATTTAGTAGCAGAATAAAAAACACACACACTGTGTAGTATAGCTTGTTATGACAGACGGGCTGCCAGTAATTGTGAGCACTGACTTTACAACCACTTTAAAGCCTAACTCAATTTCAATTAGCTTTAAAGAGGAAGTAAACTCCCCTGGTGTTTTTGTACCTATAGGTAAGCTTATAATAAGTCTTGGCTATAGGTACTGTAAATATCTTCTAAACTTGCACCGTTTAGGAGATATTTACTGTATACTGCGCCATCTGACATCACCGGCGCATGCGCTCTGAAGAAACGGCCGCCTGTGCTGTTTTTCCGGGGCCGTGCTGTGACCAGTGGCTGCATGCGCAGTAGTGACGTCATCGTTGCTCAGGGCCAATCGGAGCGCTGTAGCCTGCAAACTCGGAGGTAACTCCAGGAAACATGTCGGCCGTGTCAGCGGTGTTCCCGCGCCGCTGGAAGGCTTAGTTCTAAGGTGAGTATTTCATAATGAGCTAGTATGTGATACATACTAGCTCATTATGCCTTTATCCTGCAGGTTTTTTTTTTGGAGGTTTACAACCTAAGAGATTGTTTGGACCAAGCCTTTTCCAATCGGTGTGCCTGCTAGGAACGCTGTGTAAGCTGTGTATAATGTAGCCTCAGCTGCGTATAATACCCACTTCCAGTCCAGGCCTTTTCTGGCACTTTTTTTTTACATGTAACAATTAGTATGCTTTGCTAGAAAAGTACTTGGAACACCCAAACTTTATATCGAGGCCCTAGAGAATAAATTGGTGGGTTTTGCAATGTTTCATGTCGCACGGTATTTGCGCAACGTTTTTTTAAACACAATTTTTTGAGGGGAAAACAGTATTTTTCAAAAATTTTAAAGCAAAAAAACACAATACATAATCCATTTTTTTTTTTGCAAAATATAAAAGATGATGTTATGCCGAGTGAATAGATCCCAAACATGTCACGCTTTAAAATTGCGTCTGCCTGTGCGACAAATAACATGCATTTTAAGCTCTAGCGAGCAGGGTCCTCTAATTCCTCCTGTATTGAATCGGGATTGTAACTGTACTGTCTGCCCTAATGTTGTAAATCGCTGCGCAAACTGTTGAGGCTATATAAATCCTGTATTGAATTAATCATAAATGTTACTATCCATAGGTTATGCTTTAAAATCTTTTACAGGTTACCACTTTAGATGTACAGAGGAGATCTAGTGCTAGAATTATGGCCCATGATATGAAATTCTCGGTGATAGCTCTCATGTGTGGGAACGATCGCTTTTTGTGTGTGGGACCGACGCGTGCGTTCGCCTTTGCACGGGGTACTTTTTACTTTTTTTTTTTTATTAATTTATTATTACCCTGTTGCTTTATTTTTATTTTTTTTATCACTTTTATTGCTGTCCCAAGGAATATAAACATCCTTGTGACAGCAATAGACATGTGACAGGTACTCTTTATGGACAGATCTGGAGTTAATGAACCCGGATCCCTCCTCTGCCAGCATCTAATCACATCAAGATTTGTGTTTTCAAATTATTTAGATTTTTTTTTTTAATTACGCCGTTCACATTCAGGTAAACTGGAAGTGATGTCAGGTCATCGCTTCTGGGTTACCATAGTAGAGAGCCAATCAAAGCCGATCCCGCTGCTTGTAAAAGCAATCCAGCAGCTAATTAGCCACTAGGATTGCTTTTATAAGAGAGCCGACCACAGGCTCTAAAAAACGATAATGCAGCTGCAGGCATCATCCCAGTATAACCACCCAAAGTCCAGCGATGTCCGGGTACAGCCTGGAAGTGGATATACAGTGCTGTGTTCCATGGGACTTCCTGTCCGATTTCCAGAACAAAATTGAATCCAGCAGCTCAGCCATTCACAGGAAGCCTTGTATTTTATGAAGAACTATAAGGCCACCTCTGATTGGCTGAGGAGATTATGACGTCATCTGTCCACCTCTCCACCTCAGCCAATCAGAGAGAGCCTTGTATTCATTGATAAAATACAAGGCTGCCTGTAATTGGCTGAGCTGTGGTCAACCTGATTTTGTTCTGGGAACAGGATGGGAAGTCCCCAACACAGCACTGTATGCTGTATGTAGCGGAGGCTATGTAGTTTATACAGAAATGACAGTGGGCCCAGGTATGGCCTCAGTGGACATTTTGCCATTTCTCCTAGATGCCTTTGCTTCTGGCAGCAATGTTTTGGTGAAAAAAAAAACAAAAAACTTGTAACCACGTGTAGGCACCTTAATCGCTTGGGCGTTAATTCATTTAATTTGCCAGATAAATTTGGCCATTGAAATTATTAACACTCAAGAGCTAAATATGCTTAGCGTTAATGTGCATTTAGTCGCGTATACACGCATCTAGCATTTTTTTTTCTGCCAAAACTCTGCTGGCAGTTGTTTTTTGTTTTTTTAAATCTGCCCCTGAGCAGCTATGTGTGCATGAACACATAGGTTACCATGCAGGAGCGTTCAGAGGCAGAAAAAAAAAACACCAGATACCCCTAAGAGCCGGTTCACACAGGGGCAGCACGACTTGCAGCGCGACTGCCTTAGGCGACCTGCACACGACTTCAGTGGCAGCTTGCAAAATGACTTCTGTATAGAAATCAATGCAAGTCGTCCCGAAGTAGTACAGGAACCTTTTTCTAAGTCGAAGCGACTTGAGTTGTTCCTATTAGAACAGTTCCATAGTACAGAACGGAACGCGACTTGTCAGGCGGCTAAGTCGCCTGACAAGTTGCCCCAGTGTGAACCGAGTCTAACAACCATGTAAAAAAAATATCCAGCGTGCGTGAAGCCTATTAGTGAAGGAAATAGTTTGTTTAGGCCAGCTTGGTACAAATACTTCAAATTGGATAATACCACATAATGGCCACTAGATGGAGCTTATGATCAGAGGGAATAATTATATTAGACAAAGCACAGTGATTTTTCATTGCAGCTGGGTAAATGTTAATCACATTTGTACAGCAATTTTTTGGAATAGTTCCAAAGACTCCAAAATGTTATAAATTCCTGTCCCCAGCCCCAGTCATCAGTATTGATGCCTCTGCCCATTTAGCAGGTCATGTAGGAATCGGTGAAGCAAAACCAGGAAAAGTAGAGGAGCAGTCCTCCTGGTGGCAAGTGCGTATTGATCACATTTATGATCACTATTCTATTGATTCAGTTGCTGAACAAACTACAAATCCTTTAGTAGTTAATGTACATGTGAATCCTCACCTTCACAACAAGAACTCATTCAGCTTAACCACTTGACCTCCGGAAGGTTTTACCCGCCTTCATGACCAAGACACTTTTTTGCGCATGCGGCACTGCGTTTCACTGACAATTACACAGTCATGCGACGCTGTACCCAAATAAAATGTATGTAATTTTTTCCCAACAAATAGAGCTTTCTTTTTGGTGTTATTTGATCACCTCCGCGTGTTTTTATTTTTTGCGCTATAAACAAAAAAATATATTTTTTACTTTCTGCTATAAAATACATCCAAAAAAAAAAGAGGTAAAAATGAAATTTCTTTATAAATTTAGGCCAATATGTATTCTGCTACTTATTTTTAGTAAAGAAAAAAATCCCAATAAGCATATATTGATTGGTTTATGAGAACGCTATAGCATCTACAAACTATGGTATATATTTATGGTATTTACATTTTTTCTTATACTAGTAATGGTGGTGATCAGCGGGACTGCAATATTGCAGTGGACAATTGCACACTGACACTTTTAGGGGACCAGTGCTTAAAATATACACTGTCAATGTACTAGTGACACTGGGTGGGAAGGGGTTAAACATCTAGGGTGATCAAAGGGTTAATTGTGTGCCTTTGATCACTTACTAGAGGAAGAGATTTTATTCCCTGTTAGAATGGAAATCTGCCTTGTTTACATTGGCAGATCCCCGGTCTGTGTGTTTTACACACAATTAGCGGGCGCCCGCAGACATCCAGTGCCCGGCACCCACACATAAGCTTCTACTGTAATTAATCACAGCAGAAGTGGCGCGCGTGCCCCCTGGGCAGAAGTGCATAATCAGGTGTATACACGTGATTCTGCACAGGAGAGCCGCCCTGTAGTAGTAAATCTGCTATGGGGCGGACAGCAAGTGCTTAAAATAGAAATGAAAGTCAAAACATTTGTGTATAGATATAAAAAGCATTATAAATATCCTTTCCCCCTTTTTTTAGAAGTGATCACATTCCCTCTGTTCTCAGCTGCATAAGCGGCTCAGAGAGCTAGGGAAGGAGAAATAGCAGCTCACCGGTCTTCAAATACAAGTCCCACGAGGCATTGTAAGGCTGACAGTTACAAGCATGACTCCCACAGGCAGAGGCATGATGGGACTTGTGGTTCTGCAACAGCTGGAGGGCCGCCAGGTTGACACCCCTGCTTTAAACAGTTCTGCATGGGCAAATCACAGGTTCACTGAACATTAGTAGGTGTTTTTTTATGCAGTCTTCTGTGATGATGGACTCAAATCGTCCAACTGCTGATATAACATGTATTGGGATTGGTGGGGAGTTTCTGCCACAACTTTCACCCAGAATTGACACATTTTGCAGCCAGTTAAAAAGCGTTTTTCGGGGCCAGTGGTCAAACGTGGCTGTGTATACATGAGGCCTTAGAGAAATAAGTGTTTTTTTTTTTCTTGCATTGGTCCAGCTTGGAGCAATGCAAATTATGTATGTGCCTTACCTGTGGGATCCCCATGGAAGCTGGAAATCTGTGTAAGGCACCACTACTACAGTGATCTCCGCTAGCTTCCGGGTCCCATGCTGAGTGTTCTCCCTGCTGCATTCTGAACACAGGGGGTCATTTGTTCAGCACGGGAGCCAATCAGAGAACACTTTCCATTTTCGAACTGTATTCTCTAACTGAAGAAGGTGGAGAGGCGAGATGGTGACATAATTATGCCCACCTCCTCCAGTCAGAGAATGCCTTACATTTCTTCGGAAAAATACAAGGCTTTCTGTGAATGGTGCCTGAGCCAAGCGAGTGACCCTCTGTATTCAATATGTAGCATGGCAGCCGCTCTGCACAGGACCCAAAAGTTGGCAGACTAGCACTACTATTGGTGCCTACTACAGAGGTTTCTAGGGGGATCCCACAGGTATGGGACATACATACTTACATTGGTCCAAGCCAGTCCAATGTAACTATGGAATAGTATCCATACCTAGGCTGAAATTGTTAAAGCTGAAAGTGGTTCTAAAACCTAAACGTTTTTTACTTTATTGCATTCCTTATATTAAGGTAAAATATGTTTAGGCATCAGCATCCCCCCTCAGCCCCCCATTTACTTACCTGAGCCCTCATTGGATCCAGCGCTGAGCACCTCTGCAGCTCTTCTCTCCCCTTACTCTCACTGGCTTTGCTGGGGCACTGCTGTCAATCCAAAGCCGAGGGATGACGAGGAAGCAGGGGGCGTGGCCAAGTACCACTGTCTGTGTCAGGCCCGGTTCACACTTGTGCGATGCCAGACATCGCATGTAATTCGCAGCGCACTGCTGTTCACATTATATGCGATGTCTGTGTGGTACGATTTCAGCCATACAGATAGTATGGCTGATATCGCACCGCATTCGGTCCAAACACGCACAGGACCCTTGTTTCTGTTCGGACCAGAATCGGATCTCATGTGTGTTCAAACATATGCGATCCGATTCATGTCCGAACTGTCAGTTTGCAGTGCAATACGCGAGCTGAACTGGGGGTGTCATTAACAATGTATTGACACTCCCCAGCAGTTCGCATATGGCAGTGTGAACTGCCATGCGAGTCGATGCGATGCGGGAACCCGCAGTGGATTCGCAGGGTTCTCGCATCGCACAAGTGTATACCTGGCCTCAATGGACGCAGCAGCAAGGCTGAGGAGCGAGGAAAAATGAGTGCCCCCTTGAGAAGTGACTTCCCATGGGGGCACTGGACAGGGAGGAGGGGCCAAGAGCACCGGCGGGGGGGCCCGAGAACAGGAGGTTGGCGGCCTGCTCTATGCAATTCCATTGCACAGAGCAGGTAAGTATAGAGATGTTTGTTATTTTCTTAAAAAAATAAATACATTTACAATCTCTTGAAGTTTGGTTATTGTTTGCAGTATGTTTGTTTATATGACTTTTGTGTGGTGGAAAAAAAAAAAAAATTCCAGTGGAAATAAATAATGCTTGTTTTTATTTTTAATTTTCTAGATTCTTCATCAGCATAAAAATGCAGATAAAATGACGTCTTTACTTAAAGTTTACGAGGAGGAAGATGAAGCTTTTATGGAATTGGTTACCATGGCAACCCAGTTTTACCAATACTTACTGCAGCCTTTCAGGGATATGAGGGAGCTTGCGATATTATACAAGCTGGAAATACTGGTAGGGGATTACGCCTTTTATCTGTTTTTAAGCCTTCTCTGTTGGAGAATCTTCAAGCTTTGTTTCTAGAGTAGTTTCAACCAATTATAGTCAAAGTGATTTATATTTGCAATTGTATCAGTCTAAGTGCAGCCTGTCCCGAATCTCCAGGCTTTCTATGCATAGTTTTTTTCTTATCTTTAAACGTGTTGTTTGAAAAAAACAAAAAATCCATACGCTTTGTGAATGCTTCATTAGGGGCCGGGATGACAGATGCTCCGTCACCCAGATAAATGGAGAAAAGTTTCTTTGTGGAAAAAAAGACAGGGCACATCAACCAACCAACCCCGCTTGTCAATTTTGCATGTTTTTATCTCTACAATTATTGCACTACCGTTATACAACCATTGGCATTCTATTTATTAAAAAAAAGCGTTAGCTGGGGTAGGGGGTGGGCGTCCTTTCTTACCATTATTAAATTAAAGTAGATCTATAGGCAAAATTAATAGCAATTTTACCAGTGCCCTACTATGATGATGGGGGGGGGGGGGGAGAGAACATTTATCATATAAAGTAGAACTATAGGCAAAACATTTTTCCTGGTGCCTCCATGGCAGCATACATATGATAGTAGCTCCGCCCACAGGACCAGGGCATAGCTATCAAAAGTTAACCACACAACAGCCCATCCCCTTTTTTGTCCTATTTCTGTCTGCGCTGTAATTTTTGGGGCAGGCTTTGGGGGGCATGTTTGGGGTGCGCTCCAGGGGACTGCCCTGAGGATTTGAATGTTGGTGCCGATGGGGAGGGTATCGCAGATGGTGCTCAATTAGTTTTCTACCAGGCAGGCCCTCACCTTCATCTGAAGCCAGCTTCTCATATAAGAATTATTGGAAAACTCTTCGAGCTGCAGGAAGTTTACAGCCTTGCTGTTGTCATGGTATCAAGAGCCTGTGGGCATTTGCTTGCCTATCCCATAGTGAGATGTCAGACAACATGGCAGGAAGGGGAGCCAATCCGGTTTTATTATGGCGCATTCTTTCAGCACTACTGATGGGGATAGTAGTCCTCACTACACCTGTCTTACTTACTTTCTTATGATCTAATTTGCTGAAGCATCCCACCCTGACAGCTAGTTATTGATCTATCATACGTACGCTACCATAGAGGCACCAGGAAAACAGAAAATTGTATCCTACTTTAGTGTAATTTTCTTTTCCTGGTGCCTATCCATGGCAGCATACTAAACCCACCCAGTTCGTTCCTAGCAATGTACAAGGAATGGGCTGTTGTGTGGGTGTTAACTTATTATAGCTATACACTGGTCCTGTGGGTGGAAGTAGGCGGGGCTGCTATCACTTACAGGAGGTTAGGACTCTGGGAAAATAATTGTAAGCCAACCCACATGTATCCTCTGCTCTACCGAACATGCTACCGATTTTTGCTAGTGTCCTAGGAAGTTGGACGCTGTTTCTTCATTAGTTTCCTGAACAAAGTTAATATTTTTGATTTGTGGAATTATTTTGTCTCTGACTTCATCAAGATTGCTCGCTGTCACCGCTGCCCGAGCCGGTCTCTATATAGCAGCCACCCAGGCCTGCGTATCCTCAGCCTTGCTTTGGAGGCCACTCCCGAACCCAACCGAATGTGCAGGGCTGGACTAGCCTAGATGTTCCCTAGGGGCATCTGGCTCTGCATTGTGATGCTTACCAGAGAGTACTGGGTTTACCTTGGAGTGGTTTCCAGGTCCAGAGCCATGGCACGGCGCCAACTATGACCCTGTATCTGAAGACTCACTTTGTGAGTAAGGCCATTCAGGCTAAAACTGGTTGTAAAGGCAAATTCTGTGAGCAGAGAGTGTTGGCCGGGGCCGAGCTATGAAAGCAGGCAGTGCAGTTTGGGATCAATCCTACAGGTAGGCCCCCATAGGAAGCGGCTTCCTAGGGGGGTGCACCAAGAAGTGGAGGAGCCAAGAGCGCCAACAGGAGACTCGTGAAAAGGAGGATCAGGGCTGCTCTATGCAAAACCAGTGCACAGAACTTGTAAATATTGAGTGCCAGGGAGTAAATCACCAATACAAGTACCTATGTCCTAAGAACTATTCAAGAGATGTATATCAAGAGGCTATTGTGTGGACTTTAATGGTACTGATATGGAACGACCAAACATAAATAATCGAAAGAAGATTTTATTACGGTTTTATAAACTGCTCTCATTTGTATGGATTATCCAATGATGCCAATGGACTGATGCTCATGGTCTATCACAGAGACTATATCCATATCTTCTCAACATGTTTTGCAGTTGTATCCGCTTCCTCAGGAGTATTTTAGAGAGCAACCTTCTCTATAAAAAGATTAACCATTTATAACAACAACATTAGCAAAACAATTGTATGTTTGGACATTCGCATCTAAATGGAGGGCTGTGTCAGTTCTTACCCAACACCCAAGAAAGTGACCATAAAGGGAGCACCAAGAGGGGCATGTCTATCCCGCCATGTCCCGGGGAATGTGGGGGCCTACAATAACAGGCATAGATTCTCCATCTAGGAGTGTAAATAGTCACATAAGAAAACGCCTACAGGGCCTAAAGAAGAGTGTATAAATAGAGGGAAAAAAATCTATATTAACTAAGGGTCCTTTTTACGCGGGTGGTCCGCCTGGCAGACTCCGCTTTGCTCAGCAGGGGATCGATCTGCTGATCCCCGCTGAGCAGGCGGATAACAGGTCCATCTCCGCTCACTGTGCAGAGACGGGCCTGTCAGAGTCCCACTGTCCTCTATGGGGAGATCGATGAAAATGCACCGCCTGTCCATTTTCATCCGATCCTTCAGACAGATGGAAACTAGGGTCACCATCCGTCTGGTTTTGGCTGATAGCATTGGATCAGATAGCAGGGGGGTGTCAGCGGACATGTCACCGCTGACATCCGCCGGTCCATAGAGGTGAATGGAGCGTCCGATCAAGTCCGTCTGAAAAACTGATAGGCGGACCTGATCGGAAAGCCCGTGTGAAAGGGGCCTTATGCACCATATCACAATTACTTCATTGAGCGATTTTCTTAAAACAGAGCTTGTGTACACTGGTTTATTAACGTGGCCTCTCCCACATAGTGATAGCGACCAATCTAAGATAGCAAAAGCAAAAATACCCATGAAGATCTATTAAAAAAAAAAAAAAAAGAAAAACATACCTTATTTATAGGGAGCTGCCGCTGTATAGAATCATAAACAAATATGGCTCACCTAAGGTATAGCCCAATGTGGTGTGTGAAAAACCACATATGATTGCTGGAAACTCCTGCAGTCTGTATATGCAGTAGGGCTGAAACGATTAATCGATATTATCGATAATGTAAATTGTTGTCAACGCAACGATTTACATTAACGATTTAGTTGGTCCGCACCTTCCTCCCTGCCAGTCCGTTAGATTCCTGTGTATCCTCCTGTATACAAGGCGGCGGCGCCGCCGCCGCATGTGACCAGACACGTCCGCGCCTCTCCTCCTCGCTGACGTCGGCTCCCCCCTGCTATTCTCAGCCCCGCCCACTGCGCGCACACTGAAATGAAGCAATGTAATACTAACCCTGGGGCAGCTAATATAGAGAAGAACATCTGCATATAGAGCTAATTTATATTCTTTGCTTCCTACTCTAATACCCTGAATGGAGGGATTAATATGACTGGCTTCTACTAAATGTTCCATGGTAATAGTATAAAGAAGGAGAGATAACGGGCAAACATGCCCAGTACCGTTCTAATTCATTAGGAGAGCTGATAGAGAACCATTATTTCTCATCTGTGCTGATGACAGAGCTGGATGGCGAAAAAGGTCACCTGCAGTCTGTTTAGTAGTTTTCTGTGGAATTCTGCTTTAATGCAGAAGCTGAAGTGCGGAGCAGTCTGGTGGCTGCAGCCAGCAATACCAATAAAAAGACTTGACGTTCATGAATGATGAAGATTTTCTGATTCAGCCAAATGCAGAGAAACCCATCATAGATATTTAAATTATTGATTCAATTACATTGACAGTGTAGAGAAGCTCTTAATCTACATTAGGGCCATAATAAGGTAACTAATGGCTATGGCTATACAGAATACTTGTCATCAGTAGTAGTACAGTACAATCATTTCTTTGACAAGTGCCCCATGATCCTAAGTATTTTGGGGGGGGGGGGGAGTGCCCCATCATTGGTGTTCTGGGGGGTGGGTGGAATAGTGCCCCATCATTTGTGTTCCCGGGAGGAATAGACATAGACACAACAGGATACCTGTATATGACAAGGGACTCTGCCATGCATTATAATATTATATTACAGTCCTGTCTGAAAATAATGGTTATTCATTATATCTTAACACTGCAGTGCATATTAGAAATATTGAAAAAGTGGCATATATTACTTTTCTTTTATGATTTTATCTGATCTAAACAATAATCGGCCAACAAACCGCTTATGAAAATAATTGTTAGTTGCAGCCCCAGTAAAGTATGCTTGTTATACTCACTGTGAAACCTAAGGGGTTTAATCCTCTGCATTGTGTAAAAAGACGTGTTCGATCCTGTCCCCTCTGATCCTTCCCTTGTGCCATTGTCCCCTATACATCTGATAGAACAGAGCCCTGGGGGCACTCTGCACATGCTCAGTTTGGTGTGTATTGCTAGAGAGTTTTTTTTCCTTGGGAAAGTGCATGTGATCAGCACAGGGCCAACCAGCACTGTCCATACAGAGGGTCAGTGGTCCTGCAGCCTCATAGGACAGTCAGAGCAGAATGAAAACTCCTCCTACAAGCTTTAATCAGATACTTTTAGAAGTCACAAGACTGCTATATACTGATGATGAGAAAAGGTATTTAGCAGTTTTATATTTACTAAAATAATTGCATTTCCATGTTCTGTGTACTGTGGGAGACCAGATATAGTGAATGCAGGGTCCTGGGTTTAGTAATACTTTAAAGATCAGTCTTCCTGGGGCGTGGCCTGACTCTGCATGGCGTAGGACGTCTCTTCCCTGAGCTCCGGCGATTACTCCTGAACACCCGTCTATCCTGAGACCCCAAACCCGTCAATTTCTTCCAGACTTGTGTGGAGAGGTGCCCTGAGTCCCGGACAGCATGTCTCCGCCGAAATCTAACAAAGCAGCGGCGTCTAAACTGTCACAATACCGCCGCCAAGAAGGAGAAGAAGGGGAAGAAGATGGCGGCGCCGAGCGTGAGGCAGGAGAACGAGGTATGAAAGACACAGACAGACTGCTCGAAGCCATAACGCTGTGCCGCACCTCTCTGACAGCCCAAATTGAGGAGGTTAAAACAGACATCTCCCTAATAAGGCAGGATTTCCAAAAATTAAGGGAAAGAGTCACAGAAGCAGAAACACGCATAAGCACTGCTGAGGACGCCATACCGCCATTACAATCCAAGACAGACCGCATGCAGAGACAGATCACACAACTGACTGCAAAACAAGACGAAATGGAAAATCGCATGAGGAGATGCAATATCCGCTTAATCGGTCTCCCGGAGGGAGCAGAGGGTAAGGATCCCTCTACCTACCTGGAACAGTTACTTATTACCACATATGGCCGCGAGGCATTCTCTCCCATGCTAACAGTGGAGAGAGCACATCGCATGCCGGCCCGACCTCCACCAATAGGAGCCCCCCCTCGTACCTTCATCGCTAAGCTGTTGAACTACAAAGACCGGGATGCTGCGCTTCGGATGGCCAGGGTGAAGGGTAATATTCCTGTGGGAAATAACAAGGTGGCAATCTTCCCGGATTTTTCTGCAGACATCCAGAAGCGAAGACAGGGCTTCATGGAAGCAAAGCGGATGCTTCGCACACACAACCTAAAATACTCCATGCTATACCCTGCTCGTCTGCGAGTTGAAAATGGAGATCGTGTACTGTTCTTCGATGACCCGATGGAAGTGACATCATGGCTGGAAAGAAGAATGGAACCTAACGGAGAAGTTTGATCTGAAAATCTCAACGTGATATGGTGAGACATAACCCCATTACATATTTGCGCCACAATGTGATAGGAAAGCTGTGAGACCCTGGCCTTATACAACACTGTTCAGGCAAATACGCCTTGGTTCTTGAATTAATATCTGGGAGGTCACCTACAGTTCCTTTAAGCTGACTGTGCCTCAAACAACTGGGCAGAGACCCTCTGAACTTTCCCACCGGGGATCATTTACAGGGACCTTATGAACGAAATATATGGAATCCTGCTTAGTATATACCAATGCTGACATTTCGATTGGACAAGTCTCAATACTTTAACCCTTGCTGATGGGGATTTGAAGAATTCTAAACTCCTGCATTACAACTTTAAACTATGCAAAAACCTATCTTTTTCTAACCTGGGGGGGGGAAAAAAAAAAAAAGAAAAAAAAAGGAAGAAAAAAAAATTTTTTTTTTTTTTTTTTTTTTTTGTTAGATGTTGAGTTGTTTATTTTATGTAAGCCGAGACAGGGAAACAAGTGTGTCCTACACACTGCCAGCATAGCACAGCGAATTTTGCTCCAATTACCTCTGGTTTTGCAAACCTCCAGATCTGTTGACAGGAGGGAAACGGAATATGGGACCATACTCAGTTTGTATAGAAGATTGAATCCAATATGTCTACTCATGTCCCTATTGCTAATACATAGTTTAATGGTATTATCACCAGCAGGTAATTTACAAAAGTTTAGGGAGGATGCCCGCACAAGTTGGGGTGGGTGCAGGGCGGGGAGGGGGGTGGGGGGAAAATTTTTCCAGTTAAACAAGATAATCCATGGTACATTAGAGAAAGTGTGGAAAGAGAAAATGTATGCACATAGATATGCTGTATGGGAAGTGCTTATATATTTACGTTTATCGCGAGTGATCGTGTTGTGTGGATGCTGGAACTCGGGTGCTTGTTCGGGTAGCCACACGTCACTATACAGAACCAAGATAATTTACTTAATATTTATACCAACATGACGTCTATTAAGTTCCTAACGTGGAACGTAAGGGGCCTTCGTAACAAGATTAAGCGGTCGGCTGCCCTTGCTTTTTTACAGAAACAGAGAGCAGATATAATTGTGCTGGTAGAAACGCATATAGAGGGTAGACTCCAGATGGCCTTACGTAGACCATGGGTGGGGTGGGCCTACCACTCCACTCACACAACACATGCTAGAGGAGTCTCAATCCTAATAGCAAAGTCAGTCCACTTTGAAATGTGTGAGGTGCGTACAGATCCACAAGGCCAATATGTATTCTTACATGCTAAACTGTATGGAGAACCGTTTCTGGTTATGGCTTTCTATATCCCACCCCCATTCTGCACAACTGTTATAACAGAAGGTTTCTCCTTTATGTCACGATTCCCCAATATACAAGCAGTGTGGCTGGGGGATTTCAATACCACTTTGTGCCCAACTCTAGACAGACTCCAGGTGGAGCAATCTTTGGGGCTGGAGACGGACAGGACAAGGTTTGCTAAAATGATTTCTGCCTTCCACCTAGTGGACACATGGCGCCTTAAGAATCCTCAAACTAAGGCATACTCCTGTTTCTCCAGCACCCATAACTCCATGTCACGTATTGATTTTGTCCTAGTGTCGAGCTCATTGTCGCCACGCATCATTGAAGCTGCTTTCTGCCCTAGATTACTATCTGACCATAGCCCATACTGGATTACCCTGAGTGTTCCTATAGATAAACCTACAAAACCATGGCGTCTCAATCCGTTTTGGTTGTCGTTGTTGCCGGAAGATGACGAGCTCCAAAACCTTTGGGGACGTTATTTTGCGGACAATAATCAAACAGGTTCTTTTGCAGCAATTTGGGAATCCTTTAAGATATATGTACGTACGACATTGTCCAATTTGATAAAGAAAATAAAGGAAGACTCTGCTGACACACTTAATAAGGCAATAGAGGCATTAAATGCCACTGAGCAGGAATATATATCCAACCCCACCCCAGATATAGCAGCTAGACTTAAATTGCAATCTAGGATAGTAAACCAAATCCAATTCTCTAAAGCCAGACAAAAGCTATTCTTTACCAAACAAAAATTATTTGAGCATGGGGAAAAAGCGGGTAAATTACTAGCGTACTTAGTACACAGCGAAGATAGACCCCCAATAGTCATTACTCTGAGAGGACCAGATGGTAATCCCATCACAGATCCCTATACAGTAACCAACAGATTCAGGGAATTTTTTCAAGACCTTTATCTGACAAAAACAACAGGAACCTTAGATTTGAGAGAAAGTTTTTTTCACAAAATTTCTCTCCCACAATTAACAAATGAACAAATAGAAATACTAGAGGCACCCTTAGATAAAGATGAGATAACTGCTGCAGTGGCGAGTTTTGCCAGATCTAAATCCCCAGGCTCAGATGGACTTCCCATCGAGTTTTACTCTCAGTTTGGCGAAGTAATTATACCCCAGTTACTTAAATTATATAACCACCTATTTGAAACATTTACACTAACCCCATCTATGAGAGAGGCCACAATAATTCTTCTCCCCAAACCGGGAAAGGATCTGGGCTATCCAGAATCCTACAGACCCATATCTCTGCTCCAAGTAGATATAAAAATCCTAGCTAAGGTTCTGGCACTACGACTTAACCAAGTAATATTGTCCCTAATCCATGCCGATCAGGCAGGCTTTATGCCAGGCCGCAATACATCCTTTAATCTTCGTAGACTATATATAAATTTGCAAGCTAAACATGCGGAAGTTGGTTCAAGAGTAATAGTGACCTTAGACACAGCTAAGGCATTTGACTCAGTGGAATGGGAGTACCTGTGGAGATGCCTTGAGGGATATGGCTTTGGTCCAAAATTTATCACATGGGTGCAGCTGTTGTACCAATCACCTACGGCCAAGGTGGCGGCCAACGGTTGGACCTCCAAACAGTTCACTCTCAGCAGAGGAACGAGACAGGGCTGTCCCTTGTCCCCGCTTCTATATGCCTTGGCCGCAGAACCACTAGCTATGTCCATTCGGGCTGATCCGGAAATACGGGGATTAGAATCAGGTACCCTTATAGAGAAAATAAGTATGTACGCCGATGATACACTGTTATACTTGGCAGATTCAGGCCCTTCCCTTAAAAAAGCACTGCAAACCATTGAACAGTTTGGTACATTCTCTGGTTTGAAAATCAATTGGGAAAAATCACAAATCTTGCCTATAGATAGCTTCCCTCCATCTGAGATGCAGGCCGACTTGCCACTGCAGCGGGTTAGTATCATAAAATACTTAGGAATCCATATATCAAGAATGCCAGCTGACTACATCCCATTAAATATAGAACCGTTAATCACCTATATAAAATCCAAAATTAAGGTATGGGCTCGTCTCCCACTAGGGGTTTGGGGCCGTATAAATCTAATCAAGATGATCCTCCTACCCAAAATTCTATATGTAATGTGGCATACTCCAATTTATATACCCCTAAAATACTTCAAAATAATTGAAACTCTTCTTAAACCATTTGTATGGGGAACCAATAGACATAAACTAGCTTGGCAGATGCTCAAGAACCCCACAGATCTTGGAGGCACAGCATTGCCAGATTTTAACCTATATTATATAGCATCACAGATGTCCCAGTTATATCACATAGACAAGACAGATAAAGAAAGGTTTCTCCAATTACTCTGCCCCAAACGAATTAAAAGAACCAGGGACCCCATATACGCAATAGTAGTGGAACTCAACAGTACAGAACCACACAGCCACAACAAGTCCATACTATACCATTATAGTAAAATATGGGCTGTAGCTTTGGGGAAGTTGGGAATTCCTCGATATGACGATTATACCCCATTATGGTTCAACAAAAACCTACCGGAACTTATGCAATTACCTGATGTAGAGCTATGGATTAATTATGGGATCCTATACCTACACCAATTGATCTCAAGTGGTACTCTCAAATCCTTTAGTGCACTTACAGAGGAGTTTTCCCTTCTTCCTTATATGCTATACAGATACATACAAGTCAAACATGCACTGCAGAGACAGTTTCGGACCTCGTTTCCTCAATCAACTCCCAATGCCCTTATGGCAATAGTAAAAGATGATGACCCTCGAAGATTAATTTCAGCATTCTATAATATTCTCCTTACCCCCACAGCCTCTAAACTTGCATATGGGCTCAAGCCACGTTGGGAGAGAGCAATAGGACCTATGGAGGATGAGGAATGGGAAGAGGGCATGGAATCTGTTAGAGCTGTATCGCCTAAACTATCAGATAGATTGATACAAATTTTTATACTCCACCATGCATACTTAACCCCAATTAGGATCGCTAGATACAAGGAGACACAATCCAACCTCTGTACAATGTGTGGAAAAGAGTCGGGCACATTTATTCATTTATTATGGGCATGCCCTCAAATACAAGGTCTTTGGACTCAGATAGTGAAGTTCCTACACGATAATATGGGATCACCAATTACACTAGATCCTAAGTTGTGCCTTCTTGGGATACTGCCTGAGTCCACTGACAAATACACTAAAATTTTTCTACAAGAAACTTTGTTTTCAGTGAGAAAAGTAATAGCTAGGAAATGGATGAGGAGAGTGCCACCGAAATTTACTGAATGGAAAGCAGAAATAAATAACACTTTACCGTACAAAAAATTCATATACACTAGCAGAGGCTGCCCCATAAAATATGAAAAAATTTGGGACAGATGGTTACAAGACTCTGACACCTGCATGTGATTGAATTTATAAATCGATTGCTTAACAACAGTATGATTTAGATAGCTGGTGTTATAGGACATGAACACAAAGCATGTGGTCGTACAATTATATAAGTCTTTATTGCATATTATTAAATATAAGTGACAACAAAAATCTGCTCGAAACTCGACTGTAAACGGAACTTATACAATGTCATACACTATGCCCAGAACAGTATGTTACAATGTGCATGTACCATGGAAACATTAAAATCAATAAACTTTTTCTTTAAAAAAAAAAAGATCAGTCTTCCTCTAAAGTAAATATTTTGAAAGCATATTTTCCATAAATTGGAAAATGTAAATTGTATTTCCTGGCTTGGAAGGATACATTTTGCTTAGCTTTCTTATCCAATTTAGATGCTTACCATAGAGATTCTATTCATGTATTCAACAATGAATAATAGAACATCTAATGGTAGGCTAAAGCCGGCCATAGATTAATCGAATCTCGTCCGGTTCAGCAGAGATCCGCCGAGATTCGATTCATCTATGGACTGACTGGTTGTACTGAAGTTGACTCATCATTTGACTTCAGTACAACCAGCCTGTCAGATTTTTTCTCAATGGGCCCCCCTGCTAGCAGAACACAATATTGATGTAGGATGGATTTAGTCAGTGTTGATGAGGGAATCCAGCAATTTTATTTCCCTCTGTGGTGGAAGGAAAGAAAATTGCATAATCTGTGGCCTGCTATAGTCTACTTGTTCTTCGTTGTAGATCTGGCTGATTGTCACTGATATTAACACTTAAAAAAAAAAAATGTGTGGGGATGGAATTGCCTTTTAGAACATTTAATTCTAACACAAGGCCACACTGACTTCCACAGGTTTAACCACTTCAGCTCCGGACGGTTTTACCCCCTTAGTGACCAGGTCATTTTTTGCGATACTGCACTGTGTTACTTTAACTGACAATTGCGCCGTCGTGCAACTCTGTACCCAAATAGAATTTATGTACTTTTTTCCCCACAATTCTTTTGGTGGTATTTGATCACCTCCTGCGGTTTTTATTTTTTGCAGTATAAACAAAAAAGAGTGACAATTTTGAAAAAAAACAAAACAATATTTTTTTTACTTTCTGCTATAAAACACATCCAATAATAAAAAAAAAAAAATATATATATATATATATATATATATATATATATATATATATATATATATATCTTCATCAATTTAGGCCAATATGTATTCTGCTACATATTTTTGATAAAAAAATCCCAATTAGCATATATTGATTGGTTTGCGCAAAAATTATCGTGTCTACAACTATGGGATATTTCTAATGGAATTTTTAATTTTTTTTATTTTTTTTTTTACTAGGAAGGGTGGTGATCAGCGATATTTATTTATTTATTTATTTATTTATTTTGTGGGATTGCTATGGACAAATTGGACACCTGACACTTTTTTGGGAACCAGTGACACTAATGCAGTGATCAGTGCTAAAAATATGCACTGTCACTGTACTAATTACGCTGGCAGGGAAGGGCTTAACACCAGGGGCGATCAAAGGGTTACGTGTGTCTCTAGGGGATGCTTTATAAATGTGTGGGGTAGGGATGCACCGAAATTTCGGCCACCGAAAGAGGATTCTTGCCGATACTGGTGCCGAAAATGGGGCAGTCTCTGACCATCTCCTGTACCATCTCTGCAGTCTCTGATCATCTCCTGTACCATCTCTGCAGTCTCTGATCATCTCCTGTACCATCTCTGCAGTCTCTGAACATCTCCTGTACCATGTCCCCAGTCTCTGACCATCTCCTGTACCATGTCCTTAGTCTCTGATCATCTCCTGTATCATCTCTGCAGTCTCTGACCATCTCCTGTACCATGACCCCAGTCGCTGACCATCTCCTGTCACTTTCGGTATCGGTGTTGTTTCAGTATCGATTTCGGTTTTCGGGATCAAGGAAGATTTCTTTTCGGTATCGGTTTCGGCACCAAAAAACCCATTCGGTGCATCCCTAATATGGGGGATCGGCTGCCTGGGGGAACACAGAGATCCATTTACCTGCTTAGTAGGAACACAAGATCATTGTGTTCTCCCCTGTCAGAGCGGCAATCTGCCTTGTTTACATAGGTAGATCGCCGTTCTGCCTCTCTGGGGAAGGATCGCCGGTTACCAGCGGACATTGCGTCCACCGGACCTGCTGATTGGCTCCCCCCTCTGGCCAATCAGCGCGTGCGCATGCCCCCACTGTCTATTGCAGGAAATTACATGCTGGTACATCGTTTCGCGCAATAGAGCCACCCTGCTGCAGTATATCTGCAGTAGGTGGTCTTTAAGTGGTTAAACACATTTTAATTGCTCCTTCAACTAATAATTTATTTTTCTGTAAACAGAAATCCATTGAAATGGATGATTTAGGCCCAAAACGTATTGAGGCATTGAAGAAGGAGGCTGATCAATGGAGTGCGAGAGCAGAAGAGGCCGTGCGATCTATCCAGAGTGTGACAGTGAATTATTTCAAGGAGACCTCCAAAGCCCTGGCTGGTATGATGGTATATGATTATTAAAGCAGATCTATGGTCACAGCATACACTTTTATTTTATAACATCGGCATTGTAATAACAATACAAACAATAGCTATTATTAACAATACAATATAAGCTTACTTGAAAAATCTAATTTCATGTTGTGAGTTCTGCCTGTCTGCTGGCTGTGTCTTTCCGCAACTTCCTGGATTCCCACCATGCTTTGCAGCCTCCCCTCTGCTGTTTACTTTCAGTATCTGAAGACTACATATCCCATGGTACAATACTGCCTTTAAACAGTGATTCCTGTGCTAACTCCACCTCCCGAACCCCCCCCCCCCACCTCTGCAGTTCAGAAGGCTGGCTCTGTGAAAAGTGTGGCACAGCAGTGCCTACGCAGGTCATAGTGAATGTGTCACAGAATTCAACGCAGTGTTACCAACCAATTAGATTGAAATTTACTGACAAGACACCCGAAATTTACTGGCACAGCCAAGTTTTTACTGGTTTTTCCAAAAGTTACAAAATTACAGATTTAAGTGCTAATTTCAAATTTTGTAGGCTACAAAAAAGTACAGTATGCAATATGTAATTTAAGGTAGATATTACGGCAAAGAACACATTTCTTGTTTTATTTTCAATATGATAAGTAAGTAGCTCAGGGACAGGGGGCAAGAAATTAGAATGGGCGGGCACACATGAAATTGACTCTCTGTGATGCTGACAGCAGTGTGCAGCAGCACAGATCACCGACCCGACACGTCCCCTCCTAAGTCACAGTGACAGTCTCTCTCCACGCAAGGTGGTCCCTTCAACCCACTCTAGTCCAAACAGCACTGACAGTCCCTCTCCTGGCTTGCCTTGCTCCAGCAGACCAGCACACGGGCTTCCGGCCACTCACCTCGGCTCCCTTGCACCATGACATCACACAATGAGCTCAAGGACCTCTTTGCCAGTTCCACCCTCCCGCCAGTGGTACAGACATATTTTTTTACTGGCAACCTTATCCTGTCACTGGCATTTATTGGCAGGAGAAAAGTGCCCATTTTTTATTGGCTGCCAGTAAAATTACTGACGGTTGGCAACACTGATTCAACAAAGTAAATGTGTGCGCTTCTTCACAAAGTACGTTTACAAACTTCAAGATACTCCAGAACAGGGGTCTCCAAACTTTCCAAACAAATGGCCAGTTTACTGTCCTTCAAAGGGGGTGGATGTTGGTGTCAGTGGGAGGAATAGTACTCCATCTTTGGTGACAGTAGGAAGAATAGTACTCCATGATTGGTGTCAGTGGAAGGAATAGTGCTCCATCATTGGTGTCAGTGGGAGGAATAGTGCTCCATCATTGGTGTCAGTGGGAGGAATAGTGCTCCATCATTGGTGTCAGTGGGAGGAATTGATGTCAGTGGGAGGAATAGTACTCCATCATTGGTGTCCGTGGGAGGAATAGTACTCCATCATTGGTGTCAGTGGAAGGAATAGTACTCCATCATTGGTGTCAGTGGAAGGAATAGTACTCCATCATTGGTGTCAGTGGAAGGAATAGTACTCCATCATTGGTGTCAGTGGGAGGAATAGTACTCCATCATTGGTGTCAGTAGGAAGAATAGTACCCCATCATTGGTGACAGTGGGAGGAAGTATATCTTGCATCAGTGGGTGGAACAGTGCCCCAAGGGCCAGATAAAGGCAAGCAAAGGGCCGCAGTTTGGAGACCACTGCTGCAGAATAATAGCAGGCTAGAAATAATTGGAATACAATGTGGAAATTAATATACATTTTGACTATATAGATGCGCTTTAACTGTGCCCAGGAGATGTCTACATACTAGTATGAGAGGACTCCATCTGCAATATAATGTAAAACTCCCAGAAAAGAAAACTTGTATCTCTCATTTATAGAAACAGGCACTCCTCACCCCTTTAGGCTTCTACCGTGTTTTAAAGAGATGTATTTAGATGACAGAATATGGGCACTGCCATGTTTCCTCAATGTTGTGTTCATCACAAGAGCCATGTCTGAAGCAGGGGCTGGGGAGTCCTCTAGTATAGAAGCTTTAAAACCACTTTAAGGAAATCTGCAGTAAGAAAGCATGGCAGCTGTCATTGCTGATGTCCTATTCTAAAAAAATGCTAGTTTCCTGGCTGTTATGTCCATTCACGGCTCTAATACTTCCCAAGTTACTAAACAACAAAAAGAATGCAGATTATAATTTTTGAATTGTTGCATGCCCGTATCTTCAATCAACTAAAGCCAGAGAGACAAACAACTAGCATTATCAGAAGGTCAAAATAATAATGTAAAAAAATTTCAAAATATGCTGTATTTACAAGTAAAAGTGTTTTTTATGCAGCGCTGAGCAATGTCTGATGGCAGCCACTTGTAGTATGGGTAGGTCTCTTCGTAGGGCAGTTAGACACACACATTGCTATACATAGTAAACGTCTCTGCCACCCTCAGCACCATGCGCCGCTACATACAGTGAACTTCTCCTCTCCCGCACCAGCCACTGCTGCCGCTACATACACTGCTCCTCTCCCACGACTGCCGCTACATACACTGCTCCTCTCCCACCACTGCCGCTATATACACTGCTCCTCTCCCGCACCAGCCGCTGCTGCCGCTACATACACTGCTCCTCTCCCACCACTGCCGCTACATACACTGCTCCGCTCCTACCACTGCCGCTACATAAACTGCTTCTCCCGCACCAGCCGCTGCTGCCGCTACATACACTGCTCCTCTCCCGCACCAGCCGCTGCTGCCGCTACATACACTGCTCCTCTCCCGCACCAGCCGCTGCTGCCACTACATGCACTGCTCCTCTTTCGCACCAGCCGCTGCTGCCACTACATGCACTGCTCCTCTTTCGCACCAGCCGCTGCTGCCGCTACATACACTGCTCCTCTCCCGCACCAGCCGCTGCTGCCGCTACATACACTGCTCCTCTCCCACACCAGCCGCTGCTGCCGCTACATACACTGCTCCTCTTCCGCACCAGCCGCTGCTGCCGCTACATACACTGCTCCTCTTCCGCACCAGCCGCTGCTGCCGCTACATACACTGCTCCTCTCCCGCATCAGCCGCTGCCGTCGCTACATACACTGCTCCTCTCCCGCCGCTGTCGCTACATACACTGCTCCTTTCCCGCCGCTGTCGCTACATACACTGCTCCTCTTCCGCCGCTGTCGCTACGTACACTGCTCCTCTCCCGCCGCTGTCGCTACGTACACTGCTCCTCTCCCGCCGCTGCCGCTACGTACACTGCGCCTCTCCCGCCGCTGCCGCTACGTACACTGCGCCTCTCCCGCCGCTGCCGCTACGTACACTGCGCCTCTCCTGCCGCTACGTACACTGCACCTCTCCCACTGCTTCTCTCCCACTGCTTGTAAGCACGAGCGACGGGGGAGCTTTAAAAAAATTATTTTATTTTTTTAAATTTTTTTTACTGTGTTTCTTTAAAAAAAAAAAAAAAAAAAAAATTTGATCACTTTTATTGCTGTCAAAAGGAATAGAAACATCCCTTTTGATAGCTATGACAGGTACTCTTTATGGAGAGTGCCTGTCATTGGGCTCCAATGCAGCCAGTCAGACACAGATCGGTCTGATCGGCTGCTTCACTGGTGTTGCTTCCAGATTCTGACGTCACACAGTGGGAGGAACAGCTTCAGTTCCTTTTGCTGAGAGGCAGGAGTGCTGCCGGCCGCATCGTTACTGGGCTTCCAGATCGCTTGGGAGAGCCGGTAAAGGCGGCGGTGGGAGGTGGGCGGGACCCCCTTCCGCCAGCCCTAAAAATTGTTGCTGGGATCATGGTTGTAACCTCACCCATGATCCCGGATAACAGATTCCCTACCCCGACTTATATATATTGTGGTCGGTAGGGAAGCGGTTAAGCAGCTGTTGCCTTCATTGTATGTCAAAAGATCAGTGGCTCCTGATAAAGACATTTGAAGCTATAAGCAAATCGCAATCTTATTTTTTATTTTATTTTTTTTCCTCCCGCTTCCCCCTCAGTCCCTGAAGCTGCATACCACATCAAGGAGGCTTGGGAGGCAGAATGGGGCGGATCCAGACTTCACCTTTAGGCCCCGTTCACATTGCGTGTAGCATGAACTCATGTTCCCGTGCACGACTTTGGGTCATTCTAATGTGATTCCACGTGTTGCACATAATCATTGTTGATTTTGACGTCAAATTTCGATTTAGTTTTAGTCCTAGTCATTGGACTAAAATGTTTTAGTATTTTAGTCATCTGAATTACTTTAGTTTTATTTTAGTTGAGTAAAATCTAATGGGTTTAGTTAAACTGTGATGCATTATTTAAGCAGTTCTCTAAAATTGCCAAACTCCTTTATATATTTCTGAAGTAAAAATCGAATAACCTATTAGTTATGGTATTAAGGTTTGAACAACCACAGACGCAGATTTAGACTTTGTGATATATAAAGTCTTTATAAATTAAGTTTCATAAACAAACTGTAAACTCTGTTGGCTGTAATGCCATTGCACGTATTACCTGAATATATTACCAACATTTTTCTTATTTTTTTTTTCTTTCTATTAGTAGGTTATTAGCTGCCCCTTACTTATTCCTATGTGGTAGTGCGGTGTTAATTGTAACATCAAATTTTGATTTAGTTGTAGTCAGTCTTTTGACTAAAATGCCATTTTAGTTTTAGTCATCTGAATTGTTTTAGTTGTCAACGAAATTAACACTGCGCATAATAGGCTGCCCTATGGGCATTTGTCTCTCAAGAGTAGCTCAGGGACCAAAATTGGACCCTGAGCCAGGCACAATTTTACATGCATGTTTTGCTGTGTGACAGTCGTAGCAAAATTAGAGGCTGAATGCCGTTTGGGTGCTAAGTGTGAATGGAGCCTTCGGTCTTGTCGCCGGGGTGTGAATGGAGCCTTTGGTCTTGTCGCCGGGGTGTGAACGGAGCCTTCGGGCCTGTCGCCGGGGTGTGAATGGAGCCTTCGGGCCTGTCGCCGGGGTGTGAATGGAGCCTTCGGGCCTGTCGCCGGGGTGTGAATGGAGCCTTCGGTCTTGTCGCCGGGGTGTGAATGGAGCCTTCGGGCCTGTCGCCGGGGTGTGAATGGAGCCTTCGGGCCTGTCGCCGGGGTGTGAATGGAGCCTTCGGGCCTGTCACCGGGGTGTGAATGGAGCCTTCTGGCCTGTCGCCGGGGTGTGAATGGAGCCTTCGGTCTTGTCGCCGGGGTGTGAATGAAGCCTTCGGGCCTGTCGCCGGGGTGTGAATGGAGCCTATGGGCCTGTCGCCGGGGTGTGAATGGAGCCTTCGGGCCTGTCGCCGGGGTGTAAATGGAGCCTACGGGCCTGTCGCCGGGGTGTGAATGGAGCCTTCGGGCCTGTCGCCGGGGTGTGAATGGAGCCTTCGGCCTGTCGCCGGGGTGTGAATGGAGCCTTCGGGCCTGTCGCCGGGGTGTGAATGGAGCCTCCGGGCCTGTCGCCGGGTGTGAATGGAGCCTTCGGGCCTGTCGCCGGGGTGTGAATGGAGCCTACGGGCCTGTCGCCGGGGTGTGACTGGAGCCTTCGGGCCTGTCGCCGGGGTGTGAATGGAGCCTTCGGGCCTGTCGCCGGGGTGTGAATGGAGCCTTCGGGCCTGTCGCCGGGGTGTGAATGGAGCCTTCGGGCCTGTCGCCGGGGTGTGAATGGAGCCTTCGGGCCTGTCGCCGGGGTGTGAATGGAGCCTTCGGGCCTGTCGCCGGGGTGTGAATGGAGCCTTCGGGCCTGTCGCCGGGGTGTGAATGGAGCCTTCGGGCCTGTCGCCGGGGTGTGAATGGAGCCTCCGGGCCTGTCGCCGGGGTGTGAATGGAGCCTCCGGGCCTGTCGCCTGGGTGTGAATGGAGCCTTCGGGCCTGTCGTCGGGGTGTGAATGGAGCCTACGGGCCTGTCGCCGGGGTGTGAATGGAGCCTTCGGGCCTGTCGCCGGGGTGTGAATGGAGCCTTCGGGCCTGTCGCCGGGGTGTGAGTGGAGCCTTCGGGCCTGTCGCCGGGGTGTGAGTGGAGCCTTCGGGCCTGTCGCCGGGGTGTGAGTGGAGCCTTCGGGCCTGTCGCCGGGGTGTGAGTGGAGCCTTCGGGCCTGTCGTCGGGGTGTGAATGGAGCCTTCGGGCCTGTCGTCGGGGTGTGAATGGAGCCTTCGGGCCTGTCGCCGGGGTGTGAATGGAGCCTTCGGGCCTGTCGCCGGGGTGTGAATGGAGCCTTCGGGCCTGTCGCCGGGGTGTGAATGAAGCCTTCGGGCTTGTTCACACTAGCAGCTTTGTAGCAGCTACATAGCTCTCACTCTGGTGATTTGTATCTGCTGTAGCTGTCTAGAGTTCCCTCTTCAGCTGAAAATCACACAAGTACCATGATCATCAGCAACTTCATTGGATAACATGGGTAAGCTTAGGTTTATATGTGATGCAAGTTTGTTGGAGCTGGGGAGATGTTGTGGAGTACTTTCTACAGTGTGCTATTGTTTTTAGAATCCCATCTGGGCTCATGCACACCTTTGCAGTGCAGTGTGTAACAGTCCCAAGCACATCTGAGAAACACACATTACATGCGTTAACACATTTCATTGGCATCCATTCTGAATGCCCCCATCCCAAAAAGGCAACATTGCTGCAGCGCACGGTAAGGCACTACCATCATTTTGGCTCACTGCATTTCCAAAAATGGTGCATATTCTTTCATTTGGACATTTTGGTGCATTGCCTGCCCATTCATTCGAATGGACTGCCTTAATGCAATGCACAAAATAATGTGAAAAACACTCATTAACACATGGCATGAGGACATCGGTATCTGAATGGGTACCATAGTCACTGTTCTCAACATTTTTCACAGTTCTAGTGCCATTGACTTCAACGCAGAGATCTCATCATGCATTTTGTGTGCAGTCTCACATGCAGTTAACTACTTTAAAAATGAAATGGGTTATTTCTGCTTTATAAATTTTTTTTTTTTTTTTTTTTTTTTTTTTATAGTGGAGGTGGGGATTTTGTGCTCTGCAAGTAAATTGATTCTTAGTATTTTGCTATTATTGCAGCCATGCAGAAACAAATGGAGCAAGATGGGAAGAGATTTGGACAAGCCACCTGGGCCTCAGCACTACCCAGACTGGAGAGGATTAAATCCATGTTAGCAAAAGAAACCCTTCAACATATGAGATCGAAGGAGATGTGCCTGAATCAGAAGAGGGCAGATATCACACAGAAAGTAAGATTCCCAGAAGAATGCAGAACATTTTTACTTTATGTGGTCCTTTTTAAAGGGCTTCTCTTATTTGACAGACATTATCCATCTCAGTGCTGTCCACTAACTTAGGCAGGCAAATGCACCTTCAGAGTAAGGCTGGCCGTAGACTGATCGATATTTGGGCAGTTCAACAGGATCTGTCCAAATTTTGATGCATCTATGGGAAGGCTGGTTGTACTGAAGTCAATCTATCGATTAACTGCAATACAACCAGGCTGTTGTTTTTTTTTATCTTGCGATGATTGCTGACGGCTGTAGTTTCCAACAGTGAGCATTGTCTTCTGACAGCTGGAAAAACTTCTGCTGTCGGAATACAGTAGCACGGCGGGAGGGATACCCCCATTCACACTGTGTTTAAGGGGGGATTAAGCAATTCTCTTTCCTTCAAACTGTGGTTGAAAGGAAGAAAATTGTATAATGTATGGCTTGCTTAACTGTGTCCACATACTTGGGTCTGCCCCTTTTTATAAAAGGGGTTATTGTGCCCACATTCCAGTGTTACCTTGCCTTTCTTTCAGTCCCTGTGTAAATGTAGTCCCAGTCACTGCCCACACACTGTGCCTATCTATATTCTCTGTTTTCATGTTGATCATGGAGCATGTGCAGTGATTTCCCATATTGTGTGTGTGTATGTATTTATGCAGTCAGTTTACATGTAATACTCTTCTTCAGTATTGCCGTGCCCACTGTGGTCAGTGTTCTTACATTTATACTGTCTCACATACTGTATATCCACATGTAGATGCATTGCATTTGTAAAAGCTCAAATGCACACAAAAAACATATATAAACTTACAGTGAGGGAAAAAATTATTTGATCCCCTTCTGATTTTGTACATTTGCCCACTGACAAAAAATGATCAGTCTATAATTTTAATGGTAGGTTTATTTTAACAGTGAGAGACAGAATAACAACAAAAATATCCAGAAAAACGCATTTAAAAAAGTTTTATAAATTGATTTACATTTTTAAGAGTGCAATAAGTATTTGAACCCCTATCAATCAGCAAGATTTCTGGCTCCCAGGTGTCTTCTATACAGGTAACAAGCTGAGATTAGGAGAACTCTCTTAAAGGGAGTGCTCCTAATTTCTGCTTGTTACCCATATAAAGGACACCTGTCCACAGAAGCAATCAATCAATCAGTTACCAATCTCTCCACCATGGTCAAGACCAAAGAGCTGTCCAAGGATGTCAGGGACAAGATTGTAAACCTACACAAGGCTGGAATGGGCTACAAGACCATCGTCAAGCAGCTTGGTGAGAGGGTGACAACAGTTGGTGCGAGTATTCGCAAATGGAAGAAACACAAAATAACCTAAATAATCTCCCTCGGCCTGGGGCTCCATGCAGGATCACACCTTGTGGAGTTTCAGTGATCATGAGAACGGTGAGGAATCAGCCCAGAACTACACAGGAGAATCTTGTCAATGATCTCAAGGCAGCTGGGATCATAGTCACCAAGAAAACAATTGGTAACACACTACGCCATGAAGGACTGAAATCCTGCAGCACCCGCAAGGTCTCCCTGCTCAAGAAAGCACATGTACAGGCCCATCTAAAGTTTTCTAATGAACATCTGAATTGTTCAGATTAGAACTGGGTGAAAGTGTTGTGATCAGATGAGACCAAAATCAAGCTCTTTGGCATCAACTCAACTCACCGTGTTTGGAGGAGGAGGAATGCTGCCTATGACTCCAAGAACACCATCTCCCCTGTCAAACATGGAGGTGGAAACATTATGCTTTGGGGGTGTTTTTCTGCTAAGAGGACAGGAAAACTTTACTGCATCAAACCGTCAAATCTTGGGTGAGAACCTCCTTCCTTCAGCCAGGGCATTGAAAATGGGTCATGAATGGGTATTCCAGCATGACTGACCCAAAACACACAGCCAAGGCAACAAAGGAGTGGTTTAAGAAAAAGCACATTAAGGTCCTGGAGTGGCCTAGCCAATTTCCAGACCTTAATTCCATAATAAATATGTGGAGGGAGCTGAAGGTTCGAATTACCAAACGTCAGCCTCAAAACCTTAATGACTTGGAGAGGATCTGCAAAGAGCAGTGGGACAAAATCCCTCCTGAGATGTGTGCCATCCTGGTGACCAACTAAAAGAAATGTCTGATCTCTGTGATTGCCACCAGTCATGTTTTGCGAAGGGGTCAAATACTTATTTCACTCATTAAAATGCAAATCCATTTATAACTTTTTTTATATGCGTTTTTCTGGATTTTTTTTTTGTTGTTCTGTCTCTCACTGGTAAAATAAACCTACCATTAAAATTATAGACTGATCATTTCGTTGTCAGTGGGCAAACATACAAAATAAGCAGGCGATCAAATACTTTTTTCCCCCTCACTGTACCTACTACCCACATACTGTGCCTATCTATATTCTCTGTTTTCATGTTGATCACGGTGCATGTGCAGACTTACACACATGCTGAAATCCTGCTTCGCAAGAGTTTTAATGTTTTAGCCTAGGGGTGCAGAGATAAAGGTGTACTAGTTACAGATTATGACAGCCGGGACTCCTCTGCTGTCAGAATACACTGACCAGCGCTGCAGCCGCTCATCGAATGAAAATTTTCCAACATTCCCATTTGACAAAAGTTGATCGTTAGTCCAACTTCTGTCGTGCGGGAACCACCATAGATGGATTGAAATTCAGCCAGGCCAAGCTGAACCGGCTAAATTTGATTCATCTATGGCCAGCTGAACTCCCCTAGCTCCAGCAGGCGTCCTCCATCCACGTGACCTGTCCTGCGGTGCCATGTTTCTAAGATGCCCTCAGCCACGGTTGCATGCTCACTTCCACCATCTACAGTGTAGTGTGAATGTTTCTTACACTATATGGGAAGGGAACAGCGCTGGAGCCTGTTAGCCCGAGAGAAAGGGTAAGTAATACAGCTTTTTCCTGCCTCCTAAAGCTGGCTATACATTATACCATTTTCTTATTCATTTTACTTTAGATTTAACTTCAACTTTGTAGTGCAAGGACCCCCCTGATTGAATACAAATTGAAAGTTTTTAGGTTTGACTCCATATTATATGGTTTTGGTAAATCTAAAAATTGGACAAGGACATTGTATAATGTGTAGCCAGCCTTAGACTAAGCATTTAATCCTTGCAGTTCAGGGGGGGGGTGGCACTACAAAGGTAGATTGTCTAATTCTTGCAGTTCAGCTTTAATGTTTTTGTAAACATCTGGTTAAAGCCTTAAAGCTTTAGTAAACTGCCGCTTTCAAAAAAAAAATTTTAAAAATCCCCTGCAAGGCAATGGCATAATGTGCAAGTATGCATTGCATACTAGCAATTAGGAAATACTTACCTTAGAACGAAGCCCTCCAACGGTGCACTGTCATCCCTGACAGGGCTTCCATCTTCCCCTGGCCTTTCTTCCGGGTTCACGAGCTCTGGTTTTATGAGTGGACGGGGCCGTGATGAGATCTCTCCCATGCATGTGCTTGGGAGCCCTCGGCTACGGCACGGAGCTCTGAAGGTCTGGCTTACCATGCTGTGTCCATCACCGGCTGCATCCAGTGGGAATATCTCTGCAAGTTCAGGAGATTTTCACTGTACCTACAGGTAAGCCTTAAAGCGGAGTTTCACCCGATAGTGGAACTTTGCTTTAAGCAATCCTGACATGCCACATTTGGCATGTCATTTTTTTTGGGGGGGGGGTGGGTACTTAGTTTTGACAGGTACCCGCTCCCACTTCCGCCCGGGCCGCCTAGGCGGTCCCTACCTCCTTGCAATCTTCTGGGACACTTCGCAGGTCCAAAAAGATTGCACGGCCATTCAGAACGTGCAGCGCGACTCGCACATGCACAGTGCGCCCCCAGCTGTAAAACCGCAAGCTGTACAGTAGTACACAGTAGTGATGCCGACACTGGAGGGAAAGGGAGAGAAGCAAGGCATCGGTTGGCTGCATCGCTGGACCTTGGCACAGGTGAGTGTGTGGTTTTTTTTTTTAAGTCAGCAGCTACACTTTTTGTAGCTGTTGACTTTTATTAAACACAGAAATGGGTGGAACTCTGTTTTTAATATAGACTTACCTGTAGGTGCAAGAGCAAAAAATGTTCTGAAACTTTCTGCTGCATTTTCCTACTTTCCAAAGCAGCTTTTACATAGACCTATGTGAATGTGTAAAGCCTAGTACGCATGAGTCGAATGTCGGACGGCATCAGCTGGTTCAATAGAAACAACATTCGCCATGTGTGACAGAAGTCGGACGTTTGGCCAGCTTTTGTCGAAGGGGCATGACCGAAAAAGGTCTGCCAATCAGCTTCAGAGCTTTCAACCAATAACTGAGCTCATTCCTACCCATTCATCTTGTACTGGCTTCAGCAATGTAAATTCTAAATAAGACCATTAGAGTATATGGCACACATGTACAAATGACAGCATGTTCCATTCCTATCATCTGTTTTCAGTTTTATCATTGGAGTTATGCTTCCTTGACATTGCATCAGTTTTTCCTATACTAGTGATAATACTATGTCAGAATATATTTTCTATGTTGTTTTATATGTATTCCATTATTTGTTGAGTTTTCCATTGATTGTACAAACTGGCTTGGACTGACAGATGGAGAACCTGAGCGAGGGCCTTGGGGCCATGACACTGGTGGATGAGCTGGAATTGCAGTACTATGAGACACAACTAGAGCTATACGATGTTCAGTTTGAGATATTGAAGTATGAAGAAATGTTGCTTACAGCAGAACTCGCCTCACTGCGGAGACAGATAAAGGGTAATCAGTACTATCTACTCATATGATGTATTCTGGATTAACCTTGTTAACAATGATTTGTTTGCTAGTAACAGATATGTTGTCATTGAGTATAAAGGTCCTCCTTTATACGTTGGAATATAAATAGTTTGCCGTGCTACCTGTAATATTGTGAACACTTATTATATATAAAAAAAAAAAGAAATAAACCAACTGTTAATAATGAAGGCCATAAAAACAAACAAAATATGAATCCAGTGGAAAATATAAAATCACAAATGTTGTGACAGTCCCAGTTACTTGTAGAATCACCGCTGTGCTGCCAGAAAATGAAGTGCTGAACCAGAACTCGTGTCCACCCTGGTGAACCATCACCCCCCCCCCCCCCCCATTAAAATTGGACTCTTACCGGAACAAATGGACCCTATTACAGAGTCAAATCACCCCATGATTGGTATCTCATTATCAAGACCTTGACAGACACCCCTTGATTAGAGGCTTACAATAGCTCCAGTTTTTCAGCATATGTTCAAATGAAGTTAAGATGGTAAATCCCACATAGTGTAAAACCGCATAAAATGTTATTCTAGCTCAAAAAGATAACTAGAACTACACACACTTTCACAATTTAGTAAGCGCTTAATATTAGATACATTCTCGGGCAATGTTAAAAACAGCCCAAGCCTTTACCAATACAAACAAGAGTGGCAATGTCATGTGTGTTGGCTTTGTTCTACGCGTTTCATTATAACTGATGTCATCGGGGGGCACAGGCCACTTTGCCACTGGATTCATATTTTGCTTGTTTTTATGTACTTCACTATTATCAGTTGGTTTATATTGTTTTTTATATATGTATATATGTATGTATGTATGTGATATATATATATATATATATATATATATATATATATATATATATATATATATATATATATATATATATATATATATATATATATATGCGTTTACAATAATACAGGTAGTGCAACAGACTATTTATATTCCATTGTTCACACAGTTTTGTCTGTATTTTGCCAGCAGCTTTATTTTGCACTTGCCAGCACTATAGTGTGTATGTTGCTTGATTTATACATGCAGTTCCCTGGGTTCTGGTGTCTGTTTTATAAAAAAAAAAGACAGTAGGGTTGATTTACTAAAGACAAATAGCCTGTGCACTTTGCAAGTGCAGTTTTACTAATTTTCCCCAGATTAGTAAACGTGGTAAAGCTTCATTTTGTAAAGAGTACCCAATCAGGTGCAAGGAAAAATAATGATTAAAAAAAAGCATTTCTGCTTGTATATGATTTGGATGAGGGAAATCGGCAGAGATTTACTAAGGTCTGGAGAAAAGGAGTGCAACTGCACTTGCGAAGTGCACAGTCTATTTGCCTTTAGTAAATCAACCCCAATATTTACATGCCGCTATGAGATCAGACAACGAACATGCATCAGGACAAAGGGCAAGCGGGGAGATAGAACATTTCTTGCCCTTTTAGTGCATATCAGAACATTGCAGCCAGCAAAGCAGTAATACATAGAAGCAGGCGTATCTCTTTTGATATTGAGAGAAAATCAAGGACAAATAATACCCCTTAAATGTTGGCTATAGTTCTGGATTGAACATAGCTATTCATTTTCAACAAAGAATAAGTAGATTTACTACACAATAGACAAGCAGATGACAATATCAGATGAATATTGCACTTATGTTGTGAAATATTGGAAGCACTGATCTGTTATCCCTGGACATCAAAAGCTTTCAATACAGTATCCTGGCCATACATGATGCCGGTGTTGTATAAGTGAGGATTTGGCCCCCGCCTTCTCAAATGAATAGTATCTCTGTATCACCACCCTAGGTCTTTTGTTTAAAGTGGTTCTAAAGGCAGATTTTCTTTTTTTACTTTAATGCATTCATTCTATGCATTACGATTAAAAAAACCGGTGTGCAGTCTCTTACTTGACTCCATCCTCTGACACTCATTATGCAGTCAATTGTTCTTTTCTTCTTAGGCAGATATGGAATCATGGAGAAAAAAAAAAAGATATCACGCCTGGGCCACGCCTCTGCTGGCTTTTCTCCCTAAACTTTTCAGAGGCCGAGGGTGTCCAGGAAGGTGTTATTTCCGTTTCAATATGTTTATTGAGTTTTTTGAGTAAACAAGAGAAATATAAATAGCTCAATGTTCGCCCACGCAGGGGCTAGAGACATGTAAAAATTACCAAAGATCAATATGGTTCACAAATATCCCGTAACATAGTGAAAATTGGGGATGATATAAAAAAATAACTACTGCATAAAGTGCCCTGTCCCTAAATTTGTCGCCGAAGGGGAGGCTCTTCTCCAGCAACCCCCCTCCATAGGAGGCAACGGTAAGAGTCAGAATAGTGAGAAATCAGAAAGAACGTGAGAAGAGCAAAAAGGCAGAGAGAAGTGGGTCACAGATAGGAGAGGGGGAAAGGGAACTGAGGATCTCGGACGCGGCGCCTCACAGAAGGGAGTCAGACAAGGCCCAAACAGGATGCTTGAAGTGTGGGAAACTCATAAGAGATCCATGGTTCCCAAATTTTGAGAAATTTGGCATGTGATTCATTCACAGTACTGGACATTTGTTCCTGAAGTAACATAGCAGTCATGCCTGTCCTCACCCCCTGGAAGGCTACTCGTTGGGTCTTCCAGGCTTGATCTATAGTTCGTTTAGCCGCTATAAAGAGATAAGTGGCCAGTTTCTGCTGAGGAGCGAACAAACCAGGTATTGGACAATGTAATAGGGCTAGCCTAGCATCCCTTTGGACTGTTTGATGAAAAAGTGTCTGCAGTAGGCCAAAAACTCTAGACCAAAACCCCACCAGTCTTGGGCAGGACCGGAAGGTGTTATTTCAACCCAAGCTTATAGGCTGTGTGGCAGTCCTGCAGATTCAATATTATTATTTTACTCCTTATGGGTTAGCCTGGAAGCATATGAAACAACTCTCATAGCTATAGACAACATTCTGTGGACCCCCTTTCCCCACCACCTACATTGTATGTTATGCATTAAATTCTGGGGTACCTAATTTCCCCCCATACCCCTCTGGCTACTCTGGCACATCCTCGGTTTTTCCACCCGGTTTCTAAGAACCATATAGGTTCCTTTTGGCTTTGGAAGCAGGTATTTTGAGGACTTAACCTCAGTCTTTCACTTCCCTTCACATTCCTCCTTAAGCCTTCTTTAGAACAGATTTGTTCTTTACCGCTTAAAAATGACATAGAAAGTGATGTTAAACATAAGTCATCGCCCCTTTCTATGACAAACTTTTGAACACCAATGTTTAGATGCAACCACTAAAGGAATGGTTTCTCTCATATTCTATGCCAGTTTAGAACCTGATTATCATTACCCACCCTCATGTGTCACTAGGTGGGAGAGTGACTTCGGCTCTCACATGGAAACTGTGGCACCAAATTTTGAGAAGCCATGACACCTGGATCTATTAACTCTTCCCTTGTGGAAGCTAACTAGTAGCTGCTATTGTGTTTGTATATGGTCCGACAGAGGGTCGCAAAGTATTGTTCTGATATTTTGGATCAATGCTTTAGAGCAGCGGTATTGAATTAAAATTCATGGAGGTCCAATCAGAAAAATTTTCTGCTAGCAGAGGTCTGAATTGCAAGTTTGCGCAATGACTCAGTTCATTCACAACACAGCCCCCCTTTTTTTTATATCACAATTCCCTTCTTACGTCAGTATCCTCTGCTCCTTCACATCACAACCCACAATGGTGTCCTCTACCTTCCTCGATAGTATCCCCTTCCCACAGCAGTGTTCTCTGTCCTCCTTTCCATCTAAGCCCCCGTGTCTCTGCCCCCCTTCAAATTGCAGCTCTGCCCCCCATTCACATTACAGCCCCCCACAGCTCTGTCCCCCCAGTTTGCATTGCAGCTCTGCTCTCTCCCCCCCCCATTCACATTACTGTCCTCTCACAGCTCTGTCCTCGTAATTTACATTATAGCCCTTGCAGTTCTGCCCCTCCTATTCACATTACAGCCCCTGCAACTCTGCCCTCCATTCACATTACCGCCCCCCATAGCTCTGTCCCCCCAATTTACATTGCAGCTCTGCCCCCCTTATTCACATTAAAGCCCCCAGAGCTCTTTCCCCCAATTTACATTGCAGCCCCTGCATTTCGCCCCCCTCATTCACATTACAGCCCCTGCAGCTCTGTCCCACCCCATTCACATTACAGCCCCTGCAGCTCTATCTCCCTCCATTCACATTACAACCCCTGCAGCTCTGCCCTCCTCCCCATTCACATTACAGCCCCTGCAGCTCTATCTCCTTCCATTCACATTACAACCCCTGCAGCTCTGCCCTCCCCTCCATTCACTTTACAGCCCCTGCAGCTCTGCTCCCTCCTTCCATTCACATTACAGCCCCCGCAGCT
The DNA here is from genome assembly GCA_037952925.1 of Lithobates clamitans. Lineage (NCBI taxonomy): Eukaryota > Metazoa > Chordata > Amphibia > Anura > Ranidae > Lithobates > Lithobates clamitans. Next base: position 393,164 of record JBBGZY010000276.1, on the reverse strand, counting down.
CTGCCCACCCAGTCACTTTACAGCTCCCGCAGCTCTGTCTCCCCCCCCATATTCACATTACAGCCCCTGCAGCTCTGCCCCCCCACCACCACCACCACATTACAGCCCCCGCAGCTCTGTCCCGCCTACAACACCTGCAGCTCTGCCCCCTTTCCCTATTCACAATGCAGCTCTGTTCCTTCACTCTCCTACTTTACTGGGGCACAGAGCAGAGAGCGAGAGTAAAGACAGCTCTGGACAGAGGGCGGGACTGGCAGCTGCTGGTATTAACTTTTTATGTTAACCAACAGGTGATTAGTTGCTGGGACCACCCTGCATCCTAACAACGAATCACTGGCTGGTTAACTTCAAAAGTTAACTCCGGCAGCTCCTGCACCCACACTCCATTCAAAGCAGCTGTGCCTTCTGGTCATCTAGCCCGCCTCTCTGCTCTGCTGTGATACTTGCAGCAGTGACAGTGGCTGAGGCAAAAAAACGGCTCCTAAATGGCGGAACCGCAGCGGCCTGGTTGGATTAGTGATGCGGGCTGGATCGCGGGCCGCCATTTAGGGATGCCTGCTTTAGAGGCTGTAGCAAGATCAATTAAATGCATTTAGCGAGTCTGAAATAAAACGCTTTTGGAATAAAGGAGTACTTCTCCCGGGGGTCACAAGATTGTAGCTCATTCTGCACTCCTGTGACCTGTTTTCAGCAGACAGCGGGCTGAAGTCTGCTGTCGGCTGACCTCGCAGAGCCAGTCCAGGCTCAGGAAAGATTGCGACCATATGGCTGGGATCCGCCCACGTGCCTGGACTGGTGAGAGCCTGACCTGGACGCTCCCGCCCCCTCCACAGCCCAGCGATGCAGTAAGGGGGCAGAGCAGAAAGTAGTGACTGACAATCGCCAGCTCTCTGCTCACGGAGCTGTGAAAAACGAGTGACCAGCGGTTATTGATCGCTCTGTTCTCAGTGTTTGAGCCAGCGTGGGACAGATGCATCCACCTAGGCACAGTGAAGGAAAAAAGTATTTGATCCCCTGCTGATTTTGTACGTTTGCCCATTGACAAAGGAATGATCAGTCTATAATTTTAATGGTAGGTTTATTTTAACAGTGAGAGACAGAATAACAAAAAAAAACAAAAAAAAACGCATTTAAAAAAGTTTTAAATGGATTTGCATTTTAATGAGTGAAATAAGTATTTGACCCCTTTGCAAAACATGACTGGTGGCAAAAACCTTGTTGGCAATCACAGAGTTCAGACTTTTCTTGTAGTTGACCACCAGGTTTGCACACATCTCAGGAGGGATTTTGTCCCACTTCTCTTTGCAGATCCTCTCCAAGTCATTAAGGTTTCGAGGCTGACATTTTGTAACTCAAGCCTTCAGCTCCCTCTACATATTTTCTATGGAATTAAGGTCTGGAGACTGGCTAGGCCATTCCAGGACCTTAATGTACTTCTTCTTGAGCCACTCCTTTTTGCCTTGGTCGTGTGCTTTTGGGTCATTGTCCTGCTGGAACACCTATCCGTGACTCATTTTCAATGCCCAGGCTGAGGGAAGGAAGTTCTCACCCAAGATTGACAGTACATGGCCCCGTCCATCGTCCCTTTTGATGCAGTGAAGTTGTCTTGTCCCCTTAGCAGCAAAACACTCCCAAAGCATAATGTTTCCACCTCCATGTTTGACTATGGGAATGGTGTTCTTGGGGTCATAGGCAGCATTCCTCCTCCTTCAAACACTGCGAGTTGAGTTGATGCCAAAGAGCTTGATTTTGGTCTCATCTTACCACAACACTTTTACCCAGTTCTCTGAATCATTCAGGTGTTCATTAGCAAGCTTCAGACGGGCCTGTACATGTGCTTTCTGGAGCAGGGGGGCCTTACGGGCGCTGCAATTGTCTTCTTGGTGACTATGGTCCCAGCTGCCTTGATCATTGACAAGATTCTGCTGTGTAGTTCTGGGCTGATTCCTAACAAGTCTCATGATCATTGAAACTCCATGAGGTGAGATCTTGCATGTAGCCCCACACAGAGGGAGATTGACAGTTATTTTTGTGTTTCTTCCATTTGCAAATAATCGCACCAACTGTTGTCACCCTCTCATCAAGCTGCTTGACGATGGTCTTGTAGCCCATTCCAGCCTTGTGTAGGTCTACAATCTTGTCCCTGACATCCTTGGACATCTCCTTGGTCTTGGCCATGGTGGAGAGATTGAAATCTAAATGATTGCTTCTGTGGACAGGTGTATTTTTTAGAGGTAACAAGCTGAGATTAAGCTTACTCCTAATCTCAGTTTGTTACCTGTATAGAAGACACCTGGAAGTAGGAACTCTTGCTGATTGATAGGGGATCAAATATTTATTTCACTCTTTAAAATGCAAATCAATTTATAAAGTTTTTGAAATGCATTTTTCTAGATATTTTTGTTGTTTTTCTGTCTCTCACTGTTAAAATAAACCTACCATTAAAATTATGGACTGCTAATTTCTTTGTCTGTGGGCAAACATACAAAATTAGCAGGAGATCAAATTCTTTTTCCCTCCACTGTAGGTATAATTCTACAAAAAACAGATTCCCGTACTTCTCTTAAGGTATGCCCATTAATACTGTATATGGAATTAGGCCAGGAAGCACATACAAATGCATATGAGTTTGCAGAAAACACAAAATTAAATTATTATTTCATCTTTGCAACAGCTAAGCAGACACTGGCTAAGGCATGGTGGTCCTCCTAACCAACCATAGGTGAAGTCCAGAACAAAATCACTTAGTATATATCCAAAATAATGGCAGCCATACCAGGGGACTCCATGTTTTCCAAAAAGTGTAGGCACCCTATAACCCATTAACTCTAGAATGATTTTGAACATTCTCTGTGGCAAGAATTCACCAGCATTTTTCTTATATCTTCTGGAAATTCCTGGAATTTTGAGGGCTTCTCTCCCCAGGTCTTTTTTCCCTCTGTACTTCACCCTATCCCTGACCCAACCCTTTCTTTATGCCTGTCCCTAGTCTGCTTGTCTTCAGCAAACTGTTTCCTGGATTTCTTGTGCATCATCTTTTAGAAGAGGATTCCTTCTGGGACGACAGCGATGCAGACCAATATAATGCATTGTGCGGCATATGGTCTGAGCACTGACAGGCTGACCGCCCCCCCTTCATCCTCTGCAGCAATGCTGGCAGCACTCATATGTCTATTTCCCTCTGGATATGACGCTGAGCACGATCACTCAACTTCTTTGGTCAACCATGGCAAGGCCTGTTCTAAGTGGAACCTGTCATGTTAAACCGCTGTATGGTCTTGGCAACCTTGTTATAGCCTAGGCCATCTTTATGTAGAGCAACAATTCCTTTTTTCAGATCATCAGAGAAATCTTTGCCATGAGGTGCCATGTTGAACTTACACTGACCAGTATGAGAGAGCGATAACAACACCAAATTTAACACACCTGCTTCCCATTCACATCTGAGACCTTGTAATGCTAAGCCTCGGTTCAAACTGGGACGACTTGTCAGGCGACCTAGTCGCCTGACAAGTAGCGTCCCGTTCTCAGCAATGGAACCGTTCTGCATCGCTCCGACTTAAAAAAAGGTTCCTGTGCTACTTTGGGGGCGACTTGCATTGACTTCTATACAGAAGTCATTTTGCAAGTCGCCGCTGAGGCGTGTCCTGGGTCGCCTGAGGCAGTCGTGCTGTAAGTCGTGCTGTCTCAGTGTGAACCGAGACTAACTAGTCGCATGGCACCGGGGAGGGAAAATGGCTAATTTAGCCCAATTTGGACATTTTCACTTAGGGGTGTACTCACTTTTGTTGCCAGCAGTTTAGACATTAATGGCTGTGTGTTGAATTATTTTGAGAGGACAGCAAATTTACACTGTTATACAAGCTGTACACTCACTACTTTACATTGTAGAGAAGTGTCATTTCTTCAGTGTTTTCACATGAAAAGATAAAATATTTACAAAAATGTGAAAATGTGAGGGTGTACTCACTTTTGCAAGATACTGTGTATATATGTATGTATGTATGTATATATATATATATATATATATATATATATATATATATATATATATATATATATATATATATATATATATATATATATATATATATTTTGTTTTATTTTCATTGTTTTTATTAGCAGCACTGCAATTAAGTGCCAGTTCACACAGGGGTGACTTGCCAGCCTGAAAAGTCGCGCTCCATTCAGTAGAATGGAACCCTTCTAATAGGAGCGACTTAGAAAAAGGTTCCTGTACTACTTGGGGGAGACTTCAGAGCGGCTTGCATTGACTTCTATACAAAAGTCGTTTTGCAAGCCACACTGAAGTCACGCTGTACAGGGCGGCTTCAGAGCCGGACATGAGTCGGGCGACTTTGAATCTGCCCCTGTGTGAACCGGCACTAATTTGTGTACATTCAATCTTTGATGTGGGAACACATTACAAGTGTTAGCCAGCAGTTATAGTGATCTATTTGAATTGATGGGATCATTTCTGGAGCACTTAATTGGGTTATTTGTAGCTTAAGAGTTTTTGTGATATTTTTAGAAGATCTTAAAGGTGCTTTTATTAGTTTAGTAATAATTTTTATTGTTTGACTCTGTTAATCTCTCTCTACCGAATTCTGATTGTTTTTCGTTTTGCTAGAAGGTGGTATTTGTTTTTCTAAGGAAATTCCTGCAGCAGTCTATAGAAGTCTGCAGAAACGGGAGTGTAATTCAGTGAGGTTGACTGTTCAATTTGCACAGTGAACATTTCCTGAGCTTGATAAGTAAGGTGAAGTTGTGTTCACTTTGAATACCTAAAAAAAAATGTTGGCTTACACATGATTGGCTGATTGGTGTAAATATAATTTCACAATGTTTACTAAGATCAGTGAAGATTTACAATGATAAGTCTCTATATACTCTACTCGTTTAGTAAATCAACCCAAAAGTGTATTGTAGGGTTCTGGCTGTCATGGTAAAAGATCTTATTATAATGACATGTTTTCTGTGATTGTAGAGAAAGAAGATGAGGTTGTCTACTATGACACGTGTGAAGATCCACAAGAGCTTCTGGCCCATGCGCAGTCCCATCACAGTAGCAGCTCCACATATCAGATGCTCAAAGGAAAGGTGCAGCAGCTGGAGTCTAAACGAGGGAAGATCTGTGCAAGACGAGCATTGCTGCGGAACAAGAAGGTAGGTGGTACTAACTGAAATATATTCCATCAAGAGTATTTGTTGTGCTCAGCGAGGTTCACAGCTATCTGTCAGCTCCAATCCAGTTTCTAGTGCTTTTACCAACGTGTTGTAACACTTTTACCTGCATCCATGCATTTTAATTATTCTTTTGGAAAGCGCAGCAAACCACACTTCAGAGATCTGAACAGCTTCATTGAATACCATTGCTTCTTATGACACATACGCTGTTTTGATTCACAAAAAGAAAAGGTGTGAATGGAATCCTAAGGGCTCTTTTACACGGGCGGTCCGACCGACGGAGTCCGCTTTGCTCAGCGGGGGATTGATCCATTGATCCCCATTGAGCAGGCGGATGACAGGTCCGTCTCCGCTTACTGTGCTAAGATGGGCCTGTCAGAGTCCCACATTCCTCTATGGGTAGATCGGATGAAAACGGACCACCTGTCCGTTTTCATCCGATCCGCCAGACGGATGGAAAATAGAGTTTCCATCCGTCTGTATTTCACAGACCGGATCAGATCGGATAGCAGCGGGTGTCAGCGGACATGTCACCACTGACATCCACTTCCCCATAGGGGTGCATGGAGGTTCCGACTGGGTTCACCTGAAAAACTGATAGGTGGACCTGATCGGAAAGCCTGTGTGAAAGGGGCCTAAGGTTTGTTTTGTCACAAAACTTAAGTCATTATTTTTTTTCTTTTTGTTAATGTATCTATATTGGTTTTGTTCACTTGTAATGCTACAATCTTTGTCTCCTTTGTTTCGCTATCTGCAAGCCTCAGCCCATGCTTGGTGCCATGCAGTGATATAGGCCACCAAAATAACAAAGCTTTTATAGCTGACCAATTTATAACTAAACTCCAACCAGTTTGCATGAGAAATGTGTTCTTGTTGATATAAAACTAATATTTTTAAGATAATAAGCTTTTTTCTTCATCGTACATCATGGGACACAGAGCCTAAGTAATAACTTAATGGGTATGTAGGCACCTTCAGGTGATGGACACTGGTATACCCAACCCAGGAAGTTCACTCCCTATATAACCCCTCTTCCTTCAAGAGTACTCAGTTTTTTCGCCAGTGGCTAAGGTGTTTGGTCACAAGTGAAAATGTGCTCTGAGGAGCTCCAACAGGGGATCCAAGCTGGATTTAATTAGCCTCCATAGACTAGATCCATTCAAAGTGCCACTGAGGCCAAAGTGGATGGTACCTGGGCCTCGTATCCGAAGCACGAGGTTTTGCCTGTAACGCCTCTCTTTGCAGGGCTGCACCCCGGGACTCAGGGCTTTGGTCATTACCTACATTACCTAAAAGCTTTCCCTGACGGGGTCCAAGGGAGTGGAATCCCGATAAAAAGGGACCTGGTCCTTGAATGTTTGCTAAACGCAGCCCGCCGTGATGGGTGTAGGCTGGATTGTCTGTTAATTCAGAAAATCCTGCAGTGGGGATAAGGTAAGGGAAGAAACTTAGGAACTAAAAAGTCCACCTATGCTTTCTTCTTTAAGGGAAAAAATGTTGTTATGCCTTAAAACGCCACTAGAGGGAGTGTATACACATACCTTAATCTATTGTCTTCACTTCAGCTCAGTTTCAGTCTGTGTGTGGCCGCAGCAGCTTGTGCAGGGGGATTCCTCTTGAGGTAAGAGATCTGCCGAATGCTTTTCTCCCCCCTGAAGGGACCAGAAGGGTTAGGGAGACAGCTGTGATTGTACCCCCCTTATAAAACGGGAGGTCCCGTTTTCTCTGCACCAAAAGTTGTTTCCTCTGCCTGCTGTGTAATGCAACGCGGGAATGTTTTTTCAAATTAAAAGGAGGGGGCAGGTTTTTGAAGGGGGCGGGGCCTAGGCGCAGCACTGTGCAACATCCACGAGGACGCACGGAGGCTTAAATCTCTCCTCGGCAGCTAGGAGCAAGCAAGCAGCCTACACTGGGACACAGGAGAGGTGGGGCACAGAAGGGTGGCATTCCTAAAACAGGAAGGACTTTTTTCCCAGCACTAGGCTGATCTTAAAAGGCATTACTGTCATGACTATGTTCAGCGATTAAGTGCAACTTAATAGTGCCTCTGCTTTTGTGCTTAGGACTATGCCTACCAAAAAGGTACCAAAGGTTTCGACCCCAGGTGCTAGGATCTCCAGTCGCATATCCACAGGAAGATTAGCGGCTTTAATCGCATCCTCCATTCAAATGGACAGGAAACGTGCTAGATCCCCCTCCCCCAATTTAGACCCTTTGCAAGGGGAACAGTGGGCAAAAGATGAGGTGTTAAAAATAAATATATAATAAATTCCGCGCTCAGGATAAAAGTGGGTTGAAGCCCCCCCTATTGGGTTCCCATGAGAACTTACAGAGACAATGATAAAAAAGTGGGGTAATTGGCACTACCCTGTGAACCACAAAAAAAATTATTTTTGTATAAGAGATAATGTAGACGGTACTGAGCTAAGGCTTTCTTATAGAACAAGTACCCCCAATATTAAAAATGTGATACACAAAAACAGGCGTGTGACAGATACACCAAATTATATAAATAATTTACCAAAAGAAAAAAAAGAGGGTGAGTGTGTCTCTCAGGCTGAGGTTAACAGCTCAGCATATAACTATTGTGGCACAAATACTATCTCAATTGCCCAGCCAGATATACCAACCATTTATTTATTTATTTTATTTATTTTAGGTACTTATATAGCGCCGTCAATTTACGCAGCACTTTACATATACACTGTACATTCACATCAGTCCCTACCCTCAAGGAGCTTACAATCTAAGGTCCCAAACTCACATTCATACATACTAGGGACAATTTAGACAGGATCCAACTAACCTACCAGCAACCATTTACCATGTGATAACATGATGGCAGTGGAGGATCCATGGTCCCTCCCACTACAGCCAGATCTGCTCACAGGGACCGATATTCCATCCTACCTTGCGGTCTCTAAATTTAACGGCTTGGCTATTGAAGCCCAGATTCTGAAGAAACGTGGGCTTTCCGGGTCAGTTGTCTCTACCCTGAATAATGCAAGGAAGCCAGCTTCCAGAACTATATATTATAGAGTCTGGAGGGCTTATGTTTCCTGGTGTGAATCCAAGGGTTAGCACCCTCGGAGATATATCATAGGCAGAATTCTTGCCTTTCTACAATTAGGGGTAGAAATGAGGTTGGCCTTGAGTACTATTAAAGGCCAAGTCTCAGCTTTATTGGTCTTATTTCAAAGACCGCTTGCTTCACATTCTTTAGTCCGGAGTTTTATGCAAGGGGTGATGCGCCAGTCAAACCTCCTTTGAAACCTTGGGACTTGAACTTAGTTTTGTCTGTGTTACAAAAACAGCCATTTGAACCAATACAACATATTACCTTAGTCCTTCTGACAAGGAAGTTGGTAATTTTGGTTGCTATATCCTCAGCAAGGAGGGTTTTGGAATCGGCTGCTCTTTCTTGTAAAGAGCCATATTTGATTATTCATGAGGACAGAGTGGTGTTACGCCCTCATCCAGACTTTTTGACAAAAGTGGTTTCAGGTTTTCACCTGAACCAAGATATTGTCCTGCCACCATTTTTTCCAAAACCAAGTTCCAGGGAAGAAAAGTCACTACATTGTCTTGTGGTGAGAGAAGTGAAAGTCTATTAAAAGACAACTGCTCAGATTTGTAAGACTGATGTCTTATTTATTCTGCCAGAGGGTCCTAAGAAGGGACAGGCAGCGTTGAAATCCACTGTCGCTGAGTGAATTCGGCAGGTTATAATTCAGACTTATAATTTAAGGGGTAAGATTCCCCCTTTTCAAGTTAAGGCGCACTCTACCAGGGCGGTTAGTGCTTCTTGGGCAGTGCATCACCAGGCCTCCATGGCTCAGATCTGTAACGCCGCAACTTGGTCTTCAGTACATACATTCACCAAGTTTTATCAAGTGGATGTAAGGAGGTATGAGGATATCGCCTTTTGGGTACAGTGTGCTGCAGGCAGCAGTATAGGTCCTCGAGTCTGGGGGTACCCTACGGGTTGTGTCTCCCTTCCCTCAAGTAGCATTGCTATGGGACGTCCCATTAAGTTATTACTTATACTCTGTGTCCCATGATGTACGATAAAGAAAATAGGATTTTTATAACAGCTTACCTGTAAAATCGTTTTCTTGAAGTACATTATAGGACACAGAGCTCCCGCCCCTCTTTTGGGGTTTAAGTATATTGCTTTGCTACAAAAGCTGTGTACTCCTGGAAGGAGGAGGGATTATATAGGGCATGAACTTCCTAGATTGGGTATAACAGTATCCACCACCTGAAGGTGCCTATATACCCATTAAGTTATTACTTGGGCTCTGTGTCCCTTGATGTACTACAAGAAAAGGTTTTTACAGGTAAGCTGTTATAAAAAATCCTATTTTTGGGGCACCTTTTTTCATGTATTTTTTGATGCGTTTTGATGCTGTGTTTATTTGGTAGGAGGAGGTTGTTAAACACAAAACCCTTTGAAAAATGCATGTATATGTGTTTTGGATGCAGTTCCATGGAAATCTCTTGAGCCAAAAACGCACTGTTCTGCATGTAAACAAATAAGTCCCTGCACCTTTCCAAAAAACGCATTGCAGAAAACTACAAAGATGTGAATGGGACCCATAGGAAATAGTGTTAAAAGCTTGCCCATCTTTAACCACTTGCCTACTGGGCACTTTCACCTTCCTGCCCAGGCAAATTTTCATTTTTCAGCACTGTCGCACTTTGACAATTGCATTGCATTGTACTCAAAGGACATTTTTATCACTTTATTTTTTAACCAAACTTTCTTTTGGTGGTATTTAATCACCACTGGGTTTTTATTTTCTGCTAAACAAACGAAAAAAGAACAAACATTTTGAAAAAAAAAAAACCTTTTTCTTAGTTTCTGTTATAAAATTTTGGAAATAAGTAATTTTTCTTCTTCACTGATGTGCGGTGATGAGGCTGCGCTGATAACGACACTGATTGGCACTGATGATCAGTGCCCTGATTATCGGTATAAATGTGCCCTGTCACATGAAAGATTTCCTCAGACAGTAACAGAGCAAAGGAAATGCTGATAACCAGCATTAGTTTACATGTGATGCGCTGTGATTGGACACAGCTGTTCACATGGTAAACGGCCGCTGTGATTGGCCTTTTACCTGGATCTGTGGTCGGCTGTGTCCTTCGAACACAGTGATCATAGAGTGTGCCCAATGTGCGCCCCTGAGGCACGGCGGTGCAGGGTTCTCGCGCTGCAGCTGTCATTCGGCTATAGTGTGGTCGGCAAAAGGTTAAAGGCCAACTTCATCTTTTAGACCATGTTTATTTTATTTTTATTTATTTCAGGTACTTATATAGCGCCGTCAATTTACGCAACGCTTTACATATACATTATACATTCACATCAGTCCCTACACCCTCAAGGAGCTTACAATCTAAGGTCCCTAACTCGCATTCATACATACTAGGGCCAATTTAGACAGGATCCAATTAACCTACCAGCATGTCTTTGGAGTGTGGGAGGAAACCAGAGTACCCGGAGGAAACCCACGCAGACACAAGGAGAGCATGCAAACTCCAGGCAGGTAGTGTCGTGGTCGGGATTCAAACTAGCGACCCTTCTTACTGCTACCCTGTTTCCCCGAAAATAAGACCTAGCGGGATTGTCGGTGATGGCTGCAATATAAGCCCTACCAACCACATAAGCCCTACACTGTTTCCCTGAAAATAAGCCCTACCCTGAAAAAAGACTTGCAAGGCCTTTAACTAGGGCTTATTTGGGGGGTAGGGCTTATATTGCAGCCATCACCGACAATCACGCTAGGTCTTATTTTCGGGGAAACAGGGTAGGAGAGAGTGCTACCCACCACACCACTGTGCCACCCTAGTTACATGTTATACCCATATTTAGAGTTTAACATGTAACAAAGTTGAAAGCTGGCTCCCTGCAAAGAACACACTGGGTTTGATTTACTAAAACTGGAGAGTGCAAAATCTGGTGCAGCTGTGCATGGTAGCCAATCGGCTTCTAACTTCAGCTTGTTCAATTAAGCTTTGACAAAAAACACCTGGAAGCTGATTGGTTTCTATGCAGAGCTGCACCAGATTTTGCACTCCAGTTTTAGTAAATCAACCCCACTCAATACACGCCTCTTCTGCTGCCGATCTCTGTAGTAGTGAAAAGAAATCCCCAGCAGAATACATCACTTCAGGAGTGTCCGATTCCTGGATTCAGTGGTTCAATTAGTGCTTCTTTGTCCTGTGGTGACATAGAGGCCTGCAGGAGGAACCAAAGCATGCATCCAGCAGGTGATCAGAAGAGATATACTGTATGTATATATACAGTAAATGTATATATTTGTGAATTGTGTTCAAAAATATATTTTCTATCTTGTCCATCTGTTGAGCGACACAACTCGGTAAGCAACCTAGATTATGTTGTCGATTTATAGGAGAAATGGACACTAAGCACATAAAAAATGTAAGGACAGCCCCCAGAAAGGCACATGGGTACAAGAGGTAGTATATCAAAAGGTTACAAAATAGTTTGCCTTGATTATTTACTTGCTGAGTTCCCATGTCTCAGCAATGCCAGACAGATCTTCTTTCTGACATTCAGGGACTGTTGACGCGAGGGATATTTTTCCCATTCCTCCAACCAAAGGTTTTAACTCTAACTTGTTTACAGTGCTAAAACCTGTTTGTCCCTTCAATGCCTCTGTAATTCCTTTAAAGTTCCCGGTGGAATCTATGCAGTTAATTATGCCTCCCTTTGCCCCGTATACAGCCTATCACAATGTACAGGAATATGCCTCTACAATATGAATGGAAATAGCCAAAAGGCATGGCAGACACAGGGGTCATGCAAATTTGACATCATTTACGTAGCATTTACATAGCTAAGCAAACAGGAAGGTTTTCCAGAATCGTACGAAAAAAATCGTACATTTCTTGGAGCGCAAAATGCACTGTTGAATTCGATATTAGTATTATGCAACAAAATGCAAACAATAAGTCGTACAATTATCTGATCGTGTGTACGAGGCATTACGTTCACTCTCTGCTTGGGTCCATTGACTCCTCTTGTATCCTGTGAGACTGTTGCTCCTGTTTTGGCTATTTTGTTGCACACCCTTCGAATTATTGCTTAGGAATATCCTGTGGTCTAAGAATCCATTCCTGTGCCCAGTACTGTAAGAACCCATACACACTATTAGATTTTCTGCAGATTTTTGTCTTCAGATTTACAAACACCGTATAATATGAGATCAGACCTTAAGGGCTCTTTCTCACGGGGCGGATCAGTGATGATCCGCCCCGTGAACACCCGCTTGCTCAGCGGGGATCGCTCCGCCGATCCCCGCTGAGCTTGAAGATGACAGGTCCATCGCTGCACGCTGTGCAGCGACGGACCTGTCAGAGCGCCGCTCTCCGCTATGGGGGAATCGGATGATGACGGACCGTAGTGTCCGTCGTCACCCGATCCGATCCGAAAACGGATGGAAAAGTAGGTTTTTCCTCCGTTACACTTTTCGGATCGGAGCGAGTCGGATGTCAGCGGACATGTCACCGCTGACATCAGACGCTCCATAGGGATGAATGTATGTCCGTTTTTCATCCGAAAACGGAAGGATGAAAAACGGACATACGGATCCCTCGTGTGAAAGAGGCCTAAGCGTTTCATTTGGTATGCAATCAGGCAGGCTCTTGCACTACACGGTTTTGGTAAATCTGCAGAAAATCTGCGTATAGGACTTTAGATTAAGAGAATTGCAAGTTTGTTGTACCTGTAAATTGCATATGTTGGAGTACAGTACAGGACATGGGTCCCTTCCCTCTTTTCTTTGTGATCCCTTTATTGTTTGCTAACAGAGTTGGAGCTTCAAGAAGTGGGTGGAGTTATATGAATACATTTGGGGAGGGGCAGTCCCAGCAAAGTTTTTGTCAGTGTCCAATCACCTGAAGGTACGTGCCTATAACTCATGGTGTAAGAATACTCTGCCTGTGTCCTGTATTGCAGGGCTTGACAAATTTGCTTGGAATCTAGGAGCCAGCTAAAAAAGTTAGGAGCCAGGTTTTTTTTAAATGACCGACAAAGCTTTATTTTCAATATAAAAAATAACTAATCTTAAATTTACACAGAAAAAGACCGCCCCGCTAGAGGCCCGAATAGCGTCACTAAAACGACGGTAAAGCAGCGCTAAAAATAGCGCCGCTTTACCTCCGACGCCCCCTGCGGCTCGGTGTCAAAGGGCTCTAAGGGTCCGATCAGGTCCGCCTGAAAAACAGACAGGCGAACCTGATCAGACAGCCCGAGTGAACGGGACCAAGCAGGGAGATAACAAATAAATTAATTTTAATTAGGAAAAAAATAAACAGTTTTTATATAAATATAAATAAATAAAAATAAAATCTATTATGAAAAAAAAAAAAAAAAAGGCTATCCCCACATTCACTTCCTTCTCTTCTCCACTTTGGGAAGGAGATGGGCAGTGAAAACAGGCAGGTATTTCGCATTAGCATTGCATTAGCATTGCTGGTTGCAATACCAACGGCCACCACAAGATGGCGCCAGATTTCAGAAGGACTCCAGAACTACCGAAGAAGGCCGCAAAGCCGGGGCCTCAATTACCGGCCGGCGCGGCCCGACGCGATCGCACGGGGGGGGGTCGGAGTCCGCACAGAGGCAGGATATCCCCAGCTGTGCCACCCCAGGCGCCAGGTCGCTAATTCTAGTCGCAAATGCGACCTGGCGCCCGGGGTTTGTCAAGCCCTGCTGTATTGTACTCCAAAATATGAAATTTATAGGTAAGTCATAGTTCCTATTTTTTGTACTTGCTATAAAATCCTTTTTTGGGGTCCATTGAGGAACTCAGCTCTTCCTCCCCTCATATGCGATCAGTCTGTCTCTCGCTTTGGAATTCTTGCTGTAGCTGGTCAGGATTGGTGGGGGATAGCCTTTAGGGTACTAGACTTTAAAAAACCTAAGTTGCTTGGTCTTCAGCTTATATGGAAATAATTGACACCAGCATTACCGCTTACACTTAAAGTGGAGTTCCACCCAAAAGTGGAACTTCCACTCATCAGATTCCTCCCCCCCTCCAGTGTCACAGTTGACACCTTTCAGGGGGGAGGGGGGTGCAGATACCTGTATATTACAGGTATCTGTACCCACTTCCGGCATAGATAGCCGCAGAATCTGCGGTTATTTATGCCACTTTCTGTCTTCCTGTTTTTTCTTGCATAACAAACGTTATACTTGCCTGCTCTGTGCGAGGGTTTTGTACAGAGCGGCCCTGATCCTCCCTTTCTGGGGTCTCCGGTGGCACTCCTGGATCCTCCTCTTCGAGTGCCCCCTCGGAGAGCCACTTTCCATGGGGGGAACCCATGTGGCGCGCCCCTGAATCATGCTGCTGCGCCCATTGACACAGCCAGTAGGACTCGGCCCTGACCCCCCCCCCCCCCCCCCCGGCTCCCGTGTCACTGGATTCGATTGACAGCAGCGGGAGCCAATGGCTCCTGCTGCTATCATTCTATCTAATGAGGACCCGAAACAGTGGTTGGAGCTGCTGTACTCGTCGCTGGAACGATCGTGTTCATTTAAGAAAAAGGGGGGCTCTGGGGGGCAGCTGCAGCACAGAATGTCACATTAATGTATAGAATACATTAAGGTGAAAAACCTTGAGACTTCACAACTCCTTTTAATCACCTAAAAAAAAAACATTTCCTCTGCATTTGTGAAGAAGTCTTCAGGGCAAGTCCAGCAAGCACCAGGACCGTCTTCTACAGTTGATTCACCTGTGGGATCGGGGCATCACCAGTGCAGAGCTTGCTCAGAAATGGCAGCAAGCAGGTGTGAGTACATCGGCACGCATAGTGAGGAGAAGACTTTTGGAGGATGGCCTGGTGACAAGAAGGGCAGCAAAAAAGCCACTTCTCTCCAGGAAAAACATCAGGGATAGACTGATATTCTGCAAAAGGTACAGGGATTGGACTGCTGAGGATTAGGATAAAGTCATTTTCTCTGATGAACCCCCTTTCCAATTGTTTGGGGCATGCGGGAAAAAACCTTGTCTGGAAAGGAAAAGGTAAGCGCTACCATCAGTCCTGTATCATGCCAACAGTAAAGCATCCTGAGACCATTCATGTGTGGGGTTGCTTCTCAGCCAAGGGAGTGGGGTCATTTACAATTTTGCCAAAGAACACAGCCATTAATAAAGAATGGTACAAAAACATCTTCAGAGCTCCTCCGAGAACTTCTCCCAACCATCCAAGAACAGTTTGGTGAGAAACAATGCCTTTTTCCAGCATGAGGGAGCATCTTGCCATAAGGCAAAATTGATAACCAAGTGGCTTGGGGAACAAAAGGTCAACATTTTGGGTCCATGGCCAAGAAACTCCCCAGAACTTAATCTCATTGAGAACTTGTGGTCAATCTTCAAAAGCCAGGGGAACAAAAAAAAAAAAAAAACACAAATTATGACAAACTCAAAGTATTGATTATGCAAGAATGGGCTGCCATCAGTCAGGATGTGGCCCAGAAGTTGATTGACAGCATACCAGGGCGAATTGCAGAGGTCTTGAACAAATAAGGGTCAACACTGCAAATATTGACTCTTTGCATAAACTTCATGTAATTGTCAATAAAAGCCTTTGACACTTATGAAATGCTTGTAATTATACTTCAGTATACCACAATATCTGACAAAAAGATCTAAAAACACTGAAGTAGCAGACTTTGTGATTTAATATTTGTGTAATTTTCAAAACTTTTTGTATATCATGGAAGTAAGAACGTATTGTTTTTTTGCATCGCTTTTGATCAGGATTATTTTACGTATTAGTAGGGCCCTTGTGTGTATGTGAGTTATAATTTTTCTGTGTACATTTAAATGCTGTTCATTGCTGCATCATCCAATGTAAAATAAAATACAGATACAATACTTTGTATAATTACTGCGCCTGTCTTTTGATTTTCTGTAGAAAAACAACCTTGAATTAAAATGGTCCTAATGGGGATTTTAGGTCGCTGATCTATTTAATATAGTCTGTGTCAAATGGTAAAACATGTACACTGGTTTCCATAATACTTAAAAAAAATTAAATTTAAAAAACTAAAGTTTTACTTTCGCTAAGTATTCACCTGCTGTGAAATGCCTGACTAAGCTCCAGTGCGACCAGGTTGCATTATTAGTTGAATGGAACCCACTTGTGTGCAGTTGGCATCTCTGATGATATCAGAATAAATTCACTTGTTCCTAGACACTGGCGCTTGAGTCTCAGTTTCAGGCTCACACTTGTGCGATGCGGGAACCAGCGCGATTCCAGTGCCAATTCCCACATTGCATCTGACTCGCAGGCAGGTCACTTTGCTCTCTGCGTACCGCTGCGAGTGTCAATAGAAAGTTAAAGACACCCCCAGATCGGTCTGAACACCCATGCGACCTGATTTCAGTGCGGACCAAAAAAGGGCCCTGCACCATTTTGGTGCGAATGAGATGCAATTTTAGCCATACAAGCTGTATGGCTGAATTTGCATCGCACAGACTTCGCAGGTGATGTGCACAGCAATGCAGTGCGAATAACATGCAATGTCTGGCATCGCATTAGTGTGAACCCAGCCTAAAAGGGGCCACAAAGCTGTTAAAACAACATAAAATAATTGTAAACGATCACCTTGTAAAACAACCTATTCAGTTTAAAATAGAAATGAAAGGCAAAACATTTGTGTATAGATTAAAAAAAAAAAACATTATTAATACCTTTTTTTTCCCTTTTCTTTTACAAAGAGTTTTATTGATAACCATAGCAATTTCACAGTTTAACAATGTAGAGAATACATCAAAAATGAACATAACATAAAATTTAGCACCTTCTAAATTAAAATAAGTATGCTAGTAAATCAAAGAAAAACAATAAAAATACAGCAGAGGCTGAAAACATTTGTAAGTTTGGAACATGAAGGTGATTGGACACACTAATGCCGTGTACACACAGGCGAAATTTCCGACCGGACTGGTGCGACGGACCGAATCCAGCGGACAATCCGACCGTGTGTGGGCTGCATCGGACTTCTGACGGACCGTTTCGGTTGGAAATCCGACGGACTTTAGATTTGAAACTCCACCCCAAAATCCATACCAGACCCCTGTCCGAGCACGCAGCCCAGCCGGTCAGGAAAGGGTGTGGGGACGAGCGAACCCCCCCCCTCCTGAACCGTACCGGGTCGCATGCCCTCAACATGGGGGGGTGGGTGCTTTGGGGGAGTGGGGAGCCCTGTGGCCCCCCCACCCCATAGCACCTTGTCCCCATGTTGATGAGGACAAGGGTCTCTTCCCGACAACCCTGGTCATTGGTTGTCGGGGTCTGCGGGCGGGGGGGCTTATTGGAATCCGGGAGCCCCCCTTTTTAAGGGGGCCCCCAGAGCCCGGCCCCCCACCCTATGTGAATGCGTATGGGGTACATTGTACCTCTACCCATCCACCTAGGGAAAGAGTGTCAATAAAAAAACACACTACACAGGTTTTTAAAGTAATTTTATTAGACAGCTCCGGGGTTCTTCTTCCGACTTCGGGGGTCTCTCCGGCCTCTTCTCCCGGCTTCCGGTTCTTCTCCGCTCTCTCCGGCCTCTTCTTCCGGTGTTCGACCTCTTCTCCCGGTGTCCGGTTCTTCTACCGGCTCCTCCGCTATCTTCTTCCGCTCTTTTGCTAGCGGTGGTCCAGACTTCTGCGTCGCCTTCTTCCCTCTTCTCTTCTACCGATGTTGACACATCGCTCTCTCCGGCTGTAATGCTGTCTGAGAGCTCCGCTATGACTTATATAGGCGGTGACCCCGCCCCCTTATGACGTCAAAGTCCCTGGGCATGCTGAATTTGCATGAAAAGACCGGAGAGAGCGGAGAAGAACCGGACGTTGGGAGAAGAGGCCGGAGAGACCCCCGAAGTCGGAAGAAGACCCCCGGAGCTTTCTAATAAATTACTTTAAAAACCTGTGTAGTGTGTTTGTTTTTTTTTGTTTTTTTGTTTTTTTTTGACACTTTTTCCCTAGGTGAATGGGTAGAGGTACGATGTACCCCATACTCATTCACATAGGGTGGGGGCCGTGATCTGGGGGCCCCCTTATTAAAGGGGGCTCCCGGATTCCGATAAGCCCCCCGCCTGCAGACCCCGAAAACCAACGGCCAGGGTTGTCGGGAAGAGGCCCTTGTCCACATCAACATGGGGACAAGGTGCTTTGGGGGAGGGGGGGCACCCACCCCCCCATATTGAGGGCATGCAGCCTGGTACGGTTCAGGAGGGGAGGGCACTCGCTCATCCCCACCCCCTTTCCTGACCGGCCGGGCTGCGTGCTCGGATAGGGGTCTGGTAGGGATTTTGGGGGGACCCCACACAGTTTTTTTCAGCGTAAGGGGTTCCCCTTACATAGTTACATAGTTACATAGTAGGTGAGGTTGAAAAAAGACACAAGTCCATCAAGTCCAACCTATGTGTGTGATTATGTGTCAGTAAAACCCATTCTAGACCTAAGGGCCTAGTTTGCCCCACGGTGGGGCCTGCAAGGTGTCACTCTCGCTGATATCGGCGAAATTGACTTTCCTTTCTAGTCCTGTCGTACCCGAGTCACGTTCAAAATGAACGGACTTCTCCGTGTGTGGCCAAGTCCGCCGTAACTTCGTCGAAAGTCCGTCGGCCGGAAAGTCCGGTCGTGTGTAGGCAAGTCCATCCGTTCAGAGAGTCTGTCGGAAGTCCGCTGGGAAGACCGTCGGACCTAGTTTCCCAGAAAGTCCGGTCGTGTGTACACTGCATAAGACTTCGTCCGATTTTGAACAAATGCTTGAAGAGTTTGTGTCAACAGGGGCCTAACTGTGATCCTATCTATCCATGTAACCAACTCATCCATGGCTATGCCCGGTGGCCAGATGGATTCTTAGGTAAAACTGAGAAGTAAGAGTATTGAGAGAGGGGTTAAAGAAGAAGTAGGGGTTGAGATTAGCAAAGAAGGGAGGAGTCAAGAAGAGGGGGGAGGAAAGAAAAAAAAAAGTGGGGGTGGGTCCTCACGGTGGGGAGCAAGAGCGCATTAAATCCGAAGAAGGGTGGTGTCAAAGCTGGTGGGTTTAGTATACTCGACCCATGGCCGCCATACTTTTAGGAACTTATCATGAGTGTCCGAAAGGACAGCAGTCAGCTCTTCGTTCACCATTATATCGTCCATGTGATTTTTAACTGCCTCAAAACTTAGTACCTGTGTCTTCAGTGCCTTAGCTATCGTCAGTTTGGTTGCAGTAAAGAGATGCAAAGCCAGTTGGCGCTCCGGGCGAAGTAGTTCTGCAATGGGGTTGCAGAGAAGTGTTTCGTATGTGTCTTTTTTGAGGTCAGCATGGAGTATATTTCAGAGGAGGGAGTAAACTCTGATCCATAACCTGCGTACCTCCTTTTTTCCCTTTTCTATAAGTGTGATTGCATTCTCTCTGTTCCCAGCTGCATAAGAGCTGGGGGGAGGTGAAGTGGCAGGACACTGAGCTTCCCAGTGATTGGCTGTGCAGCGAGGGGCTGTCAGGGCAGGTCTGATCTTTGGAGGAGAGCAGGCTGAGTTCCCAGCATATACAAACAAAGCCTGGGGAATGCCCAGGAAAAAATTCCAAGCCTACTTACCACCAGCTTGCAGACAACCAAATTGACCTGTCTAACAGTATGCATTTAAAAACAGGGGTTTAGTCCACACGCATTTGAAAACACATGCGTAAGCCACAAAGCCTCGTCCACGGCACCCTGATATCTGTGGTCCTAACACTAAAATTTGAGTGTCCCCACAGTGGAGGCACATGCATTCTGATGGATAAATGCGGGCAGGTGGACTGAAGGGGAGCACACCCCTTCTTAAAGGTACAGGAGCACACCAAACACCCAGCAGATAGCACTATGGCTGCAAAGGTGCTGGTGCGTTGCTGGACCAATACACACACACACACCAACGTGATCTCAAAAAACTTGCCACCACCCTCATTTAAAGCTGGCTATCGAGTTCCCAGAATAGCTAGAGAACTGACCACGATGTGCGCTCCTGCTTAGTGTGGACGGTTTTTAATAGGAAAGCAGAGGGACTGGCAGGAACACCAGGGATTTCACACAAAGGAAGCAATACACAGAGAACTGGAGACTTTCTCATACAAATGGTACAGCAGGCACATATCAGGAATATGAAGTGTTGGGGTAACAAACCCTTTAAATAGATGCTTCACCATTCCTGGCAAAGTGCCAATGTCTGTAGGAAGGTCCCACCACCGACCCACATTCCCATCATTGTCTAGCTGCTTTTTCCTGCTGCCAAGGCCGGCACTAAAATCTTTTGTGTTGAACACTAGGGTGCATGGTGGCCCCTCCCCTTCCATCTGACAGTGCTCAAGCCTAGTGATTGGCTGCTAGACCTGAGCACTGTGACATCATAAAAAAGCAACAGAATTTTGCTGGCATTGGCAACAGGAGTGCTGGCAAGGCGAGTATGGGGGGTCACCTTTGCAAAACACAGTTGTTTTGCCCTGAATAGCTTTTGGCATAAACATTTGCTCATCTCTAACTGCAAACATCAGTAGGGGTCCTTTCACACCGAATGTAGTTGGATGCATTTTGAACTGCATTCCAACTGCATAGACAGCCCAAAATCAAGGTAATCCTGTGGGCATAGATTACATTGCAGTGCAGCGCAGTATACAAAAAGTAGAGCATGCTGCATTTTCCTGCACCACAAATGCAGGGAATGCGCTACAAACGCACCGCCAAGAAAGCCAAGCCCAAAAACGTAAAGAAAAATGCACTGCAAACACAGCGCAAAACGCATTCAAGCACACGTCAAGCATCCTTCAAATGCATGTAAACATGGTGTGAATGGGCTCTGGAAGCGTATTTACAATTTTTCAGTCAAATTTGAGAAAACCCCACTGTTCCCATTCACACAGCATAGTCTAAAAATAAAAAAATAAAACTCCTACCTTGTAAATGTCATGGCTGATTCTAAGAATTTACATACAATTTCTAGTGTCTTTGTCCCCACACACAATAACTATAACTATCAGTGCAAGAGGGCAGTTTCTACATTTTTAACCCACAGACTGTGTACAGACTTTGCCCCGTACACACGATCCAAAAATCAGACGACAGATCGTCCATTTTTTTTTTTTTCATGCTAGTCGAATATCAAACCTGAAGAGGTTACAGGAAAGAAAATCACTTGATTACCCTATCAGCACAGACAGTGTTGATGAAGTAATCCCTTCTGCGGAGCCATTGTGTTCTCCTGACGGGAGAGGCCGTCCCCGCCAGGAGAACACAGTGATTATTGCTAGCGGGTATAACATCCGCTACCAATAATCGCATTTAAAATCTGACAGGCTGGATGTAGTATCCAAGTTGATCGCTTGATCAGCTTGGGTACATTCAGCCTGCCCATACATGGTTCGAATCTAGGCTGGTTCCTGCTGAATCAGCCAAGTTTTGAAGCATCTATGGTCAGCTTTAGTTTACAGCTAATAATGGACTGTGAACAGTACAGACAGGGTTAATTATGTTAAACATTGCTCCATAGCCCCCTCCTAAACATTACAAAGCAGGGAGAGCTTGTAAGAATTTTTAGCAAGTATAATGCATTTAACAATGTAACCAATCATTTTAAATATTTTTTTAAAGTGTTACTAAACCCATAACATTAAAATAAGTCTGTATATGCAATAAAGCATGCTGGTTATACTCACTGTTGAACCTAAGGGGTTAAGCCTCCACATTGTGTAAAAAAGGCTGTTTGATACTGTCTTCTCTGATCCTCCCCTTCACTGTCCCCTATCCATCTCCTGATAGAACAGAGGCTAGGGGACAAAGCTGCACATGCTTAGTTTGGTGTGTATTGCTAGAGAGGTTTTTTTGTTTTTGTTTTTTTCTTGGGAGGGTTCATATGATCAGCATGGGGCCAATTGGCACTGTCCAGACAGTGAGTCAGCGGTCCTGCAGCCTCATAGGACAGTCAGAGGAGAATGGAAACTCCTCCTAGAAGCTTTAACCAGACACTGGTATTAGTCACAAGACTGCTCTATACTTCTGATGAAAAAAGGTATTTAGAGGTTTATATTTACTAAAATAAATTGCATTTCCATGATCTGTGTACTGTGGGAGACCAGATATAGTGAATGCAGGGTCCTGGGTTTAGAAACACTTTAAATATCAGTCTCGCTCTAAAGTAAATATTTCTCTTTATTTTAGGATCAGTGCAAGGAGACACAAGAAGTTAAACTGAAGCAGTACCAGGAAACCCAGAAACGGCTCCAGCAGCATCATTCTGTGCAGATGGTGAGTACCCTGTCTATGAATATAGTTTATTTTCATGCCAACTCATAGGCTTCTGCTCCATTTAAAACTGTGTGTGGGAGACACTTTAACAGCTCTCTTTGTGTTACGACAGAAAAGAGACAAGAAAAAAGAAGAGGCGAGGAAGAAAAAGGAGTGGGTCGATCAAGAACGTCAAAAAGCGATACAGCGATTAAAATCCTTTAAAGATGTGAGTGTTAAATTGCTGTGTTCAAGTTGTGCGCAGTCATGTTCTTGCAGCGGAGGGAAATAAATTGTGAAATGATGCAAGGGTTGTTTTTGTTAATGGAACATTTTTCTTTGTGTCTTTTGCTGTAGAAGAAAGAATCTCCTGCGATACTGAAAACCTTGCGAGTTCAGCCTCGGCTCCCAAGTAAACCCCCTGAGAGCTTAAATCCCTCCCGGGTAACCAGAAGAGGTCCAGCAGATATCCCTGTTCAGATCTTTGTGCAGAAAGGAAATGTTGGACAAGGAACCCCAAGCACTGACCCCAATAACCCAGGCAATCATTTCCTACCCCCTCATAGTCCTCCACCACCACCGCCACTTCCTCTTCCTCCCGGTCCTCCTCACCTGCTTCCACCACCACCTCCTCCACCACCTCCTCCTCCTCTTCCACCAATGAGTGCTCTTTTATCAGTGCAAGCTCCACTACCTCGTTTAGAAGAGACTTTAAATCCTAGCGGGCCTGAACCGATGGAGGTTGAAAAATCTAAAAATAAATATACACCCGGCTCCCTAAAAGCAAATCCGAATCAATCTATAGGTAAGAAGAAATCAGCATTTTTAATCTACATACATTTATAATTTTTAAAAGCATTTACAGGAAAAATGAGAACAAGTGAACGGGACCTGTCACAATAGTTGATTTAACAATGGCATGCCTCCACCCTTGAATATCGGTAAAAGAGGAAGAAGAAGAAGTGGGACTTTAGATAAGGCATGCTGTTTTAGATAATATTGAATAAAGAACATAACCATGATTGAACTGTCATAAATTTAATTATTACATGTCATTATGACAGTTCAATCAAGTTATATGTTCTTTATTCAATATTATCTACAACGGCATGCCTCATCTAAAGTCCCACTTCCTCCTCTTTTGAAAGCTTTTACATCTATAGTAAACAGGGCACAGCTTTTTCTGGAAATTTAAACTTTTCCAAAGCTGCAAAAATGTTTGTGAATATAAACCTAATAATAAAGTAATTGTAAAGTCAGAAGGTTTTTTATCTTAAAGTGGACATATTACCCAGTGAAGTGAACAGTCTCAGATGATACACAGAGATGAAACAAATCTTCCTACATAAGTTTTACTTGTATATCTGCTGTCTTCAGCTTTTATATATTCTTTAGAAAGTTCAGATCGTG
This sequence comes from Lithobates clamitans, assembly GCA_037952925.1. NCBI lineage: Eukaryota > Metazoa > Chordata > Amphibia > Anura > Ranidae > Lithobates > Lithobates clamitans. The sequence goes on along the minus strand of JBBGZY010000276.1, from coordinate 369,292 downwards.
TTAGATTTTATCTTCCTGTTCAGCACTGCGTTGAAGCTTGGGCATACAGCCAAGACAGCTGATTGGGGGAAAGGCACGCACCCCCCTCTCCTCATAGGTATAGACTTTGAGAGCTGTTCTTTGAATGGTTCAGCACTCTGCTAATCTATAGCATCCTCCCCAACACAAAACTGGCTGCTGTTATCTCATTTGATGGAGAACTTGTTAGAAGTGATCAGGCTGATAACAGAAGAACAGAGCAGGAGACAGCTATGGGACATAGTGCTTTGAAGAAAGATAAGAAAACACTGCAGATATATATATGTGCCCAGCTCAAATTTCATGAATCGGTTTACATCCACTTTAATATAAAAAACCTTCTGTGTGCAGTAGCTGTCCCAGCCCCCCCCTTAATACCTGAGCCCCATCTCTATCCAGTGATGGCCACGAGTGCCTCGGCCGTCCGGGATGCTCTGCCTGATTGGCTGAGACACAGCAGCAGCACCATTGGCTCTCGTTGCGGTCAATCAAAGTTGGTTAGCCAATCAGTAGAGAGAGAGGGCCGAACCGGGGCTCCGTGTCTGAATGGACACAGGGAGCTTTGACTCAGTTCGGGTGCCCCCATAGCAAGCTGCTTGCTGTGGGGGCACTCGACAGGAGGGAGGGGCCAGGAGAGCCAAAGAGGGACCAGAGAAGAGGGGGATTCAGGCTGATCTGTGCAAAACCAAATGCACAGAGCAGGTAAGTATAACATGTTTGTTATTTTTAGAGAAAAAAAAACAAGACTTTACAATCACTTTAAGGAAGCAGTCTTTGCATCACTCACATTTTCATGTGACATCTCGTAAAAACTAGACAAACTTGGCTACAGGATTATGAGTAGGTAAAAAGTACACTGAAGAGTAAGCCACACAAAACTGAGACTTAAGTGGTTGTAAACCCCTGAAATGAAAAATGAAAGTATATCCCTTCTATAGTGTGCATTTGTCCCAATCCAAAGCACCTGGTATGATTTCTGGCTGCTCCCTCCTTCCTCTGCTTTGTCTGTCTGTGAATCACTACTGACAATCTATATGTCGACACCAAGGAATGCCTGGAGATGGCCCCCCGGCATGCAGCAGGTGATTGACAGACTCACGTGTGCATATTTCATTATGTGACATTGTAGAGGGGAGTGTGTCCTTTCCCTCCGCTCAGGTCTCAGATTACAGTTAGTTTTGCAGTGTGACATCTAATCCCCATCCCCTGCTTCCTGGAGCTGAGGAATATTGTAAATTCTGTACTTTAAAGGGCTGTAGAGAAGAGAGGTCTGTATAAACAGGTACAACTTAGGAGGATGTGTTTCATCTCTGTATCACCTGAGCCTAGTCACGTCAGTTGGCTTACAGTAGTATGTAAGGGTCAGTGGCGGCTGGTGCTCTATTTTTTTGGGGGGGCTCAAACAAAGCCTCAACCACCCCCCCCCACCCCCCCCCCCCCCCCCCCGGTACTCGCCCCCGCGATAGGGCCTACAGACAGATACAGATAGATAGATACAGATATAGATAAATAGACAGATCGATAGATACATAGATACAGACAGACAGATGCATAGATAGGCAAGCAGATAGATAAATAGATAGATACATAGATACATACACAGATAGCTATATAGATAGACAGGTAGCTATATAACTAGACAGACAGGCAGGCAGATATATAACTAGACAGGCAGGCAGATATATAACTAGACAGGCAGGCAGATATATAACTAGAAAGATAGGCAGGCAGATAGATAGCTACAGTCAGGTCCATAAATATTGGGACATCGACACAATTCTAATCTTTTTGACTCTATACACCACAATGGATTTGCGATGAAACAAACAAGATGTGCTTTAACTGCAGACTTTCAGCTTTAATTTGAGGGTGTTTACATCCAAATCAGGTGAAGGGCGTAGGAATTACAACAGTTTGTATAGGATATTGAGCTGCTGCGTGCCCCCTGGGGCACGCATCGCGGCGATCGTTGTTGCGGAGTGTCAGTCTGACCCACTGCAACTCTGATCTAGGTAAAGAATCTCTGACGGAGACTCTTTACCACGTGATCAGCTGTGTCCAATCACGGCTGGTCATGATGTAAATAGGAAGAGCCGATCGGCTGCTCTCCTGACAGGGGGGGGTCTGTGCTGATTGTTTATCAGCACAGCCCCCCCTCGGATCCTACCCAGGACCACCAGGGAAGCCGCCCAGGACCACCAGGGAAACCATCCACACTGGACCACCAGGTATGCCCCCTAGACCCCCAGGGAAATACTAATCAGTGCCCAGGCAGCTGCCAATCATTGCCCAGGCAGCTGCCAATCCGTGCCCACTCCAATGCCTACCACTGCCAGTGCCACCAGGGATGCCTATCAGTGCTGCGTATCAGTGCCCAGCAGTGCCGCCTATCAGTGCCACCCATAAGAACCCATCTTTGCAGCCTATCAGTGCCCACTAGTGCCCATCAGTGAAGCCTATCAGTGAAGCCTATCAGTGCCACCTCATCGGTGCCGCCTTATCAGTGCCTGTCAGTGCCGCCTTATCAGTGCCCATCAGTGAAAGAGAAAACTTATTTACAAAATTTCTTAACAGAAACAAAAGCAAAACTTTTTCAAAATTTTCGGTCTTTTTTTATTTGTTTCACAAAAAATAAAAACCGCAGAGGTGATCAAATACCACCAAAAAGAAGGTTTATTTGTGGGAACAAAATGATAAAAATGTAGTTTGGGTACAGTGTTGTATGAGCGCGCAATTGTCATTCAAACTGCGACAGCACTGAAAGCTGAAAATTGGTCTGGGCAGGAAGATGTATACGTGCCCTGTATTGAAGTGGTTAAACAACCAACTTCTGATGTGCGGGGGTGCCCATACACTGAACGAAATTCAGTCCGTCTCCTGATTTTAGATCAGTGTATAGCCAGCTTAAGTCCATCCCTTTTTTTTTTTTTTTTTTTTTTTTGAGCTTAAGTCAATTTTGCCATGTAATTACTGTTTCCCCTGCCATGGAGCTTCACTCTCCTGTCAGTCTCAATAATGAATTAAAAATGAAAATGACACCGGAAGCCTTATATTACTTATGGTGGCTCAGGAGACGGGTCTCAAATTTAATGGGTGAAAATCTCATTGTCAGAGCCCCTAAAAAAAGGTGGAAGGAGCCAGTATGTGATTTAACTTGCTAATGTCTGCACAATGCTGTAATATAAGTTTTGGGTGGATTGATCATGTGAAGGATCAGTCCACCCAAAGAAAAATAGTTAGTTGTAGGTGGAGTCAGGCATATCCCTTTGATATTTCGAAACTCTGTTTCTGACCATTTGGGCATTTTCGATGTTCCTGCACAACAGGGAGTGGGAACTCATTCTAAAAGGTGAAATCTGCTGTGAAGACCCCGGAACTGAACTCAAATACAGATATCTCACTAATAGTGTCCATGAAAGTGGTCCATTGTTTTAACATGTTCCCGACAGACGCACGGCGATGTACGTCGGCAGAATGGCACGGCTGGGCAAATTGGCATACCTGTACACCCCTTTGAATTTGCCGCCATGCAATTGCGTGTGCGCGCCGGCCAGGAGCTTCGTGAGTCGGGTCGCGGGTCCCGTGGACTAGATCGCCTCGGGGATACCCGCAATCGCCTCACTGAGAGGACGAAAGGGGAGATGCTAATGTAAACAAGCACCTACCTGTTCTGCCTAGTGACACTGTTGCTGATCATAGCAATCAGTGCATTTGTATAGCACTGATTGCTGTATAAATGACAATGGTCCCAAAAATGTCCGATATGTCCGCCATAATGTTGCAGTCTCAATAAAAATCGCTGATCGCCGCCATTACTAGTAAAAAAAAAAAAATTAATAATAAAAATGCCATAAAAATATCCCCTATTTTGTAAACGCTATAACTTTTGCGCAAACCAGTCAAACGCTTATTGCGATTCTTTTTTTTTTTTTTACCAAAAATATGTAGAAGAATACGTATTGGCCTAAACTGAGGAAAAAAAATGTTTTTTGGGGATATTTATTCTAGCAAAAAATAATGCGTTTTTTTTTTGTTTATAGCGCAAAAAATAAAAACCGCAGAGGTGATCAAATACCACCAAAAGAAAGCTCTATTTGTGGGAAAAAAAGGACGTCAATTTTGTTTGGGAGCCACATCGCACGACCGCGCAATTGTCAGTTAAAGCGACGCAGTGCCAAATCGCAAAAAACGCACTGGTCAGGAAGGGGATAAATTCTTCCGGGATTGAAGTGGTTAAAGAGATGTATAGCCAAAGCTATTATAATTTTCCTGTAGGTGACAGGAGTGCAGTCCATTCTGCACTCCTGTGACCCATTTTCAGCTGACAGCAGGTTAAAGTCCGCAGTCGGCTGATGTCACTCTTCTGACCATATGGTCAGTATCTACCCAGAAGCCTGAACTGGCAGCTGGCTCAGCCTCTCAGCAATCCACGAGAACCTGAGCCAGCGCCTCCACAGCCCATTGCTCAAGTGAGCACTGGAGGTGAAGAGCAGAGAGCCGGTGACTGAGGCCAGGATCCCCCGCATCCAATTCGCAATAGCAGGAGAATGTGACTGGCTCTCTATTGAGCCGGTTCATATATCTCTGATGCGGCTCCGGTGTGAATTTGCGCAGGAGCCCTGTGCGTCTTTTGGTCTGTTTCAGGTCCAAATTCAGCCTAAAATTTGTGCTGAAATTGGACCTGAAACAGTGAACCAGGACGCAAAGGACCCCTGCTGTGAGCCGCATCAGCATGCATTGTAAACCGAGCCTGACAGTGATGGCTCTTTGCTCAGAGCTGAGGGGGAGAACTGAGCGATCAGAGGTGTTTGATCATTCCATTCTCACTGCAGAGTTGTTTCAATGCTACATCCACCTAGGTGAGTATAAATGTTTTTGTTTTTGTCCGTTCTTCTCTTTTTTTTTTTTTTGTAAAATCTTTATTTAGAAACAGTTTAGTATGAGACAGCATACAGAAATAGCCGTATTGAAATAAGCGAACAGTTAGAACATCTTATAAACATGTGTTAATTATCTCAAGAATAAAGAGGGGGATAGAGTATAATAATATTAGTGACAATTACACCTTGATATCGGTCACTGGTTGTAGCCTTTCCCTGAACTGGGAAGGCAGAGCAGTTTGTGTTCAAAATCCCAAGAAATGGTCCTGTGTTAACCGAGGGAGTAGAAGCTGCCAAGCAGCCAGCTCCATCACAACTGAGGTGTTTGCACGTTCACCGGGATATGGGGCAGCCCGCCGGCGGAGGCTCCAGGAGAGGGGGGCTAAAACAGCCTCCTACTACCTCTACCACCAACCAGGGGCACCCATGGTGCTCCGTAAGCATCTGGAGGAAAAAGGAAAACACGCAAACCAAAACAAACGAAAAAAAAATTAACACTAAGAGAGAGAGGAAGAGGGAAAAGATAGGAAAGGGGGAAGGGGTAGGGAGGGGAAAGGTCGGAGCTTACCTGTGATCTGAGGTTGGAGTCATTGTTTCCGCACCAGACAACTTCCCCCAGGGTCGGTTCCACTCCAAAGGGACCAGAGAGAGGGAAAGGGTTTTTGTACTTCCCTTTTAAGTCTCCATCAACCAAAAAAGAAAATTGCTTTGTTTATCGCATTGTTTAAGGCCAGATGTATGGGAGCTGTAATTTCTACCTTGTTTTTAGGAGAGAAATGTCTATGGCTGCCATCCCTGTCTTTTCTTTACTACTTGGTGTGTCACTGATCTGAAACCAGCACGTTCATGCCATATGGTAGGGCACCTTATATGCGCATGTTTGTTCCAGGCCAATGGCTTGCTAGTGATATAAGGTAAAAGATGTCAGCTCTGAAGCATATATGTTGAAAAACAAGTCAGCAATGGCAGTTCCTATATTTCTATCTTGACAGATTCCCTTCAAACATAGTCAAAGCTTGAAAGACATAGGTATGGTCATATTAGGTAGCATTGGACATTTCTGATAAGATAATGTTTGTTGTTCGATCCTGATCTTTGAATAAAAGTAATTTACAGGATGGGGTAAGCTCAGACCTCCACCAATAAATGAGTGACCCCCTTCAGTAGTCTGTAGACGGGCACTATACTGTAAAAAGTATAGTCATTTTACATTTTAAAGACAGAATGGGCAGCAGAGCAAACATGAGATGATGTCTATGAACATGTTTGATTGTTTTTGTAGGTTCCATGGAAGAAGTATTGGCATCATTAAAACGAGGTGAAAATCATCTACGAAAAGTGGAACAACCCCAAACCTCGATCGATACAAGAGACAGTATACTAACAGCCATCAGAAAAGGAGTCAAACTCCGAAAAGTACACCAACAACCTGCGTTCAAAGATCCAGAAAACGAACTAGAGAGAAATATTAAAGAAGCCATGCAAAGGATGAAGAAAGCATCAGCTGACTCCGATGATGATGAGGAGGGAAGTGACTGTGTGAGTGGTGATTGGGATGCTTAATATTCATAAATGATGAACAGTGTATTTAATATAACACTACGTCTCAAAGCACTGGAGCAAAACAGCTAGATCATTGGTTATCGCTATGTCTATAACATTCAACCAAGCCTAGCATTACTGGATGTGGATGGAGGCCAAACATTACAAGCTTGCAGTTGTGCAGATTTTTTGTTACTTTATCAGTATGTAAAAGTTCCATTAGATGCCTTTATTTTGACACCAGCAATATCAGATACCAACCGGTCTATGAACCACCATAGTCTGTGGCAGACAAGACCATGTCCCTCTGTTAGTCCAGGGTACTCTGAGTTCATGTACATGCATGATTGTTGGGAACAAGAATTATCAATTTGTCTATTTGATCGTTTCCTAAAGTCTGACCGCCCTTTGATGTCTATGGGCCCTCTAGGCAGGATTAAACCCAATGCTTATCGTTTTGTTTTTTAAGTATATTTTATTATCTTAAATGCACAACAGTAAGGCCAAGGGGCAGTAAAAACAGGCGCTTTTACCACCCTCCCTACCTAAAGAAGAATATGTAGCTGCCCCTGGCTGTGGCAAAAATTCAAACCCCCTGTTGCGTTTGGTGGGCACTACCACTGCCAAATGCGATCTATTTAAGTGAATGGGGCCACGCGATAACCATGTGCAATGTACACAGTGCCATGGTCCGTCCTTTTCAGCCCCTCTTCATACGCTCTCTGAAAAGCGATCAACTACCGGATTCAGGGCAGAAAAGGCTGCCACCCACGTGAACAAGGGCCCCAGAACATGGTTTTATAAACCTGACCATATGGCATACTATCTTTATGTCCACCATATATAACACAACCACTGTATTTTACAGCATTCAGCCAGTATAGATTCACTTCATATTTAACCAGACTGTAATTTTATATTTGCCCACATCCCACACATTTTTGCATTTGCGCTGCTCTCTGGTTGGGATCTGTAGATGTTCCAACTTTTTTTGGAAATCTCTTGATTCAGTCAGTGTTATTGTTTCACAGTTAACCCACTGCACACTTCTGTATATGTATAAGCTCACTGTTACCCATCTCTGTATTTAAAATAGGAATTCTTGATTTGCACCTAATGAAATTGTCAAAGGTGTCCCTCTCAGGCCAAGCCCTACTCCACCAACAAAAATCCACTTATCTACAAGTTCAGAATTTATTTGACGTGTACCTGTCAGTATTTTAAATTATACAGATTTTGCCCAAGATCAGAAACCTTGCAGGGACAGCTATCCCCCTTTATTTTTATTGGGGAGAGTGATAAGTGGTGCTTGAGGAGTGGCAAGGTAAATTGGCTGGTAGGATCGATGTGGTGGGTCTGGCCCAATGATCAGCATCAATATCAGGAGCTAAAAAACATAGGATAAATGTCCATTAATAAAAGTCCATTGATATTGGCTGACTACATTCTGTAGCATTGTTATTGCTTAAGATCATTTAAAGACGAAGTTCACCTTTAAAAAAAAAACAAAAAAACAATAAATGCACATTTTTTTAAAGGTACAAAGAAATGTGCATTTATTCTTTTTTTTCTGTTGTTTTTTACATTAGGAGCTTGTAAGTATTGTAAAGTATTGCACCCACGATGCAGTGTCAGGCTCCTGCATATGGGCAGGCAATTAATGAGCAGCAGGAAGAACAACAAACAGAGTTCTCACCAGCTCGCTGTAATTCATGGAGAACTACGAGCCGTCAGCTGCAATGGTTGACAGTAGTTGTAGTCCTCTCATTCACAGAACTCTGTGAATGAATGACGTGGCGGGGGGCGGAGCTCTACTCAGCCGCACTCTTTAAATTGTGACATCGAGTGTGGGGAGAAGATTCCCCGCCCGCTGTCACAACGTGGCCTCAAGGGGGTTGGGGGCTGCTGATTTGGAACATGTTATGTCACACCGTGAATACGGATGTAACATGTTATGAAAAGCGAACTTAACTTATCCTTTAGGGCCGGTTCATACTAGTGTGATGCCAGACATTAAAATGCACTGCTGTGCAGATCACATGTGATGTCTGTGCGATGCAAATTCAGCCATACAAACTGTATGGCTGAATTCACATTGCATTCAGACTAAACTCATGCAAGACCCTTTTTTTTGTCCACACCGGAATCAGATTGATGCGTTTTACAAACTGATTGGGGGGTAAAAATAATTTTTTACGACTTGCTCACATTTGTATCAATTTTACAAGCATTTTCATTAATCAAGCTACTGAGTTACAATTCAAGCTGTCCGTTCTCTAATAGAAGTTTTCATTTGCATTTTTCTTTTTAAGACCGCTTTTACACTGAGGCATTTATCAGGCGCTACAGCGCTAAAAATAGCGCCTGCATAGCGCCTGAAAAAAGCCTCAGCTGCAAACCCAGTGTGAAAGCCTGTGCTTTCACACTGGGGCGCTGCGCTGGCAGGGCGTCACAAAAAGTCCTGTCAGCAGCCTCTTTGCAGCGGTGGAGGAGCGGTAAATACACTGCTCCTCCACCGCTCCTCCACCACTCCTGCCCATTGAAAGGCGGGCAGGAGGATTTAACCCCTTTTTGGCCGCTAGCGGCAGGGGTAAAACCTCCCCGCTAGTGGCCGAATAGCACTGCTAAATCAGCGCTAAAATTAGCGCCGCTTTACCGCTGACGGCCCAGGGCGGCTCAGTGTGAAAGGGGTCTTAAGAACGTTTGATTTTTGTAATGGTCAATGAGGTCATATTGACATTTCTTTTTGACCGCAGTGATGAGAAACTTCGAAGGAGCAGGATGGAAACATTTTCTAAAGCAAGTTATAACTGTATTTGGGTTTTTTTGTTCAGAAAAGTCCATTCATTCCAAAATGGAATGTTTACATTTTCATCTTCTTGTAACATCTTCAGTGTACTAATAATTTTCGTACAACCATTCTTTTCAAAATCTACTAGTGTATGTCCAGTTTTACTCTTATTGAGCCATTATTAAAAGTGGCAAATCACACCAGTGTAACCAAACTCTTAAATATCCGTTTTTTGGGGGGGGGGTTGTCAACCTTCTAAGGCTTTATGAGTTATAAGGATACTTGTCTTTGCTTTTTTTTTCATTGTGTGAGTTGTGGAAGATTTTTCTCAGCTTTGAATTATATATTAATTTAAACTTAAAGTGATATTAAGTTTTTTTTTTTTTTTTTTTTTTTTTTAAATAACAAACATGTTATACTTACCTGGTCTGTGCAATGGTTTTGCACAGAGCAGCCGAGATCCTCCTCTTCTCGGGTCCCCCGTTGGCTCTCCTGGCTTCTCCCCCTTGACCATTGCCCCCAATAGCAAGCCCTGCTCTATGCATCCATAAGACACACACAGCCGTGGCTTGGCCCTGCCCCTGCTCTCTCCCCATTGGCTCATTGGTTGTGATTGACAATAGTGAAAGCCAATGGCTCCCGTTGCTGTGTCTCAGCCAAAAAAAGAGAGAGAGACCCGGTGTTCTGCCATATAGTGTCCTGGTATCAGATAGTGTCCGCCTCGTACTGCGCAGGCGCAGCGCCTGCGCAGTACGGAGGAGCAGGAGATGCCGAAAATGTCCGAAGTTGATCAGCTGACCATCAGCTGTACACGGCGCTCGGGCACCTGTTAGCGATGGCAGTGTAAGGGGGCCCCTCGCGGGCTCGCTTCGCTCGCCACGCTTCGGGCACGGCCTCGCTGCGCTCGGCAAATATTTATTCTAACTCTATGTCCACTTGGATAGTAGGGAATGATCCTGGACATAGGGTAAGAATAAATGCGCAGGCGCCGTGTACAGCTGACGATCAGCTGTTGAACTTCGGAGACTTTCGGCGTCTCCTTTGTCCTCCGTACTGCGCCTGCGCAGTACAGGGCGGACACTTTTGGATAGGGGACTGAATTCGACAAGACACCGGGACATCCGAGGCTCCCGTACACATAGCTGGATCGAGATGGGGCAAGGGGGAAAGCAGCGCACAGAATGTGTTTTTTTTACCTTCATGAATAGAATGTATGAAGGTAAAAAACCTTCAGCCTTTAGAACGACTTGAAATTAACCATTACAGCCCCGGAAGATTTGGCTGCTCAATGACCAGGCCATTTTTTGTGATACGGCACTGCGTCGCTTTAACTGACAATTGCGCGGTCGGGCGGCACTGTACCCAAACAAAATTGACGTCCTTTTTTTCCCCACAAATAGAGCTTTCTTTTTTTTTTTGATCATCTCTGTGGTTTTTATTTTTTGCGCAAAAGCGTCAATTTTGAAAAAAAAACACAATATTTTGTACTTTTTGCTATAATATCCACAATTTTTTTTTTTTTTAAAAAGCAAATTTTTTCCTCAGTTTAGGCCGATATGTACTCTTCTACATATTTTTGGTAATAAAAATCTCAATAAGTGTATGTTGATTGGTTTGCGCAGAAGTTATAGCGTCTACAAAGTAGGGGATAGATTTATGGCATTTTTAATATTCTTTTTTTTTTTTTTTACTAATAATAGTGGCGATCTGCGATTTTTATCGGAACTGCGACATTATGGTGGACACATCGGACACTTTTGACACATTTTTGGGGTCATTGACAATTCTACAGCAATCAGTGCTGTAAAAATGCACTGATTACTGTGTAAATGTCACTGGCAGGGAAGGGGGTTAACAGTAGGGGGCGATCAAGGGGTTAACTGTGTTCCCTAGTGTGTGTTCTAACTGTGGGGGAGGGGACTGACTAGAGGAGATGACAGATATCTTTTCCTAGCTAGTAGGAACTCACGATCTGCCTCTCCTCAGCTCCCAGAACAGGGATTTGTGTGTTTACACAAACACACACGTCCCTGTTCTGGCTCTTGTGCCCGCGATTGCACGTGGCCAGCGGTCATCGTGACTGACGCCCCCCGCACATCGGCACGTGCGCACCTTCTATTCCGCTTAAAGGAGCCAACGTACAGCTACAATGGCTTGTTCGTTGCGGGATCATGCCGACCCGCCGCAGTATAATGATGGCGGCTGGTCTGCAAGCGGTTTAAAGTGGATGTAAACCCCATTCATGAAATCTGACCTGGGCACATATATCTGCAGTGTTTACTTATTTCTCTCCAAACCCCCAAGTCCTGTATCTTTCTGCTGCTGTGTTCCTCTGCTATCAGTATGGTAACTTCTGACAAGCTCTCTGACACACAAGATAAAAGTCGGGAGGGAACTTAGAAATAGAGGAGCAGAGAGCTTGTCTATTCACAGTACAGCTCTGCATGTTTATTCGTTCCTCTGCCTGTGAAGGGGGGGGGGGGGTGCCTTTCCTCCAAACAGCTCTCCCACAGTATGCCCAGACACCCCTCTCACTGCTGAAACAGGAAGAACGATTTGTAACACGATCTGAACTTTCTAAAGGATAGATACAGCCGAAGACAGCAGATATACATGTAAAACTTATGTTGGGAGATTTGTTTCATCTCTGTGTATCTGAGGCTGTTCATTTCACTGGGTATATGGAGGGTTTACATCCACTTTAAACTCATGTGTTAATGTTCTGTTGAATGACGCAGCATGGATCACCCCCATTAATTTGGCATCAGATTTCACCTGCCCATGAAACTGTCAGGGGCCGAGCCAAATATTGAGATACAAAAAGCAGGTAATTTACATTGAAGGATTTATCGGTAAAACTGAAGAGTCAGCACATAGAGGTGTGTATGATTATACATCGATAGGAAGCCTCATTAATTTAAGAATTTTTTTTTTTTTTTTTTTATCCCCCAGGCTTGTTTTATTTAAATGTATTTCTCTTTTGATTTAATAACTTATATTCAATATGTGAACTTTTAATGAAGAGTAGAACTGCGGGTGGAATGACTGGATTGCCAAATATGGCTCCTAACAAATGTCACTGGTTGCTTGTGCAGTCCAGAGGAGTCTATAGTATTGCAAAAATAAACTCTGTAATGCTAATAAAAGCCTTTAAACCTGCTGTCAGCCTTTGTCATGTAAATCCACTGAAATGATCAGGCTAACTGGGACAACTGTAAAATATTTAGCACACCTAAATAGGCATTACCTGTCATGCAATATTGAAAAAGCCACCATTAATACTACAAGAGGAAGCTTAATTATATGTTCAGGAAGCATCACATGCAAGCTGTGTGTCACCTCCCTATACCGTTGCTATGTGCATTATTCCATAGATATGTGGGTGGATAACACTGTTTCTATGTATAGGATGATGGTAAGTTATATTTACACACTACGCTCTGCTGACACCCGGATACTGTCCAATCTCAAGGAAATTCTATTGAAATGGGATTTCTTGGACAACTACTTTTTCTCTGAAAAAAGGCCAGTGTTGGGGGTATCTGATTTTCAGTTTATACACAAGCAACTTTGGCTGAAACAATTGTGTATCTCTACAGAAAGCTGTTTTAGTCTCGGTTCACACTTTGGAGGCACGTTTACACACATGCGTCACCGGTATAGCTGCCCATTTATTTGAATGGGCTGCTGTACCCACAAGAAATGCAGGGAAGGAAGTCCCCGACTCTTTAATAAATTGCTCCACCCCAAATCTAATACTACAGCAGCACCATGCGATTTGGCACACACAAAAACACACTGTGTTTGGCGATGTGTGGGGGGTGCCCTTAAGAATTAATGGCACCCCCTGCATGTCTGCTGAAGAGCAGAACATTTTGCCTGCGGGTCAGAAACGCGTACAATTTTGCAAGCGTTCCTGACCCACAAAAGTGTGAACTTAGTCTTCAGGCCAGTTTAAATGCACGCACGTTAATTGTGTTGACACATTCTGGGGTCATTCATTTTAAATAACAGCCCAATACACTAAGGCAGAGGTGTCAAATTTAATTTCATTGCGTGCCGCATCAGCAGTATGGTTGCCTTCAAAGAGGCGCTTGTATATGGGTCGTGCAGAGGTCAGGATTACTCTCCATGCAGAGGTCAGGGTTCAGAGGTGCGCTACGTATGGAGTTCAGGGGTGGGGTGCGCTAACGCAAAACACCTCATTTCCACCCCTCCTCCTGGGTGCTCTCATCCCCCCCACCTCTGCCCACATCTTCCTCCACAGGTCTATCCCCCCTGCCAACACACCTTCCAAATAGAAACCCTCACATCTGTACTCTCTCCTACCTGATGTAAGATGGCATTTAGAAGAAGTCCTCTCTTCATGGCCATTATTGGGTGCTACAAGTCCTCAAAAGCCCAGCCACAGAATGCACCCGCTGGATGTAGATTTTAAGGAAAAAACAACAACTGGAGCTGCCAGGTACCTCTGGACCGACTGCGCATGCGCTCAGCTACACAAAGAGCCAGCGCCTCTGGGGAGACTGAGGAGGAGAAATCAGGAAGGGTTTGAACCTGTTGCAAAGGAGACCTGTTACGTGACCGTGGAAAGCAGCTGGTGAAAACAGGAGGTGGTGGCCATTGCGTGGGCCACATGACAAGGCCTAGTGGCTTTACCTTCTGTGCACTAAGACAATGCACATGCATTGCTGTAAAAGTTTTGTAATGTGTAAAGTAAGGGCATTTGTGTGTGCTGGAAGCCCATTGATTTCAGTGGGCTGCCTGAAACAGTTCACTTTTACCAAACAAAACTACCTATGCAAGTAAGAGGTGCATGTAGATGAAAGCAAACTGCAGTTTTTAGAAAAGCTGAGCAATACCCTTGCTATAGGTGTAGGCAACATCGGCCCTCTAGCTGTGGTGAAACTACAAGTCCCATGAGACATTGCAAGACCCTAACAATCATAGGCATGACTCCTAGAGGCATGATGGGATTTGTAGTTGCTCCACAGCTGGAGTGCTGAGGTTGCCTACCCCTGGTGTAGGCCATTTACGTAGCTCCAGAAGCCTGATTGAAAAACTACCACGGATGGCATATTCCTGTCCCGCCTCATGTTAGGATGTTAAGACATTCCCAGCCTGCTGGAACACCCCACACGGATGTGGTCCACTGTCTTGGCATCGTTGACTTCAGAGCTACTGTGACAAGGGTGATAGAGTACATGAGAGGGGGTTTGAATCGGCTGAGAGTGTCTTAGCAATGTCCTAGCAACACGGCAGGACAGGAAGATGCCATCTCGGGGAGTTTTAGGAGGTATGTAAATGGTTTACACCTATAGTAGTTGTCTCCAAACTGCGGCCCTTTGCTTACTTTTATCTGACCCTTAGGTCATTATTCCCCCCTGTCAGCAATAGTGCCAACAGTTCCTGCCACTGACACAGACACCAACTATGGCACATTATTCCTCTCACTGACACCGACGATGGGGGGAATAGTGCTGGTGGGGGCACTATCCTCCCCACCGACGATGGGGACACTATCCCCCCCACTGACGATGGGACACTATTTCCCCCCCCCCACTGACGATGGGGACACTATTCCCCCCCCCACTGACGATGGGGACACTATTCCCCCCCCCCCCCACTGACGATGGGGACACTATTCCCCCCCACCGACGATGGGGACACTATTCCCCCCCACCGACGATGGGGACGCTATTCCCCCCCCTGACAATGGGACACTATTCCTACCATTGGTACCAACGATGGGGCAGTGTTGTTCCCATTGACACCGATAATGGGGGCACTATTCTTTCCACCGACGATGGGGGCACTATTCCTCCCATTGATGCCAACGATGGGGCAGTATTGTTCCCATTGACACCGACGACAGGGGCACTATTCCTCCCATTGATACCAATGATGGGGGCACTATTCCTCCCATTAATACCAACGATAGGGCAGTATTGCTCCCATTAATATCAATGATACGCCAGTATTCCTCTCACTAACACCAACGATGGAGCACACTATTCCTCCCATTGATACCAACGATGGGGCTGTATTGCTCCCATTGATATCAATGATGGGCCAGTATTCCTCTTACTGACACCGACGATGAGGAAATATTCCTTCTACCGACATCAATGATGGGACACTATTCCTCCCATTGGTACCAAAGATGGGGCAGTATTGATACCAATGATGGGCACTATTCCTCTCACCAGTGATGAGGCATTATTCCTTCCACCAACCCCAACAATGGGACACTATTCCTCCCATTATTACAGTGATTGGGCAGTATTACTTCCCCTAATAACAATCATGGGGCAGTTTAATCCCACCGACGCCAGGACATTTTCTTCTCCCATGGCCACAGTTCGGCCCCTCCTAAAGTTTGAAGGACAGTAAACTGACCTATAGCATGGGCATTATTTAACTGTGGTCAAAGCTGTACAGTTTTTTTTTTTTTCATCTACAGACACATGCATAGGCAGTTTATTTTATTTTTTTTTGTAAAAGTGAACTTACCCTTTAAGGCAATGCAGATTAATGCTCTGCAGACATGTAAATTATCCTTATAGCATCTGACCACCATCTCATGGCTGTGGTCATCCAAAGCTTCTGTGATCATCATTTTATTGGATTATTTAGAGCAAATGACAAATCTGTGCTGAATATGGGAAAACTGGTAATGTTATAGAGGGTTGTTACAGTCACAGTAAGGAAGCTTTTGTGAGTCACATACTCATGAATATGTATTGGGTGCACAGAGAGTAGTGAAGTGTCAAGCTGACACATACTGCAAGAAATTAAGAAAAAATATTCTACAAACCAGAAATGTTTACACCGTGTAACAGAGGTGTTTTGGTAAGGCAGTTCAGTATGTAGTAGCTTTGTGCTCTTTAGCGTAGGAAGTTACCAACTAATCAGAAATGTGAAATTTCATACTACTAACAGTATACGGAAATCTGATTGCTCAGAATTTTATTTGTATTTATATTTCGCTTCTAAGTAAATTCCAATGTATTGGAAACAGGTAAAACATACCAATGATCCAGCCTAGGCACTTGGTAAACCAAAAAACAAAAACATTTAAAGATTTCAGCTTGCTTACGTGCTTTGTCAAATGACAGCCCCGTTCAGGACGCCGGGCGCATGAATTACAGCGGCTGGGGTGTTTTTTTGAAACCCCTGATTAGAGTTATAGGCTCTAATAGGCTTCGAAATAGGGTGGGCTCGGAGCGCAGAGCATTAAGCTTGAATGAAAAAATGAATATTCGCTTTTCTAACGCTAAATCGCCTCTCCGCCAATCGGGAAGCACGGGTCTGATACCCGTTTCCCGATTGGCTGAAAGGTATTGGACGCCTAGGAGGAAGGGGATGCACGGTGGAAGCCGCCATGATCCACACCACAGGAGGAGGAAGAAAGCTGACGGAAAAGCTGCCCTCCTGCTTCCTAGATGGGGTAGGTGTGGTGTTTTGATGTCATCCTGACTGTACTCCGGGGGGGGGGGGGGCTGTTTGCCGCCCTCCCCAAAAGAAGAAAAAAACCACCAGCTGCCACTGACTTAGTTCCTTGTTTCCTAGATGAAGGAATCTACACTGCCAACGTGATAAACTAAGGGAGAACGACTAAGGATTACTCATTGGAGCTTTTGTATGTGTTATTTCTGGTGGGTGCATATTTTGGGTGGAGGCTCACTTCAATGGAAATTCTTCACAAGTTTTGGTGATATTCGGTGGATAACACTTTCTGCTTGATGTTTTGATGTCTTTGATGAGCACATAGTACATCTATAGATTAGGTATTGGATGGACTTTTCACACATTATGGACATTTCTATCACAGTTGCATCTAACTCATTTTTTTATTGACTGAACTTTTTATTACCTATTGCTTTGAATATATATTTTACCACCTTTGTCAAGCGCTGCACATTTACTATTTATATTTAAGTCACAGTAAAAAAGGGAGTACAGACCATATTGGCCCCATAAAGAATGAGAAAGGACATCTGGTTACAAAGGATGAGGAAATGGCGAAGGTATTGAATTTATTCTTCTCCTCGGTCTTCACAAGGGAATCGGGGGGCTTCAGTAACCAAAACTGCAGTGTTTATCCTCATGACACATCACAGGAAGCACTTCCATGGTTAACAGAGGACAGAATTAAAATTAGACTTGGGAAACTTAACAGTAATAAATCACTGGGACCTGATAGCTTGTACCTGAAGGTACTTAGGGAACTCAGTCAAGTAATTGCCAGACCATTGTTCCTAATTTTTACTGACCGTCTACTGACTGGAATGGTACCAGCTGATTGGAGAAAAGCCAATGTAGTACCAATATTTAAAAAGGGCCCAAAATACATCCCTGGGAGTTACAGACCAGCAGACATTCCAAGTCTCCCGCGAGGTCTGGAAGTCTCCCGCATTTCGCATGCGGCTCCCGGACACCCACAAGCGCCGTGCGATATCCCGGCTGCCTGGCCTAGCAACCAAAGACGTCATGGCCGCGTTCAAAGCTCCTCCTCCGTGCCTAGTGCTCTCCACAGAAGCACCGCCTAACAACAGGGGAAGCATGCATTTTTCAGAGAGGAGGTGTGCTGCTGGGCGGGATGCTGGGTCGTGCCCACACAAGACAAGGAACATTGTCGGGACAGATCCCCCCCCCAGCCTCCTCCCCCAGCAGCTGAAGAGGTGCTCTCATTGGAGACTCACTCCGTATTGAACATCCCAGAGGTGGAGCCTGCGAGGCTTTGTCGTGCAGTTTGATGGGGTGAGAGAGTGAGACTGACCACCAGCCCACCTTCTGCTGGTGCACGTGTGAGTTGCAGTGTGAGAGCAACATGGAGGTAAGTTCTGTGGCAGCAGGATCTCATGTAAATCATTTTCAGGGTGTGACGCACTGCAGATCATTGTCATAACTCACTGCTAGGAGTAAACAAGTCTACAAATGCCAGTATCTCCTTTTTTATGCAGCACAGCAATGAACTGTGAGAAATTGGGGTTTAAACTGCACTTCCCAATTACTCACAATCAGGACAGTGCTACTAGATCGAAAATCGGTTGTTAGATAAAAACATGGTATCTCCTTTTTTCATGTAGCAATGTCCTGACTGTGAGAAATTGGACTTATCAAAGATTCACTGTCCCATCTTCCTCCATGTTTGTAAAGAGCAACAATGTGCAACCCATGAAACAGGTCTGCCCTGACATACCGCTCAGTGACACACTGCATCTGGAGGCAGGCTGCGGGTGGAAAGTGTCAGCCCCCTCCCTCTCTGTTTCAACCACCCTTTCTCTCAGCCCCCCTACCTGTTTCAAGCAGAAACACTGCACATACCGACTCCTACCAGCATGAGTGTTCCTTTAATACCTCTCAGAAGTAAACCTCTGTATACTGATTCCATCTCATTTGATCATCCTCTAGTTGTGTTAAATTGGGGGGGTGGGGGGGGTTTTGGGGCGGGGCGCAGAGTGCCACCTCCCTGAAATTAGTTTGCACCTTCATGGGCACTAGTATAGCTGCATTTAATTGGCACTGGCCAGGCTGCATTTAATTGGCACTGGAGGTAAGGCTGCATTTTATGGGGGGGGGGGTTGGGGTCAGCGCTGGCGCAAAGCGTCAACTCCTTGAAATGAGTTTTTGCAGGTTGAGATGTCTGGAACAGTTGGCCTAACATCAATAGTATGCGAGCTCTTTGAGGGGATGATAAGGAACTATATACAAGATTTCATTAACGAAAACGGTATCATTAGCAGTAATCAGCATAGATTCATGAAGAATCATTCTTGCCAAACCAATCTATTAACCTTCTATGAGGAGGTAAGTTGCCATCTAGATAAAGGAAGGTCCGTAGATGTCGTGTATCTGGATTTTGCAAAAGCATTTGACACAGTTCCCTATAAACGTTCACTGTACAAAATAAGGTCCATTGACATTGACCATAGGGTGAGTACATGGAATAAAAACTGGCTACAAGGGCGAGTTCAGAGGGTGGTGATAAATGGGGAGTACTCGGAATGGTCAGAGGTGGGTAGTGGGGTCCCCCAGGGTTCTGTGCTGGGACCAATCCTATTTTTTCTTGTTCATAAACGACCTGGAGTAAATAGTTCAGTATCTGTATTTGCAGACGATACTAAGCTAAGCAGGGCAATAACTTCTCTGCAAGGATGTGTAAACCTTGCAAAAAGATCTGAACAAGTTAATAGGTTGGGCAACTACATGGCAAATGAAGTTTAATGTAGAAAAATGTAAAATAATGCATTTGGATCTCAAAAATATGGGGGTCCTAGTAGATGATAGGCTCAGCAATGGCATGCAATGCCAAGCTGCTGCTAACAAAGCAAACATAATATTGGCATGCATTAAAAAGGGGATCAACTCCAGAGATAAATGATAATTCTCCTGCTCTACAAGACTCTGGTCCGGCTGCACCTGGAGTATGCTGTCCAGTTCTGGGCACCAGTCCTCAGGAAGGATATACTGGAAATGGAGCGAGTACAAAGAAGGGCAACTAAGCTAATAAAGGGTCTGGAGGATATTAGTTATGGGGAAAGGTTGCGAGCACTGAACTTATTCTCTGTGGAGAAGAGACGCTTGAGAGGGGATATGATTTCAATTTATAAATACCGTACTGGTGACCCCACAATAGAGATAAAACTTTTTCACAGAAGGGAGTTTAACAAGACACGTGGCCACTCATTAAAATGAGAAGAAAAGAGGTTTAACCTTAAACTACGTAGAGGGTTCTTTACTGTTAGAGCTGCAAAGATGTGCAATTCCCTTCCACAGGCGGTGGTCTCAGCGGGGAGCATCAATAGTTTCAAAAAACTATTAGATACGTACCTGAACGACCACAACATACAGGGTTATACAACTTCACCTACTATGTAACAAGGTTTTGTATAGTCACCTTGCCTGCCAGCTGCTACATTGATTGGATCGCTCACTACACTTCTTTTGTATTTTATGTAATGGCTACATGACTGGGTCAGAGCAACTCCAAAACTGCAGCTCTTGTGGGATGTTCCCGGTCTGCAGTGGTCAGGACCTACCCAAAATGGTGCTAAGAAGAAAAACTGCTGACAGAGTGATGGGTGGCCAAGGTTCATTGATGCACGTGCGGAGCGAATACTGGACTTTGTAGTCTGATCCAATAGAAACTCAAAGTGCTGGAAAAGGTAAAGGCTATACATTTATATATGTATTTTAAATACTTTTACAATAAATACTACACCATATAAGCTTTCTTGGGTTCCTGGCTGGTGAGCTTTCTTTGCACTTAGTTTATCACACTTGCAGTGTAGATTCCAGGAAACAACGAACTAAGGGAGACCGACTAAGGATTACTCATCAGAGTTTTTGTATGTCTCATTTCTTGTGGGTGCATATTTTAGGTGGAGGCTTCCTTCCACAGGAATTCTTCACAGATTTTAGTGATATTCGGTGGATACCACTTTCTGCTTGATGTTTTGATGTCTTGATGTCTTTGGTGAGTGCATGGTACACCTAAAGATTACGCATTGGATGTCCTTTTTAAACATTGTGGACATTTCTTTCACAGTTGCATTTAACTCACTTTATTATTTCGACTTTTATTAACCTATTGCTTTGGATATATATTTTAACAATTTTGTCAAGCTCTACACATTTATTATTTATTTCTAGCCATTACAATTTGGTTCATGTCAAGGTCGCTCAAATCCTAAAACTTGTCTATTTTTTCTGCTTTGAACAAATCAACTTCAGGGACAACATAGTCACAAAAATTTCCACCCACTTGTAGATGCCGTGGTACCAAAATAGTATTATTCACTGTCCGTGTGCCCTTCTTTCTGCTGAGAGTTTGGAGCTGTCCCTCAATGTTCCACCTGCCACTGTCTTCACATTTCCATTTCACCTCTTTAGCCACTGGGTGACCATTGAAGATGTACAAGAGTTTAGTCGGCCATACATGGATCAAAATTTGGTTCAGCAGAAACCAGCCAAGATTTGATCAATCTATGGGCAGGCTAATTGTACAATCAGCCTGTCAGATTTTCTACATGGGATTACTGCCGGCAGCCTCTAGCCATTGTGTTCTGCTGGTTGGGAAGGCTCCCTGCAACCATGGTGGAAGGAAAGAAAATCAAATCACCTATGGGCTGCTTTAATGTCTTCACATCTTACAGTATACAATGCATACAATTAAGAAATGGTCAAGGCCATTTTTTTTTATTGGTGTAGTGGTATGTTTGAGCAGCAGGAAGGAGAAATTATATAAAACAACATGTTACTCCTCTGTTTTTGCACTGGCTTTCCTCCTGATAATAGTCTTCACATAAACCCCTACATGAGCCCCTCCCCACTTATTACAGAGTTACAATAGTTATAAGGGAAGGATATTCGAGCCCATTTTCACTGTCTGTAATTTTATTATGATATAGAAGTCCTAGCCAAACCTCTTTTACCCTTACTTTAAGAAGCACCATTCACCAAAATACAGTTTACAGAATGGCTGTTTTTATTGCACGTCGACCAGCCAGAAATGTGTATCATTTGGGGGGATGGGATAGGTTTTAGGCCCCCTTTACAGCTTAAAGTGGAACTTCACTCTCCCAATCAACATTGATTATGTTTAATACTGCTAGTGCCAGTAAATAGATAGGGATGGGAGCAGATCTTAGTTGCCGGCCCAACTGTGTCTGTGTCTGCGGCGCAGAAGCTGTCACACCTGTTCATCCTCCATAGGGTATACAGAACCCCCATACAATTACATAAATGGGGACGGAGGGACTCCCCCTTGTGCCCCAAATGTCAACTACATCCAGGCACTTTTTACCTTTTCTGGAAGTGCCTGAAGCTGGTACGGTACTGGCATAAGATTGTTGCAACTGTTAATAAAGTTTATCAATTGCAGTTATGGGTAGACCCAGTCATTTGTCTGCTGGGTGGCCTGGAGGAGGAACTGTACCCCTCCTCTACATATCTTGCCTTCACTAAACTGTTCCACTTAGCTAGAAAATTGATTGCACTGTATTGGCTCTACTCCCAAGCCCCCACAGCCACCCAATGGCTGCAACAGGTGAATACCATACTTGTTAAAGAAAAGATTGCTTACCAGCATAGAAAGGTACCAGGAAAATTTACCAAAATTTGGCAGGAATGGCTGGAGAATCCGGAAGTGGCTCCTCCTCAACTCGTCCTTACAAGACTGCTTCAGGTCTAAGTAACAATTGATGGGCCCTGGTCACTTTTTGAGTAGGATGTATAGGATCGGGGAGTTCAGACTAGTATACAAGGGAAACTGTATAGAGATTCTTCTTGTTTGAGCAGGATGACACCTCTTTTCCTTTCCTGCGTGATAGTACACACCTTGGGGATGTTTTGTTTATTTTCTGTTTTCTGTATGTTCTCTTTTTTTTTTTTAAGGACATGTTTATTTATAGTTATAACATACATATATGGTGTAGGCAACATACAATTACAGGGGCAAGGTATATTTCGCATCCAAACAAATAATACATTCACAGTGTATCTTAGGTTTGTTACTATCATAGTATTCTACAAATTAACGTGACATTTAAAACATTAGTTATCTTTCCATTGGTCATATAGTTCTCTTACATATTGTGCATCATAGTATGAAATATTACGGGGTATGAATTTTATCATGGCCTCTCTATCCTCCTGTATTTTGTTTATATCCAGTTATTCCGTGCAGGTGTCACTGGAATCTAGCCACTTATCCCATATCCGGTTGTATTTATTCGGGCATCCCCTGTGTTTATAGAGCAATTTTTTGTTGGGCAAAGACTTGTTGATTTCAACAATCCAGTTTCGGATTGTGGGGGAATGGGTCCTCATCCAGTTTTTGGCAATTACTTTTCTGGCACAAAAAAGGGTTTCCTGTAGGAATGTGGCCTGGTATTTTTCAATCGCAGTTTCTGGGAGCAGTCCCAGTAAACACAGCTTGGGATCCAGCTGCACTGGTGAGCCCATTTGGTCATGTAAGAATTTAATAATTTGTACCCAGTAGTTCTGGATATGTGGGCATGACCATATCAGATGGAAAAATGAACATGATTTGTCTGACCTTGGACAGTTTGGACTCTGATCTGGGCAGAATTTAGTTAGTCTAGATGGTGTAAGGTATACCCTATGAATAATATACAGTTGGGTCAGGCGGTCAGAAAGTCTAGGTGACGTCTGTTTTACATTTTCCAATATCTCATCCCAGTCCGAGTCATCCATTGGGCCAATATCCTCCTCCCATCTGATTTTAGCTGTGTCAATAACTCTCGCTACCGTACGTGTACGTATAATACTATATAGACTGGATATTAATTTCTCTGGGTCATTGCCTATAATCACATCAACCATTGGAAGTTTTTGTGGGTTAGGAAATCCTTCACCGAATTGGGTTCGTAACGCATGTCTTAATTGCATGTATCTAAATATCATGTGTGGAGGTAGTTCAAATTCTTCCCTTAATGATTGAAAACTTCTTATTCCCATAGGGGTAATTACTTGAAATAGATACATTATACCTTTTGCCACCCATGTAGTCACTCCCGACATATGCATCAACTCTTTCAGTTGCGGGTTGTGCCATAGTGGTGTATGTGAGTGGTAAAAGTCCGCCCCAGTGAGTTTAATCGCAATTTCCCAAATGCTTTTGTGCTGGTGTAGTAGGGGGTTCTGAGCATCCCGACCTCTCCTGCCGCCTCTGCCTCTAAATATTACTTGAAGAGGGGAGTAGGTAACTTTGTTTTCTGTATGTTCTTTAATACCAAGTTAGGTATTATGTTTGGAGACAATTTAATGTGCAGGCTGTATACTATGCTTAATATATAACCTTTCACAAGATACCTTTATTATGTACGTTTAAGTCATTTCCATGCTTTTTTATTACGAGATACAGTAAATTGATCGATTGTATGGACCTGTTTATGTTTTCTGTACAATAAACTTTTTTTTTGATTAAAAAATAAATAAATAGATAGGGAAGCATATCATATTTACTTGTTTTACCTTTTTTTTTTATTTCTACATGTATTCAGTTACTTCCTGGTTTCTTACCTAGGCACATTATGTCATACATCCCAGGAGTCTAAAGGAGAGAGGAGAGGAGGAGGGGTTTTCTCAGCTAAGCACACTCTCCTACCTGCATGTCTGAGCTAAGGACAGATTAATTCCAGGAAGTTATGCTACATGAATCATCTACCCTTACTCAAGATGGCCACAGCCAGAAATGCTAGGAGGTTGTGTTTCAAAGTGATTTCTCAACAAAATAAAGCATGGAGACATGGATGAATGGGGGTGTTTCCTTTGACTATTAAAAATTAATTTTAAAAAATTAAATCGAATGCAGCGAAGATCCACTTTAACGTGATTGTAAACCTCAGACATGAAATATGAATAAAACATATTGTTCCAAAGCGTGTACTTGTCTCCATTAAGAGCACTAAGTCAGCCCCTTCCCTCTTATGTAAACAAGGCATATCTCAGCTCTGACGGGGGGGGGGACGATCCTGTGTCTCTGCAAAGCAGACACTAGGATTGGTCTCTTGCCCTAGTGAAAGCACCATATACTGTACACAAAAACACTGGCTAGGCACACAGTTAAACCTTTGATCACGCTAGATGTTTAACCACTTCCGGACCACCCACTGTGTATACACGTCGCTAGTTTGACATTCTATACCATGGTTATGGCAGCAGATAGCTGCCATAACCACAGTATATTTTTACACAGTGGGCGATCCGGCATCAGATAAAAGTGGTCCTTTTATGGGCAGCAGGAGAGCTTCTCTGCCATTTTCCCCGTTTACCAGAGCTGTCGGTAGCGGCAAAAACATTCCGGAGTGCTGGATGGATGGGCAGGAAGTCAAGTGAGGATGGGCAGGAAGTCGAATGTTGTAACTTTTATGGGCGGCGGGAGAGCTTCCCAGCCGTTTTTCCCATTTATCGGAGCCGTCGGTAGCGTCAAAAACATTTTGGTGTGCTGGACAGATGGGCAGGAAGTCGAGTGAGGGCAAGATGGCCCCCCTTTAGGCTCTATGCCCTTGGAGGACCGGAGCGACGTCAAATGTCACTTTCGGCCTTAAAGGGCCAATTTTTTTTTTGTATAAAGGTAAAATTACATTTTTTTTTGTGCTTTTAAGTGTAAGTGTGAGATCTGGGGTCTTTTTTACTCCAGATCTCGCATTAAAGAGGCCTTGTGCTGCTTTTTTTTCCTTTTACAAAGGATGTTTACATTCCTTGTAATAGGAATAAAGGTGACTGAAAATGTTTTTTTTAAAGGGACAGTGTAAAAATAAAAAGGAAAATAAATATGAAAAAAAAAAAGACATTTAAAGCACCCCGTCCCTCCGTGCGCATGTTGCGCCAACATATGTAAACGGTGTTCAAACCACACATGTGAGGTATCGCCGCAATTGTCAGTGCGAGTGCAATAATAGCAAAAGACCTCCTCTGTAACCCTAAACTGGTAACCTGTAAAAAAAAATGTAAAGCTTCGCCTGTGGAGATTTTTAAGTACCGTAGTTTGTCGCAACTCCACGAGCGTGTGCAATTTTTAAGCGTGACATGTTGGGTATCAATTTACTCGACGTAAAAATCATCTTTCATATTATACAAAAATTGAGCTAACTTTACTGTTTTCTTTTTTTTTTTTTTTATTGAAAAAAGTGTATTTTTTTTCCAAACAAATTGCGTTTGTAAGACCGCTGCGCAAATACAGTGTGACATAAAGTATTGCAACGATCTCCATTTTATTCTCTAGGTAGGGTCTATGCTAAAATATATATATATATATATATATATATATATATATATATATATATATGTTTTGGGGTTCTAAGTAATTTTCTAGCAACAAATACTGATTTTAACTTGTAAACAACAAATGTCAGAAATAGGCTTGGTCCTTAAGCGGTTAACCCCTTCCCAGCCAATGTCATTAGTACAGTGACAGCGCATACTTTTAGCACTGATCACTGTATTAGTGTCACTGGTTCCCGCAAAGTGTCAGTTAGTGTCCAATAATCCCACGCAATATTGCAGTCCCACTATAAGTCGCTGATTGCTGACATTACAAGAAATGTAAAAGAAAAAAGATTTATGTTTTATGTTTATAGCATGAAAAAAACAAAACGCAGTGGTGATTAAATACCACCAAAAGAAAGCTCTATGCGTGGGAAAAAAATGACAAATTGTATTTGGGTACAGTGTTGTACCAGGTGCAGTAGATAATGCAAACTTCCACTGTAGGGGAAAAAAAAAAAGGTTTAGTCTACTGCCCCTCTTTTAAAGTGCAAATGTGCAATGTGCAAATGAGTTCAGTGCCATCGGTCATATATGCTCATAGGATACAAGTGTGCATGTGAATGATAGTGCTAAGGTAGGTCAAATATTTTCCCAGCAACAGGAATAAAAGAATAAAACATTTCTTTGAAAAATTCTCTCACCTTTGTAACATTTTGTTCCTAAGAGAATGTATTTATAAATGGAAACGTTTCAGGGCCATACAGTTCCTGTTGACGTGCCACAAAAGGACCTATTCCATGCTGACTTGTTCTCTATACATGTCTTTAGCGTCTTATAATTGATATGTGTTCTATTCTAACATTCACAGTTACCTGCAGCGTTGTGCAGCTTGTGCCAAGCCTCGCTCTATACTTATCTTGCAACAGAATGTTCATTTTTGGTCAAAAATAAACCTGCTTTGTAATTAAGGGGTAATTTAGAACTCCGGTAATATTTAACTCCAAATTGGCAGTGGATATCTGAGAAGTACTCCAGCTGAGTCTGAATGTATCCCATTAGATGTCAGAAGAACCATTCCCATCTGAACAATGGCTGCATGCAAGAGGAAGGAAATCAGAAATGAAAGGGTACAAGTATGACACTGTGTGGGGGATTTAATAGGCCCTGATGAGATTAAAAATGCATCAATTGATTTATTCTACGCTGTATGCTAAAGTAAATTATGGGAACATTTATTTTTTTTTATCATACAGTACAGGACACGGGAGCTTAGTCTTAATAATGGGTTATATGCAGCTACTTTCAGGTGATTGGATATTGGCAGAAAAAAAAGCAGATGGGATATCCCCATATAACCCCTCCCACTTCCTGCCAGCCTCTGTTATTTGCTAATGTCCTTAGGTGATAGACATCTGCTCTATACTGAGAAAAGCTTACTTCTTTTAAAGGCTAAATCCACCTTTTTGCAAATAAAAAAAAAAAGAATAAATGCACATATTTGAAGAAAAAAACTTTCATTATCAAATGTGCCTGCAAAGCATTGCAACAGCAATCAGTGAATCATGAGTGCAATGTCAGGCTCTTGCAGGCTATTCCTCCAGTTCATTATCCATACTGAGGTACGGACTTTTTGTTAGAGAGCTGGAGCATGTGTCAAATGTTGTAAATCACCACTACACTTGTGTTTTATTGAGAACTACAAGTCTTTCTGTTGTGTTGGAAGATGGGACTTGTAGTTTATTCATTCACAGATCTCCGAGAATGAACGGCATGACTGTGCAGATGGAGCCTTGAACAGCTGCGCAGTTTCAAATCTGCTGCTGTTTCACAGCTGCTGCAGGGAAGAAGAGGGGACCTCAGAGGGGGCTTTGATTTTAAAATTTGTTTTCTTGGTGGTACAGTACAGGACATAGTAGTGAATAATAATGGGTTATATATCAATGAGTCCTGCGAGATACGACATTTCGTTCTACCGTATGTCCTCATGTGTAGTAGAATGACAGTAAAGCTTGACTATATGCAGCTACCATCAGATAACTGGTCACTGGCAAAGAAGAAGGATGCAGGAACATCCACTCCCAACTAGCCTCAGTTTTTGTTTGTGTCTAACTAACCTCTTCTTTTTACTGAGAAACACTTACTCTTTTCCTAAGGAAGGTTTTTCTCTCTCTGATAATGATTCTTCTACCAAGATGATTATTCTATCAAGATTCCTGCTTCACCATAGCCATTGCGGCTCCCACTGCAGCTTCCGGATCGGTTGACTCCTTGGCAGAGCCTTGAGGGACCATACCTAGAACCTACCAGATTGAAGAAGCAGGGCTGGCCTATAATATTGCTGACATACACTGGATGCTGCTGTAGGCTCTTCTCTTAGCACTTGGTGCAATGCGTGAAATTAGTCGCAGGATGCTTTACAGCTCTGTTACTATGGCATGCAGAAGCTTCAG
This sequence comes from Lithobates clamitans, assembly GCA_037952925.1. NCBI lineage: Eukaryota > Metazoa > Chordata > Amphibia > Anura > Ranidae > Lithobates > Lithobates clamitans. The sequence goes on along the minus strand of JBBGZY010000276.1, from coordinate 340,871 downwards.
CAGTGAGCACAGGGCAGAAGCCCTTAAAACATTTATGCCCAGGATGCTTATGGTGGTTGTGGCCAATTTAATTTTAAATTCTGGTGCTATTTCTATTTTTTAGCTCTCCTGCACCCTATGCTACTACATATAGTTATGTAGTTGGTAAGGCTGAATAAAGACAATAGTCCATCCAGTTCAACCTGTGTGTGTGTTCATGTAGATAATCATTTCCCATATCTCTGCATATTGTGTTCGCTAAGATGCACGTCCCAGAGTCTTTTGAAACTCTTAATACATCCTAATTAAAATCTCAAAATCTCTGCGCTTAGGACATATGACAGAAAGGAGGGGGGGGGAGAGAGGGGGGGGGGGGGAGAAAGGGGGGAGGGGGGATAAAGGGAGAAAATTGGAAATTAGTGAGGTATGCTGCCTCCCCAGGTTAAGTCCCCAAAAGGACTAACATAAAAGGAATATATAGGTGGGGGTGTGGCGCTCCCTATTGAGATGTGGAATGTGATAGTAGTGCGTGTACGGTGGCTAAAGCAAATGAGTTGATGAACTAACTGTGAGACTCTAAAAGTGAATACATATATAAAAAAATTTTATATATATTGTACATATATGTATATGCAATCCCTAATGTATTGCATATACCTCAGAAACACCAATGGTGTCAAAAAAGTACCACTAGGTGCTGTTGATGTGATAAATCCAATATATGTATATAATAAATATATAACAGTGCAAAACCATATAAACAACAGTGCAGTGATATATATGGTAGTACAACCCAGCATCCACATATATATATATATATAGCCGTGCAATCCAGTAAAGTGCAATATAATACAAACAAGTCCAAAAAACCAATCAAAAGAAAAATTGTGAATGACATCAAAATTTGAAAATTCCTTTTCAGTAGATGAATCCCAGTGGGATTGGCAGCAGAAAAGTTCCAATGGCTATGTGACTTTGGTGCCCACAGAGGTATTCCGTGACTTCTGTGCTCCCCTTTTGGCTCCCCACTCACCAGCTTCCACTACCCCTGCAGGGGTGACAGGCACTCTTAGATCCCAAGGCCGTCCTCTTATCCGATATCCCGTGGTTGCTGAGATGGAAAGCCTCTCTCGCAGGGGTTCCGGACTCCCACCTTATACCGTATCCAGGAAGGGGATCACCAGCAAAGAGCCCTCATAAAAAGAGATGCCACCTCATAGTGTAGTATAATTAAAAAATTTTAATAGTATAAAACTCCCCAATAGGGAAAAGACACATCGCACTACACTATGGGTGAAGCCGATAGCCAGGAAGTGCTTCCCCGCAGCGTGTGGCGTGCGGTCCAGCTGCGTTCCAGGCCCTCTCGCTCCGTACCCGGAAATGACGTAAGTGCGTAGCCCCGCCTTACGCGTTTCGTCATCGACGTTTTCAAAGGCGGCCAACATCAAGCAGACTTTTCAGACTTTGGACAACTATACCCCCTCCCTTATCTGCTGATTTAACCACAATATCAGTGGCATGGATCAAAGTGTCTAGTGCTTTTGTTTCTGCAACAGTAAGGTTGTGAAAATGAGCAGGGATAGTGGAGGAAGACTGGCAGAGTTTTACAAAGTCGGCATAGACGACCCTGTAGAAACTCTCGAGATAGGGTCCTTTGGATTGGGCAGGGTAAAAAACAGATTTGGGTTTTAGCGATGAATGTGCTATAGGAGGAGAAGTAGCCAAATGCTGTGTAAGCAGCAAAAGCATATCATCTTCCTCTGTATGAGACTCCAACATGTCAATGATGTCGCCATCATACTCAAATACATCTGAAGAGGGATTGGACTGAACACTAGAATTAAGATCAACATTGGCTGTGGTGGGTTTGAGGGATTTGGCTTGGAAGAATCTTTTAAGGGTGAGGTTTCGAATGTACCTATTGAGATCTTTGAACAACAAAAAAGGGTTAGGCTTATTGATGGGGGCAAAATTTAATCCTTTGCTGAGGAGACTGATATCCGCAGTTGAAAGTACTCGAGAGGATAAATTAAAGATCTTTATAGTTTCCGAAACTTCAGTTGATAATTTTCTGGACTTGTTTCGTCCCCCTCTGCAACCTCTCCGGTAAACTTTCTTTTTCCCGGGTTTGTCCGAGGGGGGCTGTGAACTAAAAAAGGACAACCAGTAGATGGAGAAGAGCTAGAGATGTTACTGGGATTAATCTGTAGGAGAGGGGGAGACGTATGGGGGAGAACAGAAGAGTGAGTAATGGAAAGATGAGTAGTATCATTGGAGTCAGATCCAATAGGGTGCTTGGCACTCAATGGATCCTCGGTATTTGTTGGTCGAGTGTCCATTTCCTCAACCTGGGCCATCGTCCGCATGGGCATACGGGATGGAGCAGCCGAACCACTAGGCTGAGTCTCGTGAAGTGTAACTGTGGGACCAGTGTCAAGGGCAGGACTGGACATGGGCTTGGGAGCCAAAGTAACGGTAGTGTTATTCCTACTAGTATAGGGAGGTCTGTTGTAGAATCTATTAAGATCGGCCAATAGGTGTAGAGCTTTGGAGTTAGTAGTTTTATTTGGAAGTGATTTGCGAGTTTTAACATGGGGTAGAGAGCAATGTCCATTATAGTATGGAATGGACAGACTCATAAGGGGAGGGGGGTAAGGAAGTGTCATGGAGTGAGGGAGTGACTGAGTGTGACTCCGTGTGGGTTTATTAGAAGACAAAAGTGGTGGTTGGGGATGAGAAGCAGGAGGAGGACGTGTGATTTTATTTTCATCAGTTGGTAATCTATTTTTATTTTTCCAATTAAAAACACGATCAGAATTAAAATCATCTAAATCCCTTTTAAATTTGCCTATCTTAGTCTGGATAACCATATCCTCATCGGATTTAGTATTGTTTTTAAGTATCATCAACCAGGAAAGAGGGACAGTGATGTTCTGATCCACAATCCCTTGGGCCAAAAGGGTAGCCTCAGATTTGAGTTTTACAAAAAGATGTTGTCTATGTTCCATGAGAATTTCCATCCACTTGGACGTGCAGAATTCGGATATGGTTTCCCATTCCTTGGTGTGGGTAGCATTTAAAAAGGGACAATCCTTGGTTATTCTTAGGCCTCTGGGGGAAATTTTGGTGGATATATATTTCTCCAAAAAGAATCTATCCCACCATTGTTGGTTAAGATGTTTAATGATCCTTTCCAAATGTTTAAATTTCCCACATAATGAGTATCTAATGGAGCCTGTGAGTTTGCTATCAGCAGAAAAGATATGGCTAGGTACCAGGGTGTACAATTCCTCTAAAATACCATATCTATGTGTGTCTATGTCCATAAGAAAATCCATACTAAAGGAATATTAAAATATCATGAGAGTTGGTAAGAAAAGGGAGGGGGGGGGGGTTATCTTTTTCTTGAAGTACAGTACAGGACACGTGTTCCCCCCCCATCTGATCCTCATCTCCCTATTGCTCCTTATTTTTAAACTGAGGCTTGATGGCAGTCAATGGTTTGGTGGGGGGATGTCCTTGCAGCTTTTTTTTTGTTTGCCATTGTTCTATCACCTGAAGATAGCTGCATATAACCCAAAGTTAAGACTAAAATCCTGTGCCCTGTACTGTACTCCAAGAAGCGGTTAAGGATTTACAGGTAAGAAAACAGTTATCTTTTATGAATGCGTTTGGAATCACATCTAGACCTACAGTTTAATATTTTTTGGTCCACATTAAACCTTTATTTCTAAGCACAGATGGCAGTCCACATTAGGTTCATTGTAATCCTACCCAGGGTCATTATCAAAGTAAAATCAGATGCCTACGCAAAGAGGAGCTCCAGAGGTTTTAATGAAAATTAAGTCAGAAGCTACCAAAACTGTAGCTGCTGACTTTAAAAAAATGTACACTTACCTGTCCCAGGATTCAGCGCTGTGCTCATCCAAGGGGGCAACAGGGACTGTCTTTGGTTCCCAGGGCCGGCATCTTAACTTTGGGCATCTGGCTGTGACACCTTGATGCTTCACAGCCAGGTGCTCACTGCGCATGTTACGTGTCCCAGAAGACTGGGAGGGAGGGGGAAAGAGAATTTCAACTGTTAAAACCAGGTACCTGCTCCCCCCCCCCCCCCCAAAAAAAAAAAAAATGCCAAATGTCAAAGAGGAGCAGGGGATTAGGCCTTAAAGCAGAACAAGCAGAACTTCCCCTTTAGAGCTGGCTGTCCCAGTAATCTAGAGTGTGCTTTTCAAACCACTACCTATGAATGCCCACAGAGGAATCTCAGTTCATTGCAGTGCTAGGAGAATGACCAAACCCCGAAAGGCTAGTTAAAGTGACCCATGAGAAAAGTATGGGGGCTGGCATTGATGACTTTCAATGCTACTTGTTGCTTCTTCTATGGCACAGCAAGCAACATGCACACACAGTAATAGGGTTAGTGACAGCTTTGAAAGCCACGCAGAGGTCAGCTGAATAAATGGGACACATGATTTTTGCTGCCTACATAGCAATAGAATAAAAAAGGGACCAGAGCTAGGCAACAAGAAGTGAGGATACTACCCAGGGTCATTTTAGATATGGTTGGTTGAAATCCAGACTGCAGACCCTATATCATTTATAAAGTTATTAAAAAGTAAGGGTCCCAACACTGAAACTTGGGGTACACCACTGATAACCTTAGACTATTCAGAGTAAGAATCATTAACCACTACTCTCTGAATTCTGTCTTTTAGACAGTTTTCTATCCATTTACAAACTGATATTTCCAAGCCTGTAGACTTTAACTTACACATTAGCTGTGTGTGGGGATATGTGTCAAACGCTTTTGCAAAATCCAAGTATAAGACGTCCACAGCCACCCCTCTGTCCAAGGTTTTACTTACCTCTTCGTACAAAGAAATCAGATTTGTTTGACAACTTCTGTCTTTCGTGAACCCATGCTGTATGTTGCTTAAAATATTTTTTTCCAGCAATATCTGCTTCCTTTCTCTTGAAGGGAACCCTCAAGGTGCACAGATCTATAGAAACTTGTAATGCCAGGGTTCAATATCCGCTCCCCTTCTCCAGAAGGGACCCCTCAGGCGCACAGATCTCTGGTGACTTGTTATACCACAGTTCAATGTTTTCTCTCTTTCTCTCAGCTGCACAGATCTTTTTACTTTTACCTACACAGTTCAATATCTGCTCCCCTTCTCCTAAAGGGACCCCTGAATACATGTAGTGACATATACCCCCTGTGTTCAGTATCAAATATTCTGTAAAAACCCTCTAGATGCAGCTTTACACCCTCAATATTTCAAGTAAAAGCGAGGATTCTTTCATTCAAGTTGCTTGAAACATGTAAGGGTATAGAGAAGCGTGCCTAGGGTTACATCAGAAACTTTAATATTACCACGTGGTCACCCCAATGTACCACCATGTGTTGTATATTTTTAGTGCCCGTTCACATCACAAAAACATCCTCCAGATCTGTTCCGGATGCGTTTCTGCATTCGCATTTTTTAATTCATTTTTGTTCCGGTGCGTTTTTGGATGCCTTTTTTCTTCTTTTTCCTGTTTTTTTTTTTTTTTTTTACTGTACTTGTGTATGAACTATGCCATTGGAACTCATATAACCTACTTTCCATGCAGTTTTGATGCAGAAAAAAGCACTACACTGCATGTGGTGTGAATGGGCCCTTAACATTTTGGATTTGAGCAAAGACATATCTCCATTTCTATTGTCCAGTGTAGAATATCTGCTTCACCTCTCCTAAAGGAGCCCCTCAGGTGCATAGAATTGTAGTAACTTGTAACTTCAGTGTTCAGTATCTGCTCCCCTTGTCAGGCCTGTGCTGGCCATCGGGACTACCGGGAGATTCCCGGTGGGCCGATTGGCAGCGGGCCACTACAATGACTCAAATGTCAGACAGTGACTGTGTGACTGTCTCTCTCCGTCTGAGCGTCGCCTGGCGCCGGGCGGCTCCGCTCCTGCACTCGGCGGGCGGGCCGGCGGCGTCACAAAAGAACAGGCAGGCATTGAAACTCCCCCAGGCACTCCCCCTAACAGCTATCAATATAGCTATTTGGGCGGCCTCTTTGTCCCGGCGCCGTGATGTCACTCACGGACGGAGGGCGGAGGCGGCCCGGGGACATAGGAGGAGGCGGAGCCAGGGCGTAGCAAAGCAAGCCTGGCTGCAAGTCTGCAACCTAGAGGAGCCGAAGCCAAGGAGGAGAATTCGGAATTGGATCAGAAGTTCTGAACCACCACCAGCAAGTACAGAGAGACCAAGGCTATAGTGTCACTGAGTCTGTCATCATTCAAGTAAGCAGCAGTGCAGCACTATAGTAATAATACCTTTTCTAATAATAATAGTAATTACTAGTAAGTAACTGAATATACAGCATGGAGGGGGGGAGGGGTAAATCTGTACTGTATAAATGTACTGCCTCTGGTCATGGTTAAATTATTCATCAGTTACCATGGCCAGTGGCATTAAATTAATAATTGACCAGTGGCATTAAATTAATATTAATGCCAGGCATTAATATTAATTTAATGCCACTGGTCAATTATTAATTTAATGCCACTGGCCATGGTAACTGATGAATAATTTAACCATGACCACTGGCAGTACATTTATACAGTACAGATTTACCCCTCCCCCCCTCCCCCCGCCATGCTGCATATTCAGTTACTAACAGTAACTGAATATGCAGCATGGTGGGGGGAGGGGGGGGGTAAATCTGTATTGTAAATGTACTGCCATTGGTGATGGTTAAATTATAAAGTAACTGAATATGCAGCATGGCGGGGGGAGGGGGGGAGGGGTTAATCTGTACTGTAAATGTACTGCCACTGGACATGGTTAAATTATTCATCCATCAGTTACCATGGCCAGTGGCATTAAATTAATAATTGATCAGTGGCATTAAATTAATATTAACCACTTACCAACCGGCCCATAGCCGAATGACGGCTGCAGGGCGGTTGGATAACTCTGGGAGGACGTACTATGACGTCCTCCCAGAATTCCCCTCTCGCGTGCCCCCTGGGGCGCGCACCTGAACACATCCGTGACCGCCGGGTCCAGGGGACCCGGCGCATCACGGATCCCGGTAAATGACCGCTGATCGCGGCCGTTTACCATGTGATCGCGCCGTCAAATGACGGCGCGATCACATGTAAACAGACCGGCGTCATCTGATGACGCCGGTTCCTCTCCTCCCCTCCTGTGTACTGATCGGTACACAGTGAGCGGGGAGGGGGATGGATGGATGTCTGCAGCGCTGTGGGCTGTATGTCTAGTGCCCACAGCGCTGCACAGAGACATCCATCCATCCATGCTCAGCCATCCCTCACTACTATGCAATGCTGTGCCATACTCTGCAATACCCCCACACTACTCTGCAATACTCTGCAATGCCACCACAATACTCTGCAATGCTGTGCAATACTCTGCAATACTCTGCAATGCCCCCACAATACTCTGCAATGCCCCCACAATACTCTGCAATGCTGTGCAATACTCTGCAATGCCCCCACAATACTCTGCAATGCTGTGCAATACTCTGCAATACCCCCACAATACTCTGCAATGCTGTGCAATACTCTGTAATGCCCCCACAATACTCTGCAATGCTGTGCAATACTCTGCAATGCCCCCACAATACTCTGCAATGCTGTGCAATACTCTGCAATGCCCCCACAATACTTTGCAATGCTGTGCAATACTCTGCAATGCCCCCACAATACTCTGCAATGCTGTGCAATACTCTGCAATGCCCCCACAATACTCTGCAATGCTGTGCAATACAACAGTTTATATACTGTTTGTGTGTGTTTGAAAAATTAAAGTGGGCCGGTCTGGATGAAGTCCAGGGCCAAATTTTTGTCCCAGTCCAGCCCTGCCCCTTGTCCTGAAGGAACCCCTCAGGTGCATAGATTTGTAATAACTAACTCCAGTATAAGAGGATTCAGCTCACAAACTTCTCCTCTAAAAGGTATGGATATTTGCACCCCAAAAGACAGATAGTCAACTTGACAGCCAGGCAACCCAGCTTTTACCAAATGGCAGCCACTATATCTAAATTATCCAGTACAGGACACAGGTCGAGTATTTGTAGACCCTGGGTTATAGGCCTTAGGGTGATTGTACACTGGCCAAGCTTTTGAAGACACGCCTCCTAGACACCTACCTTATAACACTACCTGAGATTGTTAGTCTTTAGGTTTTAGTGTCCTAAGGTGATGACCTCTTCTTCCTTACAGAGAAATCACTCTTCGCTTAACGAATGTATTATTTTACCTTTGATTCTTTAATAAACTGTTCATTCAACTCTTCACTGTTTTCTAATACCACAATAGAGGCCATGCATCCAGTTCAAGCTTGGAAGAGATACACACATACCTTACACTGTGGGACAGCCTGTAATGTTGTTTCGGGCATTGGATCCTGCATGGGCACTCACCTTGGCACTTTTTTGCAATGGGTGTAATTATCCGCAGGGTGCTATACAGGTCCAGGGCCATTGTCCATCTCTATGGAACCCAGACCCTGAAGAGCCCTTCAGGGGTATGCCCACTGTGACAGTCAACTCTCTCAGCAATTATTTCCTATAAATTGCTCAGTATAGGAATAAAAATCATAACCTCCGACCTCCAGTCCTTGGAAGTAGAAGGTGCAGTCTACTTTTCTACCACTAAAAACATAGTGAGATGATTATATACAGTAAATCTTGTAATCTGCACACTTATCGGTTATACTGTATGTATAAACTAAAATGTTATAAAAGCTTTGAAGAGACCACTGAAATATTTATACACTGTGTACACAGCAAAGCAGTGTTAATATGATTACTTTGAATGACTTAACACCACTGGGAATAGTGGATATTAAAACAGCAAATAAAACGTTTGTTTCCGCCTTTCGTTCAGCATATCGCACATCAAAGCCTCCAAGCTGCTGTTTATCCAGCTGAACATGTATCGTAAATTGCACATATAGAGGAATTACAATGCTGCCCCATTTTCAGAAGGTTAATGACAATTTTTGCTGAGTCTGAATCATTCTCATCATGTCCTTATTATTATTATTATTATTATTATTATTATTCTCATCAATCCTTAGTAAATGTGTAAGGGAAATGTATAAGCCTTCTCTGCAGCCATAGACTCTGAGAAGAGATAAAAATCTGTGCTCCAAGGTATTCTCTACTGTGTGTGGTCTTCTTAGATTAAATGCTAAACAGATACTCTAGACAGCTATGCTTAACTCCTACCTTACCAGAATCAGGAGGTGCTTGGAATGTAATGGAGCAAGGATTCTGTGATAAATGTATAATATGAAATATGTTAAAATGTTATCTAAAACAGAACATATTAAACAACTTGACTCAGAATGGATTCTTCTCTTTTGGATGGTATGAAGAAGGGCTCAAATTGCTCAATTCTTCCCTTTAGGATCCCTAAAAAGCAGGTAATTTCTGCTTTTTTGGGATCTTAAAGGGGAGATATTACCTGGCTGGGGGCTGCTGTGCCATTCAAGTGCCTTAACCAAGCTTTTTGTCACCTGCTTGTGCTCTCTCTATGTTCCTAGAAAATATACACTAGACTAGAGGGTGCTGTAACACCCAATAGAACACTGAGCTTTGTCTCACTCCAATGCACCTAGAATATGAGGCCATTTTTCACCTTATTTGATAATAATTGATGAATTTTAGGTTGAAGGCAACTTTTGTTACAGATTGACACAGGGTAGTTCAAAACAGAACTCTAGGAAAATAAAAAAAATCAATCCTTGCACTGGGCCACCCCAAACTGCAAGGGTTAAATGCTTGGTTGGTCTAGGGGCAGAGGATTAAGCATGTGATGCTGGACTCAGGGCAACCTTCCTGTAGTATGGGCAATTCCTCAACTGTCTGTTCTCTCACGTAATTCTACTGCTTGTAATCTAGGGTAATAACCCGTCAGCTTTTGTTGTTTTTGCCATCTGTGTCCCATTGCAGAGATTTTCCTTCACTTCCTGTCCATAGCCAAACAGGAAGTAAGATGAAATACATAAAAATTAAGGGAAGCACTTGGGCCTCCACAGATCACATAACTAATGTATAGAAACAAAAAAGGAGAGGTGACGGCACTTCCAGCTTAAAGTTTTATTTGATTAAAAATCCATTAAAATCAAGGACACGATATGCACACACATCTCATGTGGAATTCAGCAAATTTGTTTCACACACCTGTGTGTGTGTAGCGCTGGCCCTGACCTCCAAACAGAGGGGTATCTAGTGAAAATGGCACCTATGGCAAGTACTGAAACTGCGCCCCTGTCAAAATATGTGAAACCCATCTTTCAGATAGCCTTAACAAAAAAAACATCTAACAAAACTACAAGTCAAACTCTTTAATCTTCCATTTAACAAATTATGGATTGGCACTACATAAAAATTACAACTGCACCTTTCTTGCTTTCACTGATGCAAACTGATTTATGATATGTTCAAAGTCAATTTTTTTCTGTTTCTTCTATTTCTACACTCAGCAGAGCAAGATCACAGTCTGTCTTGACCCATGGAGGCTCCCATGGAGGTTCTCAAATACGAAAGTATTAGTTTTAACTTGCTAAATGATCTCTCACAGCTGGCAATGGAAACTGCAATAGTTAGCATTATCTGAATAGCAATGCGAAGATTGGGGAAGACACTCTCATCTCCATATTGAACAATAAATTCGAGAAGCTCTTTAGGTATTGATATTGGCCTGACTTAATAGCAACATTCTGCAATCCAAAATTTCTTCATATATCTGCTGTCCATCAACATCAGAGCTGTAGAATTCGCCCAAATGTTCACACTTCTTTTTTAGGTCGTTATTGTAGGTGCCAGAACACAGTCCCTCGACATCGAGAAGGAACCCAAACTTGCTGTCAGTGCCATGCAAACGGGTGAACCTTACATCCGTTTCTCTGTGAAGACGGTCGAGTGTTCCCTTAATGACTCTTTCCATCTCCTCCTTGGCTGATAACCCAGCATCTCTTGAGTTGTCCTCAAGCATTAGTTTCTTTTGTCTCTGACGTCTTTCAACTTCAATATTCCATCCTTCTTCGAGTGACTCGCTGACTAACACTTCTCTGTCATCATCAAAATGATCTTGGAGGGCTTTCAAATCCAGGGCAGCATCGTGGAAGTTCATGCTAGAATCCTGCAGTCTCTTTTGAATACGGTCAATGCGAATGAGTACTTTGTTCCAAAATCCTAGCAAAGTCAGAAAATCGTAACGCAACATGCAGTTATACAGCTGTCTTGCATAACTTCTTGTTTCACTGGCCCCTTTTCATTGTCTGTCATGTCCTGGAGAACTTGAACTATCTACTCAAAGTAGTTGTTTAAGGGCTTCACTGCTTCTGTCCTTGCACTCCACCTTGTTTCGGAGTCTAACTTAAGAGCCACAGGCACAGCGTTTTTGAGTTTTTCCTAGCTCTGTGTTGAACAAGAGAAGAACACATAGAGAGCTTTGATGGTGCCAAAAAACGTGACCATCATTGTATCCTGCTTGGCTGCATGTACACCCACCAAGTTGAGAGAGTGATTGTTGAAATTTACAAACACTGCCAGGTTGTTTTTCTCACTTATTCTTTGAAGGACATCACTTTTGTGTCCAGCCATCACAGCAGCGTTGTCATAGCACTGTGACCAACAATCTTGTAGCTCCATTCTGTCCTTCTCTAGCTGTTTCAAGATGTCTTCAACCAAGCTCTCAGCATCCTTCTGGCTTATGTATAAATCCAAGGAAGGACTCTCTAACACGGACAGTTTTCCCCTCAAAATCAACTTCCATGTACCTCACTACTTCGACATCTGCTCACGGTGTGCCTGATCAGGAGTCAAGTCAAACATGAGACCATAGTACTTGGCCTTACGAATGCTTCTCAGTAAACTCTGGCGAACAGTAGATGCCATCAGGTGAATGAATGAATTCTGAACACCTGGTGAAAGATTAAACGTGGATCCAGGATGGCTTTCCACATGGCCGAGGTATTCTTTCATGACAGGGTCAAAGATGGCCAGTAGTTTCAGTAGGCAAAGGAAATTTCCCACATTGGAGTCATCATCCAGCTGAAGTGACTCCCTATGTCCTCGCAAAGCCAGATTCTGAGTCGCAAGTAATTTTGTGCAATGAAGGATTCTCCTCAAGATATCACGCCACTTCTGCTTTTCTTTCTCAATCTGTGACTGAAGTTCCACGTCAATAACTCCTCTGTTTTCAGCTAAATTTCTTTCCATTTCTTTCCACTGTGTAAAGCACTCCCGATGATTCTTAGCATTTTCATGAACACACTTTCAGCTGCTTTTCATTTGGGGAAACCACTTTCCTGCTCCAATGAGGATTGATGGTCTGACTGGCAAAAGAGAAGTTCCTTGTCGAACTTCAGAAGTCCAATGTCATGCTGTTCAATAACTTCTGGTAAGACAGTTTGAGGCTCTTCAACACCATCCAATTCACCAGGTTCAGTATTGTCAGGTTCAATCTCATCAATAGAAAAAATGGAACTGCGCTAATGAAACAAGCTATATAAATGACAACTAGCCATCATATAGTGCAAGACGTCGTGAAAGGTATATGAAACATATATATAGTACACATCACTAAACATATACATTAAATGAACATACAAAAGTGCATTTTCATGTGCAACAGTGCAAATTACAAAGTATTATATTAAAGTCCATAAAATTAATGGGATAGATCACCCAAGTGTTGATTAAGATGTGGAAAAATCTTGATGATTAAGAATAAGATGTTTGATCCACCACCACCAATGAAGATACTGGCCGCTTACCAGAAACCCATGACCCCCCCACTACAGAGGGTCTGGGTAGGTTGTTCCGGACCACCATCAAGGAACCAGATAGTATCGCTAAGATGAGATATTGGGGGCCTCGATGTCAGATGGATCAATGGCACAATGGCAGGGCATCAAACTCTCAGCAACGAGGTTGACCATAAATGGAAAAGAGAGCTCCAATAGTGAAAAATCATATGGTTTTATTAAGTAAAAAATGTAAACACTCACATGTAAAACCAAAATGTTGAACGACTGAAGATAAGTCTGGAGCACCGGCCAGATGCCCACAGACAGCTCGTCCTGCTGGTAGACAACAGCGATGGGGGATGACGCGATCACATCCCTCCGTTCCGTACCAGCAGGACCGGCTGTCTGTGGGCATCCGGACGGTGCCCCAGACTTCTCTTCAGTCGTTCAACATTTTGGTTTTACATGTGAGTGTTTACATTTTTTTACTTAATAAAACCATATGATGGTGATGGTGGGTTTGAATGGTCCATTTTCCTAATCGATTAGTTGGCCTTAACCAACTATATGGTTAGGAAGTAAAATCTTTAATCCACTCTGAGAATAACAGACAGAAGAGATATACTCTATATACTATTAGAGGTTGAATCTGGTAAATATCAGACTCAGATCAAATTTTTTTATTTACCGTAAAGAAAAAAAAAGGTAAAAACTGTTTAGCAGATTTTCAAACAGAACTGTAATATTATATGCTGGTCATACAAAAGCAATGTCTTCCTTAAAAAAAAAAAAGTCATTTTAAGAACTTTGTTCCATTTTCTAATCATTAGTGTGGTCAAATCAACGTTCGTTTTCAACCACAGTGACGGGAAAATTTAGAATTTTTTAGAAATTTAGGAATTTTTTAGACAGTATATGTGGTTTTCGTTCAGAAATTCTCTTTCTGCCCCCCCTTTTGGCCGTCACTGGGGTGGCCGTGCCCGTCTCCATTCTCTTTGGGCTTTGTGGGGCTAGCACAGCCATATCTCCTTGTTCTTTTAATAAATTCTTGATGTGACATACCAAGATACCTGCTTATATATGATATCACTTTCTCCTGATGAAGAGGAATAACGCATGACCTTGAAACGCATTGAGTATCACTCTGTTCACTTGTACAAGAGTGATGTAAATTAGTGGTTCTTTGATCTCATTACGAACAACATGTTACATCAATCTTATTCTTGTAAACTGTCAATACAGCTAATGTTGTGTTTATACTTTTAGATTTTGTATTATTAAACTTATTTTTTACTTACATTTTTCTGCATATGCATTTTTTGGAGTCATTGCCCTTTAAAGTCCCGCCAGAGGGTCTTCTGTTGTTTTCTGTATTTGTAGAACTGCTGTCTCCTATGGCAACTGAATTTGCAACAGTCAATAGTGATCCTTACATGTAACTCACAGTGACTTGGTATAGATATTTTCCTACATCTCACAGTGTCCCACTACAGATCTTCTCACTGAGCTCCCAGTCTCTCACTAGACTTCAAGATTCCAGTCGTCACTGGATTCTCTGAGCTCTTCCACAGCTAACCCGCTCTATACTCCTCAAGAGTCACCCCCGCTAACCCGCTGGGTCCCTGGCTTGACACTCTGTTGAAGCTTCCCACTTCTTCACCGTCCCCAGCTAGTGGAAAAGGCTGCTCTGGAACTTCTTCCAGACTTCCATAAACTGGCCTCTGATAACAGGAAGGATGGTCCCTTAGTGGCGACTGCTTTCCCTTTAACTCTGGCCTTTATCCGTGATTGCCGCTGGCAACCGGAATAATCGTTCCCGATAGCAACAACTTGGTTCCCCATTCAGCTGAACCTCTGCAACTTAGTTGGACTCCAAGCCTGAAGTCCCAACCCCACGCTGTTTCTCCTACTCCTGGATAGGCCTCAGACAGCCTAGCAACCAGGTACTCCCGGGATAGGCCTCAGGCTTCTGACCTAGCAACCCGGGGCACTTCAACACACATCGACCAAGACAGCCATCCAGGTGGCACAGAATAGCGATCACCTGACTCCACCCAAATGAATAGGCTCTCCCAGCAGGCCAAAGGACTAACTTGGCTGAGACACCCCATTCACTCATAGTTTGACTTTGCTAGGCTCTTGTCAGTCCAATGTCACTGGCCACAATGCCACCCAGTGACAGAAGAGAGAAGTGCGGCAAATCCAGGTGGATCCTCTTACAATTAGCCAGGACACTTACTAAATTTGTTAGTGACCCTGCCTAAACACCAGGGTGCTACATGTGCTTAGTCATTGCTGACTAAGGTCTCCATTGGAAGATTTCCCCTCTATTACTTTTCTGGGGACAACCCAAAATTTGGGATTTTCTTTTACTTTCACTTTCAATGATAATAGTAAACAGTAGAGAGGGTGAATCTCCCCAACAGGGACAAAGACAGCAATAAAGACTGACAGGTGTTCTAATCCCTCTCCACTCTATCCAAAACTAAAAAAAGTTTTGCCTTTTGTTATACTTTAAAGAGTAATGCTACTTTTGTTGAAAAAAAAAAAAAAACATTCCCTCTGGGTGATCTATGTACATTGCAGGGATTTTAATAAACGTTGTTGCAGATTCCTACTTTTTGTTATTGTGAAGAAATCCATGTGTGTTTCTATCCATGTGGAAAAGTGAATCTAATGGCAGTGGTTTCATAATTATCAATCAGCTGCCGCACTTGCAGGGTTCTAATGAGGAAAGTGGCAGGGCCTGCATCCCTTTAGACGTGATTTCCTCTTGGGAGTATCTCACCAAAAATTACATTTTTGTTGCTGGGGATGCCTGATGTCTGACTTGTATCTTAGGGCAGACTTCTGGGATAATCAGCGAGCCAATGCCACAAGCAGGAAATTATGTTTCTAGGGGGTGCTCTGTACACATTCTGTGTACAGAACACCTCCAGGTAGCCATATTGCATTGCATTTCACAGCAAATTACAGCACTGCAGATTAAAAAGGAAAGGTGAATTTTATTAAAAATTCTTTTACAGTTAGGGTTGCCACATCATCCCTTTAATCAATTACAATATATCTTGTGTTGCAATTGTATACACTATATTATTTTTTGTTTATTTACTTTTTTTTTTTTCCCACAAAAGTGGAGTTGCTATCACTTCTGAGACGTGCCGTCACTTCTGGGAAGACTGGAGAAGGTACCGGTATATATGTAGTTATCTGCATTTAGTAATTGGTTCAAATGCTTTCATTGTGTGGACTCTTCCTTCTCCTAGACTCAAGATGAGATTTCCTCTGAAAACAGGCAGTGCTGGATAGAGCTGCTATTGGGGTCCATTGCTGTAAGGCCTAAAGCCGGAGTGGGATGGACTACGTGTGGGTGGTGGTTAGTCCAGGTCAGGATTCTCACGAGATGTGATTGTAGATTGGCAGGATCCAGTGGGTACCCTGGTGAGTATGGGGAACCAGCCTATGACTGAACAGGAATCGGTTAAATGCTTCCCCACTAGACATGTGCATTCGTTTTCGTCCGAATGCATTTTCGTCCGAATTTCAGGTGTTTTCATTATCGTTTTAACAAACGATAACGAAAGTGCAGAATCCGAAAAATGAAAGATTCGACATAAACAAATGCTTTATTTTCGTTTTCGTTGCTACAACAGTTCGATATAGATAGGAGATTCGACATGATGATGACAATAACAATCTGTGTCCATCAAACCTGTGGTCGAATGTGCCTAACCTTAGCTCTATTAGTCCAAGATTATTCTACATAGAGAGAAAAGATTCGACGTAGAGGGAAAGATTAGACGTAGGGGAGAAAGATTTGACGTAGGGGAGAAAAGATTTGACGTAGGGGAGAAAAGATTTGACGTAGGGGAGAAAAGATTTGACGTAGGGGAGAAAAGATTCGACGTAGGGGAGAAAAGATTCGACGTAGGGGAGAAAAGATTCGACGTAGGGGAGAAAAGATAAATGAAAATAATGGATGATGATGAATGTTATTGGCTGATTGTAACAAAAGAGGAGGAGCAGTAAAATAGCTAGAACTAAGTACACACGAACTTTGGCTTATGGCGTCTGTTGAAAGTTCTAAGAAGATTCGACGGAGCAGGTAAACTATACGGCGTCGTACAGTTTAGCTGCTCCGTCGAATATTCTTTGAACATTCGACAGACACCATAAGCCTTCAATGACAGATTTGACCTTAATTTGGATTTTCGGACGAATGCAATTTTTAACGAAAAACGAAATAAATAAAAACGAATTTCGGGAGTAACTAAATAAATGTATTTTTCGGACGAAAACGAAATTCCGAAACGAAATATTTCAGTGTGCACATGTCTATTCCCCACCACATGGTTGGCTATACATGTGGAGGACATGCATCCAAATGCAAGGCTACCATTACATTACACTTGTGACTCTAGGCTACGTCCCTTCACATTAACTAGCGGGGAACCTTCAGGTACACTGGTATGACAGCAGCAGTGAGCAGAGGAAATCTTTACTGTGACCATATTAGTACATGTAAAACGGCATGCTACTTATCCTATTTATTTTCCATCTAAAGCCAGCCATAGACGGTTCGAATCTCGGCCGGTTTGGCAAAGATTGGAACCATGTATGGGCAGGCTGATTATACCCAAGTTGCTCGATTTATCAACTTGG
This sequence comes from Lithobates clamitans, assembly GCA_037952925.1. Classification (NCBI taxonomy): domain Eukaryota; kingdom Metazoa; phylum Chordata; class Amphibia; order Anura; family Ranidae; genus Lithobates; species Lithobates clamitans. The sequence goes on along the minus strand of JBBGZY010000276.1, from coordinate 323,457 downwards.
GTACAACCAGCATGTTGGATTTTACATGCAATTATTGCTAGTCGCTATAGCAATAATCACTGTGCATTCTCCTGGCGGGGGCAGCTCCCTGGGCCCCCCAGGTCCACCTGCAGGGAGAACTCAGTAGCTCTGCAGGAGGGATTCCTCCATTACCACTGACTGTGTTGATGGGGGAATCGAGCGCTTTTATCTTCTGCAACTCGCACCACATATGGCCAGCTTCAAACTATTCTTTTAGTATCAAACAGAGCTGATATTTAGCATAGAAATATTTCCGCACACTAGAGGTCTGTTTAAAGCCAATGCGGGCGACATGTGTCAATGGGACGTGACCAGTAGGTGGGGATTAAAGCTGAAGCCTGTCTTTCAGTTACTTCACACTGGAGTTGAATACAGTGTGCGGCCGTATTTGTATGCTATATTGTATCTTGGAGTGAGATGTGCTCTGTCTCTGCCAGCACCAGAATACAGAGTGTAAACCTGGGAGACTGATACCAAAGACTTGGAGAGGCGCCAATCTGTTATGGTACTTGAAAGTTGACATTTATTATACTATACTAAATGCAAAATGTATAAGGTGAAACTAAAAGATTTGTGGTGAAATGTAATTGTCAGTCATCTGCCATGTGATGCTATAAATAACCACTTTGCACCAGTATTTTAAAATTGGAGTTTGGGCATATACAAAAAAAACATTTATTAAATCAGTTTTTATGTATTTTCTGCATTTGTTCTTATTTGCGTTGTATGTGTTTCTATTTTGCATATACCGTAATAAGGAAATAAAGATTACAAAAAAAAATTATTTAAAAAAAAAAAAAAATGTTTTAAATGTATTTTATTTAAATAATAAACATGTTATACTTACCTGTTCTGTGCAATATTATTGAACAGAGCAGCCCTGAACCTCCTCTTCTGGGGTTTCCTGCTGGTGCCCTTGGCTCCTACTCTACTCTGTGCGCTGCCATAGGAAGTTGCTTCCTATGGTGGCACACCTGCCAGCTTGCTCCCAAGCCAGGTAGTGTGCGTCTATTGACACACACAGCAAGGCTCATCCCCACCCCCTGCTTACTCCTTACAGGATTCGATTGACAGCAGCAGGAGTCATTGGCCTGGGAGGAGAGATCAGGACTCAGGTACACAGGGGGGTGAGAGGGTGATAAAACTAGTGGGACGTTTTTTACCTTAATGCATGGAATGCATTAAAGGGTATCTAAAGGCAAAAAAAACATGTTATACTTACCTCCTATGTACAGTTGGTTTTGGGGTCCCTCAGCGGTGCTCCTGGCTCCTCCTCTTCTCGAGTGCCCTGTTGGAGAGCTGCTCTCCCTCGGGGCACTCATGCTGGTGCGCTCTTGTGTCCTGCTGCTGCGTCTATTGACACAGACAGCAGGACTCGGCCCCGCCCCTGGCGTCATTGGATTTGATTGACAGCAGCGGGAGCCAATGGCTGTACTGCTATCAATCTATCCACTCAGGACCCGAGACACCTGCTGGAGCTGGTGTGCTCATCCCCGTTGCTGGAAACACCGGGTTCAGGCAAGTAAAAGGGGGGGGGGGCTCTGGGGGGCACCTGCATCACAGGAGGTTTTTTACCTTAATGCATAAAATGCATTAAAGTGAAAAATCTTGAGGGTTTACAACCCCTTTAAGGTAAAATTTGTCCAGCATTTAGAGCCACTTTAGATCAGTGATGTTAAAGTTTATTGACTACAAAGCATTAAAGCCCAGCTCCAGCTTCCACTCTTCCCTTATTTGCAGTGCCCCTCCCCCCTTGGAGCACCCCCTGCACCCCTATATCTTTTTCCTTGTATATATGAGGTGATTTTAATCTTGGCCACATGATATCAGGAGTCCTCTGCCTCCAGTGGTGGGCAAAGAGCGGAACCATGTAAAGATGTGGCACTTCTTTCTGCAGATTTTTTTTCTGGGAGACCAGGGTGGCCTGATGGCATGAATGCAAAGCATTCTCTGATTAGACGAGGTAGAGATCATTACACTCCTCTTCTTCTTCTTGTCCAATCAGAGAACACTTTGTATTTACTGAGAAAAGTGCAAGGTATTCTCTGAATTGGGGCCATGCTGAGCTTGCGACCCTCTGTGGTTGCTATGCAGAAGGGCACCTGGAAGATTGCAGCCATCATTGTAGTAGCTTGGGCTGCTACAGCGAATTACAGCTTCCGCCAAGGCCACTCAGGTGTCACATATACATATTTATATTGTGTCAAGATGACCCAAATATTAGTATGCAAAATATATCATCCCTGGAATTCAGCTTCAACTACAGCGGAGAAAGTGACGTCACCAACCTAGCTACGGAGTGCAGCAGGGGTCCCTGGTCCACAAGGCTGATAGAGAAGAACTGCTCATTTTGGCTTGTTAAACTGTTCCTATGTATGTTATATATGTATATATGTTAAAAATTCAGTTCTGCTTTAAGTAACATAAAAATGTTTTCTAAGATGTCTGTAAAATGTCTAATATAAAGCCTTCTGGAGTAAGCAATCAGTGCTTTCTATGTGGTTTATAATATCCTTTGGATTGAATTAGGTAGAAATCTGGTCACTATGGATTATTTGTTCCGGAATCACTGCTCATTTCCAATACAGCCTGCCAAATACAAGAAAAACATCAAATGCTGGGGAGGTATGCCTGAAAATGTACCCCCTGCTGTCATTTTATAATGATCACAATTATACCTCAAATGATGATGAGTCTCCGTGCTGAGTTATCTCAGACAGACACACATAGAAAATGAATGAATTTTACTCTACAAAACATTCTGAGATGGTTTCAGAAAGCCATCTGGAATACAAATGGTCTGGGTATAAAAAGTGTTCTGATCTCCATGGATCACAGCAGGTAAGGGTTGCCAGAGAGCAGCAGATGTTTTAGAAGCAGGCCCAATTCCCATGGATGCCATGGTCAGACGGTAGAGAACCACTTCTCTAGAGGATCATTTCCTTTTATATTCCCTGGGGTCTAGTGTGGGTAGCATACCATATATTCTCATGTATGAACAAAAATATAAAAGTCCTGGGAGGAGAGATTGGGTGGCAAAAATATGAATGCAATCTATACACTGGGGGGAGAACCTCTGGGGGAATCTAGGATGGAAAAGGACCTGGGGGTCCTAGTAGATGACAGGCTCAGCAATGGCATGCAATGCCAAGCTGCTGCTAACAAAGCAAACAGAATATTGAAATGCATTAAAAAGGGGATCAACTCCAGAGATAAAACTATAATTCTCCCGACTCTACAAGACTCTGGTCCGGCCGCACCTGGAGTATGCTGTCCAGTTCTGGGCACCAGTCCTCAGGAAGGATGTACTGGAAATGGAGAGAGTACAAAGAAGGGCAACAAAGCTAATAAAGGGTCTGGAGGATATTAGTTAGGAGGAAAGGTTGCGAGCACTGAACTTATTCTCTCTGGAGAAGAGACGCTTGAGAGGGGATATGATTTCAATATACAAATACTGTACTGGTGACCCCACAATAGAGATAAAACTTTTTTGCAGAAGTGAGTTTAATAAGACTCGTGGCCACTCATTAAAATTAGAAGAAAAGAGGTTTAACCTTAAACTACGTAGAGGGTTCTTTACTGTAAGAGCGGCAAAGACATGGAATTCCCTTCCACAGGCGGTGGTCTCAGAGGGAAGCATTGATAGCTTCAAGAAACTATTAGATAATCACCTGAATGACCGCAATATACAGGGATATACAATGTAATACTGACATATAATCACACACATAGGTTGGACTTGATGGACTTGTGTCTTTTTCATCCTCACCTACTATGTAAGTCTATACACCAATTCATTTCCATATACAGTATACAGTGATCTTGTGTCACTATTTATCCACAACTTCTGACTCTAGAGGCACTCAAAGTATCCTGTGCTATTGTTATTCATGCACGTGTCTTCACATATTTTGTTTCAGACACAAACTGTGCTCGTGTGGTATTATGCATCACGCAGTTGCTGCAGATTTGTCGGCCACACATCAATATTGTGAATCTCCCGTTCCACCACATCCCAAAGGTGCTCAATTGGATTGCGATCTGGTAACTGTGGAGGCCATTGGAGTACAGTGACCTCATTGTCATATTCAAGAAACCAGTGGTGAGATGATCGAGCTTTGTGACATGGTCCATTATCCTGCTGGAAGGAGCCATCAGAAGATGGGTACACTGTAGTCATAGAGGGATGGACATGGTCATCAACAATACTCAGGTAGGCCGTGGTGTTTAAACAATCCTCAATTGATACTAAGGGGCCCAAAGTGTGCCAAGAAAATATCCCTCCCCCCACCATTACACCACCACCAGCCTGAACCATTGATAAAAGGCAGGATGAGTCGATGCTGTCATGCTGTTTGTATCCTCATATTCCTGTTCTCAGCTGATAGGAGTGTAGCCCATCTGCTTCAAGGTTCGATGTGTTGTGCGTTTAGAGATGGTATTCTGCATACTTTGGTTGTAGTGAGTGGTTATTTGAGTTACTGTTCCCTTTCTATCATCTCCAACCAGTCTGCCCATTCACCTCCGACCTCTGACATCAACCAGGCATTTTCCTCCACACAACTGCCGCTCACTGGATATTTTCTCTTTTTCAGACCATTCTCTGTAAACCCTAGAGATGGTTGTGTGTGAAAATCCTAGTAGATCAGCAGTTCTTTAAATACTCAGTCCAGCCCACCTGGAACCGACAACCATGCCACATTCAAAGTCACTTAAATCCCCTTTCTTCTCTATTCTGATGCTCAGTTTGAACTTCAGCAAGTCGTCTTCACCACATCTAGATGCCTAAATGCATTGACTTACTGCCATGCGATTGGCTGATTAGCAATTTGTGTTACCAAGCAATTGAACAGGTGTACCTAATAAAGTGGTCTGTGAGTATATATTCTCACAAAAGACCCATTGGAGAGGGATTAGGTATGAATAATTGTGGGTTTTTGTCATACTTTTTCGAACTGAGTGTATTTGTATAGTCAACAGGTCTTTCATTACCTTTTACAATCACTTTTTTCCCACCTTTGTATTTATTTATAATTATAATTATTATTAAGGGGTATTTCAGCCCAAATCTCAATTTTCCTCACTTCCACTACATATCACAGCCCCTGACCACAAACACCATTCACTTTTTCTCAGTCAGGGATGAGAAATACAATTTTTTTTTAAAAAAAGGTTCTCCTCTGAGGGCTTTTTAGGCGTTTAATGGCTGCAATGTATAAAGGCAGGCCAGATCACTCATTAAATGGACACCTTATACTTCAAAACAAACCGTGAGATATCTACCCATTTTTCAATAACTCAAGTAACTGTGACCCATCTTTCTGATTTATCACACAGATATACAGTGGTGAAAATAGTTATTTGATCCCCTGCAGATTTGGTAAATTTGCCCACTTGTGTATCTTAAATGATAGAGACAGAATATCAACCAAAAATACAGAAAAAAAAACACATCATACAAATGTTATGAATTTAGTTAGTTCAGTGAGTAAAATAAGTATTTGATCCCCTACTAACCAACAATAATTCTGGCTCCCACAGACTGGCTACAGAATGTGCTCATGTGGTAAACAGATTAGCCCTGTCAATTTAAGAAGGTGCTCCTAACGACAACTTGTTATGTGTATAAAAGACACCTGTCCTCAGAATCTCATTTTTCCATTCAAACCTCACCATCATGGGCAAGACCAAAGAGCTGTCAAAGGACGTCAGTGACAAGATTGTAGACCTGCAAAAGGCTGAAATGGGCTACAAGACCATCAGCAAGAAGCTTGATGAGAAGGAGACAACTGTTGGAGCCATTATTTGCAAATGGAAGAAATACAAAATAACCATCAATCTCCCTCAGTCTGGAGCTCCATGCAAGATTTCGCCTCGCGGGGTAAGGATGATCATGAGAAAAGTGAGTGATCAGCCCAGAAGTACACAGGAGGAGCTTGTGAATGATCTCAAGGCAGTTGGGACCACCGTCCCCAAACAAACCAACAATACGCCGCCATGGATTGAAATCCTGCAGCACCTGAAAGGTCACCCTCTTCTAAAGAAGGCACATGTAAAGGCCAGTCTGAAGTTTGCCAATGAACATATAAATGATTCAGAGAAGGGTTGGGTGGTCAGGTAAGACCAAAATTTAGCTCTTTGGCATTAACTCGACTCGTCATGTTTGGAGGAAGAAAAATGCTGACTATGACCCTAAGAATACCATCCCTACAGTCAAGCATGGAAGTGGAAATGTGTTTTGGAGCTGTTTCTCTGCTAAAGGTACAGGTTGACTTTGCCGCATTAAGGGGCCAGTGGAAGAGGCTATGTATTGTAAAATCTTGGATGAGAACCTTTTTCCCTCAGCCAGAACACTAAAGATCGGTCTTGGATCGGTCTTCCAGCATGCCAATTACCCAAAACATACCGCCTAGGCATCAAAGAGTGGCTCAAGAAGAAGCACATTAAGGTCATGAAGTGGCCTAGCCAGTCTTCAGACCTTAATCCTTTAGAAAATGTATGGAAGGAGCTGAAACTTTGAGTTGCCAAGCAACAGCCAGGGCACCTTAAGAAGTTAGAGAAGATCTGTAAAGAAGGGTGGACCAAAATCCCTTCTGAGATGTGTGCAAACCTGGTAACCAACTTCAAGAAAAGTCTTATTTCTGTTCTTGCCAACAAGGGTTTCTCCACCAAGCACTAAGTCTTGTTTTGCTTTGGGGTTCAAATACTTATTTTGCTTACTGAACTGCAACTAAATTTATAACATTTTTATCATGCGTTTCTTTCTGGATTTTTGGTTGATATTCTGTCTCTATCAGTTAAAATACGCCTATGATAAAAATTATTGACCCTTCATTTCTTTGTAAGTGGGCAAACTTACAAAATCTGCAGGGTATCAAATAATTATTTCCCCACTGTATGTGACAAACATGAATGGCTATGAAAAGGAAATCGTTTCCAACATGGTTTTTGGTCAATAACTCACATTTTGATGATGGTTATCATACCTCTATAGGTCCTGTTGGTCTCCAGCATTGCTAAAATAAGCCACATTAAAGTGTAACTAAACTGTATCTGAGCACCACAAGCTGACAACAATGTTTAATTAATTTTTAATATTTAAAGCAAACTCGCTCATCCATTCATTCATTCATGTCGCCATAATTTATTTTGTTGAGAAATCACTTTGAAAAACATGACACTAGCATTTCTAGCTGTGGCCATTTTGAGGGCAGCTGATTCATGTAGCATTTACTTCATAAAATCCATCTGCCCTTAGTTCAGGCATGCATGTGACAGCAAGGTGTGCTTAGCTGAGAAAGCCCTCATCTCCTCCAAATGAAAGATAAAAAATATGGATTGAAAGAGTTAAAGCATAACTTTACTAAAGGGGACATTCTGTTTCATGTCCTCCTTCCCTATCATGTTTGGCAGATTGACATTTTTTGGGGGAGCGGGTACCTAGTTTTGATAGGTACCTGGTCACACTTCTGCTTGGATTGCCTTGGCGATCTGAGCAGAAATTTCCCCCCCCCCCCTTTGCCCGCAGCCTTCTGGGAAACTTCACAGAAGTAATCTTTTTATCGTTATCTGTACCTTGCTGTCAAGGTAACAGCTATTCCCCTTCCCTCTCCAAAAATTGTTGGGCTTTGAATAATCTTTATGCCTCTGTTCACACTTTGTCGCGTGTTTCCAGAAGCCCAACAATTCCCATTTCTATATTATGGGCCTGTTTACATGTTATCGGTTGTTGCGCACTTTTTTGGAGCAGGAGTGCACAATTTCGGCCCCAGAAACTGCAATGGGAGCATCTCAAAGCATATCATGCATTTTTCATATGTTTTGAACAACCAGTCTCCTCGACTTAGTAATCTGCTTTCCATTGGTCTAAATAAAATGCACTTATGCCTAAAAATGTGTGAAATATATGTAGCGGTATGTTCACCACTTGGTTACTAGTAATCCGCCAATCATCCTGCTGCCAGACCCCCATCTATCAGTTAGGACAATGAACAGTCATTTGCACAGTTTTGTTACGTTTATTTCAGGATATAACTTGGCTGGGAGAAAGGACGATATGAGATTCCCATAGCATTTAGCACATTATCAGAGGTTATTCAGTGGTCGTGGCCTTGCAAACTGGAGGCGCACCTTGCACCCCTAGTCTCCTTCCTTGGAATGACATCTCTGCAGACTGTTGCTCCCTCTTTTCTTGTACAAATCCTTCACTGCAAAACGATTGACTTTCTATTTCTTCACTTCCATTGGGACAAGAAAGAATCACTCTGAATAATTCCTCCTTGCAGACCATAATGGTATTGCCTATGCGAAACAAAGAACCAGAAGCCTACACAGCCTCTCCCCGATGGTCCAGAGAATCAGACAGCCACACAGTCTTTTGGAAGACATTACCATTATGCTTAACCAGACAAGAGCTACAGGGTACCTCTCCACAACGGCCTGACACATGGTAATGGGCGGACTACTGCTCTCAGCCAGTCCATGACTATCAATGCTGTGTTCCCCGGCCACAGCATTCTGCACTACTCTTGGATAGTTTCTCCTCTTTTGTTTCTCTTGCACTGACGTTTCTTTAAAAGGCTGGTTCTGTGTCCCCAGTCACAGAACGATGCTCTACTCTCCTCCGCTTCACCGCTACTTCTTCCTTTCTGATCTTCTCCAGCATGCAAGTCCTGTGTTCTCCGGTCACAGCAGCTTGATGCTTCCAAGAGATGAAGATCTTTATCTAGGACTCCTTCCTAGCGGTTCCTCCATCCCTCCTCCGCGCTCGGCACATCCCCACGTAGGGACAGCCCGGAACAGCAACTCAATACTCCATTCTGTCTGTTCCTGCTTTCCAGAACTCGCCCCTGGCAGCATGTGACCTCAGCTTATATGGGAGGCCTGCCCCCCTGTCAATACCAAAGGGTAATTGGTCAGAGCTCCTCACATGAGCTGCCTGCCACTCAAACCTCAGCTCCAACCCCTCTTCCAGAACAATCCTTCTGAAAGCAGGGGAGGCACCTCTGAGTCGGAGGACAGGTGGCCACACCTCCCACTACACCAAACACTCCCAGTCCCAAATCAAAACAACCAGGTCCAGCCTAAAGCACAGGTCTGGCTAAATTTACCTGTACTTGGACCCTGAGCTATAGAAAAATATTAGTCTAGCACCTACCTTCAGGTAGAGGGTGCTACATATACATGTACAATAAAAGTGAGCATAATAATGCTTCAAAAATGACTAAAGAAGCTGGCGCTCAAGTGGGCACCTAGCGTGAAGTAATCCATAGCACTACACTCACTAGAAGATGATTAGTTCAGCAGTTTGACTATAAGCTTCACGCACGCGACAGAAAGTTTCCAGCTTCCTGCTGCAGTTAGGTCATTATTCAATTATTGATCATCCCAGGAAAGGATGACCCCTTTATTCTATGGAAGAAAAGGGGAACTCTTCTGTCTTGGTTGCAGAGGTTTCAGAACATTTCATCTCACCAGAGCTCGTTATTTGCCATTGATTAATGTTTTCACTGTGCCTGTATGGCAAGTGAATGTGTCTATGAGCAGCTGCACACAGCCTGACTGCAAGTGATGCATAACCTGAGCTATTAAACCTTCAAGTCCTTTTTCAGTTAATTTAATGTTTTTACATTTTTTATATTTTTTTCGCAGTATTGAAAGACCCAAAAAACTGTATTAAAAAAAAAAAAAAATATAATCATAGTAACATATTTTTTTTTCATTTCACATGCCTCTTTATCATGTTTGTCCACATCACATGATGAGTGTAGGTGGGAGCTAATCAGTATCAACACACGTGGATATGATTGTTACCCTAAATATTTTTTTTTCCATGTATGTGTTCACAAATGTGTATTTTATAAATCATAGTTTCTATCATTTTCACGTACTTCTTCCCTCTGAAGTACCTGGTTGAGCCTGCCAATCATCTTTCTTCCTTATTCTAAATTGACCTCACAAAGCACAGAATCTGATCCATTTAGAGGTACAGGACACTGTGCAGACACATGGCATGCCTGTATTGGTTAGTTTGTTCACCCACCAAGCCTTTCGACCAATCACAGCCTGCCTCTAGCACACACCACTCCCAATCACAGCCTCTCTCTTAAACACACCCCCTACTCAAGCACAACCTTCATGTTTCCTCATTCTGATCAGACTATGGAATACAGGCACACTATAGGGGAGATTTACTAAAACTGCTGTGCATGGGAGCCAATTAGCTTCTAACTTCAGCTTGCTCAATTAAGCTTTGACAATAAAACCTGGAAGCGGATTAATTTCTATGCAGAGCTGCACCAGATTTTGCACTTTACAGCTTTAGTAAAGCCCCCTCTATGTGTGCCACGTTGTGCAGGCAGCTGAATCTTGGAGAATCTTGTCTCCTCCTGCCTCTAAATGTCCAGTGCTTCATAATTAACATCTTTGGGTCTTCAGGCAGAACAGATGTTCCAACGGGTACTCGCTCCTACATCCTCCTCCTCCATCAAAAAAGGTTCTTTCACTGATTACTTTGCCTGTAACAGGATCAATGAAGAGACTCCTGTGACGATCAGACCCTCCTCCATTCACAGATTGTGCTACAAGCAAAAGCTACAAGATAAGTAATGAAACTGTAAGGCCCCTCCCACACAAACTTTCTGATCAGGTCCAAATTGATAAGAGGCATGGAGGAGCTAAGCTATGAAGAAAGATTGGAGGAAGTGAATTTATTCTCTCTTGAGAAGAGGAGATTAAGGGGGATATGATCAACATGTATAAATACATAAGGGGTCCATATAGTGAACTTGGTGTTGAGTTATTCAGTTTAAGGTCATCACAGAGGACAAAGGGGGCACTCTTTAGGTCTAGGGAAAAATATATTTCATCTCCAAATATGGAAAGGTTTCTTCACAGTAAGAGCTGTGAACATGTGGAATAGACTCCCTCCAGAGGTGGTTCTGGCAAGCTCAGTAGATTGCTGTAAAAAAAGGCCTGGATTCTATCCTAAAAGTACATAGTATAAATGTGGACTAACATTTATAGGTAAAATTGATCCAGGGAATATCCGATTGCCTCTCGGCGGGATCAGGATGGAATTTTTTCCCCTGCTGTAGCAAATTGGATCATGCTTTGCTGGGTTTTTTCGCCTTCCTCTGGATAAACTGAGGGTATGGGATTGTGTATATGGGATTATATGATTTTTTTTTTTTTTTTATTGGTTGAATTAGATGGACTTGTGTCTTTTTTCAACCTGACTATGTAAGGTCCACCTGTCGTTTTTTCAGGTGAATCTGATAGAACATTCCATGTAGGTCTATGGCCAGGTGGATGTAAAACAAACTTGTGTCTGTTTACATCCACCTACCTCCGAGTCTGTCCAGATCCAGGAAAAAAAAAACTAAGAAAAAAGGACAGCATCCTTTTTCGTTGTTTTGGACCTAAATGGGACAGATCAGAGGTAGCCTGAAACAAATGGGCACAAATCCATTTATATCTGCCTGCTCATAGATCCAATGTGAGTCTGCCAGTCCACCGTCTAAATGCGGACAAATGCAGTAGTCACAAAAGTGTCTTCAATCCTGGTCTGCTCCCATTCAGCAGGGATCTGTTCACATTCTGCTGAATGAAGCAGAGTGTATCTGTGTGAAGTGTCCACTTCAGGTCACAGGACTGTTTTGAACTTTACATCAAACCTGAGGGATATCAGAAGTGCATTTTATGATGTAAATCATTCATATGACCTGAGTTTAAGCCAAGGCTAATTCCAGATTTCCAGTATTCCATAGCTGTTCAGCAGAGAAGTATATGTTTGTACATAAATATTTGTTAGTGCCTAAATAGTTAATGGTCAAGAAAGACAAAGGCATAGCATAAAATACAACCCCAATTCCAGAAAAGTTGGGATGCCCTAATAAATCTTAATAAAAACAGAATGCAAAGATTTCCAAATTTCATAAATTCATATTTTATTCGCAAAAGAAAAAAGAAAACATATCAAATGTTTAAATTGTGAAAATGTACCATTTCTGAAAAAAAAAAAAATAAGGTAATGTTGAAATTGATGGCAGCAACACATCTCAAAAAAGTTGGGACAGGGCAACAAAAAACTAGCAAAGTAAGTGGCACTTAAAAGAAAGAGCTGGACTGTCTGGTCCTATAGAGAACACCCTTTTCCCATTACTGCTCACTGCACCAGGGCTCTGTGTAGTCCTGGGCTTTTCATCACCGTACTTCTGTTTCTCTAGTTTGCAACATGTATACCTGGTTGGTGGTTCATACTCTTGCCAAGTTCTGAAAGGTTGACATTGCCTATTCTATTGATGCTAGATACGGTCGCAAGGTTTTGCAGGCAGTGGTACGAGCATTTATGCTGGGGTTGTGGTTTGCCGGTACACTGTTGTGGGCCTTTTCTGTTTGAGTCCACCCTTTATTTTGACCCTACTTTGGGAAGTTCTATCAGTCATATGCTAACAGATCCTGCTTTGTTCTTTACAGAATGGAAGAGAAAAAAGGGATTTTGAACTCACCATATACAGTGCCTTGCAAAAGTGCTCGCCCCCTTGACTTTTTACCTATTTTGTTACATTACAGCCTTTAGTTCAATGTTTCTTTAATCTGAATTGTATGCAATGGATCAGAACATAATAGTCTAAGTTGGTGAAGTAAAATTAGAAAAATACATACATAAAACTATTTTTCAGAAATAAAAAACTGATAATTGGCATGTGCGTATGTATTCACCCCCTTTGTTATAAAGCCCATAAAAAGCTCTGGTGCAACCAATTACCTTCAGAAGTCAAATAATTAGTGAAATGATGTCCACCTGTGTGCAATCTAAGTGTCACATGATCTGTCATTACATATACACACCTTTTTGAAAGACCCCAGAGGCTGCAATACCTAAGTAAGAAGCACCACTAACCAAACACTGCCATGAAGACCAAGGAACTTTCCAAACAAGTAAGGGACAAAGTTGTTGAGAAGTACAAGTCAGGGTTAGGTTATAATAAAATATCCAAATCTTTGATGATCTCTAGAAGCTCAACAGCAAACCTGCCAAGAGATGGCCCTACACCAAAACTAGGCAGGGAGGGCATTAATCAGAGAGGCAGCACAGAGACCTAAGGTAACCCTGGAGGAGCTGCAGAGTTCCACAGCAGAGATTGGAGTATCTGTACATAGGGCGACAATAAGCCGTACGCTCCATAGAGTTGGGCTTTATGGCAGAGTGGTCAGAAGAAAGCCATTACTTTCAGCAAAAAACAAAATGGCACGTTTTGAGTTTGCGGAAAGGCATGTGGGAGACTCCCAAATTGTATGGATGAAGGTGCTCTGGTCTGATGAGACTAAAATTTAACTTTTTGCCCATCAAAGAAAATGCTATGTCTGGCACAAACCCAACACATCACATCACCCAAAGAACACCATCCCCACAGTGAAACATAGTGGTGGCAGCATCATGGTGTGAGGATGTTTTTCAGCAGTCGGGACTGGGAAACTGGTCAGGGTTGAGGGAAAGATGGATGGTGCTAAATACAGGGATATTCTTGAGCAGAACCTGTACCACTCTGTGTGTGATTTGAGGCTAGGATGGAGGTTCACCTTCCAGCAGGAAAATGACCACTTGAGTGGTTTAAGGGGAAACATGTAAATGTGTTGGAATGGCCTAGTCAAAGCCCAGATCTCAATCCCATAGAAAATCTGTGGTCAGACTTAAAGATTGCTGTTCAAAAGCGCAAACCATCCAACTTAAAGGAGCTGGAGCAGTTTTGCAAGGAGGAATGGGTGAAAATCCCAGTGGTAAGATGTGGCAAGCTTATAGAGACTTATCCATAGCGACTTGGAGCTGTGATAGCCGAAAAAAGGTGGCTCTACAAAGTATTGATTGAGGGGGGTAAATAGTTATGCATATTGACTTTTTCTGTTATTTTGTCCTATTTGTTGTTTGCTTCACAATAAAAAAAACATCTTCAAAGTTGTGGGCATGTTCTGTAAATTAAATGATGCAAATCCTCAAACAATCAATGTTAATTCCAGGTTGTGAGGCAACAAAACACGAAATATGCCAAGGGGGGTGAATACTTTGCAAGGCACTGTAATCATTTTTTCTACATTAATTGAAGGACAGAGCACCCTTCCTCATTTATGTGGCTTTGGTGTGTTTTGCCTAAATCCTATGCTCCGTTTGGTACTAATTGAGCTAGTTGTTGCAGATAGGAGGGCTTAGTCGCCAACAGGGGCTGTCCCTGGGCTGTTCTTTTGTGTTTACATCAGTGGCGGCTGCTCCATTAGGGGTGCCGCCCCCCTAATCCATGTGCCCGGCGCCTAACCCACACGCAGGGCACCGGAGGCATGGATTTCAATGGGTTTTTTCTTTTTTGAGGCACATGATTCGAACCCGAGGCTTTAATTGGCTTCAAAAAAGGGTGGGCTCAGAGCGCAGAGCACTGCATGCTGAGCCCACCCAGTTGTGTGACAATAGCGAATTAATATTCGCTAATGTCTTCCTGCTTCTCCTCCTGGCCAGTCAGGAAGTGGGTCCTGACCTGAGACCCGATTGGTCAGGGAGTCTTAGGACTTTCCACTTGGTTGTGCAAGTAAGGGGGGCAGGTTTGTTTTACACCCCCCCCCCCCCCCCAAAATATTGAGCACCAGCTGCCACTGGTGTACATAGTGCCCACCTCCTGCAGGTGGCACTACTTAAAGGCTTTTAAGATGCGTACAAAAATCCTAATTTCTGCTCTTTTCTTTTACATCCTTATGTAAAACAATAGATTTACCATAAACTGTTCCTACAAGCTATAGTTCATGCACTGTATATGATGAACATATTTTAGGCTGGCGTCATATTAACACACATGGATTTACAAAAAAGAAAACCAGAATGTCCATTTAAAAGTAGATGCACCAACCACAAATCTAGCATAAGCAATTACCTTGATTATATAAAAGTAAACACAAGGAGGATATATAACTGCTTATAATAGACAAATGATGATGGTTAAACACAAATATTATATTTCAAGAGGTTTAAAAATGTGCAATATATGAAAAATACTCAACCCACTAACCCATCTCTCCCATCTCTCATTTTCCTTCCCTCCCTCTTCCATATACACCAAATAACACAAATACACAACTGCTAAAACAATTAAAACCATCAATGATGGTAACCTATCCCCAGCCTCCTGCTTAGAAATAACCGTTGAGGATAATGAAGGAAGATATATACCTTCCTTAATGTTCTGCCAGGTCAATGATTCACATTAAGCAAACAACTGCCACTATTCCACAACAGAGATCATTAGCAGTTAACCAAAAGATTTGCGAGTTCATAAGAGTGTATGAGATGTATGTGAGCTGGCTTCTCTGGAGATATAGAAAAGCTGATTCATGAGTAATCTGAACATCTTTCCCGGGAGAAATGAATGCAGTGGATGTGTCTTCATGCACCATTACATTCAACAAAGGATCTTCGGGAAAAAAAAAAGTACTTTCCTGAAATCCAGTGGTTTTGCTTACATAAGCGCTTATCTTCAGAATATCCATTTCAATACGCATACAGGTTAGTCAAAATGACATTTCAACTGAATGTATAATCTGCTCACTGTTCTTTTTGTTACAGCAACATAAGGAGATCTGCATGGTGTATACGGTAAAAATTCTCAGCAATGTGTGTAAATGTATGTATAATTTGTAACCATATAATTATAGGAGTACATATACTTACATAGGCTTTTTACAGTGCTGCTGGGCTAATCGAATAATCTCTATATTTTTTAATATGATGCCAAAAATATGAAAGATTAAAGCAGTATTAAACCCTGCTTTGGAACTTTGCCCATATTAAAGTTTGCAAAATGTAAACCTTTTCAGTACCTTTAAAACTTATAAAATTGGTGCCATTTGGGAGATTTTCATGTCGGTTCTGGCCGATAATTTCACCGGGGCACATGCCGTTCACTCTGCATTCAGTAGAAGAAAATTTTACAGCGCACACAAACATTTACCTCCAGCAAGGCTAGTTTAAAAACACCTAAACATTTTCAAAAAGACATTATCAAAAATATGGGGATTTGGTCACACCATATTGCTATATGGTGCTAATCCCACGTACTGCGTCAAAGTACCCCATGATTAGTGGGTCCTACATTATCCATAAATTTGGGAGATTATTTAAACTAGCCTTGCTGGAGGTAAATGTTTGTGTAGGCTGTAAAATTTTCTTCTACTGTATGGTCTTATGGCTGCACCATCTTTAATGAGAGGGTGTGCCCCCCAAATATCTTGTTTGTTCACTCTGCATTCAGGGCGCACTACCTGTACTGTGATTGCATAGAGCACTGTGCTGTAATGGTGAGTCCCGTGTGCGTATGTGGGAGTGACGTCATCTCGGCCCGGCTATTCAAGCTGCTGGAGAGGATGAACCCAGAAGAAAGGATGGGCACAGATGGATGCACTGGGAGCAGTGATAGCTCAAAGCTGGAGGGCTTTATTTCACAGGTATGTCATAATATGCCAATATGTGGTGCATTCTAGTACAGTATGGAATCAACCAAAAAAACCAAAAAAAGGCGTTAAATACCACTTTAACCACTTTATCCGCTTTAACCAGCCCCGGAAGATTTGGCTGCTGAATGACCAGGCCATTTTTTGCGATTCGGCACTGCGTCACTTTAACTGACAATTGCGCGGCCGTGCACAAAGAGTTTTCTTTTGGTGGTATTTGATCGCCTCTGTTTTTTTTATTTTTTGCACTATAAACAAAAAAAGAGCGACAATTTTGAAAAAAAAACACAATATTTTGTACTTTTTGCTATAATAAATATCCCCATTTTTTTTTTAAAACTAATTTTTTCTTAGTTTAGGCCGATATGTATTCTTCTACATATTTTTGGTAAAAAAAAAAAATTGCAATAAGCGTATATTGATTGGTTTGTGCAAAAGTTATAGCGTCTACAAAATAGGGGATAGATTTATAGCATTTTTATTATTATTATTTTTTTTACTAAAAATGGCGGCGATCTGTGATTTTTATCGGGACTGCGACATTATGGCGGACACATCGGACACTTTTGGGACTATTGGCATTTACACAGCGATCAGGGCTATAAAAATGCACTGATTACTGTAAAAATGTCACTGGCAGGGAAGGGGTTAACACTAGGGGGCGATCAAGGGGTTAATTGTGTTCCGTGTGTGTGTGTTTTTAACTGTGGGGGAGGGTACTGACCTAGAGGAAATGACAGATGGTGGTTCCTAGCTATTAGGAACACATGATCTGTCACTCCTCACAGAACAGAATAGGGATTTGTGTGTTTACACACACACGTCCCTGTTCTGCCTCTTGTGCCCGCGATCGGTTGTGCCCGGTGGTTATCACGACCGTCGGCCACGAGCATCGGCACCCCCCTGTGCAGTTGCTATCCCGATCCCGCGAGCCGACCTACAGATACGACTGTACGTGGGATCGTGCCGACCTGCCGCAGTATAATGACAACGGCTGGTCGGCAAGCGGTTAAGCTTGTAAAAATGTGAAATTCTCAACAGAAAATATTGTAACTAGTTGAGGACACATGCTAAAAATCTTCCTATAAATACAAAGGGCATGTTTGATGTGCCATGCTCCTTCTACCATGTAAAGCCCTGGCTGCATTTACCAGCAAATCCTGGCTGTCAAAATGACTTGTTCTGTATGACAGAAGCGGTTGCAGTTGCTCCTGTGTACATTGACAATAGCAAATCGATATTTATAATGTAAAAAAAAATGTAGTAATATTATTTTGCTATCTTGTAATTATTCTTGTTCATTCATAGCAGATGAAAAGGGTGACCTTCCATCTGCTTATGAAGTTAAAGCAATCATGTAAGTAAAGTAAAATCAACTGTTTTTCCAATTAACCCTTTATTAACAATTAACCCTAATCACCCTTATTAACCCCTTCTTCTACTTCACCCACCTATATATTATTTTGCTACTTTTATTCTTATTTTTAATTTTTATTCATTTTGGGACTTCATTTTTTTTTAAATGTGCAAAACTAAGCGAAAGCCTTTATTTTATATATAAATCACTATGCCATGCTTTGCAATAGAAATGTTGTTATGAACAAGACAAAACTACAATTTTTATCAATAGTGAAAATGGATGTTTTAAAAATGACACTAGTCAAACTAGAAAAAAAATCATATTAAATATTTTTTTTCAATAAATATTTTATTTATAGCTTGCATAGAAATAATATTATTTTTTGAGAGACAATATTGTCTTTTTTTTTTTTTTCACCAGAGAAACAAATTAAATCCGCTTGCTGTAGTGTGTAGTCAGATCAGTGAAAGTTAAAAGACAGTATTGATCAGAATGGCTTAAAGTTTCCATAAAATGCGTCTTTATAAATGCAGACAGAACAAAGCACTTTTGCTTTTCAAAGAAAAGGTCCTTAATTGTGGCAGAAACAAACAGATACTAATAAAGCAGAACAAATTATAACATAAAAACAGCCTATTAGAAGAATAAATAACAAAACCATATTTTGTCGTAATATTTACATTCAGTTGAAAGATTTTCCCCCCCAACAGATTTTTTATGCCCCTAGATGTCCTACGTCTCAGATGGCCAGCATCATTTATCCCACTTCCTCTGAGCCCTGGTCAACCTACATAAACCCCAGCCTGTGCCAGGACAGTGAAAGGAAAAGCGGCACGCCGATTAGCTCATCTCTCTGTCACTCTGCTCTCTCCTCCTGCCAGCATGTTTCTTGTCAGCGCATGAATTGATTGGCTTCTTGTAATATTCCTTCCTCCAACACGCAAGCTATAAAAGCACTTCAAGAGGCTTTTACAAGGTTAAATTCTGGTACGTACACTGCTTGCAATTAAAAAAAATGCATTTATTGGTGTGTTATTGATTAAAGAGATGCATTCATTTGTGGCTTTTATATAAAGCGTGCAGCTTTAAAATAGTACTGTATATAAAAAAAAATACTCAACGCTCACTTTTAGAACCTGTGCTGGAAACTGAAGAATTGGTTCAATCCAATAAAGAACATAAGCAAGGTTTTTATACCAACATAAGAAAATTTACCATATATATTTGAGTTTAATATATAGAATAAAAAAAAAAACATACTACTTTTAACTAATAGTGATTTAAATCCAAATAAAAAAATATCATTACGATCATATTTCAGTATATTAAATTATGACAAAAAGAGAAAATACATATTACAATTCACCAAACTGGACAGTACACACACAAAAAAAAAACCCTCCAAACTATGGAGGAAATGATGGCGACAGCTAGCTCTAGAGAGGAACTGATTCACAAAACTTGGTTCTTTTGGACCCCCTTCACTTATTTTCTCCCTAATGCATGATATCTAAATAGGGGCTTCACAAGCTTAGACCTTCTCCTGGCCAGGTACAGCACTTCTTAAGGCTCTCATGTACAGTCTCCTCCAGACCTTGCATGATGGAAAAATTTGTTTCATTCAATTTCGGTTTCATTCGTTAAGTAAATTATTTTGTTTCGTCATAATTATGTTCAAACGATTGGTTTTTTGGAACAGTTACTTTTTTTTTTTTTTGGGGGGGAGTATACATTCATTGTTCCAAATTGATTTGTATTTTCAGAAGTTCTGTTATTTCGGAAGATTGCCTATATTTGTTTGAACGTGTTCATTCGTTATTTTAGGAGATTAGTCATTTGCATATACCGAAAATATCTGGAATTTTTGGGTTTTATTCAGATGAAACGGAGTTAGGCCCCGAATTTTTCAAACCTAAGTATTGCATTCGACTGCGGAACTAATTACAATCACAAATTTACTTTGGCTGCACTGCTTGTGCAATAATCAGGCAACACTACCAGAATCCATCAATCCTGTACAATATAGAATCCCAATCATTTCCCCATTTTCAACTGACCTTGTTGGGCCACTCATATATATATATTAAACGAATGGTCTCAACCCCAATACAAGAAGAATCTTATTAGAATATTCACGCTTTTTATGACAATACTTTTGACTGGCCTGATTATAACAATGTGTATTTTTTCATCTAACTAACCATATTCCTTTATTATCTCCTATACAACATTTACTGCTAAAGATATTTGTATACATTTCTGTACCATCATTGTAATTGTTTTATACCTTGACCTTTTATATAATAAAAATCGTTTGTAAACAAAAAAAAGAATATTCACGCTACACTCGAATAAAAAATGGATCCGATTCAATTCAGATCATTCGTTATGTTGTTACGTTATTTTGGATGCTTCAAACATTAACAAAAGGTCCAAACTATTGCATCATGTCAATTGAATGAAAACAAGAGAATTAGTTTTCATTACAATTTATTTCAGATTGGTTGAAACTCTTTATTTTTGTGATTTCGAGATTTGGATACATCCAAATCATGCAAATTTCATCTGAATTTTGGTTCGTAATGAAACGAATCGCACATGTCTAGTCTCCCCCCCCCCCTCTTTTTTTCTATTGTTATTGTTTTTTTTTCTGTATATTTTTTGTTATTGCAAATATTCATTAAACATTATGCATTCAAGTAGAAATATATGTAACAAATATATATAACATACATAAACATATAAAACAGTCTGATAGGATAACTATCAATGTCAAAATCCTATTGTTGTTTTGGTTTGTTTTTGGGTTGTTTTTTTTTAATTAACAGTCCCTTACACAGTCATCCAGATTTTACATGCTTAGTTGGAACTGGATTAACTCACCGTAGATTCAGAAACAAGTAGGGTGGACTACCTGTTTGACCGAGGTATCCCACCTATAAATTTGACAGAACTCAAAGAGTATACCTAATACTGCAGTGATGTCCACATCTGGATTTCTCCTTGGTTTGACTTTTTTACATCAAGCAGTGTAACAATGTTTTATGACAGTGTATGTATTGACATGGCTGATTTCTGTATGACTGTATTTTTGAAAATTGAAAATAAAAAAAAAATAAAAAAATTCAAGCAACCAACCAAATGTCAGCTGACTTCAGTGAGACCTGGGAAAACTAAGCTCCGTGGGGTTGATTTACTAAAGGCTAATAGATGGTTCACTTAGCAAGGGAATTGCACTTTGCATGGGAATTTTCTCCCAAATTTGAATAAGCTAAGGCTGTGCTGACTTCCATCATCCAATCACGTGCATGAAAAATGCCGTTTGTTTTATTTTCCTTGCACGTAATTGGTTATTCTTTGCAAAGTGAAATTTTACCAAAGTCATTAAGTTCTAGGTAAAATGTACTTGCAAAGTTCAACTTCCCTTGCAGCGTAAACAGCCTAATTGCCTTTAGTAAATTAAGCCCTGTGGCTTTCTACACTTTGCACATTGCTCTTTGCCTGTTTGAATAACCTAGAATGTACTTAAACCGCTTACATTATTGTTTCACAAACTCACACTAAAGTACAGAATGCTGAAGCCTGGATACTAGAAGATGCTGCGTTTCTTTACTCTTTGTTCCGTTTTGTGTGTCATAAAAGAACACAACGTAATAACACAATCTGGTGACATAATTGGTATGGCACTTCAGATGGCTGCATTAGTATTTAATTGGGCTCTGATATAATAGTTTGTTCATTTCCCAGATCTTCTAATTGCTTTCTGTTCTCTACCCTTTTTTATAGAAGGATGATTGGATGAAATGAGAATTCATTAGAAAGGCTTTGAATTAAATGGCATATCTGTCAAAGATTGTAGCAGCTGCTTTTTTTTATAATTATGTTTTAATTATTGTAATGATTCAGTTGTATGTGTGGTGCTATTCAGGGCACAGTGTACTGTGTGAACTGCATACCTTAGAGAGAGTCATTTATCACATACAGGAGACTCTCATTGCAGTAAAAGCGAAGGGGGTTTGTATACAATCTTAGCGCAATGCCCTCTGTACGCCAACAAAACTGTTTATTAGAGAGGATTTCTGGATGTATTTTAGTAAATGCCTGTGGGTAATGTAAATTACACCTTTGGAGAAATGGCAATAATAATAGATCAGGCCAGCTATGTAGGATAACTCCTGGCGATCTATGTTACTATGGATACTGTGGCCCTCGGTGATGGCGGTCTACACTAACATCTCTGCACTATATCCCTAATGGCACCGTCCCCGCCAAATCACTGACGCAAGCCAAGCACGGCTTAGACAGAACATTTTGCTGTAGCTTGGCAATATGAATGACAGTGAACTCTCTCTGGTTAATTTTGACATTGCTCTGTAATTTAATGTCTTGCTGCCCTACATTTTGACCTTTGATGTACAATTAGATTTTTTTCCCATCTGAATATGTTAAGAGGAAAATATTGGTCTCCATGACTGCTGAATCTTACCATTAAAAACACAGTTTGAGGAAAAGCTGAATCAGCAGTTAGCCTTTCTCCCTTTTTTTACTTGTCTTAGTCAAGAATCCATCAATGATATTTCGTCAAGAGTAGACTCTTCCACCCAGCTTCTTCATATTTAGGGGCTCCAACTGTAGAATTTCCCAAACTTTGCTCATCTGCTATAGCCATTTACCACTTTCTTACTGGGTACCTAACCCCCCCTCCTTCCCAGACCAATTTTCAGCTTTTAGCGCTGTCACTCTTTGAATGACAGTTGTACAGTCATACAATACTGTACCCAAATGAAATTTGTATCAATAGAGCTTTCTTTTGGTGGTATTTGATCACCTCTGGGTTTTTTTTTTAATTTTTTGTTAAACAAATCAAAAAAGACCACATTTTAAAAAAAAATAATACAAAACCGTTTTATATTTTGTTAATAAATTTTGCAAACAGGTCATTTTTCCTCTTTATTGATGTACGCTGATGATGCTCCACTGATGGGCATTGATACTCTACACTGATGAGCACTGATAAGGGGGCACTGATAGGCACTAATAGGCAGCACTGGTGGGCACTGATGAGGTGGCACTGGTGGGCACTGATAGGTGGCATTGGTGGGCAGCACTGAAGGGCATTGATAGGTGGCAGTGATGGGCACTGATCGGCACTGGTAGGTGACACTGATGAGGCACTGATTGGCACCACTGGTGGGCATTGATAGGTGGCACTGATTGCTGGCACTTATGTACTGGTGGGCACTGATTGGTGGGCACTAATTGGTGGCACTGGTGGGCACATATGAGGCGGCTTTGCCTCTTCCACTTCGGGACCGATGTCCCTTCAACAGAAGCTGGTGATCGGCTTTTTTTTCTTCTCATACTGTCAGCGTGAGAAGAAAAAAACAAAACAAAACAATTACCGATCTTCTGTTTACATCACGTGATCAGCTGTCATTGGCTGACAGCTGATCATGTGGTAAGGGGTCAGGATCGGCACTGTAGCCATCATTTGGCTGTAGCGCAGATTTGAAGGGGTTAAGGGGGTTTTCACTCTGCCTTTTGGGTACAATATTTTTTTTAACCACTTAAGGGCCGAGCCCCTTTTTGAGATTTGTTGCTTACAAGTTAAAAACAGGTTTTTTTTTGCTAGAAAATTACTTAGAACCCCCACACATTATACTTTTTTTTCCTTAACACCCTAGAGAATAAAATGGAGGTCGTTGCAATACTTTTTGTCACACCGTATTTGCGCAGCGATTTTACAAGCACACTTATTTTGAAAAAAATGCGCTTGTAATGATCAGCCATTGGCGTGGGGAAAAATTGTGAAGGTTGCTCATAATTGCTCCCCTACTTACCTGTTGTTACTTTGGCTGAATCTGACCCATAAGCTTTTTTCAGGGGCCCAGAGGTCACCTGAAATCTAATAGGTGATTCCATGCCAATGCCTGACCGCAAACTGCTGTCCCACCAAAACATTGGATGCTCAGTAAAGAAGTTCATTTTGGATTTTGCAGCTTATTTAAAGCGAACCTTCACCCTAAAATTACAATTGCTTACTTTCATTTTCTCTGTCCCCGCCTCTTCCTCTGCTTGTTTTTTTTTTCTGCCTCTAAATGACCCACCATGATAGTCTATGCACACATAGGCGTTTACAGGCGTTTAGAGGCAGGAAAAAAAAACAACATCCCTTGTTCAGAAGAGCGTTTGGGTGGAAAAAAAAATGCCAAACGCACATTAAAGTTAGATGAGTTTAGACCCGTTCACATGTTTGCATGTTAATGCATTCTAATGGCCAGAATAAATTAATATTCTGGCCAATATAATGTATTAACGCAAAATGTACATAAATACAGCTTTTAGTCACATTTTTGAAGCTGCTTTTTCCTCCCCTGCAGCAAAGGTATCCAGGAGAATAAAAAAAGAGTCCTGTGTGTATGAGTTACAGCCTTGCTATCCCTGCCTACCATGTTTGCTTGATTGTTGCAGGGACATCCTGCAAAAACGTACAAATTAAAAAAATTGAAAAAAAAGGATACATTAAAATAATAAAAACATTCATCTATAAATAATGTAAACCGAATTAAAAATATAGAAAAAATGGCTAGGTCTGGACCAGTTTTTGACTCTTTCAGATGTCAAGTTTCTTTCCTATCTTATTTCAAAGACTGTTGGCCTCTGGTTCTCCCTGTCCATCAGAAATGACCTACCGGTATTATGTTTTTGTACAGAAAAATTCACCTCTCTACTCCTTCCTAAAAAGTGGGATTCCATGTAGCCATCCCCCCTGTGAGGCCATTGTCAGAGCTTAAAGCCTTATCTTGCAAGGAACCTATTTATTTTTTGTTTGATATAAGGACAAGGTGAAGTGTAGACCTAGGACTTCCTGTTTGTATTATGCCCTGTACACACGACCGGTTTTGCCGTCGGAATAAACGATGAAGGTTTTTACGACGGAGTTCCGACGGAATTCCACTCAAGCTGTCTTGCATACACACGGACACACCAAATTCCGACCGTCCAGAACGCGGTGACGTACAACATGTACGACGGGACTAAAAAACAGAAGTTCAATAGCCAGTAGCCAATAGCTTCCATCTCGTACTTGCTTCAGAGCATGTGTCGTTTTTGGTGCGTTGGAACAGCATACAGACGAGCGGTTTTTCCGATAGCAATTTGTTCCATCGGAAAAATATAGAACATGTTCTCCATCTAAGTCTGTCTGAATTTTCGACAGAAAAAGTCTGATGTGGCCTACACACGGCAGAATATACGATGAAAAGCTCCCATCGGACTCTTTCTGTCGGAAATTCCGCTCGTGTGTACGCGGCATAAAGGTAGTACCTAGTTTGTATTGCAACTCCTGCCCCTATTTGGTTTACAAAGGCAGGTATAACAAAAAAAGTTTAAACAAAACTTGTAAAGTATGTAAATAATAAAATAAATGTCTGTTACTGGAATATGTTTCATTTCCAAATTCAAAGATTTGATAAAATGTAGGCAGCCTATGGCCATAGGAATGTATGCCTATCCATTTGCTGCTGCCTGTCCTCGTCTCTGCCCACTAAGTTTCTCCTATTTTATGCTGCCTGCCCTACCCTGTATGTTGTAGACAGGTCGGCAGCCTTTTTTTTAGTTTTCCATAGTAACAAGTTTGTGTCCAGGGCTGAGAATTCCTTTTTTTTGCTAAGGAAGTATTCAGGTTGCATTGCCGTCCTTGCCTGTGTTTGGTTAACCAGGGCAGGGATGGGTTTACAGGAAAAAATATATAAAAAAAAAAAGTCTAGCTGCATATACTGTTAAAAATCAAGTTGCAATGAATCAGATTGGGGTGCTGCTGCACTAAGGCAACAGTAAAAAAAAAATGATTACACATTCAATATATGTAATGCCAGCATACAGTGCCCCCACCAATGTCAGTGAGAATCATACTGTAAGACATTTGCAGGTTAAAGGCAGTGGCAGGTGGTGCTCAATTTTTTTTTGGGGCGGGGTGGCGGCAAACTGTGCCCCAAGCCCACCCTTTTTTGAAGCCAATTAGAGTCTCAGGCTCTAATCATGTGCATCCAAAAAGAAAAAAACCCCATTGGAATCCATGTGTCCAGCATGTAGATTAGGGGCCAGACGCATGGATTAGAGGGGAGGCGCCCCTGCACCCCCGTATGGGCGGGCTGCCACTGGTTAAAGGCATCCCCCAAGCATATTATTTAAAGGAGTAGTGTTTTTTATCGTGTCACCTTTGTAGTACTGTATTTCGTTTTGCATTGGTACATATCCACCATGGCAGTCCCCAGATCCCGGTGATCTTTTTTGACAAGATTTGACACTCAATGACTTCAATGGGGTTCTTAAATTTCAGATATCACGCAGGGTTCTGTGAATCCCCTGGAAATCGAACCCAGAAACATTTGCGCATTCTTAATGTGCAAGACTACTTTTCAACAGCACAGACCAACAAACAAAATAAAGATAATGTCATGTTTCTTGAACTATATAAAAGCCTTATGACTTCTCCTAATTTTTCCTTTACTCCATTCCCTTCAAGGTTCTCTTACTGAATTTGGCCAAATTTGTCCAGAAATGGCAAGAAAAGGGAAGCAAGGAAAAATAAACTATCACAATTTGTAAATGTCAAGGGCTGGTGCTGCCCTCTTTATCCCAAATACCTAAGCAGTGGCCCGTGAATGTGCATGTGGTGGTAAATACAGCCTTGATGCCAGGTGAAAGAGTCTGTAAGCTGGCTCCAGAGCATAGCTTCATTATGTCTTGGCTTAGCTGACCATTTTAATGATAGCAGCTCTAAACTGTACTGTGACCAGGGCTAATTCACAGTATAAATGGCACTTGCTGTGCTCCCGCTATGGTTTTTTAGGGGAGTTGGCTAACTGGGTATAGGGAAACAGGAGGCAGTTATGGGAGTAGAAGAGACACTGAGTCAACATGAGGTAGCCCCCAGGGCAACGCCAGAAGGTGCATAAGGGTGAAGAGGCTTTTTCCTGGTCATTGCAAATGTTCCATAGACTTATAAAGATGTGCCAACTAATTTTATAATTGCTGGATGAATCTGTGCCTTCAGTGGCCCTGCGACTGAATGGTTCTCTGGAGAACACTTTTATGCACCATCGATATAACATCCCTGGGCACAGTTTCAGATGTCCATAATGGGAAGAGGGGGGGGGGGGGGCTGTCATCATGCATGCAGGAAAAAAGAGGAGCTGTCATACAGAGCTGGGAAATACAATGTGCTTTGAGTGATGGAGGTCAATAGTTTGAGGAATGATGTAAAAATTTGTGTAATGTAATGGATTACAGTAGAAAAGGGTTCCGTGGGGCAGTTATTCTATACATGTTGTGTCCGTCTGTTGTATTTCAAAAGAACAAGCTTCGCAGCAGAATGCATCAGTTACCGAGATGAAATAAACTGTTTAACACTAGCAAGGGTTTTATTTATGTAAAACATCACAAAAGAAAAAAAAAATATTTGTTCTAACTTCTTACAATGTATTAGCTAGGGTTTTGCTTCAATTTGATAGTGTCACTTCTTCCCAGACTGACAATGCTGCTGTCCAAAGGTGCCCCCTAGGCACCTTCATCCAGAGTGGGAGCACTCTAATACAGGAGGTGTGTTACTGGCTGGATCACCAGGTGGAACCAGAGGGAAGAACTAATCCTTCCACGACCTCTAAGAATTGGTAAGACGGACGCGTTTGTCTCCCTCTCTGCTGATAATCCATGCAAAAATCCTGCTATATACTATAATAGGACCGAACCGGACCCACACTGCACAGTACCGGTACCCCCCATAACAGTGAGCCACACAAACGCTCCTTCGTTGCTGCCACAAGCATGTCCAGAAGGCTACAAGAAGGGAAAGGCCCTGTGGATGATCCCAGCCAAGATGGCACCGGGTCACAGCGCTTCTCTAAAAAAAAATACAAGGACGCCGCACAGAAGCTTCTCTCAGGAGGAAAGACCCACAAAGACACGCTACCTGCTGTACTTACCAGGAGAAGCCTCAGGGGGCCACTCAGAAGCAGATGACTCTGTCCCACTGGAGGATGCAGGCGGATTGTTCCCTGAGTGGAACACAGCGAGTACCCCTAGAGACATTTTTACTGGGCCACAGGCAGCCTCCCCAGGTATAGAGGATACAGAACCCACCCGCAGAGACATTTTCTCGGCCCTAACATCCTGTAATCTGTCTATTACAGCCCTCTGATGAAATCAAAGGGGTGAAGGCAGAAATCTCATATATGCACCATGACTTGCATAAACTAAGGGAGTGGACCTCTGCCCTGAAAGGCAGAATGAGCACAGTGTAGGATGACATGGCTCCCATGCAAAGGGACTTGAAATATAACTGCCACCTTACAGCACAAAATGCAGCGCGCTTGAATGATTTGAAAATCGCATGAGGCGCAATAATGTGCGCGCCCTGGGCATCCCTGAGAGGGCCGAGGGCAAAAACCCTGTTGCCTTCATCGAACAATGGCTTCTATCCACTTTTGGCAAAGACGCTTTCTCCCCTCTATTTGCCGTTGAAAGGGCACACAGGGTACCAGCACGCCCTTTACCACTGGGCAACCATCCCCGCCCATTTCTATTCAAATTGCTGAACTATAAGGATAGGGACGTGATTCTTTCTAAAGCCAGAACCATGAGCGGGGCTATGGCTAGTTACAACTTCAAGGTGTCATTATTCCCAGATTTTTCGGCAGAGCTGCAAAAGCAACATGCAAAGTTTATTGATGTGAAAAAAAGGCTCAGAGAGCTTAACCTGCAATATGCAATGCTATACCCTGCCTGTATTAGGGTGGTCGCACTGGGGGAGATCCATTTTTTTGATTGGTCTAATGCTGCAGCACAATGGTTAGATCGTGAGGACAGAGCACTTAAAGCTGCCAGACCGCAACGTTCAGCTCATGCTTGATGGTCCATCACCCTATCCAACGGAGGTTTTAGGAGGGAGCAGAAGGTTGAGGTGCTCCCCCCTTCTTTTCTTTAATCATTCCCACTAGCCAAGGTGGATAAAGGAGAACATTGGAACCATCTACGTCATGGGTCATACCACACACTCTGCGGAAGTGAAACCCCAACTACCATCCAGAATTTCTTTCTGCGGGAGTTTCCACTGCCCCCCCTCCCCCCAAAGAAGTATCTATGAGGGAAACTTACACTTACGCCCGGTTGGCTCCAAACTTTACAATACCTTTGACGTGTTTTTTTTTCTTCTTCTTTTATTCAGTTTATGTTATGCTTATTACTTCTACTCAGACCCACCAGTATTCCAACCCTGGGCCTCCACTAATATGGACTGGATCGAACTGACCACATGCACTCAAGGTAACACCATAAGGAAAAACATGTATGCTTTTTTTGAATTTGTTGTAAAATGTAAAGATATTCAGTTCCATTGCTCTCAAAAGCTTATAGACCCTGGGCAGAGATATGTATTCCTACTGTGCACAGTCTCTGGCTTGCTATATATAGTGGCTGGGATATATATACCATAATCGTCCGAGATCCTCAGGTGCTTGGCGAACTTTATGTCCCAATTTTAGGATATACCACTCATGGCAGTGGGCGATTACAACAAATCATCAATGGGACAAATTACCCGAACCCTCCAACCTGTCCTCAAGCAAAGGGGGACTTACCTCTTTCGCTGGCTTACTTGAGGAGCTCGGAATGACAGACCTGTGGAGATTGGGACACCCAACTACTAAAAAATACTCTTGATGCTCAGCTGCGCATGGGAGCTTGTCCAGGATAGACTGGGGCTTAAGTAATAATGTACTACTCCCACTGGTTGCAGCCTCAGATTATGGCGACAAACACATATCTGATCACTCCTCGTTTTGGGCGACTATCTCATTGCTTACCACTACTAAACATATATGCTGGAAACTTAACCCCTTTTGGCTCTCTTTGTTCCCGGAACCAGACCCCATGCTGAAACTATTTATTCAGGATAATCTTAACTCAGCCAAGTTAAATGTTGTATGGGATGCTACCAAGGCCTATATGAGGGGTCAATTTATTAAAATATTAAATCAAATTAAATCAAACACGAAAGCTTGAGAAACAGAGGTATGCAAAACGGTCAGGGAATCCGAGGATGAATATATTGCTAATCCTACAGAGGACACAAGGAGAGCTTGGCTGGGGGCACAATTCATGTCCAGACAACTGGCGTTGCAACTGGCTGAAAACAAAAGATTTTTCTTGCAACAATCCCATTTTGAGGAGGGGGAATCTACAGGGCACATGCTGGCCTTACTAGTGCGTGCACAGAGACCCACCTCTCTTCGGCCACCTGTGATGATCAGGGTGTTGCCCAGTCCCAGACTGCTACGGTGGTGCAAATCTTTAGGTCGTGTTATGCTGACCTTTTTCATCTAAAAGTACAACCCCCAGAAAAGGAAATTGAGGAATTTCTGGAAAAATGTGTACTGCCCTGCCTGTCAGCCTTGCTGCCTTGCTTAATGCCCCGCTAACAGAAGAAGAATTAGCTACGGCCCTAGCACAAACTCACAACAATAAATCCCCGGGGGCTGATGGCCTTCCATCTAAGGTCTACAGGCGTTATGCAGGCACACTGCTACCCACGCTATTGTAGGTCTATAATGAGGCACTGAAAGAAGGAACCTTGCCCAATTCCATGAATGAGGCAATCATTATTGTACTCCTGAAACCAGGCAAAGACGCTACTCTACCAGACTCATACAGACCCATTACCTTGCTCACGACTGATGTCAAACTACTGGCCCAAGTGTTAGCAACCAGACTGGCCCAGGTGATACACAAGTTGGTACACAGAGACCAGCCAGGGTTCATCCCCACTAGATCCATGGCCCAAAACATTCGGAGACTCTTTTTAAACTTGCAGCTCCCTGTAAACAACGCTGGAAATCAAGCTATTTTCTCACTGGACGTAGCTAAGGCCTTCGACAGTGTCGAGTGGCCATACCTGTGGAAGGTGTTGGATCATCTAGGTCTAGGTGCAAATTTCATTAGATGGGTCCAGGTACTGTACACCCAACCATCAGCTAGAATCAGAGTTAATGGGGAACTATCAGAGCCCTTTCCGCTGTTTTGGGGCATCAGATAGGGGTGCCCATTGTCGCCCCTGCTGGTTGCCCTGGCCCTAGACCCCTCGTGTTTCGAATACGGGGGGGCGACAATATAGTCGGGTTCAAGCGCATCACGGGCACAGACATGGTGTCACTGTATGCCCATAACACACTACTGTATCTGGGTGATACACGGGAATCACTGTGCGCGGTCATGACTTTTATCAAGGCCTTTGGTGAGCTATCTGGCTTCTCCATTAATTGGAATAAGTCAGTGCTAATGCCAATAGACCCCATAACAGCCCCCTTGCCTGACTATGCAGAAAGGATACAGGTGGTATCCTCCTTTCGATATTTAGGCATTTAGGTTTCCCCGGATCTATCTCAATACATACCTCTCAATTTAACCCCCCTACTTAGCAAATTCCGTGTCAAATGCAATGCTTGGTGCAAACTACCATTATCAGTAGTAGGGAGAATTAATCTCCTAAAAATGGTATGGGCGCCCAAATTACTCTACGTATTTAACAATTCCCCGACAATGGTTTGACAGGATAGACTCCCAGCTCAGGGAACTGATCTGGCTCAAAAAGACAGCCAGGATTAGCTTATCGACACTACAATATAACAAGGACAAGGGGGACTGGCGATCCCCCATTCTAGAGGCTATTACCTTGTTTCCCAGCTACAAAAGCTGGGGGGGTGGGGACTGATAGACTCATCGGACCCAATTCGCTGGCTTCTGACCACAACAGATAAAAACACAACAGCGCTGACTTGCTTAAAAGTGAGATACATGCACTTAGACCCTGGGGCCCCCATTATACTCCTTTTAAAGACACTATGGTCTTATACCAAGCGGATGCTGGGAATACGGGGCTTCCTGACACACACCCCCTTATGGCGAAACCTGAACTACAGAGAACTACTTAAACTTAGGGGGTTTGGGAATTGGGAAGTGGCAGGGATACAATATATCTCACAAATATATAATGGGCCTAACCTTGAGTCCTTTTTGGAATACAAGCAGAATTCAACATACCACGCAGTAACTTCTTTAAATACCTACAGCTGCGACATGCACTACAAGCGCAGTCAAGGCAAGTACCACTTAGACTGACAGACCACACATTAATACAGGGGATCCTTATGGAGGATGAAAAAAAAAGGAATGATCTCTAGATGTTATAACACTATCCTCAATGCAATCCAAGATCCCTCCGGTCTGCCGTGCAGGCGTAAATTGGAGGAGGATGTGGGGGCCATGGACGGAGAGACGTGGAATCTTTGCCTCGCTTCCGCCCCCTAGTCTCAGTATCCGCTTCACAAATCTGTACTACTATTATCCCATGAAACCCTGTTGTGTGTTTGCTGGGTGCCCTGGATAAGGAGACACTAACCCCATCAGCTCATACAGCGGTCCTTTGTCTGCTCTATGTTGCGCGTAAACTGATTGCACACTTTTGGATAGTCCCCAGGGTACCCACCAGACGACAATGGGTTGAACAGGTTAACAAAACTACTGATAAGAGGAAAACTAACATATCAGCATAGAATTGCACTACACACATTTTATGCAACGTGGCAGGCTTGGTTAGATGTCCCAGGATTGGCACTGCATCAACTGAACAAAGACTCCTACAAGGATAGAGGTAGCAAAGCCCTAAATTAGTGGCTGAGAAGACCTAGTATAGCACACAACCCTATGTGGTACTGGTGACCTTGGTGGGTCGAGGTAATCGTTCAGGTACTACATGTCCTCAAGGCCCGGAGTATATGTATGGACTAATATGACCATTTTTTTTCTTCTTTTTGAGTTTGTTCCTTCTTACTCTTTTTTTTTTTTTTCTCATATGCGTCATTATATGTAATTTATGGTGATTGAACCATGCCCAGATTTGTATACCTTGTACTGTTTGACAACACATTGTGAGATGACAATTGTTTCACTCCTTTTCCTTTTTTTTTAACATAAAGTTTGTTTATTTTGAATATAACACAGAAAAATAACAGCGGTACAATCTTGACAGTTATTATTCATTACATGAGTTACATGAGTAGCTTACAGTAATCTGAGACAATTGAGTCAACCGAGTGAATTCATTGCATATAGATGTCATAGGTAGGGAGATGGAGATCTACTACACCACACGTCATATGACAGGCAAGGTTCAACAGTAAATCAGAATGTTTAAAAGGCCCAAGAGGGGATATGATCCCAACTCCCAGGAACCAAAGAGATTGGAGTCATAAGCCCAGACCTGACATGAGCCGCATCTAGTGGAAGCAGGGGCTAGGGCCCAAGCCCCCGTGATATGATAGGATGAACATTGGGGGGGGGGGGGAGGGTTACCCCGAGTCAACACTACTAGGGAGAACGTAGCTACATCCCGACCAAGCACAATACTACCTCCTCCCTAGTCCAAATTAAGTTGTCTCGCCTGAGTCCATGCCGCCCAGATTTTATCGAATTTCTTAGGGCAATTACGTCCTAGGTAGGTTAGTTTGTATAGTGGTAGGGCTGCGTCTACTAGGCCTCTCCAGTGGTGTACCTTTGGGGGAGTGGGGTCACCCATTTTTGGAGGTTCGCCCTTCTTGCATAGAAAGCTGCATAGGTTTCACTCCTTTTCCTACTGTATACTGTATGACATGTACTCTGCACTTTGAATAACAAAATAAAATACTTTTCTGATTTAAAAAAAAAAAAAAGTTTTGCTAAGCACCAATATATTACATTTTTGGCTTTGGGTTTAATATCGCTTTAACTTAAAACAGTCTATATCCAACTTTTATACTTGCTAAATCATATAATCTGCTCATCCAAGGGTGATTTGCATAAATGATAGCTGTAATGTTATCTGAAACGTGAAAGACAGGGTTACAGCTCTGTTGCACTGTACCATCTATTGAGTCATGCCCAAGAAAAAAGCCTACACATCTATTTTGATCCCTGAAGCTCAAAGAGATAATTATTTGCCAAGGTAACTAGGAGAGAGGCTTGGGAGTTGGAATCAGGAGTTGTTTTGTCGCATGAGTCAATATATTTCTGTCTTGCTTGTGTTTTGTGATAGACTGTGGCTTTAGATAAGCTGCTTAAGAGCAGACTGGATTTCTCAGACGCGGATCATTGCTAAACAAGTGGCTCTCTGAATTGCAAATGTTGAGTTCCAAATGCGATAATCACAGCACCTGCAGGAAACATAGAAGCTCTTAACAGCCAGTATTGCTCTTATTAAGTAATGGAATTGCAGCATGATGGATTACAAAGTACATTTGTATATAAGCAATCTATACTGCAATGCAGTTCAGCTGCAAAGTGATTTAGAATAGCTTAATCATTTCCATTGTATGCACATAGCGGTTTTAAGGTAAAACTAAAAAAGCAAACTTTTAATCAATTTCCTATTCATATTGGTTTCTTTCAGCTGTGGAAAAAATGAAGAGTCAGCCAGATCCCTAGGTACTACTGGGCGTGCCACCTGTCTAGAGTGATAGACTAACATATTCACTCCAGTATGAAGGTATGGGTCCCGTTGGAAGCTGCCTATGCACAACTGCCTTTACATAACATCCCTTGGCTAGCTCCACAACCTATACCGACCCCATACAAAGAACACCCGCTGATGGGCTCAACCATTCAAATTTTTCCCCTGGCCTGGAAAAGATAAGCGATCTCATCCTCTCCATGGCCTTTAACCCTGCTTGATCTTAACCTGGACTCCGCCCAAGGAATGTCTGATACATTTCTGCTAGAGATCTAGCCTCACCTACAGGTTCGAGCAGAACATTTTTTTCAATAACGGCTCATTGATGTCCTACCCTGCATTGTTCTTTCGCATGAGAGGACAAATATTTCCTTTCTAGACCTACGTGCAGTGTCATGCAAGTATATGGTCCCGCCCCAGGGGAGAGGGACCTAGACCTGTCAGCTGAAGAGTGGGTGAGTATTTTTCTGTACATGCATAAGGGCTCAGTAAATGTGTCAACTCAAGAGAATGGGTACAAAGTGCTATCAATATGGCAGAGATGACCCATCTTTTACTTCACAAAATTTCACCAACGATAGTGTGCCAAAGTTGTGCTTGGGAACCAGGATCCCCATTACACTTGTGGTGGTCCGGCCCCGCTATACAACCCAACTGGTCAGAAGTACAAAAATTGATAACCCAAATTACTGCATAAACTCTTGACTTCACTCCAACTCAGTTCCTCCTTTATCACTTTCCTCTTCCTAAAAAAACATATTTCAAATCCTTAGGCATGCACCTAGTGAACGCGGTCTGAATGTGCATTCACACATTTTGGCACTCCACTGAGCCCCCTAACATTACTGATTGGATACGTAGTATGGGTAAAGTGGCAGAAATGGAAGAACTTATTAGTATAGCAAATGAGATGCCTACTAAATATGTTGTGATCACTTTGCTGAATCACCGCAATTTAATCAGCTGATGGCATCCTAGCTTTGTCGGCCAGTCATGGACACGCTGCTGAGGGCTGGACAACCCCATGGTCCAGGAGTGTGGCCCAGGGAGGGGGTCAACTTCCCTCCTCTCTCACTCATCTTCTTTCCTACTGCCCTATATCCATCCCCATACCTTCTCCCATATCCCCCTTAACCTTGCACTCTCTTTTTCTCTCTCATTACCATACCCTCCCACTACTACTTATCTTAATTGCCCTTTTTCGTCCTACAACACTCATATTATCCATTAGTGACACAATCCCTTCTAGGAGACAAGCTGGAATTACTCTGTGGCAGCCACAAACATGGCTTATGAACAACGCATAACCTAGCTGGCCCTGGTCTTTGTGATTCCATCATCTGTTTTTTCTAAACCATTACAATATCCATAGTCTGGGGTCAACCACCATCCCTTATCTAAAGGTTCTCTGTCTCTAGGTTTACCCTATAGGGTAATATATTTTGCTGGTTTTACCGCCAATCTCTGAGGTTCATTTGTCTATGTAGATTGCTGTTAGGTTATATGACATATAGCTTTCATAGGCACTCTTCTTATTGTAGTATTACTGCTTAGGTCGTGAGGCCTGTAAAACTGTTTGATATTATGTTTGGAAAAAAACCTTCCCATTTTTTTTCTTGGAGGCAGGAACCTATGCCATTTTTCTTTTTTTTTTTTTTTTTTTTTTTTTTAATTTGGCATGGAGTTTCCCCTAAAGATTCATACCAGACAGTGCCTAATATTGTCAGGAATTAAAGTTGGATCCCTGTTTATTGAAGTCGGATCGATGTCGGACTTCAAGTCGCAGGGCAAAGTCGGATCCACAGTCGTACAACTGTCGTGTCGTACCAGTGTGAACCAGGCGCTCAGTGTTCTAATGGGAAAATCTGCACAGTCTGAGCCCCTTTAGAAGTAGAGTAGTGGGAGTATCACAAACCAAAACTGACATTCCTATTTAAGTGGGATGCTGAAAATCTGACTTGTGCAGACTGCTGTGAAAATCAGCGAGCCAATTACACGAGCAGGAAATTATATTTTTGGAAAATTTTACAGAAAATTACAGCAGCTGCAGATTGAAAAGGACACGTACTGTTTAATAACATTAAATGGTTACTAAACCCTTGTTTTTTTGTTTTTTTTAATAACAAACATGTCATACTTACCGCTGTGCAGTTGGTTTTGTACAAAGTGGCCCCGATCCTCCTCTTCGGGGGTCCCTCAGTGGCACTGGTGGCAGAGTCTCTTCTCGAGTCCCCCGGTGCTCCTGAGTTCTGCTGCTGCGTCTATTGACACAGACAGCAGGACTCAGCCCCGCCCCCTGGTGCCAGCATTATTGATTTGATTGACAGCAGCGGGAGCCAATAGCTGCTATCAATCTATCCAATCAAGAGACACAAGAGACACCGGCCGGAGCTGGTGTGCTCGTTCCCGTCGTGGGAATTACGGGGCCACTCGGTGATGTAAACAGGTGACCCTGCCTTCCTCTGACTTCACGTGGTGTCAGAGGGGGGTGGGGTTGCCCGTTTACGTCACCAGGTGACCCCGCCCTCAGCTATATATCAGCTGTCATCGAGAAGAAGCGTCACTCGGCGGGAGTCTCCCATGGAGGGGGAGCTGTTGCGTTTTGTTTTTTTCGGTTCGTCGGGCAGCGTAAGATGGATCTACATCACGGGACATTTTTATTTTTTAATAAAGGATCTGTCCCAAAGCGTCTCTAGTAATTACTATTTTCGACAGTCTTTTGTGAATTGGTAGGGGTACAATGAACCCGTTACAAATTCATATGGGGGTGGGATCTGGGGGTCCCCTTGTTAAAGGGGGCTTCCAGATTCTGATAAGACCCCACCCACAGACAATCACCAGGCAAGGGTTGTGGGGATGTGTCCCTTGTCCCCATCAACATGGGGACAAGGTGCTTTGGGGGTGACTCCAAAGCACCCCCCATGTTGAGGGCATGTGGCCTGGTACAGTTCAGGGGGGGGTGCTCTCTCATCCCCCCTCTTTTCCTGCGGCCTGCCAGGTTGTGTGCTCGGATAAGGGTCTAGCCATTTTTTTTTTTTTTTACATTTTGGTGCAGGGTTCCCCTTAAAATCCATACCAGACCCTTGTCTGGTATGGATATTAGGGAGACCCTCACGCAATTTTTTTTACAGTTTGGTTTGGGGTTCCCCTTAATATTCATACGGGTGGGGGGGCATTTTTTTTCCTTTAGAAACATCATTTTGCTGTGGTATTGTTCTAAACGCAGGAAAAGTGCGCCACTTTACAGGCATACTATAGACACCCCCCCAGGCACGATATTTAAAGGAATATTTAATTTTTATTGTTTCACTTTAAGCATTATTAAAATCACTGCTCCAGAAAAAAACGGCTGTTTTTAAAACATTTTTTGCATTGATACATGTCCCCTGGGGCAGGACCCGGGTCCACAAACACTTGTTATGGCAATAACTTGCATATAAGACTTTAAAATGAGCACTGTTGATTTTTCATGTTCGTTTCCCATAGACTTTAATGGTGTTTGTCCAAATTATTTGCCTGTTCGCAAGTTCAGGTGCGAACCGAACCGGGGGGTGTTTGGCTCATCCTTTGTGGCTTCAAATTAAAAAAAATTGTATAACATTTTATTAATGTCAAAATTATGAATACAAAAAGGCAATAACCCTCCATATTATATTAAAATAAGACAATGTTGTCTCAAATTAAAAAAAAACTCCTCACTGCTCACAGGAGGGTTGGGCAGGGCACCCAGATAATACAAATCTTTAATATATATATATATATATATATATATATATATATATATATATATATAGCGTGCACCTACTTTTAGGTAGGTGACCTTTCCTGCTAGTTTTCTATGTCAGGTAAATTTAGACAGGCTTGTGCTATTACAACAGGCCTGTTGTTGTCAATTTCCATTTTTGAGTGGCAGGCAGTTGTGTGTTAGTCTTGGCCAATCATTGATTTGCTTGGTAGTCCCGGGACTCTCATATAAAAGGGAGGTTTTTTTCAGTTTAGGGGTCTTTGGAGTTCGAGTCCAGTCCTGCTCTGAGGAGCACGAGAGCCATCCTGGTTCCCGGAGGGGAAGGTGGAGGTTTTTCCCCTCCGGGGAGCCAATGGGGCCTCACCTTAGCGAGAAGGGTGGAGAACCAGTCCTCATGGAAGAACAGACGACATCTTACAGCATTTACTCGCTGATGTCGTTGGCCGCCCCTGCGGGGAGGGGAGCAGGCCACCAAGGAGAAGAGGAACTAACGATCATTGCGGGAGAAGTAAAGACAAGCTGAAGAAAACTGGGTGATCGATCGCTTAGGAGCGACACATGGGCTATTGATCAAGTGAGTGAAAAGCCCGGGGAGGGGTACTGTCCAGAGGCTGAGGGATGTTGGTACGCAAGTCAGCAAGACAGGTGGTTGTGGCCTGTGACTTTGGGTTCAGCATTGCCCCGGGATTCCAATCAGTCAAGTGGGAGAGGTCATTTAGAGTGACTCTTTTTAGCTCAACTTGGAAGTACCATGCAGATGGGAAGTAGTGGCAAAAGGGTAGCAGTGAAGCTGCAAGCACATATATAGAGATACAGACT
This sequence comes from Lithobates clamitans, assembly GCA_037952925.1. Lineage (NCBI taxonomy): Eukaryota > Metazoa > Chordata > Amphibia > Anura > Ranidae > Lithobates > Lithobates clamitans. Next base: position 284,481 of record JBBGZY010000276.1, on the reverse strand, counting down.
GTTCTTAAAAGTTCTGCAGATAAAGACGTTATTCAGAGTGACTCTTTATTGTTTATTCTCTATCAAAAAAATCTACTTCCATCTTCCCTGACAAATTAATCATCCAGTTTGAAATCACTGTCACCCGCAATGCTATGAGTCTTTGATGTTGAATACAAAGGAAAGATCAGAAATCAGCCCAAGAGCATCTCAAAGAAGTCCTTTTCCCATCCCAGTTTATGTTGTTGAATAAAGCATTAAGAAAAAGCATTAAGGACTGTGACTTTTAAATCTATGGGCTGCGAGGGTTGGGTGGTAAACGTGAATTACGGATATAACAATTATTCAGCCGCTCCTTCGGGGGTAAGTGCTACATATATATATATATATATATATATATATATATATATATATATATATATATATATATATATAAACATCAGGTGGGTTACCCTCTTCTCTTGATATCCTTGTTCAATCAAGACACCGTCAGGGTGGACTCCCAAACTTCCACCATAAAGGATAGGAAAAACACGTGGAACGATGCTTTGATGCAAAAAGTGTCCTTTTACTGAAAATTATTCCATTACAATGATTCAAAATACAAGCAAGCCACTGTACAGTTCCGAGCGCAAGTCGCTCTTCGTCAGGCTTTTCTGGCTGTGTGTGTGTGACATCACAGGAACCTGACAGCACTCAGTCTTTTTGTGTATGAGTCTATCAGCATGGCACATCTTGACTTGGCAATATTTGCCCACTCTTCTTTGCAAGAACACGCCAAATCTGTCAGATTGCGAGGACATCTCCTGTGCACAGCCCTCTTCAGAACACCCCAGATATTTTCAATCTTGAATCTTCTGGTGAAGCCGTTCCTTTGTTGATTTGGATGTATGTTTTGGGTCGTTCTAATGCTGAAAGGTGAAGTTCCCCTTCATGTTTAGCTTTCTAGGAGAAGCCTGAAGGTTTTGTGCCAATATTAAATGGTATTTGGAACTGTTCATAGTTCCCTCTACCTTGACTAAGGCCCCTGTTCCAACTAAAGAAAAACAGCCCCAAAGCACGATGCTGCCACCACCATGCTTTACTGTGGGTATGGTGTTCTTTTGGTGATGCGCAGTGTTGTTTTTGCGCCAAGCATATCTTTTGGAATTATAGCCAAAAAAGTTCAACCTTGGTGTCATCAGACCATAACATTTTCCCATATGCTTTTGGGAGACTTCAGATGAGTTTTTGCAAAATTTAGCCGGGCTTGGATGTTTTTCTTTGTAAGTCTTACCACTCTACCCCATGGCTCAAACATATGAAGAATATGGGAGATTGTTGTTACATGTACCACACAGCCAATACTTGCCAGATATTCCTGCAGCTCCTTTAATGTTGCTGTAGGCCTCTGGTTAGCCTCCCTGACCAGTTTTCTTCTCGTATTTTCATCAATTTTGGAGGGACGTCCAGTTCTTGGTAATGTCACTGTTGTGCCATATTTTCTCCACTTGTTGATGACCTTCTTCATTGTGTTCCATGGTATATCTAATGCCTTGGAAATTCTTTTGTAGCCTTTTCCTGACTGATACCTTTTAACAATGAGATCCTTCTGATGCTTTGGAAGCTCCCTGCGGACCATGGCTTTTGCTGTAGGATGCAACTAAGAAAAAGTCAGGAAAGACCTACTAGAACAGCTGAACTTTATTTGGGGTTAATCAGAGGCACTCTAAATAATGGCATGTATGTACTGACTCCTATTAAACATCAGTTTGAATATAATTGCTTAATTCTGAACACAGCTACATCCCCAGTTTTAAGAGGGTGTGCACACTTATGCAACCACATTATTTTAGTTTATTTTTTACTTCCCCTCCCAAAAAGATTTCAGTTTGTTTTTCAATTGAGTTATTGAGTTGTACAGTTTATAGGTCACATGTTAAGGTGGAAAAAATTCTGGAATTTTTTATCTTTGTCTCATTTGTTTACATCACAGAAACCTGACATTTTAACAGGGATGTGTAGACATTTTATATCCACTGTGTATATATATATATATATATATATATATATATATATATATATATATATATATATATATATATATATATATATATATATATTATATATACATACAAAAGGTGGAGTTACACTTTAAGGGCTTACAAGCATATACTAACAAAAAACATAATGCAAAGCGTAGAAATGGTTGATGAAATTTCTTGATGCAAAATAATTCCTACAAAAAAACTCCCACTATGGAATATAAAAAGACGGGTGACAACATTGTCAGAAAACCGCATACCATTTACTGCTGGGCACATAGGAGTAATAATGCATAAAGAGTGGCAATGCAATGCATTGGCAAACCATAGTTACCTATCCTTTATAATATTTCAAGGACCAAAGCTCATAGACAAACTGTATCAGAACATTGGTTAAACCAGTCAGTCATTGCTAGTAACAAGAGAGTAAATGAGGCTTCTCCCAACCTAATTCAGATTCTTGTACCCAAGTCAACTAAATCAGAGAAGGGCTCAGAGAAGACTTTTCTGGCTAATAAAGGCTAAAGCTTCCATCCTGAAGTCTTTTAGGCAAGACTTTGACATCTGTGCACGGCGGTAAAAGTTCTATATGGACAGTTCACTTTGATTACCCTTGTTATAATCTACCTTTTCAATACTTTTTATTTTTTTTTTACAAAATGTTTTATAATGCACCTTTGTGTGTCATACACATGTAAAGTACATCTTAATTAAAGCCTACAGAAATTTGCACACATATTCCACAATTATTAACATAATATCATCATTCTTTGCAGCAATAAAAATCAGCAACACTCAGAGATGCAAATGTTTTAGATTGCAAAGTTTTCAATGAGCCTAAAATAAAAAGCTTATTAATACAAAAAACACTGAAGAGATTCTTGACAGGTGGTGGTGACAGCAGAGCAGTTGTACATGTCATATAAATGGAATCTATTTATGGTCGCTCTCTGTTTTTAGTCCTCGAGCACCTTTTCTGTGTGAACATCAAAGGAGCTCTCAGAATTTCCAGCTTTTATGGCAGACTGCGGACATGCATGTGGGAAGAAGCCATCACATACTGTACATTTTTATAAATCTCACATGGGCTGCAAACTAACCATGTTTCATATATCACACTTTTTCAATCTTATTTTATTGAGCTAGAAAAATTAAGATAGAAATATTGTACAATAGACATATATGTCATTCAATATCACATAAACAGAGATATACATCCTTGCAACATTGGTGTCATACCATCTTATGGTTTAGATAATTTGTGAGCTTCGATTGATTTAGTGTGGTATATAAGCCTGTATACCTACAGCGTCTAACCTGACTTATTAAGGGTAGGTGAGCACCACTATCTACTCAGCGAGTGGTGCCCACACATTACAGGTAGGCTAGGGCTTTTGTTACTGTGCTGAACGTGTTTTCTCTGAGGGGGAAGCTCTGTGTGTGTCACTGTTCTGGTCTGAGACTAGAGATTGTGAATTAGGTGATCGTGTAATACTTGAACATTTAAAGGGAAAGCAGAAAAAGAGAGAGAGAGTGGGGATAGAGGGGTCAAGGCAGTAAGGAATGTAGAAATGAAGAGAGAGACATTCCACTTTGGCTACACAGGTGCGCCGGTGGAGTCCTCTGTGGCCCATGAAATAAATTCTGAGGAGTATCGAAACATAGACCACGATTCCAGGTCTTGGAGAATTGCTCCTCTTTACCCATTTCCTGCGACAACATTTGTTCCAAACTATTGATTTGGTCCACTTCAATTGCCCAATCCCCCAGGGAAGGCATGCTCATCGACTTCCAATGTCTGGGCAGAACCTTTCTAGCGGCTACCAGAAAGTGTCGCAAAACATCTTTTTTGACCGATTTAAACGGTCCAGGGAGCAAAGATAGCAGAACTACCTCAGGAGAGGGTGTGATTGAGGTTGCCATGAGTCTGCAGTACAAGTCGAGGATCTTTTGCCAGAACCTCCGCACAGGGGGCATTCCCACCAAATGTGAAGTAAGGTTCCCTTGGATGACAAACAATGCCAACAGGTATCCGGGAGGGCCGGGTTTATCCAGTGCAAAGTCGAGGGGCATCTGTACCAACGGGTCAACAACTTGAATCCTTTTTCTTGAGCTTTGGAGGCTAAGGATATTTTGTGAGTCAGAATGAAGCACTTTTGCCAGTCTACAGGTGAAATGGAGTGACCCAAATTTTCCTTCCAGGCCTGTGTGTATGGGGGAGGTCAGGATTATAAGCCATATGTATGAGAGAGTATAGTTGAGAGACCACATGCTCTCCAAGTTTGTTAAGTCAGTAAGTATATCAGGCAGGGATGGGAAGGTGCGAAATAAGGATATCACCTGTTGCCTCTGCAGCCAATGCGTGGAGGCATGGGAAGATGGGCTGGAGGGAACATCATGAATCAGAGAAGAGTCTGAACGTAGGACTTGGGCAAGTCGTCTGTGGTCCTCCTTACACCAAGGTCCAAAACCCGCTCCCTGTAGGGCCGGCGGAAAAGCCGGAGTCCCAAACAGTAAAGTCATGGGTCCTGTCAGAGGAGATAGGGTCTTGGAGGAATTCATTCAGGTCCAAATTTGCATGGTTTGTAGGGTGAGGTCGCTCAGGGGTATCTCTCCTTTCAGGAATTCGGTAGGCGTCCACGATAAGGCGCGGAGATCTATTGAATTGATATGGCTCTCTATTTGTACCCATAATTTGGTAGAGGAATGATGGAACCAGTTAAGTATACGCGTGAGCACTGCTGCTCTATAGTATATAGAGGCATCTGGAGCTCCAGCTCCACCACGAATCTTGGGGAGCGAGAGAGTCTCATAGCGTATCCCAGGACGAGCCCCTCCCCAGATGAAGGAGAATAGTTGGTGGAGCTTCTAAAAGAACCAGGAGGGTATGGAAATGGGAATTGTCTGGAACAAATAGAGAAACCTAGGGAGGACATCCATTTTTTAGGGCATTCACCCTGCCTAGCCACAATAGGCGTTTCTTTGTGTAGTTTGAGACATCCGTCTTGGTTCTAAGCAGAAGGGGAACATAGTTCAGAGAGAATAATTGGGATCCTTCTGTGGGTATTTGGATTCCGAGGTAACGGATGGAAGTGGAACCTGTTTTAAATGGATACTTAGTGGAGACTTGGCGGAGGACCTCCTGGGACAGTGAGATGTTCAGGATTTCTGACCTAGTATGGTTCACTTTGAAATTGCTCAGCTTCCCAAACCTCGTGAATTCCCGCATTATATGTGGTAAGGATAGATGGGGTTGGGTTACAAATGCTTTTTCTGCATTGACCGTCAAAAGCCATAGAGGAACATCATGGGTGCTGGCATAGTCGGTAAGAAGCAGGGTTTTCAGGCTGTTGTCCCTTGCCTCGCGACCACTTACAAAACCCACCTGGTCCAGGTGTATGAGTCGGGGGAGCAGCGGCTGCAATCTAATGGCTAAAATTTTAGTATATATTTTCAAGTCTATTCCAATTAATGATATGGGCCTATAATTAGTGCACAAAGTAGGGTCCTCATCTGGTTTTGGGATAATGGTAATGTGGGCTTCGAGCGTTTGTGGAGGAAACGCTGAGCCTTCTGATAGGGTGTTGAACACCATAACTAAGAAGTGGGTCAGTAGGGGAGCAAATGTTTTGTAGAATTTAGGGGTGAAACTGTCTGGACCCGGGGGCTTTTACCGGATGGGGTCTCCGCTATCGCTCCTACGGCCTCATCCGCTGTAATTACTTGCTCCAGCTCTTCTACAGTATCGCCATCTAAAAGAGGGAGCTCCATTTCCTCAATATAGGACTGTCTATCAGGTTCAGGGGTAAGGGTTGGGCTAGAAGAGACGCCGGGCGGTAGATTGTATAGTGTTTTGTAGAAATCTCTGAATGTTTGTGATATCTTGGAGGGCTCGCTAAGCAGTTCTCCAGAAGGGGCCCGAATATGGGGTATGAATGTGGAAAATGTGTTTGGGTGAAGGGTGCGAGCCAAGGGTCTACCACATTTATCTCCAAATCGGGACTAATGTAAGGCAAGTCTGTCCACATAGGTACGAGCTGAGGCTTCATATAGGTCCTTGAGTTGAGATCGAGCCATTGAGACCTCTGTAAGAGTCACCACAGAACCCGCCAAATGTCGATTAAACGGAGGTCGTAAATAGTCCATTTGAATAGCTTAGTAAAGGAGATGAATGAGCGAGAGGTTGATGAGTCTAAGAGTGGATCCAGGGGGGCGTTAAAATCCCCACCGATGATTAGTTTACCTTCTGCGAATTCTGACAAGATCCTCATGTACCGCAGAGCAGACGATATTTGATTAGTGTTTGGTAGGTAAAGGTTGGCAATAGTGAATTTCGTGCCCCATAAGGAGAACTTTATGAACACATACCTTCCCTGGGGGTCCGAGAGCTGGTCTATCAGGTCAATTGGAAGCGTTTTGTGGAAGGCAATAGAAACGCCTTTAGTTTTCTGAGAGGGGTTTATACTGTGGAACCATCCTTTAAAGTACCCGTTGGAGCAGGAAGGGGTGGAATTTGTGTGTTTCCTGTAACAGTAACACATTGACCTGTTGTTTATGCATTTGGTAGAGGATTTGCCCTCTCTTGAATGTAATATTGAGGCCATTTACATTGTAGGAGCAAGATTTCAGGCGAGGACGAGATAGTGGTGTGTGGGCCACTGTGGAATGAGAAAAAGAAAGTCAGATTATAGACAGTAGAGGGGGGAGGAGGAGTAGGGGGAGTGGGAACTTGTAAGGTGGCAAAGATATACCAGGACAAAAACTAGGTAGGGAGGACACCTAAATAAGGAGCCTAACAAATCTAAGGGGTCCACTGAAACGGGACACCACGTGAGAAATCACGTAAGAAGGCACAGTTCGTGCCCGGCCTATTGAGGGCGGAGAGTTGAGGTGGAGAATCTGAGCCGTGATCCCAGTAGCATGACAGGCATATATAGCTTAACTGAGGCACATCAGTGTAACAAGACATTTAAACAGCAGAACACACATCAGATCATCTGTGAAGGAGGGTGGAGGCAGGGCCGTCTTTAAGGCAGGGCAAAAGGGGCAGCTGCCCTGGGCCCTGTCATTGTTGTGGGGCCCAAAGCAGTTGCCTCATACTTGCTAACTATCTCAGTTTAAATTCCCTTGTCCCTTGAAGTTTTAGTCCTGTGCTGTGTCCTGATATCTCAGTGTGAAGTGCTGGTAGTAATGCTGCCCAGCTCTGCCCTATTGTTGTGTACAGATGATTCACCTGCAGACCCTGTGTTTATATGAAAAAACCATTCATATGTAAATAGTGGTGGTATTCATAAGTAAACTGCTGCGGCCAGCAGTAAGATGGCCGCCGCTCCCCGTGGTAGGCCGAAGTCGCGGCTGGAGCTCCGCAATCAGCGCGCCCGAGATCCCAGGCAGCGGTCAGGGGGATGCCCAGGGCCCCCGGTGGGGTCAGCGCAGGTCTGATGGACGCGTAAAGCTCCGGGTGTGCTCTATGTCTGCAGGAGCTCACCCCAGGCACGTCCACTCAGATCTCCATTCGGCCACGCCCCCATCACACTTTTTCTTTATTCTGTGTTTATTCACACTTCACAGCTGGTTACAGCACATGGTCAGTTTATAGATTTTTGTACAGTAACTCCTGATAATAGACAGAAACATGAAATGCAAATTATATGTATCAATTTCAACATTAGCCAGGATGTACTGGACAATACATTTACGAGTAACAGTTGGGATGACATAGAAAATCATATTAGCTTTACATTATTTAGTAATGTTTATTTAAGTTGTAATGAACAATAAAAGGATTTCTTCCTACGCTACCTTGGAAAAGAATGGTGCATGTGGACAGCTGCAGACACCGAATGGGATCAAACAGGGCCCATAGGCAATGCAAAACTTAAAAGAATGGGTGCTGCGCTAATCCAATGAAATACGAAAATGTGATCACTTATAAAAATGTAAATCAAATAAATAAGGTATACAGTTAATGCGCTTGTGTGCACAGTATCCTGTGATAAATTCCAACAGTGTATGGTGTATAAATAGCTAACCTGTATCGAATCAACCTTGTGTGAAAACTGTGACAGCACAGTGTGTGCAGGGAACCAACCTCATACACACATGATGTTGTTGTGACATGTGCAAAATAAAGCTTAAAGTGCTAATGTGCCCCTGTGCAGTCCACAATAAGATATAATCATAAATATGTGTACAACAGACATTCGTATTGTAACAAGAAATCAGACAAAAAAATATAAATTTACCACATGTATGTATGATACTAAAATAACATGTGAAACACAAAAATAAGTAAAAAGTGCAAAGCAAGCAAGATAAATATTTTTTAAAAAGTGCAAAAAACGCATCTGTGCAAATAAGTGTGTAATGCCGCGTACACACGGTCGGACTTTTCAGCTACAAAAGTCCGACAGCCTGTCCGACAGACTTTCGATGGACTTTTGGCGGACTTTCGACGGACTTGCGGCGGACTTTCTAACGAACAGACTTGCCTACACACGATCACACAAAAGTCCGTCGAATTCTTACGTGATGACGTACACCGGACTAAAATAAGGAAGTTCATAGCCAGTAGCCAATAGCTGCCCTAGCGTGGGTTTTTGTCCGTCGGACTAGCATACAGACGAGCGGATTTTTCGACCGGACTCGAGTCCGTCGGAAAGATTTGAAGCATGTTTCAAATCTAAAGTACGTCGGATTTGAGGCTAAAAAAGTCAGTTGAAAGTCCGGAGAAGCCCACACACGATCGGATTACCAGCCAGCTTTAGTCCGTCAGCGTCCGTTGGACTTTTGTAGACGAAAAGTCCGACCGTGTGTACGTGGCATTACATGTATCCATAAACCACAAATGAACAAGATAAAATATATTAGAAATTGTGCAACAAACGCATCAGTGCAAATGAGTGTGTGGTATATATTCATAAACCACAAATGATAATGCCATAAAAAGTAACCACAAATATTGTAGTGTAAAGTCCAGACACAGTCTAAAACATATCCAACATATGTGCCAGTAACAGCTCTAACGTGCAATATTCAGTGATCCTTTGGACTTCAAGTGTGCAATAAAAATCCAGTGGGGTGCCGAAAGAGAGAGAGTGTGTATCCTTTTCGTACTTGAACACACACACAGGTGGGTAATGGCCCCTTACCTTGCGGCAATGGGACAACCGCATAGAAAACAAATGGAGGAGATGGTCTCTCTTTGGGGTCCCTGGACCGGAGCCGGTGGTCCCTGTGCTTTGGTCCCTGTGCTTTAGTCCCTCAGTATCAGCATCAATAACAGCAGAGCCAACATAAGGAAGAACAGAATGGTACCAGATAGTGTAGTATTTTGAACAAACCGGTGTCTTTATTAAAGTTAAAAGCATGTACTCACATGAAGTAAATGCACAGTCTGTGTATCTCCTACGAGCGGCGAGCTCGTCAATCTGAATCTCTGTCAGTGCCTATCCCGTCCCTCCTACACTAGTAATAGAATGGAAGATCCTTTGTCTCAACCATGGGAGCTGAACTCCTCTATGTGGGAGAACTGAAAGGAATCGTTTTTTGCACTTTTTTTAAAAACATTTATCTTGCTTGCTTTGCACTTTTTACTTATTTATTGTGTTGCACATGTTATTTTAGTATCATACATACATGTGGTAAATTTATATTTTTTTTGTCTGATTTCTTGTTACAATACAAATGTCCGTTGTACACATATTTATGATTATATCTTATTGTGGACTGCACAGGGGCACATTAGCACTTTAAGCTTTATTTTGCACATGTCACAACGACATCATGTGTGTATGAGGTTGGTTCCCAGCGCACACTGTGCTGTCACAGTTTTCACACAAGGTTGATTCGATACAGGTTAGCTATTTATACACCATACACTGTTGGAATTTATCACAGATACTGTGCACACAAGCGCATTAACTGTATACCTTATTTATTTGATTTACATTTTTATAAGTGATCACATTTTCGTATTTCATTGGATTAGCACAGCACCCATTCTTTTAAGTTTTATTATTTAAGTTGTATTGCATGAGTTGGGTATAACAGGATTGTAAGGCATATTCTCATCTTGGCTTCAAACATCAGCATGTGGTGAAGAAAAAAATCCCTCAAGCTGCACATCATTACAAATCTTAGCCTGGGCTCCGGTCAGGCCACACCCCCAACACATTTCACTCTGCCCCCCCTGGGGCTTAATTAATGGGGATTCCAGGCAAGGGGGAGGTTAAATGCATCATCGGCTGCCCCATCATTAGAAAAAATAAGTATCAGGCATATAATGTTCCAATTGTGGAGGCTGAGGCCCAATAGACCTTATGTGCACAACAAAGAAAAACAAACAGAAACATTTAGAAAAAAAATAAAAGTGAACAAAGAAAAAAGGAAATGCAACAAAAAAAATTTGAAATAAAAATAAAAAGTTAAAAGATGAAAATGAAAAATTAAAAACAAAAATGTGACAAAATGGTTCATTGGGTCTAGGGCTCATTGTGTACCCTAGAAGAGTTGGCCTGGGGAAAATACTGCCAAGTTGCAGCCGTTATTCTGTCTACCCCCTTATGGGGAGCCCAATCGGAGTTCCCAGTGGGGTCTGGAACTTATGGACTTACATAGATTTGTGCTACCTTAACTGGACCCCATTATGAATTATTGCTACCTCTTGCCTTGAAAAGGATTCTTTATGGATCTAGCCAGCCGCCTAAGGTATGACTACCTCATGGGACAATGTTCAGGAGCTTTGTACAGAAATGTGTGCTGAAAGATTTCTTCGAGAACTGTTTGTGTTACCTTCTGTAATGGTCATGTGCAATGGGCACTTGAAAAGTTTTATGTGGCAGCCATGTTTTTTAGGTTCCCCCATGCCATTTTGTAATAAGAAGAGACATAGCTGCAGTAACCTTTCCCCTCCCTCCTCCTCCAATTTATACAATAACAAACTTTAGGCTGCATACCAGAATATTCTTATAAGATCCTTGAGAGGACACATGCAGACCCTCTATTATCCAAAACCTCAATTCAGTCTGGAGGCCCTCATATAACCGTCAAATTCACATGCTTGAGCAACTCAGAAAACAAACAGATATTCTGCCAGATTACCCGCATCGTAAATACTTTGGCTGGAGTCTTTAGCAATACACATTTTTGTCTTGGTAGAATCAATAACTTCAGGGTATTTCATAACTCATGAAATAATAACAGTACAGCCAGAATAAGGACATATATATACCCCCATCTGTTAATTATGAACATTTTAAGTCCAAACGCCCTTGTCTTAGGTGATATGGGGAGCCAACAAGACACATTACCCCTCCTAGATACCTATAAAAAACTATCTGAGACATGGTCATAAACACAGTGACATCCCGGCAGCCACACCTTAGACCACATGATTGGTCAGATCACTTCTGTCAGCGCCCCCCTCACCAACAAGAAATAGGGCTGCCCTTGCAGCTGACAGCTCTCATTTTAACATCAAACCAAGGTACACCTGTCAAGTCACATGAGAGCCAATATATCACCTTGCTGGTAGATTGGAGTCTGCTGAACCAGGACTTGATTAGTATTGTCATTTTTTCAACCCTTTTTGGTTTTTATGTTGCCTTGTTGTTTCTTTGTAATACCTTTTTTCTGTAAATATTTTCTTTGGACCATTTTTTACCTTTTCATTGTTAAATAAAATTTTTAGAAAAGTGGTAAACTGTCTCTAATGCTCTAACACAGAGCTCAAAGAATCCCTGCCTCTTATAGAGCACTACTATCTGGTAAATCTCTGAATATACCTCTCTGCAGTGACAGCAGGGGTTACAGATGTTTATTCTAAAATCACAGTTGCTATTGCTCATTTTGTGAACGTTTACTACTTCTCGTTAAAAGTAGATGACCATTGACCATCACACCTGTACCATGTACCATGAGCTGCAGATATAGTAATTATTAGCAGGGCTGGAAGGTTAATTTAAGGGTTCCTCCAGGTTAAAAAGTTAGATAGTGAGTGAGTAGACACTGCTGCTATGTTTTGTGTATGCCAGTATATTGTGTTTATGATAGCCCCTTGTATACACTATACAATGGTGCCCAGCTATTTATGTCAATGCCAGGCTGTACCGTGGCACCTGGGCTGCCCGGGCATTACTTCGAATGAGCTCAGTTGGCTTGTGTGCAAGAGCCCTAATGGATATGGCCATTTTTTTTTTAAAGTGATCAAATCTTTAAAAAAAAAAAAACGTTTCCCTACATGAACCCCTTGAATTGTCATGAGCTGTACTGGGCATGACTTGGAGTTACAATTCAGGTAGGAAGCTTCCAGCAGCTATCTTATTTTGAACAAATACAGTGCCTTGCAAAAGTATTCACCCCCCATTGGCTTTTTACCTATTTTGTTATATTACAGCCTTTAGTTCAATGTTTTTTTTTAATCTGAATTATATGTGATGGATCAGAACACAATAGTCTAAGTTGGCGAAGTAAAATTTGAAAAATATATACATAAAACTATTTTTCAGAAATAAAAAAATGATAATTGGCATGTGCGTATGTATTCACCCCCTTTGTTATGAAGCCTATAAAAAGCTCTGGTGCAACCAATTACCTTCAGAAGTCACATAATTAGTGAAATGATGTCCACCTGTGTGCAATCTAGGTGTCACAATCTGTCATTACATATACACACCTTTATAAAAAGGCCCCCCGAGGCTGCAACACCTAAGCATGAGGCACCACTAACGAAACACTGCCATAAAGACCAAGGAACTCTCCAAACAAGGAAGGGACAAAGTTGTTGAGAAGTACAAGTCAGGGTTAGGTTATAACAAAAATATCCAAATCATTGATGATCCCTAGGAGCACCATCAAATCTATCATAACCAAATGAAAAGAACATGGCACAACAGCAAAGCTGCCAAGAGACGGCCGCACACCAAAACTCACGGACCGGGCAAGGAGGGCATTAATCAGAGATGCAGCACATAGACCTAAGGTAACCCTGGAGGAGCAGCAGAGTTCCACAGCAGAGACTGGAGTATCTGTACATAGGACGACAATAAGCCATACGCTCCATAGAGTTGGGCTTTATGGCAGAGTGTCCAGAACAAAGCCATTACTTTCAGCAAAAAACAAAATGGCACTTTTGAGTTTGCGAAAAGGCATGTGGGAGACTCAGAAAATGTATGGAGGAAGGTGCTCATGTCTGATGAGACTAAAATTGAACTTTTTGGCCATCCAAGAAAACACTATGTCTGGCGCAAACCCAACACATCACACCAACCAAAGAACACCATCCCCACAGTGAAACATGGTGGTGGCAGCATCATGCTGTGGGGATGTTTTTCAGCAGTTGAGACTGGGAAACTGGTCAGAGTTGAGGGAAAGATGGATGGTGCTAAATACAGGGATATTCTTGAGCAAAACCTGTACCACTCTGTGTGTGATTTGAGGCTAGGACGGGGGTTCACCTTCCAGCAGGACAATGACCCCAAACACACTGCTAAAGCAACACTTGAGTGGTTTAAGGGGAAACATGTAAATGTGTTGGAATGGCCTAATCAAAGCCCAGACCTCAATCCAATAGAAATCTGTGATCAGACTTAAAGATTGCTGTTGTGCAAACCATCCAACTTGAAGGAGCTGGAGCAGTTTTGCAAGGAGGAATGGGCAAAAATCCCAGTGATAAGATGTGGCAAACTCTTATGCCGTATACACACGGGCGGACTTTTCGACCGGACTGGTCCGACAGACTTTCCAGCGGACTTTCGATGGACTTTTGACAGACTTCCGACGGACTTTTTAACGAATGGACTTTCCTACACATGATCACACCAAAGTCCGACGGATTCGTATGTGATGATGTACACCGGACTAAAATAAGGAAGTTGATAGCCACTAGCCAATAGCTGCCCTAGCGTCCGTTTTTGTCCGTCGGACTAGCATACAGACCAGCGGATTTGTGGGTCCAGCGGAGTTAAGATGTAAAGATTTGAAGCATGTTCCAAATCTAAAGTCCGTCAGATTTGTGACTGGGAAAGTCCGCTGAAGGTCCGGTGAAGCCCACACACGATCGGATTGTCTGCCGGATTTGGTCCGTCGGCATCCGTCAGACCAGTCCGGTCGAAAAGTCTGACCGTGTGTACGCCACAATAGTGACTTATCCAAAGCAACTTGGAGCTACGATAGCCGCAAAAGGTGGATCCACAAAGTATTGATTTTAGGGGGTGAATAGTTATGCACATTTACTTTTTCTGTTATTTTGTCCTATTTGTTGTTTGCTTCACAATAAAAAAAAAAAAAAACATCTTCAAAGTTGTGGGCATGTTCTGTAAATTAAATAATGCAAATCCTCAAACAATCCATGTTAATTCCAGGCTGTGAGGCAAAACACAAAAAATGCCAAGGGGTTGAATACTTTTGCAAAGCACTGTAAGGTCTCTATGTACTGTATAAACAAACAACCATAGTAACCAATAAAACCTGAAAATTCACAGATGAAATGCATATAAAGGAGCTGCCAAAAGATTTCTATTTCTGGCCATCCAGTCTTGGGATTCACTCAGCTCTGTCACACTGCACAATACTGTCTAGAAAGACAGGAGACCTGATTGAACTGAGCTCCTAATTTCCCATTGCAGACTTACAACATGCAGCATTTTTGTGGAGTAAATGGTGTCAGCCCTGCCCAGTTTTGTTTTGCTAAACTGCTCAATCCATCCCACTGTCTTCATCTCTAAAGCATAAGCACTAACTGAACTTCTGTTTAAGAACAGTAATAACAAAATGCTTTCAGATTGATATACTACAAACCAAAATTGAGCAACTAAGAAAAGTTCTTTGTTAGGGTTTTCATGCATGAACAACATTTACAGATAATGTCTCTCTCACTGCCTATGATTGGACTGTGAAAGAGCAGCAGACTGATCATCTCTTTGCTCCATCTGCTCTTTCCTCATATCAGTATGTTCCTTGTTAGCACACAAGCACTGCAATACAACTGGCTCAGTGTACTGCTTCTCCCTCTCCCATTTGAGATCTGCTGCATAATGGATAGCAAGAGAATGATACCAGATCATATTTAGGGGTCTACAATGTTTGCATTTAAAAGAAAGATAGATTTAACTATTCATTTGCATATTCATTTTTTTTTAGTAAAGAAAATAGTCATAATAAAAGCCCAACTCTGGTCAATGATTTTTAATTGTTAGATCAAATGGGACAGGTTAGAACCTCTGACAGCTTTTAATACAGGAAATTTTGAGCATCTGTTAAAAAAAACAAAAAAAAAAACGGTGCAGTTTTGATGTAACTAGTATTTTGGGTTAAATGACAGCCAGCTTCATTCAACCTACCTTCTGTGAGCCCAGAATAATATAGATATGTTTCCTAGGGGGACATCATTAGATAGCCTTGGTTTACCAGGAACAACAGTCCACCACCATCACCGGACGAGAAGAGGAAGGGTATATCACTGAATGGCTAGAACACTGTGAATATAAATAAGTAGGGGGAAAAAATTGGTAAAAGGGAGCTTCAGGAGAGAAGTGCAGGAGAAGTGTTAGTTGGAGCTGGGCTTTACCTGCAGCAGAAAAAAGTCAGGTCTTCAGGTTTTGGTGTTTGATCTCTGTAAGTCCAAGGATGGACTGGGTTCAGCTTTAATGTTTTTTTTTTTTTTTTTTATCAAAAGTTTTTATTGCGCACAGAGTCAAAATTTATACATTACATCTGATAATGACATGACATACAAATCAGAATAGAGGCGTACATTGAACAATTTAACCTTCATTAGTAAAAAATATTTCCGTGTTCATACATGTAGATTCCTGAGTTCGCCGTCCTTATCACTCAATCAGTATATGTGCATTTTTTTTTAAACCAGAACAACAAAAAAATAAAAACAACCAGCATATTACAACCAGCAACTTCTCCCATCCCTCCCTCACCCACCCATAAGTCTGTCCTTGGTAAAATGGCCCACAAAGTAAAGCGAACCAAAAAAAACCACCCTCTCATCAGCCCAAACAGAAAAATTGAGCTCACTATCATCCGTCATTTGCCTATTCACTTTCCTGAAATAGGTAAAAAAACAATAAACAGCCTCCCCACAAAATATTCATCCCTCGCCTTCCAGGGTATCAGCAGAGTCAACCCATCTAAACCATACTTTTTGAAATTTTTTTGAGGCCCCCCTAGCTTCATAAGTCATTTTATACATCAAGACATCAGAGTTAATTACTTTTTTCCACATCCCCAGTGTCAGCGGTTCATCATGTATCCATCTTCTGGCAATAAGCTTTCGTACTCCAAAAAATAAAATTCTGAGATATAATTTAGTGTGTGTACTCATTTGTTCTTGTCCAAACACCCCTAGGAGACACCTTAAGGGAGAGCAAATATTTGGCAAATCAAACTGTTCCGAAATGAATTCTGTCACCTGCGACCATAATGGTCTTACCTTTACACATTCCCAAGTCATGTGTAAGAAAGTACCCTCCGCCCTTCCACACTTATGACAAATAGCCGATTCCCGTCTATGCATTCGATACAATCTAGTAGGTGTATAGTACTGTTGATGTAGGTACCGGAATTGAATCATTTTATCCGTGGAAGAGACCACGGATATTAGATATGTATCCAACACCTCCTGCCACATTTCTTCCGACAGTTCAGGGACAATCGTGGCCCAACGTTCCATAGATCTAGAGGTTGTAGTCCCCACCCCTGGGCCCACCGCCCCATAATATCTAGAAATTCTTTTTTTCGGGTCCGGATCCATCAGAATCCTCTCTAAGTCAGTATTCTGAACTATAATTTCATCTGCGCCAAACTGCGCAAGCGCAGCATGGTGTAGTTGGACATACCGAAAGTACCAGTTCCTCGGTATTTCAAAATTCTCTCTCAGCTGTGCAAATGTACAGAAGCGATTGTCCTGATATATATGATGTAAGTTTTTTATGCCATGTCTAGCCCAAGAGTTATGTCCGTCAGTTAGTTTCAAAAACTCTGCAAGTGTCTTATTATACCATAGAGGATTGTTCGGTGACAACCACAATGGATCATCCTTCCTACGTCTGGAGCATATATAGAACACTTTCCCCGGTAGTGTCATTACGGATCCCACCTCTCTCCCTGGTATCCCCTTCCTATACAGCATATTTAGAAGTGTTTCCTGCGAGGAGGCAACAGCAGCCTCCAATAGGGCAGTAGCATTGGGAGTTAAAGGGAAGAATCGCCAGTGCAGAAAGGATAATTGCGACGCCAGAAAGTAAGACCGCAAATCTGGTAACGCCATTCCACCCATTGTAACTGGCAGTTTTAAAATCGCCAAGGAGACTCTGGGTGCTTTAGAGCCCCAAAGGAAACCCACAATAATGGAATCTATATTTTTAAAAACCTTCAGAGTCACGAAAACCGGAGAGTTCGAGAGAATGTAAAGAAATTTCGGCAAGAAGATCATTTTAAATAAATTTATCAGTCCCAATAGGGTAATCGGTAAGTTCTGCCATTTCCGCACCTTCTCCCGAAAATTTTGTATGACCGGCGTCAAGTTTTTCTCCAAGAACGTAGAGATAGGAAGCTGGATCTCGACCCCTAAATACTTAAAAGATGTGGAGAGTGGAATGGGACATTCCCTCGGGATCACCACCCCCTCATCAATAGGGAAAATGGAAGATTTTTTCCAATTAATCCGGAATCCAGAATAATCTCCAAATTCCTGAATCAAATGGAAAGCCTCTAATAATGAGGGCCCTGGATCCTGCAAGTATAACAACATGTCGTCGGCATAAAGCGAGACTCGCTCCTCAAAATCGCCCAGTTTCAGTCCCACCAATTGCGATGTGGTTCTTAGTTTAACCGCTAAAGGCTCAATTGCCAAGGCAAACAGGAGGGGCGAAAGCGGACACCCCTGCCTGGTACCTCTAAAAATAGGGAAGGAATCCAAAACTACACCATTTACCCTTAATCTTACCAGCGGGTCCGTATAGAGTAACCTCACCCAAGCAATAAAACAAGGGCCAAAACCATATGACTCAAGGAGGTGGAACAGATATGTCCACTCTACGGAGTCGAAGGCTTTTTTTGTATCCAAAGAAGCCACTACTCTAGTCCCCAAATTGTCATGGGCTATCTGAAGGTTTATAAATAGTCTCCTAATATTCATCTGTGCACAACGACCTTGTATAAAACCAGTTTGGTCAGCGTCCACTAAATTTAGTATAACAGATTGCAGTCTACCAGCTAATATTTTTGCAAGGATTTTTGTGTCCATATTCATCAGCGAGATTGGACGGTACGAATCACATTCTCGAGGGTCTTTACCTCCCTTAGGTATTAATACAATCAGGGCTTCCCTCATAGAGGGAGGGAGTCTACCATCCGATCTAGCTGTATTAAAAACTTTCAATAGGCGTGGGGCCATACCGTAATGAAAAGTATTGTACCATTCCGAGGGAAGGCCATCCAGTCCAGGTGCCTTCCTGGGCGGAAAGGAGGCAATCGCCTTCTCCACCTCCTCCACCGTAATACCCGCTTCTAGAGCAGTACTGTCTTCTTCTGTCAATCTAGGTAGTTCAACGTCAGCAATGTATTTCCCCAGTTTCTCCAGTTCCAAGGGGGCACAAGAGCTATATAGTTTTTTATAGAAACGAGCGAAAATATCCAAGATAGCGGCCGAGTCACATATTTCAATCCTAGAATCATCATACACCGCCTTAATATATACCGGAATATAGTCAGGTCTCGCCAGGTATGCCAGAAGCCTGCCATTCTTGTCTCCAAATTCGAATATACGTCTGCGTTGTGCCAAATTTAATTTTGTAGTACGATCTGTGAGGATCGTCTTGTACTCCCTTGTACTGGTTTGTAAAGTCAGTAGTCTTTCTGTAGTAGGGTTTCTAACATATTCAGCTTCCGCCAGTGTCACCTCAGTCTCTTTAAATTGTACCTCTGAGGCCAGTTGTTTTTTAAAACTTCGGACCTCCGTCATGAACACCCCTCGCAGCGTGGCCTTAAAAGCCTCCCATTGGAGAAGTGTGGATGTGGAGCCAGTATTTTCTGCCCAAAAATGTTTGATCGCCTCTGTACATTTGATTTTAATATACTCCTCTTGAAGCCAACCCGCTTCCATTCGCCATAGCCTTAAACCGGGCTTTGGTCCTAGGTTAAGTTCCAGTAGCATGGGGGAATGATCTGATATAGCTCTGGGCAAATATGAAACCCCCTGAACCAATTGCATCCCGTCTCCCTCAGTCAGGACGGTGTCTATCCTGGACAGCGTCTTGTGCGTTTCAGAGTAGCAGGAATATTCCCGCACTCCAGGATGATGGAAACGCCAGACATCTCTGAAACCATGTGCAGACAACCATCCCGCTAAAGGAGCCGACGTGCCGGATACCGCCCCAAGTCTCTCCAGAGCTGGGTCTGCCACAGTATTGAAATCTCCTAATATATATATCCTCCCCTCCGCTACCTCATAAACTATCCGTAGCATATCATCTAAATGAGCTAGCGAGAAAGGAGGAGGTACATATAAATTCACTATCATTAGAAATGTATTCATCACCTGGATTACTAGTACCACAAACCTCCCTTTAATATCAGTCCGAACCGCATGTATCGAAATAGGCATAGCCTTGGTAACCAAAGTGGAAACTCCCCGTGCGTACGAAGAGTAAGTAGCATGATAAGCCCCGGCAATATGTGCTCGTTTTAAGGAGAGAACCCTGGAGCCCTGTAGATGCGTTTCCTGGAATAAAATTATATGGGGCTTGTGTTTCTTAATATAATCAAAAATCAAGGAGCGCTTGAATTTAGAATTGAGGCCTCGTACGTTCCAGGCCATAATTTTGAGACTAACCGCCATATCTATAATTGTAGTAGTAGGCGGCCCTCCCCAGTACACCTGTCCAATCCAGCCATCCCAATGGGCTCCAGGCCTCTCCCAGTATTCGCAGTGGGCGATGCATGCAGAGCATGTGAGAGAATTTCCTGTAATAACAGCAAATGTGAACCACCCCCACCAAAGACAGACTTAAACAAACCCAAAAATTACAGTTTCCAACCCTTTCCCACCCCCCTCCCTGCACCCAGTCCCAACATACCAGGCACTTTTTTCCCATAACCACAATGAATTAGCAGCAGAGATGCAACTCAAAACTAGTCACATAAGGCAGGTTACTTGGGAGTAACAGTACTACTTAGCATTAGAAAACAATAAAAATAGTAAGTCAATAAAAACTCTGTTTTCCCTAGAAAAATAGGAAAAGAACTTTACTCCCAGCAAAAAAAACTGTTCCAGTAAATTGCAGTTTCAAGTTCCATCCGCAGACACTGTATATCTTTTTTAACATAGGACAGCGGCAATATAAAACAAAAAAGTCCTCCAGAAAAAGAAAAAAAATATTTTTTTTTTTTTTCCCCAAATGGGAAAAAAGAACTGTCCCAGAGACAGACCCAAAGGATCAACTTTCCCCCTTCCCCCCCAAGGATAACCATCAGGAAGAGATTGCATCCACAATACACAGATCTCCTGTTCCAGCAATATTTTCAGCATGAAGAAAAAAAAAATTAATGTTATAGCAAGGAGAGAAAAAAAAGGGGGAAGGGGGCACCTAGTAAGGCAGGGAGAGATATATCACAAGATACAGTCAGATAGGCAGAAAGTATCCTTTCCAAGTAGTATTCTCTCACCCAAAAAGACAGTTGCCTCACACATTTTCATCTTCCTCAAGGCGATCTAGGAGAGGCTCTATTTCTCCGATGACCACGAGAGTCTAGCCATTCAGACGCTTCAGTAGGATTTGTGAAAAAAAGCGTTTTTCCATTCTCCACAATGCGCAGCTTAGCAGGATATAGCATGCTGTAGATCAAGTTGAGATCCCTTAATCTTTTCTTTATGGGTTGGAATGAAGCTCTCTGTTTCTGAGTAACGGCAGAGAAATCAGGATATATTGATATGCGATTTCCATCAGAAGTCATCTCAGGGCCCACTCTGGCTCCCCTTAGAATATTCTCCCGGTCCCGGAAGTGAAGCACTTTTGCTATCATAGACCTGGGGGGGGCTCCCTTTGGAGGGGCCCGGCCTGGAACTCGATGGGCCCTTTCAATAGCAAACATCTTTGTAAAGGTGTCAGGCGCCATATTAGCAATCAGCCATTTCTCTAGATATTCCTCTGGGTGCTTTCCCTCCACTCCTTCTGGGAACCCCACCAGCCTTATATTGTTTCTTCGCATACGGTCTTCCATGTCGGCCATCTTTAAAGTATGTTCAGATAGGGTCTTTCTGGTCACCTGTGCTGCAGTATCTAAGGGTCTTATATTATCCTCCAAGGCAGTAACACGGCGGTCTGTAATCTGTGCCTTCTCCCTCAGTTTTTGCATATCATGCTTGATGAATGAGAACTCCACTCTTAGCTCTTCAAAATGATCTAGTAACTTTGCTTGGCCTCCCTGAATGGCCGCCATTATCTGTGACAGGGACGGTTCCTCCTCTCCCACCACCTCCCTGTCAGCTCTCGCCCAGCGATCCTTCAACCTGTCCAGCGATCTTCCCCTGTGTATCACTACCTCTCTTTGGGGCTTAGGACTCACCCTGTCCACTGCTGAGGATGAGGATGCCTGAGGCGGTGTCCCTGTGGATCTCTGCAGCGGCGGCCATTCCTCCTCCTCCTCCTGTGTTCCAGCGCCATTTTGAGAGCCCCAGGCGAATTGTGCCAGCCGCTCACCGGCGGATTTGGGGCACGGAGGGCCGTATTTTACCATCCCTGAGGGTGCCTGATGTATCCCAGCACACATCCCCAGCCGCTGGCCGAAAAAACAAGCGCCGCTGTCCCAGGATTTGATCAGGATAGTTCGTCTGCAGACGGAGCTCCGGTCAGACGCTCCTTACATGCTGCGCGCTAGCTCCGCCCCCTGGGTTCAGCTTTAATGTTAGGCTTTCAAACAGACCTCCTCCCCTTTCTTTTACACCGCCAATGCCACTGAAATCTCTATATTAAAACAAGTTGACTTCTTTATATTAATTCTTTAAATAGTTTTGCACTCTCCTGCTGGTCCGTTCTTCCCGCTCTTTCTGCGATTTAAAGAAAAAATGTCATTGGTGCCCACTGTGTTTCTTGTTGTGGCCCACCATTGATTATTGATGTTCACACCATATCTTGTGCATATGCAAAGCCAAGAGCAGGTGATTGTAAAAAAATAAATAAATAAAAAATGTTTTTTTGAAGACCTAAAAAAATCTGGGAAAGATTTTTTTATTTTATTCTGGAGCTCACCTTTGAAAGCACTGATGACATTACTGTCCCAGGGAGCTCTGGTTACATCAGCAGGGCCTACGAAGGGCAGGAAGAAATTTGTAAGTACAAAAAACAAAAACCACATTTAATGTAAGAATTGTAGATGAGTAGAGATCAGCATGCAGAGCTGCATGCACCGTGGGGTTTTTAGCCTTGGGGGTAAAGGTTTAGTTTAAAAATGTGAAGGATGATATATATTCAAAGTCATAGCTATAAGAACAATTCCAAATTCATGATTTATTATCCCAGTTTCAGTAAACTGAGCGATAATTTTCTGCTGATGATGATTTATTATACAGCAAATCATAACAGCTTTATTAAATAAGTGCATATTTTTTCGGTTTACAGTTTTATAAATTAATTTATGAGTAAACATGGGAGAGAAGAAAGTATGCAGATCACAGCCACAATGATAGCATCACATAATCTAAAGTTCAAACTTTCATATTATGATAGTAATAGAAAAATCCTTTTATACATCAATAGGAACATTCTGTGCAGCTCTCATAGAAACAGGATGTGTAACCCAAATGTCATTCTAAAGGCTTCATTCTCACTAGGCTGCCACGGAGTCCGCCTGCTCAGCGGGAGATCTCTCCATTGATCTCCACCGAGCCGGCGGATGACAGGTCCTTCTCCGCTCACTGAGCAGGGAGGGGCTTGTCGAACACTGCTGGTAGCTATGGGGAGAGCAGCATGTCCGTTTTCATCAGATCACACCCGATCCGATAGGGTTGGATGTGAACGTAGGGCCATCCATCTGATTTTAGCGGATCGGACCGGGTCGGATGTCAGCGGACATGTCACCGCTGACATCCGTCGCTTCATAGACTAGCATGGAGCGCCCGTTCAGGTCCGCCGTCAAAACTGACAGGCGCACCTGAACGGTCCGACAGTGTGAAAGGGGCCTAATAACATAACGAAAGAAAATGGATAGGTATAGATGACTGTATATTTTCATAGTTGGGTGAACACCTCACACTGATCAATAGTGAATCTCATCTAGGTATTATTATTATACAGGTATCATTGATCATTTTTACAAAAGAATTGTGTTCTTTGCAGTATTCATTGTTTTCCCATCTGATCCTCATTTGTGATAAAATATTTCAGTTGCAGGTGTAGACACTGAGACTATAAACTTTTAAATCCAACTATAATCAGTCTACTTTACAGGCATGAATATTTTTGCATAATCACATTAGTCCAGCCTGGATCAATGTAAATATACATGTTCCTTACTTTGCTGGTCTTTGTGGCAGGGGTGGATTACTATAGTAGGCACTACTACCTACAGTGATCCTTGTTTTCTTTTGAGTCCTGTGCTGAGCAGTTGAGGAGTAAGTGAAGAGACGGGGCGGTGACGTCAAGATCTCTACCTCATCCAACTAGAAAACATCTTGTACTCATTGAGAAAAAAAAACAAGGCATTCACTGAATGTTGCCCCTACCAAGAGAGCGACTTCCTGTGTAGCTATGCAGCTTCTTGGTATGGGACCCAGAAGGCAAGGATCACTGTTGTAGCAGTGACTACTACAGTGATTCTCCACATCCACAAGGATCAGCCTGGTATGAAATAATGCAAACTTGCATTGTAATTTAAATGCAACCCAACACTCCCTGGAAACACAAATGCTAGAATGGCTCTCTGTATTCCTACTGAAATAGATTCTACGAATTTGTTAAAAAGTATTGGAACGCCTGCCTTTACACACACATGAACTTTAATGGCATCCCAGTCTTATGCCCCGTACACACGGTCGGACTTTGTTCGGACATTCCGACAACAAAATCCTAGGATTTTCTCCGACGGATGTTGGCTCAAACTTGTCTTGCACACACACGGTTACACAAAGTTGTCGGAAAATCCGATCGTTCTAAACGTGGTGACGTAAAACATGTACGTCGGGACTATAAACGGGGCAGTGGCCAATAGCTTTCATCTCTTTATTCTGAGCATGCGTGGCACTTTGTCCGTCGGATTTGTGTACACACGATCGGAATTTCCGACAATGGATTTTGTTGTCGGAAAATTTTATATCCTGCTCTCAAACTTTGTGTGTCAGAAAATCCGATGGAAAATGCCCGATGGAGCCCACACACGGTCGGAATTTCCGACAACACGCTCCGATCGGACATTTTCCATCGGAAAATCCGACCGTGTGTACGGGGCATTAGTCCGTAGGGCTCAATATTGAGTTGGCCCACCCTTTGCAGCTATAACAGCTTCAACTCTTCTGGGAAGGCTGTCCACAAGGTATAGGAATGTGTCTATGGGAATGTTTGACCATAGAAGCGCATTTGTGAGGTCCAGCACTATAGTGTACTTCCTGTTCCAGTAACCACACAGATTAGATTAAATCTCCCCTATAAACTTATGGACAGTAATATAAATCTGACAAATGTTTACCTGCACTGTACTCAAAATGAATTAGGCTTTGATTCTAGCTGAACATTTAAGGAAACATTAGGTTTTAACACACAATGTTAAGATGACCGGCAGCACCACCTGTCAAACTTGGCCATTCAACTCAAAGGGGCAATGTCAAATATTATCTAACTTGCTCTCTCTGCTTGCCGTATCACCAGTCTGTAGCAAATGTCCAAGGTCTAAAAAACATCACAGTGCTGACACTTTCACATTGGGCTCTCAGTTTGTAAGAGGAAGTAGATGGCCTACAGTTTGGATTTTTTTGGGAATATCTTGCCTGCATTACAAATTGGTAACCAGATTCCAAATTACAAAGAAAGTGAGGGGGGACCTGAAGCACCACAGCTATTCCAAGAGAAAAAGCAGAAGCCTTGAGCAGGTAGGTTAAGTGCCCTGTATGCATTTTCAGGTACCATTTGAAGTCCAACTTCAACTTGTAAAGTCTAAATACCAGTTCAAGAAAAATTCCAGCAGGTCACTTGACAAAACGGGTCTTCTTCCTCTTCTGGGTTCTCCTCTTCTCAATGCTGCTGCATTCTTCCGCTAAGGGATGAGTAATGATTCACCTCCAGAAAGTATATCTAAGTGCGATAAAGCTATGCATAATTCTATTATGGAAGATGATCAGCAGGGGACATTTCTGGGGAAACGCTGCTTTTATTTCTACAGTTAAACTGCCTTTATTTTGTTGATAGAAGCTAGAGTTGGAACAATAATTATATTCCTTTTTTTAAACTTTTACTTGGCAGGTGATTTTAGGAGCATCAGTTACTATGGGAACATTTTTCTTAAACTCTGATTAAAGCACCACATTAAAAACATTCACCTGGGAAACGCTGGGCAAGTATAGCAAATAAGGGTGAGAGGAGCAAAGACGCATACTAATCATACTGCAATGTGGGCAATTCAGGAAAACTCATTCTTGTGTATAAGGTCAGGTTTGAGACTTAAAGTGTAAAGTGTGCAGCCTAAGGCCCCTTTCACACTGGGGCGGTAGGGGGCATCAGCGGTAAAACAGCGCTATTTTTGGCGCTGTTTAACCGCGGTATTCGGCCGCTAGCGGTGCGGTTTTAACCCCCCGCTGGCGTCCGAAAAAGGGTTAAAACCACTCGTACAGCGCGGCTATAGCAGCGGTATTGCCACGGTATAGCCGCGCTGTCCCATTGATTTCAAAGGGCAGGAGCGGTTTAGGAGCGGTGAATACACCGCTCCAAAGATGCGGCTTGCAGGAGATTTTTTCTTCTCCTGCCAGCGCACCCTCGGGCTTTCACACTGAACAAACAGCGGAGGCTGTTTAGGGGCGGTTTGCAGGCGGTACTTTTAGCGCAATAACGCCTGCAAACCGCCCCAGTGTGAAAGGGGCCTTACTGGGATAACACCTACTTTATATTTGGTACATATCCCCACTCATATAGCGAACTTCTTCTTCTTATAGCGAAAAATCCTAGATTGTTCCCTTTGTTTATGAGGAGGCTGGACAGCTGTGCTTGCCATAATTAACCCTATCTGTACTGTGCAAGCAGATCTTCATTATCAAATATATCTGCATATAATATATTATCAAAAATGCCAATCTTGGCATTTTGAATGCTTTTGAGTGCAAAGGGGTGTTTTGAGGTCTTATTTACCCCAGATCCCTCCATAAAGAGTACCTGTCACATTCCTATTGCTGTCACATGGATGTTTACATTCCTTGTGAGAGCAATAAAAGTGATCAAAATTCTTTTTAAAGCAACAGGGAAAAAAAAAAAAAAAAAAAAAAAATGTTTTAAGTGCCCCTGTCCTAGCGCTAAAAGGCGAATGCATGCATCAGTCATGCATTCAAACAGCGAGCGTCCCACACATGTGAGGCATCGCCGCAAATGTCAGACTATGGGCACTAATTTTAGCACTAGACCTTCTTCGTAGATATATAGTGGTAAAATGTAAAGGCTTTTACAGCACCGCCTACAGATAATAAAATGTACGATGTTTGGAGTCGCTGCGCGGGTGTGTGCAATTTTAAACTAAGCAATCTTTCTCCACAAATTCGAATGACCACCATCAATTTAGTACATTGTGAAGTCAAAACTGGACAATAAATTGACAGCTTCAATATCAGTTTATCTGAAGGTCCAATGGAAAAAACTGTGGCAATATCATATACAGTGATTTTTCCACTAGGATTCATGGAATTGTGTACCATCCCCTTACAGTTCATTGAAAAAAATAAATGTAAAAGTTCAATTGCTCTATCAAATTGCCACACGATTGGACAGCTGGGAGTTGTGTAATCATAAATAAGCAATCTTTTTATCTTAAAGTGGATGTAAACCCTCTCCTATACCCAGTGAAGTGAACAGCCTCAGATGGTACACAGAAATGAATCAAAACTCCCTACATAAGTGTTACATGTATATCTGATGTCTTTCCCTTTCCACATTCTACAGAAAGTGCAGATTGTGTTACAAATCTTTTTTCCTCATTCAGCAGTGGATGTGGAGTCTGGGCTTACACTGTGTGAGAGCTGATTGGAGGAAAGGCACACACACCCACTCCACATAAGCAGAGGAAAGAAGAAACATGCAGAGCTGTACTGTGAATAGACAAGCTCTTTGCTAAACTACTTCTAATCTCCCTCCCTGACACACACATTTCCAGCTGTTGTAGTCTCATGTGTCCGGAGAACTTGTTAGAAGTGACCCTGCTGATAACAGAGGAACGTAGCAGCATAAAGATATGGCACTTAGGGCTTTGGAGAGAGATAAGTAAACACTACAGATATACAGTTGAGCTCATAAGTTTACATACCCTGGCAGAATTTATGATTTCTTGGCCATTTTTCAGAGAATATGCATAACACAAAAACTTTTCTTTCACTCGTGGTTAGTGTTTGGCTGAAGCCATTTGTTATCAATTAACTGTGTTTACTCTTTTTAAATCATAATGGCAACAGAAACTACCCAAATGACCCTGATCAAAAGTTTACATACCACAGCTCTTAATACCGTGTATTGCCTCCTTTAACATCAATGACAGCTGGAAGTCTTTTGTGGTATTTGTGGATGAGGCTCTTTATCTTCTCAGATGGTAAAACTGCCCATTTCTCTTGGCAAAAAGCCTCCTGTTCCTGTAAATTCTTGGGCTGTTATGCATGAACTGCATGTTTGAGATCTCCCCAGAGTGGCTCAATGATATTGAGGTCAGGAGACTGAGATGGCCACTCCAGAACCTTCACTTTATTCTGCTGTAGCCAATGACAGGTCGACTCATGATCATTGTCATGTTGGAATGTCCAAATATGCCCCCTGGCTGATGTACGCAAATGTTCCTCCAGTATTTTTTGATAACATACTGCATTCATCTTGCCATCAATTTTGACCAAATCTCCTGTGCCTTTGTAGCTCACACATCCCCAAAACATCAGCGATCCACCTCTGTGTTTCACAGTAGCAATGGTGTACCTTTCATCATAGGTCTTGTTGACTCCTCTCCAAATGTAGCATTCATGGTTGTGGCAAAAAAGCAAAATTTTGGTCTTGTCACTCCAAATGACTTTGTGCCAGAAGGTTTGAGGCTTGTCTCTGTGCTTTTTGGCATATTGTAAGCGGGATACTTACAAAAGACTTCAAGCTGTCATTGATGTTAAAGGAGGCAATACACAGTATTACGAACTGGGGTATGTAAACTTTTGATCAGGGTCATTTGGGTAGTTCCTGTTGTGATTATGATTTAAAAAGAGTAAACATAGTTGACTGATAATAAATGATTTCAGCCAAACACTAACCATGAGTGAAAGAAAAGTTTTTGTGTTTATCATTTATATTCTTTGAAAAATGGCCAAGAAATCTAATTCTGTCAGAGTATGTAAACTTATGAGCACAACTGTACATAGTCAGTATTCTTATTTACTAATCTTTTTCCAGAATTCTCATTCCTTACTTATTTGGTAAGTTTATTTTTTTGCCCATTTTGAGCCTGGTTTATCAGACCACTCCTTAGTCCTGTAGCCTGTCTGGGCTTGACAAGCTCATCCATTCACATATTTATTTCCATACTTAACCATTGGAAGGTCTTTGCTGTCTTACATTCAGAAAGCCTTATTTATCAAACTGGCATTACAAAAACATATCTCACATAGAGGGGAAGTTACATAACAGGCTTCAGGAAACAGACCGATTCATATCACATTTGAGGAGCTGTCTGAAATCTTGTTGAAGTGGATTACATAGACCTCAGATTAGTGTCATTTCAGGAAGGCGATTCTGTTCCCAGAGACAGGCTCTCTAAAACTGAGAATTATCAATGCAGGAAAATTTCAGCAGTATTTTGAGTAGCAATAGAGTAACTTCTACAAACAATAATGGAAGATGAATTTCAGTGATTCTCCCTCTGGTGACTTGCCGTCCGAAACAGAAACACATTAAAGAAATGTTTTCACTATTCCATGTCCCATGGGACAAACTGCTTGTAGTGCTTTGCCCCATGTTGCTAGGGGCTTCCTAAGCCTAGCTATGAAGTCAGACTTGGTGCTTTCAACAACCGCCCCCCCAGACATCCAAAAAAATGGCTAGAAGGGGAATGGTTGCCAGTTCTGGCTTCAAGCATTTTCCAGACAAGTGGTGACAAGAGAACTGCAGAGGGAGAGGGTGGGTGTCAGCTTTTCCAACCCTCTGCATTCCTCTTGCCGCCACTTCTCAGTAA
Source organism: Lithobates clamitans (assembly GCA_037952925.1). NCBI lineage: Eukaryota > Metazoa > Chordata > Amphibia > Anura > Ranidae > Lithobates > Lithobates clamitans. The sequence continues at coordinate 255,082 of JBBGZY010000276.1, read as the reverse complement.
ATTGTTCAGAACGGAGACAAGTGGCCATCATATCATGACGTGGCTGTAAGCGCTCTCCTTCCAAGATGTGGTGTTGTAAGGAAGGAGGCGCCTAGTTTGACCTCATAGCTAGGCTTAGGAAACACCTAGCAATTGGGGGGGGGGGGGGAAGTAGTACAGGAATTTTTTCTCAGGATATTACAGGTATTAATTCCTTTTATTGGATGGATTTAATTAAAATCATGCTTTTTATTTTTTAAACATCATGGTGGCAAATTTTTTTTTTCTTTTTGATTACATTTTTCCCCTAGGGGAGGAACAGTGAAAAAAATGTTAATGATAGTTCTTCCTTAACCACTTGCCTACCAGACACTTTCACCCCCTTCCTGCCCAGGCCAATTAACAGCTTTCAGCATTGTCACACTTTGAATGACAATTGCGCGGTCATGCAACGCTGTACCCAAGTTAATTTTTTATCTTTTATCCCCCCTGATGCACACTGACAGGTGGCAAGGATAGGCGGCACTGAAAGGCAGCACTGACTTGCATCACTAATGGGCAAAATTGGTGTTACTGCTGGGCACTGTTGTGGCTGCACTGATAATTAGGGCACTGATTATCTGTACAGGTCTTCCCTGTGTGGAGATGCTGCTGATCAGCTCTCCTCGCCTCACACTCTGTCAGTGTGAGGCGATGAGAGCCGATTACCAGCACTTCTGTTTACATGGGATTGGCTGTGATTGGACCCAGCCGATCACATGGGTAAAGAGCTGCATCATAGGCTCTTTATCAAGATTAGGGGCGTGTCGTGTCCAGTGCCCTCACGGGCGCGTGATCGTGGTGAGACTGGGTGACGCCATATGACATCAGCCAAGAAGAGGGGATCCTGCCCGCCATCATTCAACTATACAGCGGGCGGGAGGCGGTTAACCACTTGCCGGCTGCCAAACCGCACTTTTACTGTGGCAGGTCGGCTGTATTACGTGAAACAACCTACCTGTATGTAATTTTGTGCAATAGACACTGGAGGGCGTGCGCATGCTGCCAGAGGTGCGATTGCCCTGATTGTTCACAGGGGTTGCCAATCAGTGGGTCCGGCGTACCCAATATCCGCCGGCCACCTGTGATCATTCCCCAGAGAGGCGATATGCCGATGTAAACAAGGCAGATCACCATTCTGACAGGGAAGATAGAGATCTTGTGTTCCTGCTGTGCAGGAACATGGATCTCTTTCATCATCCAGTCAGAGCAATTCCCAATGCAATTAGCAATCACCAACTAGGGACACACTTAAGCCTTTGATCGCCACTGATGTTAACCCCTTCCCTGCCAGTGTCATTAGTATAGTAACAGTGCAAATTTTTAGCATTGATCATGTATTAGTGTCACTGGTTCCCAAAAAAAGTTTCATTTAGGTGTCCGATTTGTCCACCGCAATGTCGCAGTCCGCTAAAAATCCCTAATCGCTGCCATTACTAGTTAAAAAAAAAAGAAAAATGCCATAAAAATATCCCATAGTTTGTAGACGATATAACTTTTGCACAAATATATCAATATATACGCTTATTGGGATTTTTTTTTTTACCAAAAATATGTAGCAGAATACACATTGTAATGAAATTAACACACCCACGATTTACCGCTACCGCTACGACGCTACACACGATTTACCAAGTATTTCTATGAATTAGGACTGCACCACACCCACACACTAACCCTTCAGAATACACATTGGCCTAAATTGATGAAGATATTAGCTTTTTTGCATTTTTTTTTATTGGAAATGTTTTATAGCAGAAAGTAAAAAATATTGTTTTTTTCATTTCAAAATTGTCGTTTTTTTTGTTTATAGCACAAAAAATAAAAACCGCAGAGGTGATCAAATACCGCCAAAGGAAAGCTCTATTTGTGGGAAAAAAAACCCCATACATTTTATTTGGGTACAGAGTCGTACGACTGCGCAATTGCCAGTTAATGTAACGCAGTGCCGCATCGCAAAAAATGGCCTGGTCATTAAGGGGGTAAAACCTTCTGGGGCTTAAGTGGTTAAAATTGTTGTAAACCTCTGACATTAAATAAAAACAAAAGCATATCCCTCTATAGTGTGTGCTTGTCTTAATCCAGAGCACTAAGTGTCATTCCTGTCTGCTGCCTCTGCTATCTGCAAGAGTCACTTCTGGCAGACTGACTTTTGCACAGTGGCAGTTTTTGAGTCCCTATTATTGAGGGCCAATTCACATTTTAGGGTAACAGACACTTGGGGGTTGATTTACTAAAGTCGGAGAGTGTAAAATTGAGTGCAGCGCTGCATAGAAATCAATCAGATTCCAGGTTTGTTTTTGTTAAAGTTTAACTGAGCAAGCTAAACGTAGAGGCTGATTGACTACCATGCAGAGCTGCACCAGATTTTGCACTCTTCAGTTTTAGTAAATCAACCCCTTGGTGTGTCACATGACCTTTCCTCATTCCTTGCTTCTGTACACCTTGCAGGTGCTGCAAAATAATGTGATTGCATAGGCACAGCATGCTGATTTGATTCTGTGAAGCATGCAATAATCCACACAGGGAAGTTCCACCTTTTTCTACTGTGTCTTGGCTGTAAGTTGAGTAATTGGCTTCAGTCCAAATTGGCCCTAGTATGTGTGTGTATGCATGTGAGATAGGGATGTTTGATTGTAAGCTCCAGGAGGGCAGGGACTGATGTGAACGGAGAGTATGTAACAGCACTGTGGAAATTGTCAGTGCTATATAAAATATCTGTAATAATTAACCACTTCTGCCCCAGAAGATTTGGCTGCTCAATGACCAGAGCACTTTATACAATTTGGGACTGCGCTGCTTAAACTGGCAATTGCGCAGTCATGCAATGTTGTACCCAAACAAAATTTGCGTCCTTTTTTTCTCACAAATAGAGCTTTCTTTTGATGGTATTGGATTGCCTCTGTGATTTTTAGTTTTTGCGATATAAACAGAAAAAGACCGCAAATTTTGAAAATAAAAATGATATTTTCTATTTTTTGTTATAAAAAGAAATCCAATAAACTCAATTTTAGTCATACATTTAGGCCAAAATGTATTCAGCCACATGTCTGGTAAAAAAAATGTCAAAAAGTGTATATTTATTGGTTTGGGCAAAAGTTATAGCGTCTACAAACTAGGGTACATTTTCTGAAATTTACGCAGCTTTTAGTTTATGACTGCCTATGTCATTTCTTGAGGTGATTGAAAAATGACAAAAAAATAAGTTACACAAAATTGTCACTAAATGATAGATTTCTCACACATGCCATGGTTATATGTGGAATTACTCCCCAAAATACATTCTGCTGCTTCTCGTGAGTACGGGGATACCACATGTGAGACTTTTTGGGAGCCTAGCCACATACAGGACTCCGAAAACCAATCACCACCTTCAGGATTTCTAAGGGTGTAAATTTGTGATTTCACTCAAGTAGACACCCCAAGCTATTTGCTGAGAGGTATGGTGAGTATTTTGTAGATCTCACTTTTTGTCACAAAGTCTTAAAAATTGAAAAAATAAAAAAATACATTTTCTTTTCTTTCTTCATTGTCAAAAACAAATGAGAGCTGCAAAATACTCACCATGCCTCTTAGCAAATACCTTGGGGTGTCTACTTTCCAAAATGGGATCATTTGGGGGCGTTTTGTGCTATCTGGACATTTCAGGGCCTCCATAACTGTGATAGTGGACTGCCCAAAAGTCTTACACATGTTGTATCACCATACTCAGGAGAAGCAGCAGAATGTATTTTGGGGTTTAATTCCACATATAACCATGCCATGTTGAACAATATATCATTTAATGACAACTTTGTGTAAAAAAATAAAATAATTTTTTTTTTAAAAGTTTGTAATCTTCCCGAAACTTGTGCATTCTCGGGCCGGTGGTTCCGCCTTCCGGCCTTCATATACCGGACTTCATCCACCCACTTCTAATGAGGGGCATACATGCACCATTTTTTTTTTTTAACTGTGGTGTTGAAATTACCCCCTACAGCACTGGAGTCGCTGATTTACATATCGTGGGAGCAAACGCTGTTGCTGTCAAGAAAAATAAATCAGTGCTGCAGCTGAATGGCGTACCTGCTAAGCAAATGATGGTTACAAATAAAACCAAGTAACATTAAAGTAAGACATACTATACCTGCAAAGCAAATACAATAAAACATAGTAAAAATAAAACATTGTTAACGCAATCTGTGTCTAAAAAATATATGCCGAAGCATGGGGGCAATCCAACTGTGGTGGCAAAATCACACCCTACAGCGCTGGAGTCACGGCTTTATGTATCGTGGGAGCAAGCGCTGTTGCTGTCAGAATAAATAAACCCATGCCACAGCTGAATGGCGCACCTAAGCAAATAATGGTTAACAAAACAAAAGTAACATTACAGTATAACAGTAATGCCCTGTACACATGATCGGACATCGACCAGACATTCCGACAACAAAATCCATGGATTTTTTCCAACGGATGTTGGCTCAAACTTGTCTTGCATACACACGGTCACACAAAGTTGTTGGAAAATCCGATCGTTCTGAACGCGGTGACGTAAAACACGTACGTCGGGACTATAAACGGGGCAGTAGCCAATAGCTTTCGTCTCTTAATTTATTCTGAGCATATGTGGCACTTTGTGCGTCGGATTTGTGTACACACGATCGGAATCTAACCGATTGGATTTTGTTGTGGGAAAAATTTAAATCCTCCTCTTAAACTTTGTGTGTCGGAAATTCCGACGGAAAAAGTCTGATGGAGCCCACACAGGATCGGAATTTCCCACAGCACAATCCGATCGCACTTTTTCCGTCGGAAAATCCGACCGTGTGTACAGGGCATTAGACATACCATACCTGAAAAGCAAATACAATAAAACATAGTAAAAATAAAACATTACAGTTCTAAAATACAGTAAAAATAGAGAGAGAGAACAAAGAGAACAATAGCTATAGAACAACAGAGAGCGAACAAAAGAGTGGACACTAGAGAGCGAACATAAGAGAACGATAGAGTTTTAGACGGTAGAGCGTTTATTTTTTTTTGCACTTTTATATAAACTGCAAACGTTCCAGATTAGGGTCTCTCAAAATGTGATGGCCATCTCATCTTTTGAGACCCTGTGTTAGTATGCCCTAGGACTGTGCAATGCTGTACCCTACACTAATCCACTAGTGTGTGGTAGCGCTTGAAACCCGGTTGGTCAGGACAGGAGGGACAATAAAAGCGTGTGTCACGCCTAAATCCACGTTTTCTGCAGACACATCTTCTTTGGGAATTTCTTTGGGTAGGGGTACCAGGGAGGACATACAGAAAATGCCTCTCATGCAGCTGGCTCACTGCATTTGCATTGGGAAGGTCAGCCACAGCACTGTCTGGAAACAGAAGGGATGTGATGATCTTTTCCTGGATTTTAACCACTTCAGCCCCGGAAGGTTTTACCCCCTTCCTGACCAGAGCACTTTTTACAATTCGGCACTGCGTCGCTTTAACTGTTAATTGCGCGGTCATGCAATGGTGTACCCAAACTAAATTTGCGTCCTTTTCTTCCCACAAATAGAGCTTTCTTTTGATGGTATTTGATCACCTCTGCCGTTTTTATTTTTTGCGCTATAAACGGAAAAAGACCGAAAATTTTGAAAAAAAATGATATTTTCTACTTTTTGTTATAAAAAAAATCCAATAAATTCAATTTTAGTCATACATTTAGGCCAAAATGTATTCGGCCACATGTCTTTGGTAAAAAAAATGTCAATAAGCGTATATTTATTGGTTTGCGCAAAAGTTATAGCGTCTACAAACTAGGGTACATTTTCTGGAATTTACACAGCTTTTATTTTATGACTGCCTATGTCATTTCATGAGGTGCTAAAATGGCAGGGCAGTACAAAACCCCCACAAATGACCCCATTTTGGAAAGTAGACACCCCAAGGAAATTGCTGAGAGGCATGTTGAACCCATTGAATATTTTTTTTTTTTGTCCCAAGTGATTGAATAATGACAAAAAAAAAAAAAAAAAAAAAAAATTACAAAAAGTTGTCACTAAATGATATATTTCTCACACAGGCCATGCACATATGTGGAATTGCACCCCAAAATACATTTAGCTGCTTCTCCTGAGTACGGGGATACCACATGTGTCGGACTTTTTGGGAGCCTAGCCACGTACGGGGCCCCGAAAACCAAGCACCGCCTTCAGGATTTCAAAGGGCATAAATTTTTGATTTCACACCTCACTACCTATCACAGTTTTGAAGGCCATAAAATGCCAAGATGGCACAAAACCCCCCCAAATGACCCCATTTTGGAAAGTAGACACCCCAAGCTATTTGCTGAGAGGCATGTCGAGTCCATGGAATATTTTATTTTTTGACACAAGTTGCGGGAATGTGACAATTTTTTTTTTTTTTGCACAAAGTTGTCACTAAATGATATATTGCTCACACAGGCCATGGGCATATGTGGAATTGCACCCCAAAATACATTTAGCTGCTTCTCCTGAGTACGGGGATACCACATGTGTGGGACTTTTTGGGAGCCTAGCCGCGTACGGGGCCCCGAAAACCAAGCACCACCTTCAGGATTTCAAAGGGCATAAATTTTTGATTTCACACCTCACTACCTATCACAGTTTTGAAGGCCATAAAATGCCAAGATGGCACAAAACCCCCCCAAATGACCCCATTTTGGAAAGTAGACACCCCAAGCTATTTGCTGAGAGGCATGTTGAGTCCATGGAATATTTTATATTTTGACACAAGTTGCGGGAAAGTGACTTTTTTTTTTTTTTTTTTTTTTTTTTTTTGCACAAAGTTGTCACTAAATGATATATTGCTCAAACATGCCATGGGCAAATGTGGAATTACACCCCAAAATACATTCTGCTGCTTCTCCTGAGTACGGGGATACCACATGTGTGGGACTTTTTGGGAGCCTAACCGCGTACGAGGCCCTGAAAACCAAGCACCGCCTTCAGGATTTCTAAGGGCATAAATTTTTGATTTCACTCCTCACTACCTATCACGGTTTTGAAGGCCATAAAATGCCAAGATGGCACAAAACCCCCCCAAATGACCCCATTTTGGAAAGTAGACACCCCAAGCTATTTGCTGAGAGGCATGTTGAGTCCATGGAATATTTTATTTTTTAACACAAGTTGCGGGAATGTGACAATTTTTTTTTTTTTTTGCACAAAATTGTCACTAAATGATATATTGCTCACACAGGCCATGGGCATATGTGGAATTGCACCCCAAAATACATTTAGCTGCTTCTCCTGAGTACGGGGATACCACATGTGTGGGACTTTTTGGGAGCCTAGCCGCGTACGGGGCCCCGAAAACCAAGCACCGCCTTCAGGATTTCTAAGGGCATAAATTCTTGATTTCACTCCTTACTACCTATCACAGTTTTGAAGGCCATAAAATCCCAAGATGGCACAAAACCCCCCCAAATGACCCCATTTTGGAAAGTAGACACCCCAAGCTATTTGCTGAGAGGCGTGTTGAGTCCATGGAATATTTTATATTTTGACACAAGTTGCGGGAAAGTGACAATTTTTTTTTTTTTTTTGCACAAAGTTGTCACTAAATGATATATTGCTCAAACATGCCATGGGCATATGTGGAATTACACCCCAAAATACATTCTGCTACTTCTCCTGAGTATGGGGATACCACATGAGTGGCACTTTTTGGGAGCCTAGCTTCATACGGGCCCCAAAATCCAATCACCGCCTTCAGGATTTCTAAGAGCGTTAATTTTTGATTTTACTCCTCACTACCCATCACAGTTTTGAAGGCCATAAAATGCCAAGATAGCACAAAACCCCCCAAAATGACCCCATTTTGGAAAGTAGACACCCCAAGCTATTTGCTGAGAGGCATGGTGAGTATTTTGCAGCTCTCATTTGTTTTTGAAAATGAAGAAAGACAATAAAAACATATTTTTTTTTTCTTTTTTCAATTTTCAAAACTTTGTGACAAAAAGTGAGGTCTGCAAAATACTCACTATACCTCTCAGCAAATAGCTTGGGGTGTCTACTTTCCAAAATGGGGTCATTTGGGGGGGGTTTGTGCCACCTGGGCATTCCATGGCCTCCGAAACTGTGATAGGCAGTGAAGAGTGAAATCAAAAATTTACGCCCTTAGAAAGCCTGAAGGCGGTGCTTGGTTTTCGGGGTCCCGTGCGCGGCTAGGCTCCCAAAAAGTCTCACACATGTGGTATCCCCGTACTCAGGAGAAGCAGCAGAATGTATTTTGGGGTGTAATTTCACATATTCCCATGGCATGTTTGAGCAATATATCATTTAGTGACAACTTTGTGCAAAAAAAAAAAAAAAAAATTGTCTTTTTCCCGCAACTTGTGTCACAATATAAAATATTCCATGGACTCGACATGCCTCTCAGCAAATAGCTTGGGGTGTCTACTTTCCAAAATGGGGTCATTTGGGGGGGTTTTGAACTGTCCTGGCATTTTATGCACAACATTTAGAAGCTTATGTCACACATTACCCACTCTTCTAAGCACTTGAAGACAAAGCCCTTTCTGACACTTGTTGTTTACATAAAAAAATAATTTTTTTTTGCAAGAAAATTACTTTGAACCCCCAAACATTATATATTTTTTTAAAGCAAATGCCCTACAGATTAAAATGGTGGGTGTTTCATTTTTTTTTTTCACACAGTATTTGCGCAGCGATTTTTCAAACGCATTTTTTGGGGAAAAAACACACTTTTTAAAATTTTAATGCACTAAAACACACTATATTGCCCAAATGTTTGATGAATTAAAAAAGATGATCTTAGGCCGAGTACATGGATACCAAACATGACAGGCTTTTAAATTGCGCACAAACGTGCAGTGGCGAAAAACTAAATACATTTTAAAAAGCTTTTAAAAGCCTTTACAGGTTACCACTTTAGATTTACAGAGGAGGTCTACTGCTAAAATTACTGCCCTCGATCTGACCTTCGCGGCGATACCTCACATGCATGGGGCAATTGCTGTTTACATTTGACGCCAGACCGACGCTTGCGTTCGCCTTTGCGCGAGAGCAGGGGGGGACAGGGGTGCTTTTTTTTTTTTTTTTTTTTTTTTTTTATCAATTTTTTGATTTTTTATCTTATTTTTAAACTGTTCCTTTCATTTTTATTTTTTTTTTTATCTTTTTTATTGTTATCTCAGGGAATGTAAATATCCCCTATGATAGCAATAGGTAGTGACAGGTACTCTTTTTTGAAAAAATTGGGGTCTATTAGACCCTAGATCTCTCCTCTGCCCTCAAAGTATCTGACCACACCAAGATCGGTGTGATAAAATGCTTTCCCAATTTCCCAATGGCGCCGTTTACATCCGGCGAAATCTAAGTCATGAAATGCTCGTAGCTTCCGGTTTCTTAGGCCATAGAGATGATTGGAGCCATTCTGGTCTCTGATCAGCTCTATGGTCAGCTGGCCGAATCACCGGCTGCATTCTCAGGTTTCCTGTTGGGACAGGAGAGCCAGAGAAAAACATGGAAGACGGTGGGGGGGGGAATCCCTCCCACTGCTTGTAAAAGCAGTCTAGAGGCTAATTAGCCGCTAGGATTGCTTTTACATGAAAGCCGACCGCTGGCTGAAAAGAATGATACCAAGATGATACCTAAACCTGCAGGCATCATTCTGGTATAACCACTCAAAGTCCAGCAACATACCAGTACGTTGCTGGTCCTTGTATTGTAAACTTTTTTTTCATGCAGCCTGTGGGCTGAACGAAAAAAAGATATTGATCGGTGGGTATGCCCACCATTAGAATACCTCCCTTCATCCGCCCACTTCTAATGATGGGCATACATGCACCATTTATATATGCCGAAGCATGGGGGCATCCTCCCGCAAAAGGCAGGAGCAAATTGCTCCTCCACCCACTACTGCCCCCACGCTTCGGCATATATGCTGAAGTATGGAACTGTGGTGGTGAAATCACCTCCGACAGCGCTGGAGTCACGGCTTTATATATCGTGGGAGCAAACGCTGTTGCTGTCAAGATAAATAAATCCGCGCTGCAACTGAATGGCGTACCTGCTAAGCAAAAAAACAAAGTAACATTACAGTATAACAGTAATACTTACCATACCTGCAAAGCAAATACAAAAAAAACATAGTAAAAAATAAAACATTTAACGCAACCTGTGCCTACCTAAAATATATATATGCCGAAGCATGGGGGCATCCTCCCGCAAAAGGCAGGAGCAAATTGCTCCTCCACCCACTACTGCCCCCACGCTTCGGCATATATGCTGAAGTATGGAACTGTGGTGGTGAAATCACCTCCGACAGCGCTGGAGTCACGGCTTTATATATCGTGGGAGCAAACGCTGTTGCTGTCAAGATAAATAAATCCGCGCTGCAACTGAATGGCGTACCTGCTAAGCAAATGATGGTTAACAAAAAAACAAAGTAACATTACAGTATAACAGTATACCTTACCATACCTGCAAAGCAAATACAAAAAAAAACATAGTAAAAAATAAAACATTTAACGCAACCTGTGCCTACCTAAAATATATATATGCCGAAGCATGGGGGCATCCTCCCGCAAAAGGCAGGAGCAAATTGCTCCTCCACCCACTACTGCCCCCACGCTTCGGCATATATGCTGAAGTATGGAACTGTGGTGGTGAAATCACCTCCGACAGCGCTGGAGTCACGGCTTTATATATCGTGGGAGCAAACGCTGTTGCTGTCAAGATAAATAAATCCGCGCTGCAACTGAATGGCGTACCTGCTAAGCAAATGATGGTTAACAAAAAAACAAAGTAACATTACAGTATAACAGTATACCTTACCATACCTGCAAAGCAAATACAAAAAAAAACATAGTAAAAAATAAAACATTTAACGCAACCTGTGCCTACCTAAAATATATATATATGCCGAAGCATGGGGGCATCCTCCCGCAAAAGGCAGGAGCAAATTGCTCCTCCACCCACTACTGCCCCCACGCTTCGGCATATATGCTGAAGTATGGAACTGTGGTGGTGAAATCACCTCCGACAGCGCTGGAGTCACGGCTTTATATATCGTGGGAGCAAACGCTGTTGCTGTCAAGATAAATAAATCCGCTCTGCAACTGAATGGCGTACCTGAAAACAAAAAAGTGGTTAACAATAAAAAAGTATAAAAAAATTGCATACCTATAAAGCAAACATGATAAAAACATAACAATAAAACATTGCAGTATAGAATACAATAAAAAAGAGCAGAACAATAGAGAGAGAATAGAGAGAGAGAACAATAAAACGACAACTATTTTTGGTTTTTTTATTTTATATTTTTTTTGTTTTTTTATTTTTTTATTTTTTTTGTATTTTTTTTTTTTTTAACACTTTTTTTAGTAACTTTAACTTTTAACTGTAACTGTACCAGGTTTGGGTCTCTCAAAATGCGATGGCATCTTGGGAGACCCTGTGTTAGTGTGCCTAGTCTGTGCCGTGCTGAACCCTACGCTAATACTCCACTAGTGTATGGTAGCGTTCAAAACATTCACCAATGCATAGACCAGGATTGTCAGGACAGGAGGGACAACAATACCGGGTGTCACGCCTAAATCCGCGCTTGCTGCAGACACGACATTTTTTTGGGGGGCTCGTTGGGTAGGGGTACTCTGGAGGACATAAGGAAAATGCCTCCCATGCAGCCGGCTTACTGCATTTGGATTGGGAAGGTGAGGTGGAGCACCATCTGGAAACAGAAGGGCTCTGACGATCTCTTCCTGGAATTTAAGGAAGGATCCAGTCCGTCCTGAAGCTCTGTATAGCACATGAGCATTCAGCAAAGCCAATTGAAATAAGTAAACAGACACTTTTTTGTACCAGCGTCTGGCCTTACGGGCAACTAAGTACGGCGCCAACAACTGGTCGTTGAGGTCCACCCCTCCCATATTAAGGTTGTATTCGTGGACACAGAGGGGTTTCTCCACAACACCAGTCGCCGTAGTAATTTGGGTCGTCGTGTCTGCATGAAGGGAGGTAAGAACGAAAACATTCTTATTGTCCCTCCACTTCATAGCGAGCAAATTATTATACTGCAAGCAGGCTCTCTCCCCCAGCCTAAGACGGGACTCTACAAGCCGCTGGGGAAAGCCCCGGCGATTAGGTCGCACGGTGCCACATGCTCCAATCTGATGATCAAACAAGTGACTAAAAAGTGGCACGCTCGTATAATAATTGTCCACGTACAAGTGGTACCCCTTTCCGAATAAGGGTGACACCAAGTCCCACACTATCTTGCCAGCGCTTCCTATGTAGTCAGGGCAGTTTATCGGCTCTACGTGACTATCTTTTCCCTCGTAAACCATAAATCTACATGTATAGCCTGTGGCCCTGTCACAGAGCTTATACATCTTGACCCCGTATCTGGCACGCTTGCTGGGAAGGTACTGTTTGAATGACAAGCGGCCAGAAAACTTAATCAGGGACTCATCAACGCAGACAACTTGATGGGGGGTAAACAAGTCTGCAAAACGTTGGTTGAAGTGGTTTACGAGGGGCCGAATTTTGTAGAGCCGATCGTATGCAGGGTCTCCACGAGGACGACAGAGTTCATTGTCGTTGAAGTGCATGAACCGCAGAATCTGCTCGTATCGTGCCCTGGTCATGGAGGCAGAGAACACGGGCATATGGTGAATTGGGTCAGTGGACCAATATGACCGCAACTCACTCTTTTTGGTTATGCCCATGAGGAGGGAAAGGCCCAGAAAGGTCTTAAATTCGGAGACCGTAATTGGTCTCCAATCTCTGGCAAGGGTGGACTGGGGAATAGTGGCGATGTGTTGACCAGCGTACAAATTGCTTTGGTCCACAATAGATCTATAGAGATCTTCGGTGAAAAACAGCGAATAAAAATCCAGTGGCGTAAAGTCAACTGTTTCCACCTGAATTCCGGGTTGGCCAGTGAAAGGGGGAAGTACGGGTGCTGCAGAAGTGGAAGGTTCCCAATTCGGATTGGCGAATGCAGCAGGAAGGGCACTATGGGCACGACGGGCCTGTGTTCGTCTTCTTCTTGGTGGCAGCGGGACACTACTTGTGCTTGCCACCTCGCCAGCTTGAACTGCACTTATGGGACTCGCCACGTCACCACGTGATACTGCAGTGCTGGATGTACGACCAGGGTGTACTAGGCCGCTGGTGCTTGCCAGTTCACCAGAAGGAGTAGCGGCACTAGTACTTCTCTGCTCCATACGAGAGCCCTGCGGTTCTTGCACTTCAAGGACAGAAGAAGTTCGGGGTCTGGTACGCCTGACCCTAGCAGGGACCACAACTCCGTCGTCAGAGCTATCTGTCATGGAGCCGCTGTCCTCTACAGGTTCGTATTCTGAGCCTGAACTTGACAGATGAGTGACTTCCTCTTCACTATCTGTCATACTCAGAATCCTGTAGGCCTCTTCACTAGTGTACCTTGGATTTGCCATTTTGGCCTCTAAATTTAGGGGTACACTAGTGAGACTCACAGGCAAAAAAGCTCCTGACTGTTAGCGACTGTATCAAAACGCTACCAAAAAACTGTTAGCGATCGCAGGGATCAGGCCTGACTCTGCGACCGCTGCAGTTATGTGTGCTTAGTGTTTTGTAAGTGTCAGTTATCGATCGATACTGCACTTGGGTGGGCTGGGCTGGGCTGGGCGCAGGGGCAAAACGCAGGTGCTAGCAGGTATCTGGGCTGATCCCGCTAACACTGTGTTTCAGGGAACCCTAAACTGCTGGGGAGTATAGATCTTATCGGATCAGATATCGATCCGTTCAGATACTATAGCACTAAGGGAGGTGTATGCTGCGTGCGTGGGTTTTAGCGGTACTAGCGCTAACCTGACGCTGCCTGGGGCGACGCAGACCTTATCAGATCCTAAAAACTTAACTTCTATCACCGCCGGGCAATTAGGGGGTTAAACCTTTATAAGGTAATAAACGGCGGGTGCCCTAAAACTATAATAAACTATAATAAACTGTAATAAACTATAATAAACTACAAAAAACAAACTATCTAACCAGCGTCACCCGTAACACTTATACGGTGATCGCTGGTGAAAGGGTTAACTAGGGGGCAATCAGGGGGTTAAAACCTTTAGCAGGTAGTATATGGGGGTCCCTGTCGCTATAAAACACTGACAGCAAACCTATATACTCACCTCCCTAACTAGCGTCACCTGTGTCACTAATACAGCGATCAGAAAAACGATCGCTTAGCAACACTGGTGACGGGGGGTAATCAAGGGGTTAACTTTTATTAGGGGGGGGTTAGGGGGTACCCTGGACCTAAGGGGGGGTACCCTAGACCTAAAGGGGGCTAACCTAACTGCCCTAACACTTATAACTGACAAACTGACACCAATGCAAAAAAAAAAAAAACACTGCTATTGGTGTCAGAGTGACAGGGGGTACAGGGGGGTGATCGGGGGGTGATCGGGGGGTGACAGGGGGGTGAAAAGTGTGCCTGCGTGTTCTACTGTTAGTGTAGTGTTGGTGCACTTACTTGGATGTCTTCTCTCCTCTGCGCCGGACGAAAAGACCGGCTCGAGGAGAGATGACATCACTTCCTTTCCCTCTGTTTACATTACAGAGGGAAAGGAAGCGTTTTCATTCGCCGGGAGCGATCGGGAGGGGGTGGCCATCAATGGATGGCCTCCCCCTCACCTCCCATCGCCCGCGAACGAGAGCCGACCGTCTATGGCACCGGGGGGGGGTCCGATCGGACCCCCCACCCGCGGGAGGCAGATCACGTATGGGTACGTGATTTTGCCTGCCCGTGCCATTCTGCCGCAGTATATATGCGGTAGGTGGTCGGCAAGTGGTTAAGGAAGGATCTAGTTTGTCCTGAAACTTTGTATAGCACAAAAGCATTTAGCAAAGCTAATTGGAATAAATATACAGACACTATTGTACCAGCGTCTGGCTTTACGGGCAATTAGGTACAGTCGTTGAAGTCCACCCCTCCCATGTTAAGGTTGTATTCATGGACACAGAATGGTTTCTCCACAACACCAGTCGCCGTAGGAATTTGGACTTTCGTATCTGCGTGAAGGGAGGACAGAACGAAAACATTCTGTGAATCCCTCCACTTCACTGCTAACAAATTATTACATTTCAAGTAGGCTCTCTCGCCCCGTCTAAGTCGGGATTCTACAAGCCGTTGGGGGAAGCCCCGGCGATTAGATCGCACAGTGCCACATGCGCCAATTCCACAATCAAAAAGGTGACTAAAAAGTGGCACGCTTGTGTAATAATTGTCCACATACAAGTAGTACCCCTTTCCGAATAAGGGTGACACCAAGTCCGACACAATTTTACCAGCGCTCCCTATGTAGTCTGGGCAGTTCTCCGGCTCCACGTGACTATCTTTTCCCTTGTAAACCATAAAACTATATGTATAGCCTGTTGTCCTGTCACAGAGATTATACATCTTGACCCCATATCTGGCACGCTTGCTGGGAAGATACTGTTTGATAGACAAGTGGCCAGAAAACCTAATCAGGGACTCATCAACGCAGACAACTTGATCGGGAGAAAACAAGGCTGCAAACTGTTGGTTGAAGTGGTTTACGAGGGGCCGAATTTTGTGGAGCCGATCGTATCCAGGGTCACCCCCAGGACGACAGAGTTCATTGTCATTGAAATGCATGAACCGCAAGATCTGTTCGTATTGTGTCTTGGTCATGGAGGCAAAGAACTTGGGCATATGGTGAATTGGGTAAGTGGATCAATATGACCGCAACTCACTTTTTTTTTTTTTTAACTATGCCCATGATCAGGGATAGGCCCAGGAAGGTCTTAAATTCAGAAACCATGATAGGTTTCCAATCTCTGGTAAGGGCCAACTGGGGATTAGCGGCGATGAATTGACCAGCATACAAATTGCTGTGGTCCACAACAGATCTATAGAGATCTTCTGTGAAAAACAGCGAATAAAAATCAAGTGATGTAAAATCAACTGTTTTCACCTAAATTTTGGGTTGGCCAGTGAATGGGGGAAGTACGGGGTGCTGCAGAAGTGGTGGGCTCCCAATTCGGATTGGCAAATGCAGCAGGAAGGGCACTATGGGCTCGACGGGCTTGTCTTTGTCTTCTTGGTGGCTGCGGGACACTAGTTGTGCTAGCCACCTCACCAGCTTGAACTGCACTTAAGGGACTCGCCACGTCACCAAGTGTTACTGCAGTGCTGGATGTACGACCAGGATGTACTAGGCCGCTGGTGCTTGCCAGTTCACCAGAAGGATGAGCAGCACTAGTACTGGCTCTCTGTTCTATACGAGAGCCCTGCGGTTCTTGCACCTCAACAACAGCAGAAGAACGGGGTCGGTATGCCTGACCTTGGCTAAGACCACTACTCCGTCAGAGCTATCCGTCAGGGTGCCGCTGCTGTCTACTGGTTCGTATTCTGAGCCAGAATCGGACAGATGGGCGACTTCCTGTTCACACTTATCTGTCAGGCTCAGAAATGTGTAGACCTCTTCACTAGTGTACCTTCAATTGGACATTTTGGCCTCTAAATTTACTGGTACACTAGTGAGACTCAAAGGAAAAAAGAGCACCTGTCAGCAACTGCTTCAAACGCTACCAAAAAAACGGTTAGTGTTCACAGGGATCAGGCCTGAATGCGACAGTTATGTGTTTAGTGTTTTGTGACAGTGATCGATTGATATTGTACTTGGGTGGGCTGGGCGGAGGGGCTAAATGCAGGTGCTAGCAGGTTTCTGGGCTGATGCCGCTAATGCTGCGTTTTTGGGAACCCTAAAATATTGGGGACGCTAATATAGTTCTGATCAGATCAAAGATATTGATCCGTTCAGATACTATATTACTAAGGGAGGTGTGTGGTGCGTGCGTGGGTATTAGCGCTACTGGCACTAATCTGACGCTGCCTGGGGCGACACAGACCCTGACTGACACTAATACCTGACTGATGTCACCCGCCGGGTGATCAGGGGGTTAAACCTTTTATTAGGTAATAAACGGCAGGTGCCCTGACGCTATAAAAAACAACTAACCAGCATCACCCTTGACACTAATACAGTGATCAAGGGGTTAAACCTTTATTAGGGGGTGTCCCTAGACTTATCTGGGGCTACTACTAAGTATCCCAACACTGATTAGTGTCACAAATGACACCAGTACAGTGATAAAAAAAAAAATTAACACTGCACTGGATGACACAGTGACAGGGAGTGAAGGGGTTAACTTGGGGGGGGGGGGGGGAATCGGGGGGTGAAATGTGTGCCTATGTGTTCTGTGTCAGTGTAGTGTTGGTGTATCTTACTCTGGGATGTCTTCTCCCCTCTCTCTCTGGAATGGAAAAGAGTTCCACAAGGGGAGATGACATCACTTCCCCTGCCTGTGTTTACACTTACACAGGCAGGGGAGGATTTAATTCGCCAAAACCGATCACCAGGTCCAGGCCAAAAATCATTGGCCTGGGCCTGGGGACTGATCGGTTCTGAAGCGAATCCGATCGTCGCCCTTGACCGCCGTGCGCCGACAGAAGGTAAGATCGCTTCGCCCAGCCCAGCCAACCTGCCGCTGTAAAACTGGGGCAGCTGGTACGGAACTGGTTAAAATAAATCAATTTTTCCTTTCACATTGTCCAAATCTCACCTCCAGGACTTTTCCCGAGCCTCTCCAAGCCTATGGAACTCCTTACCCCAATCTGTCCGATTATCTCCTACTCTATTAGCTTTTAGACGATCCCTGAAAATCCTCCTCTTCAGAGAAGCCCATCCAACCCACACCTAACAACTGTATTTTAATTTTGTCTATCTGATCATCCCCCACAGCTACTACCCTTTGTTCCACTTGACCCTCCCTTCTAGACTGTAAGCTCTAACGAGCGGGGCCCTCTGATCCCTCCTGTATTGAATTGTATTGTAATTGTACTGTCTTCCGCGATGTTGTAAAGCGCTGCGCAAACTGTTGGCGCTATATAAATCTTATATAATAATAATAATGAATAATGGCATGCAAATTATGGTAAGACTTACCTTTAAAGTATATCGAAATTAAAACACTTTTTCAAAAGTACTGGATAGGGTAGGAAAACGTTAAAAGCCGTTTTTTTTTTTTGCCGTCTGTGTGCCATTTCCACTTCAGCTCCGGAAGATTCATCCCCCTTCATGACCCGGCCATTTAACTGACAATTGCGTGTTTGTGCAACACTGTACCCAAAAAAAGTCTGTGTGATTTTTTTTCCCCACAAATAGAGCTTTTTTTGGTGGTATTTGATCACCTCTGCAGTTATTTTTTTGCACTATAAACAAAAAAGACAGACAATTTTGATTTTTTTTTACTGGTATTTTTTTTCTGGTATTAAACATATCCAATAAAAAAAAAATTTAATTTCATCATAAATTTAAGCCAATATGTATTGTGCTACATATTTTTGATAAAAAGAATCCCAATAAGGGTATATTGGTTGCTTTGCGAAAAGTTATAGAGTCTACAATTAGATTTACTTTTTTTTTATACTAGTAATGGCAGCGATCAGTGACTTTAGGGATTGAGATATTGAGGTGGACACATTTTGGGGATCAGTGACACTAATACAGTGATCAGTGCTTAAAATATACAGTGTCACTGTACTAATGACCCTGGCTGGGAAGGGGTTAAACATCAGGGGCAAACAAAGGGTTAACTGTGTGCCTAGCCTGTGTTTTAATGTACTGTGGAGGAGGTGCTTTTACTAGGGGAAGGCATGGTTCCATGTCCCTTCTTTGCAGGAACACAGGATCCATGCCTTCCCTACTGACAGAACGGCGATCTGCCTTGTTTACATAGACTGACCGCAGTTCTCCCTCTATGCTGTATGAGTGGCAAGTGCCGGGGAACATCAAGTCCATGGTACCCGCAGATCAGCTCCGGCTGTGTATAACCACCGCAGGAGTGGGTCACCGGTGGCGTGCATCAGACCCCGAAGTGCAGGATAACGTATATATACACACGTGATCCTGTGCAGCGTGGCCATCCTGTAGAAGATTTAGGTTAAAAAATAGGTTTTGGCTTTAAGTGTATTTCCACTTTTCCAAATTGAGAAAACCCCACTTCATGTATTTTAAGGGTTTCCATTCACACAGCATACCAAAAAAACATAAAACAAATTATTTTTTTTACCTTTTAGACTTTTCTCAGGAGATGGCCTCGTGGCTGATTGATTTATTTTATTTTTTTACAATGTCAGGAGTGACGCTATCCTAAAGCTGGCCATACATTATACAATTTTCTTCTATAACTTTCCTTTAGATTTACCAAAACCATATAATACTTTCAATTATGTATGCAATCAGGCAGGTTCTTCTACTACATAGTTGAAGGTAAATGTAAAGGAAATTGAACAAGAAAATTGTATAATGTATGGTCAGCTTTAGGACAGGTTGATTTTCCACTCATTAACATTCAATGAGGAAGTCTTATTTCTAAACCATTAACACTTTGTTAGGTAATGCTTTGGAATGGGGATGTGGAACAATGTCAAAGTAAAGGTGGCCAAAGATAGCTCGAATCTCAGCCGGTTCAGCAGGGACCGGCCAAGATTCGATCCATGTATGGGCAGGCTAATCGAATCCAAGTTGATCTATAAATCGACTTGGGGACGACCAGCATGTCGGATTTCTAATATGCGATTATTACCAGCAGCTGCAACCGCTAGCAATAATCACTGTTTCCCCAGCAGGGATGGCTCCCCGTGCCCCCCTGCTGGAAGAACAGCTCCATGTTAGTGTTTATGGGGAAAAATTAGCAATTTTCTTTTATGCAACCTGTGGTTGATGGAAAGAAAATTGCACATCAACTATGGCCTGCGTAAGTGTTATCCCAATGGCTGCATCCAAAGAGAAATGTGGAAGCTGTCACCGCTGACCTCCTTTTGAACATTCCAGTTGCATTGTTATTATGTCAACCCTAATTTTAATACATTTTGAATCACAGACCAGAAACAAGTGTGCACATCAGGGAATTCGGAAAAGTCCGCACTTATATGTATATATTCTGATAGAGATTTAAAAAAAAAAAAAAAGGAGTAAATATTCTTAAAAGTGGATTTTCACCCTCAAATCAGAAGCCCCTCCTCTCCACCGGAAGAGGGTGATCTCACACAGAAACACGACAGTGTGGTACCCGAGCGGCGGCTGCAGAGAAGAGGATCTCAACAGGACAGTGCTGGATCCGGTGGGTGGGCGAGTATCTAAACTATTGCTGCTGTGAGCGGATATCCTGTTGAGGATCACTACGTTTGTGGTCCTTTTGTATGTAGGAATGTAGCCACCCTCGCTTGCCCCAAGATGGACTATAGACTTTTGGAAGGTAAGTGGACATAAAGCAGGGGTCTCCAAACTACGGCCCTTCAGTTGTTCAGGAACTACAATTCCCATCATGCCGAGACATGTCTGTGAATGTCAGAGTTTTACAATGCCTCATGGGATGTGTAGCCCCGCAACAGCTGGAGGACCGTCGTTTGGAGATCTCTGACATAGAGCATTGCACATGACTGCAACATCCAACATTAAAAGATAAAAAAATTGCATAAAATTTTTGGATTGACATATTCATTTTCAATCAAAATGAATATATGTTACATGTGCAAAGTTAATTCTGTAAATTTCATCAATTTCAAATGGAGATTGACGCCGCCTCTCTCTAGCCTCCCTATTGGTCAGCAGGGCTGCCTAGAACATTAATAGGCCTACATGGAGGCAAGATTTACATCTTACAATTTAAGCTGCCTGCATCTACCGATTGTTTTAACATGCAGTTTTCACTGATAAGTAATCATGGTAATGCATTTTCTCATCATAAGTTCAGTATACATGGTCAAGGTTTGGAAGGCCACATGTACACTATGTGTTTAGCCTCTGTGCGTCTGGTCCTGGCTTTTATGTGCATCCGCTAGCCACAGGTGCAGCGGCCAGCTCCGCTTCCTGTCAAATTCTATGAGCGCTTGAAATACACTGTTGTTGGACGCTGTACACAGTGGTAGATACAATTAAGCCCTATTTGGTCAGGGACAGGCAATGGATATAAAAAGTCTACAAACCCCTGTTAGAATGTCAGGTTTCTGTGATGTAAAAAAATGAGACAAAGATAAATCATTTCAGAACTTTTTCCACTTTTAATGTGACCTATAAACTGTACAACTCGGTTGAACAACAAACTGAAGTCTTTTAGGTGGAGGGAAGTAAAACTAAAAAAAATAAAATATGATTGTATAAGTGTGCACACCCTTACACTAATACTTTGTTGAAGCAATTTTATTGCAGCACTCAATCTTTTGGGGTATGAGTCTATTAACATGGTACATCTTCATTTGGCAATCTTTGTCCACTCTTTGCAAAAACACTCCAAATTTGTCATATTGTGAGGGCATCTCCTGTGCATAGCCCTCTTCAGATAACCCCACAGATTTTCAATCGGATTCAGGTCTGGGCTCTGGCTGGGCCATTCCAAAACTTTATTCTTCTTCTGGTGAAGCCATTCCTATGTTGAGTTGGATGTATGCTTTGGGTCATTGTCATGCTGAAAGATGAATTTTCTCCTTCTGTTCAGCTTTCTAGCAGAAGCCTGAAGGTTTTGTGCCAATATTGACTGGTATTTGGAACTGTTCATAATTCCCTCTACCTTGACTAAGGCCCCTGTTCCAGCTGAAGAAAAACAGCCCCAAAGCATGATGCTGCCACCACCATGCTTCACTCTGGGTATGGTGATCTTTTGGTGATGTGAAGTGTTATTTTTGCACCAAATATATCCAGACCATAACACATTTTCCCACATGCTTTTGGGAGACTTCAGATGGGTTTTTGCAAAATCTAGCCGGGCTTGGATGTTTTTTTTGGAAAGACATATTCTTCATGTGTCTGGATATCCCAGACACATGAAGAATATGCGAAATTGTTGTCACATGTACCACACAGCAAGTAAGTCCAGTATTTGGTAATGTCACTGTTGTGCCATATTTTCTCCACTTGATGATGACTGTCTTCATTGTGTTCCATGGTATAGCTAATGCCTTGGAAATTCTTTTGCACCATTCGTCTTGCTGATACCTTTTAACAATGAGATCCCTTGGACGCTTTGGAAGCTCCCTGCGGACCATAGCATTTGCTGTAGGATGTGACTAAGAAAATGTCAAGAAAGACCTACTAGAACAGCTGAACTTTATTTGGGGTTAATCAGAGGCAATTTAAATGACGGCAGGTGTGTACTGACTCCTAATTAACATGAGTTTGAATGTGATTGCTTAATTCTGAACACAGCTACCTCCCCAGTTATAAGAGGGTGTGCACACTTATGCAACCACATTATTTTATTTTTTTTATTTTTACTCCCCCCCTAAAAGATTTCATTTTTTTGTTCAACTGAGTTGTACAGTTTATAGGTCACATTAAAGGGGGAAAACGTTGTGAAATTATTTATCTTTTGTCTAAATTTTTTAAATCACAGAAACCTGACATTTTAACAGCGGTGTGTAGACTTTTTATATCCATTGTATGTTTGGAATGTAGGTATTTTGCATTCTGGGCATGCTCTGAATGCATAGGGCTCGAAATGCAAGTACCACTTGGTACAGCGTCCAGCTGCAGAATATTTCAGCCTCTCACAGACTTTAACAGGCTGCAGACAAGGGGGCTGGACACTGAACCTGCGTCTGCCTGGTACATGAAAATGCCAGGATTGGACACACAAGATAAACACACAGTGTGCATATGGCCTAACAGGTCAGCTTTAACCACATTTTTTGTAGATAAGCCTATTATACTGAAGATTGTTTTTTTATTCTTTCAAATGCATAAATCAAGAAAAATGGCAACTATGGTTTGTTTCAGCACTTCTATTGTAAGAGAAACCCCAGTTTGTGTCAAACATTTTAATTTATTTTTAATTACAAGAAAAACATCATTAGAGAACCATGAGGCAGAATTTGTCATATATTCAAAGTAACAGCCCTGTGAACATTGACTTGGAAACTTTGAGGTCTGTGTATGTAGACGTTCTCAGCCATGGCTTGTTACACACATCAACTGTTGAATATTCATTTACCAAACAATACACCCTTTATTACAGTATAAAAGGGAAAGTATAAGTTTAACATTGGCGTTTCTAATGTATAAGGCATTTTGTGGTGACCAATCATGCCACCGATATTACTAGGACAAAATCGCACTGCCGTGACAATCTCAATCTGCAAAGACAAAATGTGTATTTACCTGCCCCATGCAAAATGAGTGATGTCTGCTTACCTGAGGAGAAGTCCCTACTAATGTGGTCCCGTAGGGGATAAGCAAAAATAAAAAAAAAACCTGCCATTGCATAGCAGGCACTATAAGCACTTATCTCTGACCTCCCATAATTTCCATGCAAATTTGAGCTTTTTAAAAAGTGGCGCAGAGTATTCTGAGGTGGGAGGCAGGGAGGCTGTACATATGTGCCCAAATCAAGACGAACAGAGTATTTATGGGGGCTTTTGTAATGGAACCAGGGCAGAGGGAAGAGAAGGTGCTTTATGGCCTACTATGCATCGGCAGGCATAATTGTTTTCCCTACAGGTTTCTTTTAAGTGTGCATGTTGCCTGCCCATAATGGCAGCAGTAAATTTGTGCAACTTATCCATTATAAAACTACTATTCACTAATGATATCGCTAACGCATGAATGGCATAGTATATCGCTTGGGCTACCTTCTGACCATTGTCTGTTCAGGAGGCAAAACAGCCCCCTAGCCTTTACAAATGTTCTGCTACATATTCATATATAAAGGGCAGAAGCAGACACGTCCAAACAATGATTCTATAAAATTTGCATGGAAGCAATGAAATCGCCATCATAATGTCTGATGAGGTCTGATTAGATTGAATGTCTAATGCCACAGTAATAGCATTAATTTTATCCAATATGTTTTAATGTCAGCAACAATGGTTTAGACCAGGGGTCCCCAAATGTTGTAAACAAAGGGCCGATTTACTGTCCTTCAGACTTTAGGGGGCCGGAAAGTAGAAAATGCCCCAGTGTCAGTGGGAGTAAAAAAATTACATAGTGCCTGTAGTCAGTAGATGGAGGAATAGTGGCCCATCATTGGTATTAGTGGGAGGAATCGTGCTTAATTGTTTATATCAGTGGGGGAAATTATGCTCCATTGTTGGTGTCAGTGAGAGGAATAGTGTTCCGTCATTGGCGTCAGTGGAAGGAAAAATGCCCCATTGTTGGTGTCAGTGAGAGGCATTGTTCCCCTCTATTGGTGTCAGTAGAAGGAATGGGGCCCCCTTGTTGGTGTCAGTGGGAGGAATAGTGCCCCAAGGGCTTCATAAAAGCAAGCAAAGGGCCACAATCGGCCCATGGGCCACAGTTTGGAGACCACTGGTTTAGTCCATCAGCCCTTTCCTTTGTTGACTATGAGTGACATGCCCACTGAAAATTGACAACCCTGTTTTACCCTGATGACATTGGATTAAATCACATGTGCTGCTTTTAACATTTGGGAACAATAGACAGAAACTCTTACAATGAGATCTAGGGTCTAGCCTCCAGCTGTGAACTTGGTTTGCTTTATGTTGAATATTGATGCAATGTGGTCACATACTGCCAGTTGGATTTTCCATAGAAATATATGGAAAGCATGACATTGGCTACAAAGCCAACGTGCTCAACTGTGGGGCCAGAACTCATACTAGGGTCCCCAAATGTTATTGGGTTTATTCAGACTTGTGCGTTGCTGAAACACGCATGGCACCACGTGTTTCTGTAACTCATAATGTGCTGTACTTTGTTGTGCCATTATTGAAACTCAATGATAGTAGCAGGTATCACACCGGAAACTGTACAACACACATTCCGTGCTGCTCAAAAAAGGGTTGTGTGCCGTTTTTGTTCATTGCTGCATGTTAATTAAAGCACATTGACTGCAAAGTTGTGGATCCAAGGTAAAAAAAAAACAAAAAACTTGCCAGTTGTGTGTCCTCTTCTAATATTCAAATCCTAAAGTCAATGGAAGTTCTTTTAAAAGGAAAACTACCCCTTTTATATAGTTAGTAAAGTATTCCTGTGTATGAATACAACATGAAAAAACGTTTCCACGAACAACCACAGCAGTGAATGTTACTTTGTCTTTTTGCCACTATATTCTATACAGTATCTTTAATAAATATTCTGTATTGTACTAAATATATAACTCTTATTTATATCTTCTAAAGATCCATTTGTTCTTGCAGTTAAACTGTGGCAGTGTATAAGGTTCCAGTGACCCTGTCAACTTACAGCAATACCATACTAGTGAAAATATTGCAGTACATCCATCACAGACTCTGCCTAATCCAATGTGTCATAGGAATTATTGCAAGGCTTGCAGAGCACTGTTTCAAACCGTACAACCAATAAACATTCTTATGTGCTTTTACTTATTGCATTTCCAACCTAGAAGTGGGACTGGAGGACAGTAGATTCGACTATTTTTGCCACACTGTGATCCAAATTTCTTTTCTTTTCCTTTTTTTTTTTTTTTTTTAGGTATTTTTCTGTTATAACAAATAAATAAACAATTGTTATACATAACCACACAGTTGGTGATTTAGTGTCAAACTATCAAATTTTATAATTTTTTTTTTGTCTGATGCATGGTAAAATTTCAATGGCTCTGATTTTGTAAAAACCGTAAAAAATGGCTTTGAACGTTTAGGCCACTACTGGTTGCCAAAAACAGACTAAACTTAATGATACTAGCACTCAAGGTGCAAAAAAGAGAAAAAAACGAAATAAAAAAAGCACAGCAGCCCCAAGGCCTTCGTTTGCACTGTAAGGGTCTAGTGTATAAAAAAAGAAAATTCACCACACTCTAGCTATCCATTTCTAGCTTGGAAAGTCCTTGACGGAATTCGTGCAAATCATCAATTTTTCCATCCAATATATTCAGGAAGTGTTTAAGTTCCAGTTTCAAGTGGCCTTGTCTGTGCTTGCTTTCCTCCACTTCTTTTCTCAATGCTCTCACTTTATCTTCTAATTCTTGGTTTCTCTGCTCGGCATCCTGCAAAATAAATACATGAGAAAAGTCACATCAAAAAACACAATCTGCACAAAAGCAGTGCTAGAATAGCCTACTTGATAATTAGAAGATGTTTGCCAAGCCATCCAGTGTCCACATTAAAGAGGAACTGCAGTCAACTCACATAATTTGTAATAAAAACATCTTTGCCATTTTGAAGCTTCCCTCCAACCACTTTGCATATAATTTTAAATATACTGTGATTTTGTACTTGCCAAATATACTGCAGAAATCTCCCTCCACTGAGTCTGGCTGCAGCCATTTTAACCGTGGGCATCTGAAGCTGCTACCTGTTTACTTCCTGGATTTACACCGACACATAGGGGCATACCTCCAGCTCTGCAGGTCTGATTGGCCCTCTTATGACTCATCCCCCCTCCCTTCTTGGCAAACTCTCACGAGAGTGAGAGAGAGCTGTGCATGATGTCAAACGCCTAGACATTTTTTATAAGGTATTTACTGGCAAAAAAAATAAAATGTTTTACTATCCAAAGTTAAAACAACAAGGGCAGAAGATTTTATGGATAGAAAGATGAAAAAATGACTGAAGTTCCGCTTTAATGTTACTTAGTAATATTCGATTTTAAATTAAACCAACAGCCTTTTTTTATTTTGGATTCAATGTGGAAGGATTAATATGCTTGTCAGTTTGTTACTGCATTGTGTCCACTGGGGAGATTACACTCACTTTCACTTAAAGTAGAACTATAGGCAAAACTTTTTTTTCATTATGTATAGCATAAGGTAGGGTTATAACCCCTGTCAGATTTTTTTCCCGTCATCCCTGTCCCATTGCGGAGCTTTCCATTCATTTCCTGTCCCATAGCCAAACAGGAAGTGAGAGGAAATCCCTGCAAATTAAGAGAATTCCTTGGGCACCCAGGTCACCAGAATTAGTGTCCCCATTGGAATATTTCTCCTCTATTACTTTTCTGAAGACAACCCAAAACATCCATGGTCACTTATCACTCCTATTTCTCACACAGGTTGTGGTTTACAACCACAACCCTGTTTGTATATGTCTTTTTTTAACCTCTCACTTTGGTATCCAGTTTCTACTCACTCTTATCTCATCAAGTATAATCTCTGATGGATATTTTATTTATCCAACACAGACCCTTCTGCCAAACTTACCTTTGGCTATCACGCCCTATCACATTATGAAGATGAGTACTTCTTTGTTTGGGGTCAGTTTGCCTGCGTCCCATTACTATTGAGCTCCTCAATACCTCAGCTCCCAGGACAGACAAGTTCTCAAGCCCTGGCGGTCCCCGTCTCCCACAGCTGCATATATATATTTTTTGCCTTTGGATGTATGCAAGTATTTAGGAACAGGAACCCTGTTTCTTCTTACAAAATTTAGTTTAAAAGCTAGATATACTTATACTCAGCTTTTTTGCAGATATTCTTAGACGTCCTTACCTGAACAAATTTTATAATACATGTAATGCGTCTGAAATTTAGGATGTAGCTAAACGCTTTTTAAGGATTCCATCTTTTTGTGCAAATTTTTTTTATGGTATTAATTTTCATACATACTTCTATACATCTGGTACTAATCTATATCCAAAGCTGTTGTGTACTGCAAAGCTGATTGTGCTGCCTAATCCATGTGTGTATGTATATTGATGTTAATATGATGTTTTATGCTATACAGTGTGTGTGTGTGTGTGTGTGTGTGTGTGTGTGTGTGTGTGTGTGTGTGTGTGTGTGTGTGTGTGTGTGTGTGTGTGTGTGTGTGTGTGTATATATATATATATATATATATATATATATATATATATATATATATATAATTACCTGTGTATGTGTTATATGTCTATGCTACGTATTCATATCATGCCAACACACCAATAAATGTACATTTACTTACACGTATCAAGTCACATTGCCTCATTTAAAGTCCCAAATCACCTCCTTTTTTGAAGTAGAAAACTTCTTATATTCAATTACCTCAACAAAGATGAAACCCCCTAGCAGACAAAGGCCAGGTTCACACTTTTCTGCTGCAGTTTGTTGCATTACCACATGGGCTTTTTTTGTGCTAAGACAACCCCTTCAAATATACTTAGGCAGGCCATACATGGGTCAAATTTTCAAAAATCTTAAAAAAAAAAAAAAAAACAGCCACAAAAATTATTTTCTGTAGCAACAGGAGGGGAAATTAAAGGCTTGGTTGGTCGAATTTTCAAACTCAATGGTGGATTGGATCACAAAACACAAAAAAAAAATCAGATTTTTGCCTTACTGGCAATGAACTAAGGCACCTATTCCCCCCCCCCCCCCTCAAAAAAACAAAGAAAAAGCCATGCACCATTAAAAATGAATGCCAAACCTGGCGAGTTCAAGTCCTTCCAAACCCTCTCACGAGAAGTTTTTTTACCATCATCGCACATCTTCTATTACCTTCAGCTACTAAACCATTTACGGTCTTGTTGTGGACCTCAGACAGATCCCCTTCAAAAATCGTTCATTGATACAGTAAGGAACGACTATTCCATTTCCAGCCTTTACGCCCACCTTATTACACACAAATCTAATAAATACCATCCTGCACCATTCCAAAAGTGGTCTATCATCTACAACGATAACAAACTTCCGGAAAAGATCCTAGAGGGATACCGATACATCTGCAAACTAACGATCTCAGGGACGTGGCGTGAAACGCAATTTAAAATCATCCACAGGGCATACTACCCGTTCTGCATCAATGCGGCAGACTCTGCTCAAGCGCAATGCCCCTGGTGTTCACTATAACGTCCTACACTGCTTCACCCTCTCTGGGAATGCCCAACCATTACTTTATACTGGGACTGTGCTGGCTTACATTTTAAAAATCAATAAGGCTCGGATACCCAAACATCCTTTATTGCGTTTATTCGGATGTGAACTGCCATCTTCCCCATCATCAACAGCAGGACCACTTAACCTTACACAATGGACTCATATAAAAGTCTCCTGGTTGCTCGTAGGATGATCATGTCCCGTTGGATTAAATCAGTACCACACAACCTCCCGGCAGTGAAACAGGCAATACTATCGCTCTTCAACCTTCAGAAGCTGGACACCATCGTACTGAACTTTCGCTCTACCTCACGCTTTTTTGCAAGATGGCGTAAATTTAATTCATTTTCAAAAAATTGCCCATAAGTACCCCCCCCCCACACACACACAAAACACTATAAATGCATATTAATATAATATTAATTTAATGCATTTTAATAAATACATTTAAATTAATTAACTTAATGCATTTAATATAAATGCAAACCAGTGGAACTTATCAGTGTCCACCAGTGCCAAATGTCAGGGACCACCAGTCAGGGACCATCAGTGCAGCATGTCAGGGACCATCAGTGCAGCATGTCAGGGACCCCCAGTGCCAAATGTCAGGGACCCCCAGTGCCAAATGTCAGGGACCCCCAGTGCCAAATGTCAGGGACCCCCAGTGCCAAATGTCAGGGACCCCCAGTGCCAAATGTCAGGGACCCCCAGTGCCACTCGTCAGGGACAACCATGTCAGGGACCACCATGTCAGGGACCACCAGTGCCGCTCGTCAGGGACCACCATGTCAGGGACCACCAGTGCCGCTCGTCAGGGACCACCATGTCAGGGACCACCAGTGCCGCTCGTCAGGGACCACCAGTGCCACTCGTCAGGGACCACCATGTCAGGGACCACCAGTGCCGCTCTTCAGGGACCACCATGTCAGGGACCACCAGTGCCGCTCGTCAGGGACCACCATGTCAGGGATCACCAGTGCCGCTCGTCAGGGACCACCATGTCAGGGACCACTAGTGCCGCTTGTTCGCGGACCACCATGTCAGGGGCCACCAGTGCCGGTTGTCAGGGACCACCATGTCAGGGACCATCAGTGCCGAATGTCAGGGACCACCATGTCACCTCCATGTCAGAGATCACCAGTGCAGAGCGAGATTATCATCAGTAATTACTTGTATATACACAGGGGGGATATCCCGCGGTGTCAGGTATAGTATATGAGAATGCCGCTCGCTGATGTCCCGCCCCCCCCGCTAATATTATTATTGACAGCGCACTGTGCCAATAACGGCGGGGGGGGGGGACGACACACACACACACATCAGCAAGTGGCGTTCTTGTATACTATACCTGACACTGCGGAGGAAGGAGAGAGGAGAAGCACACCTCCTCCATTGGCGGCACATACCAGGGGCTGTGAGACCCCCTCTGCCCACAACATGTCTGCTTCCTCCCTGCTAGGCTTTACAGAGGACTACAAGGGGGAGTGCCAGACTTCTGGCTGAGCTGAGGAGAGGGATAGAAGCCAGCAGTCTTACAAACAGGAAATCCCCAGACAATTATAGTTTTTCAGCAAGTTCAGCAGCCTATTACAGAGGAACTACAGAGCTCAGAAGAACATGGATGGCAAACTTGGTGAAGGTAGGAGATCAGCAACAAGGACATTGAAAAAAAAATTTGCCTGGAGTTTTGCTTTAATGTTTGTTACTAGCATACCTACTTCATTGTATCTTACTTTACCCATACCTTGGTTTGTATAATGCAACTTTTGGTTAAATAAAGGAATTACAAAAAAAAGGAATGCCATCACAATGTGCTAAGGCACAAAACGTGTGTTATTGTAGAGCACTATAGTAGAAAAACAAAACTAACAAACTCCCTGTTAGTTGACAAAAACAGAAACAGATAGTGGCTAGCAGCGGATAGTGTAAGCAAAACCACTTTAACCACTTCAATACTGGGCACTTTAACCCCCTTCCTGGCCAGGCAAATTGTAAGCTTTTGGCAATTGTCGCATTTTGAATGACAATTGGGCGGTCATGCAACACTGTACCCAAACTACATTTTTATAATTTTGTTCACACAAATCAGCTTTCTTTTGGTGGTATTTAATCACCACTGGGTTTATTTTTTGCTAAATAAACAAAGAGACCGACAATTTTGAAAAAAAACACACTTTTTTTCTTTGTTTTGCAAATGAAAAATCTTTCTTCATGAATTTAGGCCAACATATATTCTGCTACACTTCTTTGGTGAAAATAACCCAAATCAGTGTACATTATTTAGTGTGCAGGAAAGTACACGGTCTACAAACTATGGTATATATCTGAAAAATGATCAATCCTGATGTACTGACTCTCATTTCTTGAGGCCCAAAAATGCCAGAACAGTTGAAATACCCCCAAATGACCCCTTTTAGGTATTTAGTAAGAGGCATGGCGAGTTTTTTAAAATTGTAATTTTTTGTCATAATTTTGTGGAAAATGAAGAAATGAAAAAGATTTTTTTTTAACATACTGTCACCAGTGCAGTACAGCGTCATCATACACTGACTGGTGAGTATTAAAAAAAAAAGAAAAAGGAAAATAATTTTTTTATTTTTATTTTTGCGTTTTATTTTTTTTTTACCACACTTTGACCAGTGCAATATAAGGCTACCATAGGTTACCATATGGCCCTATGTGAAATGGGAGAATGCAAAATCTACTTTGTGTGAGGATGCCTCCTATTAACAAGCTCAAATCAGAAGTTTGGCCACTAGCACAGAGGTTGCAGCAATCCTTTTGAAGTGGTTGTTAAAGTGGAGTTCCACCCACTTTTACAACTCTTCAGCATCCCTCACTAAACTGTGCACTGTAAACGAATTTTTTTCTCAGCACCTACTGTATATCTGCTGTATTCATTTTTCACTTCCTCCTCCCTGGCCGCGGCCCATCGCATCATTTCCTGTTTGCAATGCCTTCTGGGAAGGGACGGCAACTGCCTCTGAAACTGCCGTTGCTATGGAAACCTGACCTGAAACTTATTACACTGCTTGTGCTGCACTGAGCATGTGCGAGATCTGCAAGGATAAGATCCAGGAAGAAATACAGTCTGGCTTCAGATGCCCACACTTAAGATGGCCACGGCCTGCTGTAAGTTTATAAAATAACAAACTACTGCTATAAACTAACAAAACAGACCTTAGTTTACAGAGTAACTTTACTAGAATACATTAAGCTTGTGTATTATAGGGGTATTTTTATTTAAAAAGTATAATTTTGACCGGAACACCACTTTAAGCCACTCGATATGCCTACAATCCCCTCTGCTATATTAAATAATGTCCCCAGTGTATGTGCTTTAAAAAAAATGCTGCTGTGTACCTCATTTTTTAGCGCTGATCGGCGCTCACGTGACCAGCCGCCTCTCTCGATCTGACAGCTACAGCGTGTGGGGCTGAGAAACCCCTGCTGATGTCAGCCAGGAGGAGGAGAGAGGCGGCCGGTCACGTGAGCGCCGCTATGAAATGAGGTACATAGCGGCATTTTTTTCAAAAAACACATACACTGAAGACATTATTTAATATAGCAGAGGGAATTGTAGGAATATCATTGCATTAAGATAGCAGCAGGAGGGGAGCAGATCACCACTGACAGGCAGGGAGGGAGGGGGGAGAGGAGGACTGAGGAGAGCTGCGGATGATGGAGGCACGTAAACTGACCATGGTGTCAGGGCTCAGCAGACATGATAAACCATGGTCAGTTTACAGGGGGGAGGGCAAAACCAGGCAGGATCAGCCAGGTATTTTAGGCGATAAAGGGGGCCAAATTACACAGCACAAGCACTGTGCTGTATAACATGCTTTAAAGAAACATGGTCCATTTTTTTTTTTTTAAGGGTAACAAACGCTTTAAAGTGATTGTAAAGGTTTTTTTTCTTTTTTTTT
This sequence comes from Lithobates clamitans, assembly GCA_037952925.1. Taxonomy (NCBI): domain Eukaryota; kingdom Metazoa; phylum Chordata; class Amphibia; order Anura; family Ranidae; genus Lithobates; species Lithobates clamitans. The sequence continues at coordinate 222,330 of JBBGZY010000276.1, read as the reverse complement.
TTTAAATAACATGTTATACTTCCCTCCTCTGTGCAAGGGTTTTGCACAGAGTGGCTCCGATCCTCCTCTTCTGGGTTCCCCCTGTGGTGCTCCTGGCCTCTCCTCTTATTGAGTTCCCCCACGGAGAGCTGCATTCCATGGGGGCACTTGTGCTGGCGCGGTCCCGAGTCCTGTTGCTGTGTCCATTGACACAGACAGCAGGACTCGTCCCTGCCCCCCGTGTCACTGGATTTGACAGCAGTGGGAGCCAATGTCTCCTGCTGCTATCAATCTATCCAACGAGGACCCAAGACAGCAGCTGGAGCTGCTGTGCTCGTCCCTGTCCCTGGAATGAATGGGTTCAGGTAAGAAAAAGGGGAGGGGGGGGGCTGCTGCAGTACAAAAGGTTTTTCACCTTAATGCAAAGAATGCATTAAGGTGAAAAACTGAGGGTTTACAACCCCTTTGAGTCCAGCATAACCAGGGACAGTTGCACCTCCTTCCTTTTATATAGTTTCACTGCTAGTGCTCTTATGATACATGCAAAAAAAAAACCGCGTGAGTGTGTAATGCACACAAAGGATGGTTAAAGGCTAAGTTCACCGGAACATGTTCCACCTGTATATAGGGGGGACCATGTAACATGTTCCAGCTCCTCCTGCCTCCTCTCCCCTCGATCCACCCCACCGTGACATCGGGAGGAGGATCCTCCTGCCTGCACCCTCTGTCACAACTGAAAAACGTTGTGCCCGCACGACTGCGCCATTCATTCAGAGTCCTGTAAAGTACCATTAGCAAGCGCGGCTGATGGTTTGTAGTTCTCAATGAATTGCGAAGGCGCTGGTGAGCATCCACGTGGTTCATTGATTCTTCCTGAAATTCAGTAACTGCCTGCCCATATCGGAGGTACGGGCAGTTTATTAGAGTCTGCAGAATCCTGGCATTGCACCTGTGATCTGCTAATACCAGGTGCAATGCTTTACAGGCTCCTGTTGAAAAAGAAAATAAGTGCACATTTTTTTTACCTGCAAAAAGATGAGCATTTTTTAATTATTTTCCATAAAAGGTGAACTTGATCCTTTAATCAATGTTATGTCTTTAATTATTTTAGTGTTTTTATAACAAAAATAGCCTTACCAGAAGAGAAGTATAGTACTGGAAGCCTGAATGGAAGGAAAAAGTGCCCAGTAACTAAACTGCATAACGTAATGGTTGTTTATGGCAAATAAATGCTGTTAAGGGCTCCAAGTTATGCAGAGAGAGAAACCACTGGGACTCCGGGACCCTTTCATGGACCCTGTAGACATTTCTGACATCTCTATTTTTTTTTACTTTACTTTTCTAGAGACAGTTGAACCTGATATTGTGTGCGATTAGCTTTTGTCACCATACTGTGTCCCAGGCTGCCCCCTGTATTATGTTTAGTTGAAGCCCTTGGCATTTGCATGTAAACTGACTGAGAAATAGAGTGTAATTTGTGCAGCATGACAATCCCCTGAAAGAGCTTCACTGGGGAGCCAATCTCCTGAGATTCTGATTTCTGCGCAAACATCAGCAACTCATCTTGTGCCAGTTTATTGCCAGAAGTACAATTAAGGAGATCGTTCTTTGCCAAGCTGTAAACTATAACGTCGCAATTTTATGTAAGAAGCAAATATTGTTCTAGCAGATCCTCCGCTGCCTGATGTAATCTGTCAGTGTTCCAATATGGCAGTAATTACACCCAATAAATCCCATGTTAGAACAATGTGAAAGCAAAATTATATTTAGCACAAGTGAGTCCTAATATTACTTTAATGACGAAAAATGTTTCTGTATTTTACAGCCGAGTGTCAAAACCAAGTGTAGTATCAAACAAAGCAAATAAATATTTCAATTAATCTATTTCCAACAATACAGAATATGCACAGTTTATGTTAGGTTATTGTTCACTATAGGTCAGTTGGGTATTATTTCACATCCCTGGGTGGTACAATTTATCTAATAGTAGTGGCATAAAATAAGCCACACCTCCAGCCCAACTAAGCTCCACCTCCTTAGTCAGTTTTCAAGGTTACCATACTGAATCTGTAAAGACCAGGGCCCCCAGCATCTATGTTGACACCTGAAGTCACCTTAAAGTAGAATTCTGGGATAAGCTACTTTTAAAATTTCCTCTCCTTACCTATTCCCAGCCTGTTCTGGTCCGGTCACAGGATCTCCCTTGTGTCAGCCAGCAACCGGCTACAGAGGAGAGGAGAGGAGAGAATGCACTGACTAGTAAAGCCTGGAGTGGTGACATCACCCATAGGCTTCAATGGCCAATTCGTTGTGAGCACTCCCTCCTCTCCCCTGCAGCTGCACTGGCACAGGGGGGCGGGATCACGTGACCAGACTGGAGCAGGCTGAAAATAGGCAAGTATATACATCTTTTTTACACAGCTTAGCATAGGTTTGAGGAGGAGGGAGGGGACATGGTTAGGATTAACGCCAAAATTCTACTTTAATCCAATCACTATGGAATCTGTAGATGTTCGTTGTCCAAGAACAGACAGAGTAATACAGTACATAACTGGAATGTTGGAAAAACTCAGCAGGATCCTTAATAAACATCACTTTCCTATGTTCTTCAAGCCTAGCAACGCACTGAGACAGAAGCTTGTACCATCCTAACGACTCCACACCCAAACACAAGCAAAGTAACTTGGTATATGCACTGCAGTGTAGTGAGGGATGCCAAAACCTTTATATTGGGGAGAACAAACTCTCAAAAAATGGCCTAACATAGGAGGTAAAATTCTACAAAGACTCAGCAGTCTTTCTACACCTTAAGGGAAAGTGGCCTTTTTCCAAGATGGTGAGGTGCACATTATGCACAGTGAGGATAACTGGTCCATAATAGACAATAAAGTGGCCATCTATATCAAAATGGAGTAAGCACCTCTGAACAAGGGTGAAGGGCTTCAATACCATCCACATATAATGCTTTAACATTTCTACTCTGGCGATTTGACAACAATTCAGTTTTAGCCATGTACGTAAATAAAGGCACTAACACCAATACAGGCTTCCTGACAACAACAATGAAATTATACAACTAGAAAAGGCTGGTTCTACAACTCTCACACCTCCAGTTCTGTTCTTGGACAATCAACATCTACAAATTCAAGGTGTGAATATAAATGCTGGGGTATCTCCTGGAAACTCATTAGGACTGAAGAAGTGGCTTAGTAAGCTATGAAATATCTTCAAAATTATAGAAAAGGTCCAGTTGAATGTGACTATCTACTACTTGCCATACTATAACCTGGATAAATGGGAACCTTCAAAGACATGCAGAGCAATACATTAAAGTATAAGTTCACCTTTCATATTATCATGACGTGTTACACCCATATTTGGGGTGTAACAAGTAACATGTTATGAATGCACTGGCCTCTGCACCCCAGCTGTGACAGCTAGTGGAAAATCCCCCCCCCCCCCGCTAGCTGTTAAAATAATAATAATAAAAAAAACGCATCCGAGTGGGGCTCCGCCTACCTGGCCGCATCACTCATTCACAGTGCTCTGTAAATAGAAAACTACAAGGTCCAGAGGCCTCTGCGGCTGTCGGCTTGTAGTTTTTAATTTCATTCATTCTTCCTGTTAGCATGCATTGGCTTGCTCATACGAGGTATTAGCAAGCCAATACACTGACAGATCTGCAGGCGACCTGCATGGCAGCTGGTGGAAGGCTTTACAGGCTCCTGTAACAAAAAATAATAAATGCACATTTTTTTTACCTGCAAAAAAACGTGCATTTATTATTTTTTTGTGAAACGGTGAACTTATCCTTTAAGGTGGCAGAAAAGTCTTAAAATAAATAAATAAATCAAGCCTCCTGCAGGTTAATGCCATAAGTTGTTTGTATTCACAGCATACTAGCACATTATAGCAGACTTCCCTTTCACTGCTCTATCTTCCCTTGGTCTTCCTTCAGGGTTCGTGGCACAGCACTTTGTATTCCACTACGTGCTTTGTGTGCCCGGAACGCAAGGTGTCATTGCACATGTACCAGCTATTGTTATTGACTATTGCCGATGTGAGTATCTCCCTAACAGTGAATGCTTAGGAGATATTTATTGTACTTACATGTAAGCCTTATAGTAAGCTTGCCTGTGGGTACAATTTAAAAAGTGGTAGTTTTCCACCAATTTAACGCAATGTATACAAGGATTTTTTCCCCGGTAGCTCGGCAACACATTCATGGAGCACAGCGGTGTTGTCATCACCATTCAGGCCAACTGCTAGGCTGCAATTTGAGGAGTGTGAGTAACATAGGGCACAGGTTTGTTGGCAATTATGTACAGAGTTAAGGGAAGGTCTGTTTTCAGTCTACAATCCACTTTAGGTTCAACTGGTCTGTCGTCTGTGTTCTGGACTGAAAAGAATGTGTGCGCATTAATTGCTTTTGGCCTTTGATTATAATAGAGAATCTGTCCAAAGGAGTGTGACATGGTACAACCTGGTAATTGTCTGGCTGACCGTGCTGTTTGGAATTGTGCCGAGGTCCAATTAATTCATTGTTATATCAGCTACTGTGTGCCTGACATATACTGCGATCACCATTTTACATTGCAGCAATAGGTCTGGTTGTTTTACTACACGATCAGATTACACTTGAAGAATATTATAAATATAATATCACTCATTTTCTGTATATCAAAGTTGAACAATCGGCTTACAATTTATACTAAGCCACCAAGTTCAGTTGCATTTCTTTACTTGTTACATGCTGCTCACTGCTTTTTGCAATGTTCAAGTAAATAAACAGATTTAATTGCTGAAAAAGTCATTTTGAAATTTAGCATTGGAAAAAAACTTTGATTATAATCTATAGTAATTATAGTAATAGCTCTCTCTAATAGATATATATCTATATAGATATATACAGTGCCTTGCAAAAGTATTCACCCCTTTGGCTTTTTACCTATTTTGTTGCATTACAGCCTTTAGTTCAATGTTTTTTTAATCTGAATTATATGTGATGGATCAGAACACAATAGTCTAAGTTGGGGAAGTAAAATTAGAAAAATATATACATAAAACAATTTTTCAGAAATAAAAAAACTGATAATTGGCATGTGCATATGTATTCAACCCCTGTGTTATGAAGCCCATAAAAAAAGCTCTGGCGCAACCAATTACCTTCAGAAGTCACATAATTAGTGAAATGATGTCCACCTGTGTGCAATCTAAGTGTCACATGATCTGTCATTACATATACACACCTTTTTGAAAGGCCCCAGAGGCTGCAATACCTAAGCAAGAGGCACCACTAACCAAACACTGCCATGAAGACCAAGGAACTCTCCAAACAAGTAAGGGACAATGTTGTTGAGAAGTACAAGTCCGGGTTAGGTTATAAAAAAATATCCAAATCTTTGATGATCACTAGGAGCACCATCAAATCTATCATAACCAAATGGAAAGATCATGGCACAACAGCAAACCTGCCAAGAGACGGCCACACACCAAAACTCACCGGGCAAGGAGGGCATTAATCAGAGAGGCAGCACGGAGACCTAAAGTAACCCTGGAGGAGCTGCGGAGTTGCATAGCAGAGACTGGAGTATCTGTAGATAGGACGACAATAAACCGTGCGCTCCATAGAGCTGGGCTTTATGGCAGAGCAGCCACAAGAAAGCCATTACTTTCAGCAAAAAACAAAACTGTACTTTTTGAGTTTGCGAAAAGTGAAACATGGTGGTGGCAGCATCATGCTGTGGGGATGTTTTTAAGCAGTCGGGACTGGGAAACTGGTCAGAGTTGAGGGAAAGATGGATGGTGCTAAATACAGGGATATTCTTGAGGAAAATCTGTACCACTCTGTGTGCGATTTGAGGCTAGGATGGAGGTTCACCTTCCTGCAGGACAATGATCCCAAACACACTGCTAAAGCAACACTTGAGTGGTTTAAGGGGGAAACATGTAAATGTGTTGGAATGGCATAGCCAAAGCCCAGACCTCCATCCAATAGAAAAATCTGTGGTCAGACCTAAAGATTGCTGTTCACAAGTGCAAACCATCCAACTTGAAGGAGCTGGAGCAGTTTTGCAAGGAGGAATGGGCAAAAAAAACAGTGGTAAGAAGTGGCAAACTCATAGAGACTTATCCAAAGCGACTTGGAGCTGTGATAGTCAAAAAAGGTGGCTCTACAAAGTATTGACTTTAGGGGGGTGAATAGTTATGCACATTGACTTTTTCTGTTATTCTATCTATATACATATATTATACACGCATACAGTTGTGCTCATAAGTTTACCCTGGCAGAATTTATGATTTCTTGGCACAGTGGTTGCAATTAATGGGCACAGTGGCTGCGTTTGATGGCACAGTGGGTGCAATTGATGGGCACAGTGTGGCTGCAATTGATTTTTCAGTTTGTTTGCACCCACCCAAAAATTTTGAGCACCAGGAGCCACTGGTATGGGGTACATTGTACCCCTACCCATTCACCTAGAAAAAAAGTGTCAAAAATAAAACACATTACACATGTTTTTAAAGTAATTTATTAAGGCAGCTCCGGGGTCTCTTCTCCCCACTTCAGCTCTTCTGCCTCCTCCGCTGTCTTCTGCCTCTGTCGGTTCTTCTACCCTCTCCGGTCTTCTAGCTCTCTCCGGTTCTTATCCGTCTGTCTTCTGCCTCTGCTGGGTCTTCTCCGCTATCTTCTCGCTCTTTTGCTTGGTCTTCTCCCTCTGTTCTTTTTCAGATGTTGACTCGACGCTCTCTCTGGCTCTAATGCTGGGTGCGCGGTGTGCCCCTACTTATATTGGCATGGAGCGAGGTCACCGGGTGATGTCACCAGGAGGCCCCGCAAGACGTCACCAACTGGGGCACTATGGTGTGGTGACGTCATAAGGGGCGGACCTCCGATGACCCCGCCCCATGCCAATATAAGTAGTGGCACACCGCGCACCCAGCATTAGAGCAAGAGAGCGCGTTGAGTTAGCATCAGAAGAACAGAGGCAGAAGACAGCGCAGAAGACCCGAGGCGGAGAAGACCCGAGGCGGAGAAGACCCGAGGCAGAAGACAGCGGAGAAGACCCGAGGCAGAAGACAGTGGAGAAGACCCGAGGCAGAAGACAGTGGAGAAGACCCGAGGCAGAAGACAGTGGAGAAGACCTGAGGCAGAAGACAGTGGAGAAGACCCGAGGCAGAAGACAGCGGAGAAGACCCGAGGCAGAAGACAGCAGAGAAGACCCGAGGCAGAAGACAGCGGAGAAGACCCAGCAATAAAGAGTGCGAAGACCCAGCAAGAGCGAGAAAACAGCAGAGAAGACCCTGCAGAGGCAGAAGACAGCAGACAGAGGGAGAAGAACCAGAGAAGGCTAGAAGACATCAGCGGAGAAGTACCAGTGAGGGGAGAAGAACCGAGAGGCAGAAGACAACAGAGGAGGAGGCAGAAGAGCCAGAGAGGGGAGAAGAAGTCGGAAGAGATGCCGGAGCTGCTCTAATAAATTACTTTAACACCCTGTGTGCTGTGCTTTATTTTTGACACTTTTTTTCAGGTGAATGGGTAGGGGTACAATGTACCCCATACTCATTCACATAGGGTGGGGGGCTGGGATCTGGGGGCTTCCAGATTCCGATGAGCTCCCCCGCCCACAGACCCCGACAACCAATGGCCAAGATTGTCGGGAAGAGGCCCTTGTCCTCATCAACATGGGGACAAGGTGCTTTGGGGTGGGGGGCGCAGGGCCCCCATGCCCCAAAGCACCCACCCCCCATGTTGAGGGCATGCGGCCTGGTACGGTTCAGGAGGGAGGGGGCCGCTCGCTTGTCCCCACCCCCTTTCCTGACCTGCTGGGCTGTGTGCTCGAAATAAGGGTCTGGGTATGGATTTTGGGGGGACCCCCACGTCGTTTTTTCAGCGTGAGGGTTCCCCTTAAAATCCATACCAGACCAAAGGGCCTAGTATGCCCTTTGAGGGGTAACCCATGCCGTTTTTTTTTTTTTTTTTTAACATTTTGCGTGGAGTTCCACCTAAAGATTCATACCAGGCACAGTGTCTGGTATTGTCAGGGATCAAAGTCAGATTTCTGTTCATTAAAGTCTGATGCATGTCAGACTTCAAGTCGCAGGGCAAAATCAGATCCAAAGTGGTACAACTGTTGTGTCATACCAGTGTGAACCCGGCCTAAAAGGTCAATGAGTTTCTGGACTCCTGACAGGCCCTTGCATCCTTCATCCAGTGCTGCACTGACGATTCATGGGGTCATAGGGGATGCAAAAGAATTGTCATAGGATCTGTGGGAAAAGGTAGTTGAACTGTATAAAATAGGAAAGGGATATAAAAAGATATCCAAGGAATTGAGAATGCCAATCAGCAGAGTTCAAACTCTAATCAAGAAGTGGAAATGAGGGGTTCTGTTGAAACCAAACCACGGTCAGGTAGACCAACTAAAATTTCAGCCACAACTGCCAGGTAAATTGTTCGGGATGCAAAGAAAAACCCACAAATAACTTCAGGTGAAATACAGGACTCTCTGAAAACATGTGGTGTGGCTGTTTCAAGATGCACAATAACGAGGCACTTGGAGAAAGATGGGCTGCATGGTCAAGTCACCAGAAGAAAGCCATTACTACACAAATGCCACAAAGTATCCCGCTTACAATACGCCAAACAGCACAGAGACAAGCCTCAAACCTTTTGGCACAAAGTCATTTGGAGTGATGAGACCAAAATTGAGCTTTTTGGCCACAACCATAAACGCTACATTTGTAGAGGAGTCAACAAGGCCTATGATGAAAGGTACACCATTCCTACTGTGAAACACGGAGGTGGATTGCTGATTTTTGCGCATGTGTGAGCTACAAAAGTAACAGGAAATTTGGTCAAAATTGATGGCAAGATGATATGTTATCAAAAAACACTGGAGGAACATTTGCATTCATCAGCCAGGAAGCTGCGCACTGGACGTACTTGGACACTCCAACATGATCCAAAACACAAGCCAAGTTGACCTGTCATTGGCTACAGCAGAATAAAGTGAAGGTCCTGGAGTGGCCATCCCAGTCTCCTGACCTCAATATCATTGAGCCCCTCTGGGGAGATTTCAAACGTGCAGTTCATGCAAGACAGCCCAAGAATTTACAGGAACTGGAGGCTTTTTGCCAAGAGGAATGGGCAGCTTTACCACCTGAGAAGATAAAGAGCCTCATCCACAAATACCACAAAAGACTTCAAGCTGTCATTGATGTTAAAGGGGGCAATACACGGTATTAAGAACTGGGGTATGTAAACTTTTGATCAGGGTCATTTGGTTAGTTTCTGTTGCGATAATGATTTAAAAAGAGTAAACACAGTTGATTGATAATAAATGGCTTCAGCCAAATACTAACCATGAGTGAAAGAAACGTTTTTGTGTTATCATTCATATTCTCTGAAAAATGGCCAAGAAATCAAATTCTGCCAGGGTATGTAAACTTATGAGCATATATATACATATATATATATATATATATATATATATATATATATATATATATATAAAATACTTATATTATAGTAACTTATGATTTTCTAAAACTGAAAAACCAGAACAATAGGGGCATTCTGCACACGCGCAGGGTTGTATTTATAACCACATTGCACATTCATTCTGTGAGAATGGGGAGCAAAACCAAATGTTAGGCTATTTTCTCTTCAGGTTGAATGTTCTTCATTCATACATAATAGACTGAATCAGGAACATACTGCATTATGGTCAATAGATGGAGCTGATTGCAGTAAAAAAAAGGATTTTGTTCCTAAGATTGTCAGCTCCATTAAGCAGCCATAATGCAATCTTTTTCTGACTCACTATTATGTATTAATGAAAAATATATATGGAGAGATACAGAATTCGTGTTTGCCCCCATTCACACAGAACAAATGTACAGGCAGTTTCACAAGACAAATGGCTCAGAAAATTATGTATAAATATACCTCTTTGAATACAGAATGCTCCCTGATCGCCTTTTCTGCACACGCCATTATCTTAGCGCTTTACAATATTGGGACTGATCATGTGACTATAGAATGCAGCCCCTCCCACTAAGGAAGTAAAACATGTAATCCAAGCAGTTGTATGGGCCCAGAGCAGCAGATAGATATTGTGAATTACGATTTCTAAAACCCTTGCAATGCATAGAAATGGCTTAGCCAGATTTGTGTATTTCCCTGACAAAATCTTATTGACCAATGGCCAATCATGTGCATATGAAATAATATGAATTACTAGAACTGAATTATTACAATAGCATAACCTCACTACTCAGTGATTACTTGATTTTCTTTTTTTTAATTTACTTTTACAATTACAATTCATTCAAGCCTGTTCATTGCAGAATGTTGCAACAAGCAGCAGTGTGGTGAGCTGCCTTCCATAAAAATGAAGACATTGCAATGCAGGGTAAAGCACATTAACCCAATGTTATGGTGGGAACAGGGTACATGAAAAACAATTGTTTTCTATGTGCCTTTACACTGAGCCTGGGTGGATCTATGCAGATCAATGGACATGGTGCAAACAAACCCTTTATGCAGAAGCTTTTTTTTTGCAAACACTCTGAGGAAATGCATGGTAATAAGTGAAGGCAAAACTTGGGGGAGGGGAATAGAACACCTGTTTTTAATTGCTGTCTATGCCCCTGTTATTGAGATTCATCTATTTGTTCTGATGACTGATATTAAAGGGGTTGTATACCGTGTTTTTTCACCTTAATGCATCCTATGGAACTTGCCCCACAGGGACGCGCTGTCTCTCTGCCCGGGGTTCTCGGCTCTTGATTGGATAAATTGATAGCAGCGCAGCCATTGGTTCCCACTGCTGTCAATCAAATCTAATGTCGCGGGTGCTGGGGGCGGGGCCAAGTCATACATTCGGCGCCTATGGCTGCACAATGCTAGACTTGGGAGCGCCCGCAAGGTAACCCCCTCGGTTCCGGAGACAGGGCCGCAGCCCAATCTCCTGGAAGTCCCCCCCCTCCTCCTACCCCTGCCGCCGGGCCAATTAGAAAACGCTTTGCGCATGTGCAGTAGGAAACCCGCTGTGAAGCAGGAGGACTACACTGCGGGGTTCCCTTACCAGGAATGGTGGCGGCAGAACCCGGGAGTCCTTCTGGGGTGACGACATAGCAGCTCCCTGGACAGGTAAATGCCCCAATATTAAAAGTCAGCAGCTACAGTATTTGTAGCTGCTGACTTAATTTTTTTCACCCAGGCTGGAACTCCTCTTGAACAAAAGTGAAAGAAAATCCTGAGTTTGGAGGGATTTCCACTCACTTCCTGTTGTGGTTATGGGAAGTGAAGGAAAATCCTCCAATGGCAAAATAAATCCTGACAGGGGTTATAACCCTCCTTTCCTTTATCCAAAATTAAATTAAAAAAGTTTTTCCCTCAGTTCTACTTTAAAAACGGTGTATGCATGCTCGCATGCATACTTTGTAATGTTATTTTTTGTATCATCCATAGGTCATCTTGCATAGTCTGTTCCCATTTGTGGGAGGTGATGAAGGCAGTGCTACCTTCTGAAGGAAGGGACGTAATCCTTTCTTCAGAGAAAATTGTCTGCGGGGCAAAATTTTTAAATTTTTTGCTCAAAACTGATGTGTTCTACTCTCAGCCAATCCTCAGTGTCTCTTGCTCTTTTATCAGACATTTTTTACAAAATGCCTCTGTCAACCAATAAGATGAGCAATGGCGACCCGTCCATTAGGGGAGCGAACCCTAAGCCATGCATCCGGTCCCTAGTCTACATGCATGTCGCCAGATGTATGGATTCCAATAGGTTCTTTTTTTTTTTTTTTTTTTTTTTTTTTTTAGAAGCACATGAATAGAGACGGGGGCTTCAAAAAGGGTGGGCTCGGGGCAAACCCACCCAGTTGTATGACATTAGCGAATTAATATTCGCTAATGTCTTCCATTTTCTCCTCCCGGCCAATCAGGAAGCGTGTCCTGAGCCCCGATTGGCCACGAGTCCCAACTACTGATTGATCGGGAGGAGACGTGACCGCCGGGAGGAGGAAGAATGTGTTTGGTTTGGGTTGTTATGCGATTTGCTTTCTGGGGGGTGGGGTCGGTGGCTGGCCCCCCCCCCCCCCCAAGAAAATTGAGCACCAGCCGCCACTGGAGATGAGAGAACACAGGACAGGACTGGGGGAGCCACACTGTTCTGTGCAGTGATGGTCTCTGTACTTATGCAAATATAGGCACATAAATCCACATTAAAACTGGACATACACCAGCAGATTTTGTACGCAAAATTCTTTGTATATTCAAAAGTACTTTAACTTTGATTTTGGAATGAAATTACTTTTACGAACAGTCATGGTTAGAAATTAATTTAATAAATATTTTCCATCCTACCCCTTTGAAGTTTCTTGGTACAGCAGTCGAATATATATGTACATTCGCATCAGTCCCTGCCCTGAAGCAGCTTACAATCTAAGGTCCCTAACTCACATTCATACATACACATATTAGGGCCAATTTAAACAGGAACCAATTAACCTACCAGCATGTGTTTGGAATTTGGGAGGAAACCAGAGTACCCGGAGGAAACCCATATAGGCACAGGGAGAACATGCAAACTCCAGGCAGGTAAGTGCCTTGGTTGGAATTTGAACAGAAGACCCAATGCATGGAGTTGCTGCCATGTGATTGGCTGATTAGCAATTTGTGTTACCAAGCAAATGAACAGGTGTATAATCCAGGAAAAAGTGCAGCGCTAGCACTTTTCCTGGATTATATATTGTGATACTCCACCTGAGTATTGTGCCAGCAGCTTTTTTCTTTCTACTACCCCTAGTGGCCTTCCATACTGAAGGCCACTAGGGATAGTAGAAAGAAAAAAGCTGCTGGCACAATACACAGGTGGAGAATCACAATATATAATCCAGGAAAAGCGATTTGCGGGTGCTTTTAACCCTTTATTCGGCCGCTAGCGGGGGTTAAAAGAAAAACGCCACTATAACAGCGGTAAAGCACCCCTAAAACTAGCGGCGCTTTACTGCTGACGCCCCAGTGTGAAAGTATCCTAAAGTGCTGGGGAAATTCATGTGGCTATACAAGTACCTGTAATAAATAAAAAAAAAAAAAAATTACTTAAATATCTAACAGAAAGGTTAATGTGCTCCTGGTCTACTAATGGGGTGACGGCTTAAAGACTATCACAAGCCTACAAGACATCTGGTATCCATAAAAACCGTTTAAACTCCAGGAGAGGTCAGCGCACCCCAGAGCTGAAAAAACTCTTGTTCTTCAGCTCTACTGTAACATGTCTGGTACGCCAGGACACCTTGCCCTTCTGTGAGCCATCATGAAACTAATGGTCTAATTATAATCTAACCTTATGTTTCCCCAGTTTCTTTAACAGACAGAACATTTACATTCCGCTCTTTGGTTAAGGTCACTTCTAAGTTTCATTTAACACAATTTGGCAGCTTTTTAAAAGGCCCAGTATAAGGGGACTGCTATTAATATAATTTGCAAATATGTATATATATAAAACCTTAGATACGTTGTACTGTATGAGCTATGAAGTCAGGGAATAACTTAAATCTAAACAAATCTTTCTAGAATTTGGAACGGCAGTGCTGCTTTCAGATCATTGGAAGTCACAGAGAGTCTAGTCGAGTCTGTACCCTCATCACTGAACGTAATGATTGACGCATGAAGAACAGGGTACCTCCTTGGGGGGTCCATGGGAGCTCAGCTTTTTTGTCCTGGATTCACACCAGCTAATCTATGACATGATAAGTATGAATAAGGGCCACAAAACAAGTTCAAATATTCATTTTGTAACTTTTCCCATGTGTACCTGCCCATTGGATCTTTGTTTAAAGTGTACATCCAGCCAACATTTTTTCCCAAATTTTGGAAAAGGGAGGAGAAGGATTAGAACCCTTGTCAGTTTTGTACTGACTTTTTGTACCTCTACTTATACTTGGTATCTGTGATCAACGAGTTTGGTTGTCCCTGCCTGGTACGCAGATCAGCCTGAGGGTTCCTCCTGGTATCCATTTTCTGGCTCCTGACCGGATAAAGGCCCTGGCCGGTTATAGGTCGTAAGCTCTTACAGCTTGCCGTCTGGTAAGCGAGTAATTTGTGTGTTTAGCACTGGTGGTGCGGTGGAGGATGAAATTTGAACTATCAGATCACACTTCAAGTCTGGTTTAACCGTTTGAGCACTGTTGATTTAAGAAGATGGACTTTTTAGTTTAAATCACTTATTCACACATTTTTCACTGCTCTGTACTGTATAAGTTTTGGGGGGTTTAGCGCTGCTACTCCTTGGTTTATATTCAGTTTTGTACTGCTATCTGATGCTCTGTTAAACTACCGACATATGAAAATCTAACTTTATAATCTTCTTTAGATCTACCAACAACTATGTGGTACAAGAGGCTGCTTGATTGGATAGTAGTTGAATGGATAGTTTAGGGAGGTGCTCATTTAAAATAGTTTTGGTAAATACAGGAAAAATGTACAATGAGATTGTAACATGTACACTATATATATACCAAAAGTATGAATGAATGAATGAATGAATGAATGAAGGAATGAATGATTTGTAAAGCGCTGCAAATGCGAACCGAATCGCCTCAAGGCGCTAGTTGTATTCTCTGTAGTCAGCTTCTAGAAAAGGAAGGTCTTTAGTTTTTTCCTGAAGGCCTGGTGGTTTTCTTCCATGCGGATGTTGGTTGGGAGAGCATTCCAAAGTCGAGGTCCTTGGACTGCAAATCTTCGTTCTCCCTTTGCTTTGTAGCGGTATTTGGGAATGATGAGGAGGTTTTGGTTAGCTGATCCAAGACTGCGATTCGGTGTGTAGTGTTTTATTTTTTCCCGGAGATATAGCGGAGCGTTTCCTTGTATGCATTTGTGGGTGAGGCAGAGGGTCTTGAATGTGATCTGATTCTTCACAGTTAACCAATGTAGGCTTTTTAGGGATGGGGAGATGGATTCCCAGGGCTTTTTTCCTGTTAACAGTCTTGCCGCCGTGTTTTGGATGAGTTGCAAGCGCGCAAGCTGATATTGGGGTAGTCCTACGTAGAGCGAATTTGCGTAAAGTATTGGACACCTGCCTTTACACGGCATCCCAGTCTTAGTCCGTAGGGTTCAATATTGAGTTGGCCCACCCTTTGCAGCTATAAAAGCTTCAACTCTTCTGGGAAGGCTGTCCACAAGGTTTAGGAGTGTGTTTATGGGAATGTTTGACCATTCTTCCAGAAGCACATTTCATATGCATATAAAGGCAAGTTTCCCAATACTTTTGTGATATAGTGTAAGATGAGCGGTCGAGCGTATTCCCTTAAAATGGTTCTAAACTCTAAACATTTTTTACCTTAATGCATTATCTGCAAAACTGTAAAAATGTTGCTGTCTACCAAATCCTGTGATGAGGGAGGGGGGGGCAGGGATGAGCCGCACTGTCCGTGTCTATGGACACAGGCAGTGTGACTTGGAATCGAGCCCGCAGGTGTGCTCATCATAGGAAGCAGCTTCCTACGGTGGCACACCAAGAATAGAAGTAGCTAGGAGAGCCGAGAAGAGGATGATCGGGGTTGCTCTGTGGCATCACTGGGTGGCACCGCCACTCAGTTTTTTTTGGCGGCAGAGCTTTATTTTTCCTTTTTCAGGTGGGCATCGTGATTTGACGATGGATCTACACCAGGGAGCTTTTTCTTTTAAAATTTTTTTAAGTAAGGACTAAACGTCAAAAACAACCTAATGTCTTTTTTTTACTACACTTTTATTTTTGGTGAATAAATAGGGGTACCATGTACCCATTTACATGGGGGGGTGGTATCTGGGGGCCCCCCCTTGTTAAAGGGGAACCTCGTTGACAGCTCATGACTCATCAGTTATTAAGGACACGGCAGCCGGCCGCTCCTTAACAACCATGTTGTTTACTGGTTGCTAAGGATGCGGCTGGGTCCTTAAATATGGCATGCTGGGACCACTACTTATTTACCGCATCCATTTTTTTTTTTTTTTTGTGAATTGCCTCATGAATAATAACTGCATTTTAAAGGCTTCTTTGGTCACTTTGCTAATGTTTTTCTTTGTTAAAAGGCTTGCTGGTTCCTCTCCACAGCCACAACAGATTGACCTTTATGTGCTAATTGTGGTGATACACTTTGTGTTTTTATATTAATCAATATCAATCAATCAATCCAGATAGCAATCATGTAGGAACGGAACATTTCTCAAGTTTCTAGTCACAGTTCTTGCTAGCCCTATGCATGTATGTCCATCTTAATTGTACAAAATAAATTCTTACTAGTAGAGCGGTGGCTCTAGAGACTTTCCACCGCCAGCACTGTGTGAATGCTGCCTAATAAGTAGAGTAGCTCATTATTACAAGCATCTGCGTGCTGCCTAAGCAAGCCAGTATTCCACAGATATAAGCAAACAACCAATGCATAAAAAGGAATTACTGTCCTTATAGGTGGCACTTAAACTAGTACATATACTAGTACATATGTTTTGCGTAGTCTAGTAATTTATCAGGTCAGCATACAAGACCTGCTGTAATCCCTGCAGAGCAGTTCCTGCCCCATGATTTGTCCCTCTCCACAGAACAGAGTGAAGAAACGGGTGGTTTCCAGCCTGTGTTCATTACAGCACCCAGCATTGCCGAACAACCATTTTCAGCAATGTCTGCGTGGGGAATATTGCGTTTGGCCTCCACAGAATTGCACCCATTAAGCACTGCCCTGAATTTAAGCAGCACCAAGAAGGGCAAACTCTCTATTCTTTGCCTCTGAAGCCCAGCCCTGTCCAGGCATCCTCCCCACCTAGCTTACTGCATCATTAGGCTCTGTCTACCAGTTATTTACCACAAGAGCAGTGGGGGCCAACACTATGGGAAGCATCACTGTTTGTACTGGCAGAACTTCTGTGTTGAGCTAAATACTGCTTATCTGTGCCACCTTTCTGTGCAACATCTCCTATTCCAGAAATATAAGCAGCACCAGTATAAAGTAAACTAGCAGCAACATGTTGCACTGCCACTTGTACAGGTTTCCCCCCCACTCTCTTTACTCATAACTGATGGAAAGTTGGGGAAAGGAAGGTGACAACTATGACCATCTCATTTCAGTCTTTAAGTCTCTAATAAAACGTGACCAAACGGTAACCTCATAAAAACGCAAGTACTCCACTCAAGGTCCTGTAAATCCACCTGGTGTTTCCTGCAATGGGTGCTGGCTAGGCAGGGGTCCGTCTAACTCCTCACATTCTGTGGACATGTATAGAAAAAAGTCCCAAACACTGCACACCTAGCAAAGCCATTAGTAAAGATGTGAAAGCAGCCTCATCCAGCTGCAACCAAAGCCATGACCCAAAGCATGGCTTTGGATGAAGCTGCTTTTACCTGTTTAATAATGGCTTTGCTAGGTGTGTGGTGTTTGGGACCTTTCTCTATGTGTGACCAAAGGCAAGATGTGGAACACCCTAGTGTGCTCATAATTTAAAGTGCAATGCATCCAACTTGCTAGGACACTCTGAGGGAAAAAGACAAATGACAAAAGTACAACTCCTACTGCCACTCTGTAAATAGGAATTTAAAAAGAAGAGGATGCTGTTGAGCTCCATGGATGAGGGCCTCCAGAACTGCCCCAGCCCCACAAAATATCCCCAGTACAGTTTATCTCCTGAAAACAAACATGCTGTGGATGTTGCCCAAGAAATTTAATGTCAACCCAGCTCTAAGCAAGTTACATAGTTACATAGTAGGTGAGGTCGAAAAAGACACAAGTCCATCAAGTCCAACCTATGTGTCTGATTATATGTCAGTATTACATTGTATATCCCTGTATGTTGCGGTCGTTCAGGTGCTTATCTAATAGTTTCTTAAAACTATCGATGCCCCCCCGCTGAGACCACCGCCTGTGGAAGGGAATTCCACATCCTTGCCGCTCTTACAGTAAAGAACCCTCTACGTAGTTTAAGGTTAAACCTCTATTCTTCTAATTTTATTGAGTGGCCACGAGTCTTGTTAAACTCCCTTTAAGTTTTATCTCTATTGTGGGGTCACCAGTATGGTATCTGTATATTGAAATCATATCCCCAACTCAAGCGTCTATTCTCCAGAGAGAATAAGTCTTATTAGCTTTGTTGCCCTTCTCTGTACTCGCTCCATTTCCAGTACATCCTTCCTGAGGACTGGTGCCCAGAACTGGACAGCATACTCTAGGTGCGGCCGGACCAGAGTCTTGTAGAGCGGGAAAATTATCGTTTTATCTCTGGAATTAATCACCTTTTTAATGCATGCCAATATTCTGTTTGCTTTGTTAGCAGCAGCTTGGCATTGCATACCATTGCTGAGCCTATCATCTACTAGGACACCAGGTCCTTTTCCATCCTAGATTCCCCCCAGAGGACTTAACTAGACTTATAAAGTCACAAGGATGTAGACATCTTTAGAGAAAGACAATTTTTACATATCTGCACATTCTATTCCCAGGTGGAAATGAATAGGATATCTCAAGGTTATAAATAAGTGACTTTTTCACAAGGAACAAGGTGTGAAATTATGTTATTAACAGCAAAGTGATATGCATAATGACAAAACGAACAAGCCTTATGCAACGTTAATACAAGAAAATTAAGCCCCAGCCCACATTAATTCATTAGCTAAAAGTCACCTTTTCCTGCTGGTCCTGAATTATTTAAGAAGGTCATTAATGATTAAATAAAAATGGATACCCATGTACGAAAATGAAAGATTAAGCCATCAAAATCTGATTTAAAGTTAAAAATAGATTGGTTCAGTTTATTTTCTAGCCAGAATTTACAATGTGTTTCGTATGTTTTGATCAGTTTGGTAAAAATGTTCAGGATGCATCTTACCAGAGACCAAACATTTAGAGATTGCATATTTTCAACACAAAGGTTCCATAAGGATGCCGGAGAGAATCTTTATAGTAACACATGATTAGCATGTAATATTAAGGCTTAAAGTACAGCTATATTTAAAATTGCAGAATATATACAGCTTAATGCCACCAATTCCTGATCTGACGAGGTGCAGACAGGGATGCGGTTTTCAAATTTTGGACTTAAACCTTGGTTCACACCAGAGGCGGCACGACTTGCAGGTCGCCTCACCGAGGCGACCTGCACATGACTGCCCAGGCGACTTGCAAAACGACTTCTGTATAGAAGTCTATGCAAGTCGCCCCAAGTCGCCCCCAAAGTCGTACAGGAACCTTTTTCTAAGTCGGAGCGACTTGCGTCGCTCCCCTTAGAACGGTTCCATAGCACAGAACGGGAGGCGACTTGTCAGGCGACTAGGTCGCCTGACAAGTCGTCCCTGTGTGAACCGAGCCTAAGAGAAAAGTCAAAGTTGAGGACTACCACACACTGCATAGCAAAGCTTTGGTTATCTCTTAAGAGGTGCCCTGCGCTAGGTGTGAAGGATATTCCTGTGCAATGAACAAACAGTACACTATTGAATATCTGGCTGCTGAAATGTCATATTTGTATACAACAATCAGAAATTGAGGCTGCATTGGCCAAAAAGTATCACACCTAGCAGATACAAAATTAAGCTGGCCATTCAATAATAGAAGTTTGTTGGAACATTTTCATTTTCAGAACATTCCTTCGATTTTCTAATGATTAGTGGGATAATATCGACATTCATTTTCTACAGTAGTAACAAGAATATTTCTCAAACAAATGAGGTTTTCATTCAGGACAATTGTGCATGTTGTAATGAGGCCTATTTAATATTTCAGGGATTCCATTCAAATAGCGGGTCTTCAAAGTCAGAAGACAAGTCACAGTTTATTCTTTTCAATGGCACCCGTCCAAGTGGCAGTGACTTTGAAAAGCTGCCTGCACTACTCAGATGCATCTTTGATCCAGAGAGTTTAAAGTCGGATCAAAGTCGCAATGAAAATTGTGCAAATTTGGAGTTGCGCTAGTGTGAATGAAGCCTTAATGATGGCAAGAAAGAATGTTCTGATAAAAAATTTTCTTTGAATGTTCAAATGAAAATTGAGCTGTGTATGACCAAGCTTTGGGTAATAAATATACAATTAAAGCTGATAGTTGTCATATATGTTGCTTACCTGGAGCTTATCAGTCATTGATTCACACTCCATCATCAGCTGTGGGATGACTTCACTTTGTTTCCTGAGATCGTCAAGTTCCTGGAAGAAAGAACAGAATGAATAAATCTCATAATTAATCCAAAAGGACACTAAGGCAATTGTGCAATTTTGTAGCGGAGTAGAAAATAAAAAAAATGGGGTTTATTTACTAAAGGCAAATCCACTGTGCATTACAAGTGCACTTGGAAGGGCAGTCACTGTAGATCTGAGAGGGACATGCAAGGAAAATAAAAAAAAAAAACAGCATTTTTTTATTGTACATGATTGGATGATAGAAATCAGCAGAACTTTGCCTTTAGTAAATCAATCCCAATATCTGATCAGTGATTTTTTTCTTCAAAGTTAATATTTGTATTAACCATTTAAATAACTCTGCTAAGCACCAACTGCAACTAAGCTGACCAGATAATATCAGTTGGTAACAGTCAGGTGCACAAGAAAGAACTGAAATGCAAAAACTGGAACTGTCTGCCGCTAGTCTTCCTTATGTCATTGCTGAGCATTGATGAGCCAGGAAAAAGTACCTTTACAACAAGGTTCCCAATGTGTGCTTTATCTAAGCTGTGCTGTTCATCTCAAACACGATCATGCTTTTTTTATCCAACTAGAAATCTTTAAAGAACGGAAGATCACCCGCTAAATACATAAAAAGCTGGTAAGGTGCTTTACTTACCAAAAATGTTTATTCTTTTTCAGCCACTTTTGAAATTCACACACATCGGTCATATATGATATTGCTTACAGTATATTAGCATTCAAAGCGGACCTTTCCTCATTTACCAAATTTCACATTGGCATCCATCACTGCATTCTGATGTGAAAGTATCTAACACTGATTTAAAAAATTAACTTACCTTTTCTATGCCCACTTCACGGGTCCCCTGAAGGCACCGATGACATAGCGCTGGCGCACAGATGCCCCTTGGGAGGGCAACGTCACTAGTACCTTCAGGGAGATCCCATAACTAGCCTGCAAAATCTCTGCACACGTGTGACATGAAGCACATGATATGAAGCACACTACTTACTCATACGCCGTAGTGCATTAAACTGGTTTGCCGTTTAAAATAAAAAAATCAGTGGCCTTTCCTATAGGGGTGTTGGGCACTACCTACAGAAATACCAATTAATCAATGCAGGTACAGAACACAGGCTCAATACTTCTCTAAAGGCCCAACACTTCTCTGAAGGCCTAACTTAGTAGCATCATACTGAGAGAACATAAGCGCTCTATTTTTCTCTTTATATTATTACACATGCTATAAGCTGCGCTTCTGAGCATCAAGAAGCCAAAACCCAACATATGCTGTTGCAGGGGTCAAGGTCCAAAAATAAGTAAACAAATTGCCCAAATCTCCTCACACCTAACCTAAGGCTGCCTCAATCTCAAGACCTTGTTCACACTGCAATACATTACCTCAACGCTCAGTAATGCACTTTAGATGTAAGTTTAGGTGTGCCACAATGCAAAGTTAATTACAACCCAACGCACAACTACAGTGCGCTGCCATACACACACACACACACACACACACACACACACACATTTGTGCACAGAACAGATGCACTGCACAGAAAAAGAAAACTGCACAACCTTTTTTGTGCATTGCAATGTACAGAATTATGTTGTAAGTGGGCTCTAAAATCCTAATCTAAAAAAACCCTTCAAGTTTATGTATAGTCAAAACTTTTTTTTAGGGAAGGATAACACCTGTCAAGTTTTTATTGCCCTCTGTGGCCCCGCTACGTAGATTCACCCTCTTTGTCCAGATAACCATTCTCATTGACTCAGAAAGTGATTAGAAATCCAAAATGTTCAGTGTATCGAGACATATGCCCCTAGGTGCTGGGCACCGGCATGCCCTTGGACTCATACGGTCCTTCATTACCTAAACCATCCGTCTTCTTTTTCTCCTCCCCTTGCTGTAATTGACCCTGTCAAAGACACTAGTCTATTGCCATAGCTTGTGCCCTGCCTTTGAGTGTTTCTGACAGAGTATGTCTACTTTTCTAGTCTGGCTGGACATAGTGATGATTTAGTTTGCGTTATTTATTGTCTCGTTGAATGCCATCTCCTCCTTGATTTTGTAGACCATGTTGGTCTTCCCTTTTCTATATATGTAACCTCTTGTTTGATATGTGAATACTGACTCTGTAAGTCTGATGTTTTGTATTACTCCTGTTTTTTTACATCAATGAAACTGTTATGAAACAAAGAAGAGCCAAAATTTTGCAGTTGTCATCTGAACAAAAGTTGGGGTAAATCTTCCAATGGGACCACCTGTTTTTGATTACCACACAAAATGTGGGATTTTCTTTTACTTTCACATTCTATGATAATGGTCATCAGGACAAATAGAGAGGGTGACTAACAGGGGCACATAAAAAACAGACACGGATTCCAATCCCTTTCCACTTCTATCAAAAAAAAGAAAGAAAGGTTTGGCCTGGTGCAGATGATTTTGACAGGCCACCTGGTAGCTTCGTGGGTGCCATCTTGCTGCCATCTTGCTGGCAATGACAACTGCCTTGGCTTCGAAACCTCTTGTCATGGAAAATAAACAAGCATGCAGCCGGAGTGCCAGAAAAGTGTCAGGATTTCTTATCACTATTGGTTGTGTGCCTGTGATTCAGAAAACATTAAAGACAAAGAATCAGCATAAAGCTGGCCTTACACTATTTCAATTTTGGACAATTTCTGAGGAAGCAGATCAAATTCACATAGTGGGCAGCCCTACCGCCTGACATCCTTCCACTGAAAAATGTAATTAGTTGGGCAGAAAATTGTCAGCTGAACAGCGGCTGCATCCAAATTAGATGCATCTGCTGTTTGGGTATCCTGACAGCTACCAGTGGCAACAATAGCACAGCAGAGAGATTCATCCATCCAGAGAAGCCAGATGTGGAATCTTACATATTTCCCTTATAACATGTGTCCATTGAATTATATACACACACACACACATCCCTCTGCAAAAAAAAAGAAACATTTTAATTTGGCCATAAGCATTAAAAGAAAACACATTCTCAAAACCGTGCATGCTTGGATCACACAAACAGTTAAGTTTATCATTATGGAGGAATCATAACGGAATATCATGCTAATCCCAAGAAAAATTTGTAGCATGTAAAACATCCAATGTGGTTGATCTTTTGTTCCCTAGAGATCAATGTAATGGAATGTCTCTTGCAATCTACTGGTAAACACAAGCAAAGGGATCATCACCCAAAGTCTTCTGCCTTTTGCTGAGGTTTAAATGATATCCAAAGCTAAAACAACACGATTATCATTTGGATATAGAAAGAAAATGTTTAATGCTTGTCAGCTTCTTTTTCCTACTATTTTTGTTCCATTTGGGAGAATTCCCTTCCATTTGTACCTTGCAGACATGAGTAAAAAAAGTTTCCAAAGGGAGAATAATCCCCTCTAAGACAGTTTCACTGGAACAAGTATCACTATTTTAAGCCCTCCCCCCCTATTTTTTTGACAGTTTTCAATTTTTTGGATATTCAATGTTACATGTTACCACATTCCGCATAGCGATAGGCTATACTCCCTGAGACCATCTGCCTCTTGTAATTTAGAGGCAAGTAATCGTAATCTATAAAAAGAACGTTCTATTAACTACAGTCTTGATTGTTAATCTCCAAAGTGAGCTGTAAGACAGACTGTAAAACCTAAACATCTCAATATGTCCTATGTCATGGTGTCAATCCAGTCAAACTGGACCCAGAGTACACCCTCCGCGCCGAGGAATGTGTGTTCCCCCCGCAAGTAGCCAAAGACACTCCAACCCCCAAACCGCGGAAGAACACAGTCTGGGCCCCCAACACCAAATTCCAAAAAAGAGAAAAGACAAAAAAAAGGGGGGGGGGGGGGGGGGAACAAAAAGAACAAGAGATAAAAGGAGGAAAAGAAGGGGAAGGGGAAGGACTCTACGCTCTGGTCAATGTCAGCCAGGAGGAAACCTAGCCAGCAACAGTCTGGGGATCATTAGTCAAATATCCGATCCATGGATCCCAAACCTTTTCAAATATCTTCAATTTATCTTGTAAGATTGCCGTCAACCGTTCACTTAACATGAGCCAAGAAAGTTTAGCTAAGTTGGTCAAATGGTAATGCCGCCGACTTCCAGGTCCTGGCTATTGTAATTTTAGCAGAAACAAATATAAATGTGAGGAGCCGTCTATGAATTTTGGAGGCCTCCTCAACCTTGCAACCCAGTAACGCGTGATTTGGGGACTAATGCCACGTACACACGATCGGACTTCTCGTCGGAAAAAGAAATGACGGCTTTTCCGACGGTATTCCTCTCAAGTTTGCCTTCCATACACACGGTCAAGCAAAAGTTTGCTGAACTTACGACCGTCAAGAACGCGGTGGCGTAAAACACTACAACGAGCCGATAAAATGAAGTTCAATGCTTCCGAGCATGCGTCAAATTGTTTCCGAGCATGCGTAGGAATTTTGCGCGTCAGAATTGCCACAGACGATTGCATTTTCGGATAGGAACTTTTCCCGACCGAAAAATTGAGAACATGCTCTCAATCTTTTGCTGGCAAAAGTCCGATGGAGCATACAAGCGGTCGCATTTTCCAACGAAAAACTCTCATCGATCTTTTGCGGGCCGAAATTTGTTTGTGTGTACGTGGCATTAGTCAGGTAAATTTGAGGGAGAGTAAAAATTAAAATGTAAACCCTGATCCAGAACCGCCTTACCTTGGGGCATTGCCACCATGTGGTAGGCCGTCCCTACCTGACCACTGTCCCGAAAACACTTAGAGGAAGCCCCCAGGACAAAAATGGCCAATCTGGCTGATAAAATGTTTAGGTTTTAGACTCACATTAATGGTTAGGTGCTACAGTTTGCAAGCAATGCAATGCTTGCAATGCAATTTCCAGTACTGTTCTCTGATGAGTGCCGGTATATCACAACCGGTAGATACAGCTC
The DNA here is from genome assembly GCA_037952925.1 of Lithobates clamitans. NCBI lineage: Eukaryota > Metazoa > Chordata > Amphibia > Anura > Ranidae > Lithobates > Lithobates clamitans. The sequence continues at coordinate 197,272 of JBBGZY010000276.1, read as the reverse complement.
AAGAAGCCAATGTCACCTTTTAGAAATGTGTATGCCTCTGTAATTTCCCTAAAGCATTGCTCCAAACTTGAAACCCATCGGTTTGCAATGCTAGCTGTGTAACTATGAAAAAAGCCTGCAAATAGTAGGATTTATACATGTCATATAAATGTCATATAGTTAAGTTACAGCTTTATAAATAACCTAAGTGCATGGACCATTAAACTGCCTTAAAAAAAAACATTACGTAGCCGTCCCAATTCCCTGACCTAAATCCAGTGGTGTTCTAGAGCTTGACCTCAGGAAATAAGCACACATAAGAAAAACTAAGAGCCATAGACATATTCCCTGAAGGAATGGTTAGAAATACATAACCAAGGCTGAAAATGTATAGAACTCTGAAAGAAATATATATTTTTTTAAAATAAAACAATTGGTGAGTTTAGATACAATCATGATTTTAAAACAAGAGCTTGTCATTTACAGATGAAGGGAAAAATAGTATGAAGGTAAATTAAAGGGGAAATTCTGTAGCAATACATATTTTTTGTACTTCCGACCCTTAAAGCATTTGTTACCCTAACACTTCATATTCCTGATATGTATCTTCTGTACCATGTACTTGTATGAGAAAGTATCCTCTTCTTGTTATATTGCTGCCTTTATGTGAAATCTCTGATGTTTCTGCCAGTCCTTCTTCTTTCCTATTAAAAGCTGCCCACACTAAGCAGGAGAGCACAACGTGGTCAGTTCTCTAGCTGTGCTGGGAAGTTCAGTGTGCTGCTGCTTCTCCTCCTCCCCCCACAGCTCTTATGCAGCTGAGAACAGAGGGAATGTGATCATTTATAAAAAAGCGAAAAAAGGTATTTATGTTTTTTTTATATCTATACAAAAATGTTCTGCCTTTCATTTGTATTTAAAACTAAATGGGTTGTTTTACAAGTTGTTCTTTTATAATGAATTTATCTTTTTAATGGGATAATGTGTTTGAATCGGTCTGGTTTTAATCGATGTGTGTCCCTGCTGCCAATGTCCCTCGGCTCCTCTTGATGACACAACAGGCTGTGGGGGTAATCTTTCCAATGGTGAACAAATGGAACAAGTACATTTTTTCCTTTGGCCTCGTTCACATGGGGGTGTATGCATCTGAGCCCCAGGCAGTTGAAGACATCCAGTTATTCCCGCATCAAATTCAACCAACAGTACAAAAAGTGGCAACCACCCCAACCTATAACTAGCCTTTGCAGTTAGGTGCATATATAAGGGCAATAACAGTACTCTTGCTGGGTGTCCTGTGCATTTAAAGGAGGGGTGAGTTCCCTCCAGGCAAACCTGCCCTTATTCTATCCCCTTCTATATGTACTCCAATCTGGAGACTCTGAAAATGATAGAGCTAGGACCAGAGTACACAGAGGAGCCTTGATATAGCTATGCACAGCGGATAACCGCCATTACAAGTGAAAAAAAAAAAAAAAAAGAAAAGAAGAAAAATGCCATAACTCTATCCCCTATTTTGTAGACGCTATAGCTTTTGCTCAAACCAATTAATATACGCTTATTGCGATTTTTTTTTACCAAAAATATGTAGAATATATATTGGCCTAAACTGATGTAGAAATTTTTCTTGGGGATATTTATTATAGCAAAAAGTAAAAAATATAGTTTTTTTTTTCCAAATGGTCGGTCTTTTTTTGTTTATAGCACAAAAAATAAAAACCGCAGGAGCTGAACAAATAGCACAAAAAGAAATCTCTATTTGTGGGAAAAAAGGACGTCAAATTTTGTTTGGGTACAACATCGCACGACCGTGAAATTGTCAGTTAAAGTGACGCAGTACCATATCTCAAAAAATGGCCTGGTCATTAAAGTGTTTGTTAACCCACCCCTACAAATTTACATAATTCTGCTGCTTCCCTAATGACAGGCACTCCTGGTCTCTTTTCTTTAAAACAAAACAAAACAAAACAAAAAAAAAGCCTCCTTTACCCGATTTCACAGCGGTTCTCCACAATCACATCACTGGCCATGTCTCCTCTCTGCCCGGATGACAGATGCAGCGGGCGGGGTTGAGATTCCTGACTCGGACATCAGCCAGGACGTGAGGAGGAGAGGAGAGGAGAGAGAACCGGCCAGTCACGTGACCACGGGGAGCTGCTCTGAAATACAGTAACCAAGGCTTATTTTTTTTTTTTAATTAAACACAGACAGGAGCACCTGTCAATAGGGAACCAGCAGGATTATATGCATTCTAAAAAATTACGAGAGCAGCAGAAGCGGAGGGGGCTGGCACCGACACAGGGGCTGGCAGGCAGGGAGGGGGGAGGAGGACACAGGAGCACATAGGAGGACAGGAGAGCTGCAGATGACAGAGGCACATAAACTGACCACAGTGTCAGGGCTCAGCAGCCATGATACACCATGGTCAGTTTACAGAGGGGAGGGCAGAACCAGGCAGGATCAGCCAGGTATTTCAGGTGTTACAGGGGGCCAAATCACACAGCACAAGCACAGTGGGAGATTTCTCCTTCAATTCTGCCAGGTCATCGCGGGACGGGAAGTAGGAAAATAAATAGAGACATGGAAAACAATAAAAACCTCCTTCCTTCCACTACGCAAAGCTAAAAGTTTTGCAGTTTAGGTGAATAAATTCAGTGATTAAAAACAAAACCCACTAATGTGCCAGTTATGTTGGTGTATGATTCCTAAATTATGTAATATTTTTTTTCCCAAGTACAGTAGTTAAATTTAAATCTGATAAATTTAATTTAATTTCTATTCTTCAGTATGTTTGGCACTGAACCTCCTGTATACAGTTTTCCTTTTTTGTAAATCTGTTGCAAAATTTCTTACCTGGAGATCCTGCCAGAAGCAGTATTTTCTGTTGTAGGTTGACAACAGTAAGATTCTACCGTGCAATTTTTAACCACTTCAGCCTCAAAAGGATTTACCCCCTTCCTGACCTGAGAACTTTTTGCAATACGATACTGGGTCGCTTTAACTAACAATTGCGCGGTCGTGCGACGTTGCACCCAAACAAAGTTGACGTCCTTTTTTCCCCACAAATAGAGCTTTTTTGCTTTTGGTGGTATTTGATCACCTCTGCGGTTTTTATTTTTTGTGCTATAAACAAAAAAAGAGCAACAATTTTGAAAAAAAAAAGCAATATTTTTTACTTCTTCCTTTAATAAATATCCCCCCCCCCAAAAAAAAATATATATATATATAAAAAACAAATTTCTTTCTCAGTTTAAGCCGATATGTATTCTTCTACATATTTTTGGTAAAAAAAAATCTCAATAAGCGTATATTGATTGGTTTGCGCAAAAGTTATAGCGTCTACAAAATAGGGGATAGATTTATGGCATTTTTATTATTATTATTTTTTTTTTATTAGTAATGGCGGTGATCTACGATTTTTATCATCACTGCGACATTATGGCGGACACATCAGACACTTTTGACACTATTTTGGGACCACTGTCATTTATACAGCAATCAGTGCTAAAAAAAAATGCACTGATTACTGTGTAAATGACACTGGCAGGGAAGCGGTTAAACACTAGGGGCGATCAAGGGGTTAAGTGTGTCCTAGGGAGTGATTCTAACTATGTGGGGGGGGGGGGGAATTGCCTCACTAAAACATGACAGAGATCACTGCTCCCGATGACAGGGAGCAGTAGATCTCTGTCATGTTGCTAGGCAGAACAGGGAAATGCCTTGTTTACATAGGCATCTCCTCGTTCTGCCACTTTGTGACATGATCATGGGCCCTCGGCGGACATCGAGTCCCCGGGACCCGCGGGCACGGTGTATGCAGTGTGTGCCCACAATGCCGTGATTAAAAGGGGACGTACCTGTATGCCCATTTGCCCAGCTGTGCCATTGTGCCAACGTATATCGTGGTCGGCGTGTGGTTAACAGTGTTTTCAGCTTGCTGGATATTCTCCTTCAGTTTTTGGGCTGCCTATCTGACAGATCATTCAGAGGTGCAGCCGATTGGCCAACTGCACAAACATGCAAGCCAGGCTGATAAAGATAAGCGGGCAGTTCATAAATAGCAGCAGCATTGTCAGCCTGCCAGGAAGTGCTGTTAATAGCAGGATCTCCAAGTGAGGACACAGGATTAACCAAAAAAATGTGCTTACAAAAATTGTATATGTTGAGGCATGATACCAAACATACTGAAGAATAAATATAGAGCTTACATACACTATACTACCAAAAGTATTGGGTCACCTGCCTTTACACACATGAACTTGAATGGCATCCCAGTCTTAGTCCATAGGGTTCAATATTGCGTTGGCCCACCCTTTGCAGCTATAACCGGTTCAACTTTTCGGATGTGGATGAGATGGCCTGGCTCGCAGTCTCCGCTTAAATTCATTTCAAAGGTGTTCGATCAGGTGGAGGTTAGGACTCTGTGCAGGCCAGTCAAGTTCCTCCACCCCAAACTCGCTCATCCATGTCTTTATGGACCTTGCTTTGTGCACTGTCAAGCTGGAACAGGAAGGGGCCATCCCCAAACTGTTCCCACAAAGCTGGGAGCATGAAATTGTCCAAAATGTCTTGGTATGCTGACGCCTTAAGAGTTCCCTTCACTCGAACTAAGGGGACAAGCCCAACCCCTGAAAGACAAGTCCACACCATAATCCCCCCTCCAACAAATGATTTGGACAATGCACAAAGAAAAGTCCAGAAAAGGCCCCAGTGTCAATGTAAGTGGTCAATGTTTCAGGCTTTGTGGTCAGTGAGAGTAAATAGATCACTTAGCACCTGAGATCAGTAAGAGGAAGAATACTACCCCATCAATGGTATTCATTTGAAGAATAGTGACTCATCACTGGTGTCTGTGGGAGAAATAGTGCCCAATTGTTTATATAAGTGAGAGGAATTATGCCCAGTTGTTTGTGTTAGTGGAAGGAATAGTGCTCCATCCTTGGTGTCAATGCAAAGAATAGTGCCCCATAATTTGTACCAGTGGAAGAATAGTGCCCATCGCTGTAATCAGTGGGAGGAATAGTACCCCATTGTTGGAATAATAGTGCCCCATCATAGGTGTCAGTGGAAGGAATAGTGCCCCATTATTGGTGTCAGTGGAAGGAATAGTGCCCCACTGACGGTGTCAGCAGAATGAATAGTGCTCCACTGCTGGTGTCAGTGGGAAGAATAATGCCTCACTATTTGTGTCAGTGGGGAAAAATAGTGCCCCACTGTTGGGGTCAGTGAAAGGATCGTCATGTCATTGTTGGTGTCAGTGAGGAATAGGGCCTCGTATCAGTGGGAGGAAACAGTGTTCCAAGGACCAGTCAAAGGCAAGCAAAGGGACACATCTGGCCCCCAGGCTGCAGTTTGGAGACCACTGGTATAGACGCATCAACAGTTATGTGTCTCATAATGAATGACAGAATTGTTTTCTCCTTTCAGTTGCAAATATTAAATGTTATATATTGACGTTCAAGTAAGACTATCATGAATGTTTATCACTACATTCTTCTTGCTTGAGACAAGTATGAAAGAAATAGTTTTACAGTATCATTTAATACCTGTCAACAGCTGTGTCTCCGTCACACTAATGTGAGCAAACAGAAAGCAGTTCTACACAGAGATAAAAAAATAATCTTTAATTACTCACCCTTTCACATTTAGGAGAACCCCTATGTGCCCACGTGTTTTTACTTTTTATGTATGCAGAAACATATGTTATGTAGCTCATTAGCTTTATTATACCTGCAGAACATCCGGAATGTTTGCTTCGGACAAAGGCAGGGGGGTTGATCTTTTTAGGTGAGTCATACGTTGAAAAGGCAAAAAAAAAAAACCTCTCTAAGTTCTTTTCACACAATCTTAGTTTTACTAATAGGTAGGGCAACAAGTAGAGGGATGCACTGAACGGCCGTTATCTGGTGTCTATGGATAACTTAAAGCCGAAGAAAAGCCTAGCTCTACCTATTCTTAAAAAAGTTCCCTTCCCCCATCCTACCTATGCTGCATACCTTGGAGGAAAAAAAAAACAACCTCTTTTTATCCACTTCGGGCACATAATCCTGCAGCTCCGGAATGGTCATGTGATCCCACAGCTACAGCTCCCCTGTGTCAATGAGCAGCTGCTGCAGGGGAGAGGAGGGAGTGCCGAAACCGGCTGGGGCCATGGGAGCCTATGGGTGATGTCATGACTCCCGGAGCTGTAAAATCATGTGACCGGACCAGATAAAAAAAATAAAAGAACTACACAGATGTTTTTTTACACAGGGTATGCAGGATAGATAGGAGAAGGGAACTTTTTTACGACTAGCTTAGTCTTTACTACCACTTTAAGGGCAATTCCTATTCATCTTTAATATTATTCTTACTCATGATCAGAAAAAAAGTCATAAATAAAAACTAAAAAGGGTGGCTCAGTTTCCTTATGATGTACTAGGAAAAATAGTTCGAGAAATAACGTCCATATCAAAGGACCAGACATTTCGGTCTTAAAAGTAACAAGAGCTGTCATTGATCCAGAAATTCTACCCACATTTCTGCTTATCCGCTTAGTTATTTATGTATTTCCTTATCTTTGTGTGGTCTGGGAAAGCATTTAAACAATTTCCATTAGTCATTTAGGTGATCTTAGGAAAGCTATTATATTTTTCTTGTTAAATATTAACAAATTAGCAAAAGGACATTGTCTGAATTTACAAAAAAGTAATCTGTGCTGTCACATGGAATGTCTTGCTTTTTAAGATAAGCATTACATTCAAATAGGATTATAGTTTTCCTTTAATGATATGAAGCTATATTTACACTGTTAGCAGGAGGATGGAAAGCGTCATTCTTCAGCAATCTGCAGTCTTTCACATTTCTCCATTCAGCACTGCCAAATCCTTGTAACGTGTTGGGTGCATATTGAAACTCCACAGCTTCAAGTGTCAACATAATCAATGCTAAAAGCGAGCATTGCCTCTCAATAAATATCTACAAAGTACAGTTGATGACAAACACATGTAAGCATTGGAATACTTTCCACTGCAATGTGCAATAAATTGCTTCCATAAATTTACATCTGGCCCATATAAAATTTCTTGATTTTTATATATTTTTGCTGCAATAAAATATAATGAGCAGTATGTTAGAACAAACTGTACAAAATCACTAATATATTTTAAAAACACATTTTAAATTTGCAGCATATTAGTGGTCAATGGCCCAGTGTCATTGAGATACATGGATCCTATATCATGGAACATTTATAAAGTGATGTAATCAGAAAGAAAAAAGGCATATGAGGGCGTGGCCAAGATGGCGCTGTGAGCGGCGGCTTTCTCTGAGAGCTCCGCTCATCCAAGCATAAAATCCAGCTCCATCGCCCTTTTTCATCTACAAATTACACCCCAGCTGATCGGGGGAGACCCAGGCACCCCCTGCCAGGTGAGGAGCGAGGAGGATTTCTGCTCCCGGTCCGCGATCGGCGCCGCTGCACACTTCCGCTCCACTAGGCCGAAGCCGCGGTCTTTCCCGGCGGGCCGGGAGTCCCCTGGCGCGGTCGCCACCGTCCCTACACAAGCCGGCTGCTGTGGACTGCTGAGGGGGGTGAGTGGATTGACCCTGGGCTGCAAATAGACGCCGCTGCATACTCCCGCCCCACTAGGCCGGAGCCGCGGACTTTCCTGGCGGGCCGCGCGGCGGGCCGGGGGTCCCCTGGCGCGGTCGCCCCTGTCTCAACGCAAGCCGGCTGCTGTGGACTGCTGAGGGGGGTGAGTGGATTGACCCTGGACTGACAATAGGCCGTGCTCTGGGCCTGGTCTCTACCCCCCCCCCCACGTATGACTAGGCCGCAACCGCAGCCTCTCCATTAGATCTGGATTCTGCTGGCCTGTAGGAAGAGGCCCTGAGACGGTGGGGGACATCTACCTGGGCAGAGGAACCATCTCTGGAGCACTTCCACCCCTGGCCCTCCTGATAGTGGAAGAAGCTGGCTGGGCTGCATACTCTGACAAGCCTGTGGAGCCCTGAAGTGGACAGCATCTACATCCTATAACTGCAGGTGAGAGGAAAGACTGTTAAAGGGTCACACACTGCTCCTTACCTACTGCCTGACTACCCCAGACTCTGCAGACAGGCTCCGTCACTCGCTTACCTACTACTGTCTGGCCTAGGCTCCCCAACACCTGAATAAGACGCAGGAACTTCAGCGCCAAATATATTAAAGGGGGGTGGCGTGACCCTGCTATGGAAACGTAAAGACGCGTCATTGGGAGCTCTGCACTGAAACGGGCCATGAATCACCCGCAGCACTGACTAACTAAACCATCCATTCATGCCAGGAAGCCGCAGCCACCCACCGGTCACTGAGGCAAGGAAGGGACCTGAAATTTCACACTACTTTCTGCGGCAACAGCAGGCTTCCTCACCGGCGGGAAGGAGCAAGATGGCGCCGCCTCGAGTCAGCTCAGTGGGCGCTGCATCCTCAAGTAAGAAGAGCGCTCCTGCAACTACCTCCGCAGCGGAGGAGGACTTTCCCCCCTTACCGCACAGAGCACCCTCTCCTATAGTGTCCCCGGCTTCCATAACTGCTGACACCCCTTTGCCTCCAGACTACGCTGGTGACCTAAGCGGCCTAGTTGAAGGCTCTCTGAGAGACATAGTGTCAGGCCTCCCCACCAAGCAAGACTTAAATGCCATGGCCACCTCTATTGTAAACGCACTAACCAGAGAACTGCACGACCTAAAGCAGCAAGTGGATGTGGTCGAAGAGAGAGTCACTACGATCGAAGCCTCCCAAACCAATACAGAAACGCGCCTCACTACACTGGAGTCGGAGTACGGGGCATTCCGCCGCCACCTTGTCGATGTCCAGCTGCGCCTGGACGACGGCGAGAATAGGAGCAGGCGAAACAATTTGCGCCTAAGGGGGATCCCAGAAGCCACCATGGGCCCAGACCTCCGATCTACAGTGACTGCCATCCTAAACCAGGTCCTGGGCAAACCACCGACAGCTGACCTGGAACTGGACAGGGTGCATCGTATCCCAGGCCCCAGACCCCCGCCCTCTGCACAGAGATCATCACCCGAACTGGACTTTCCCCGTGATGTATTATGTAGGGTGCATTTCTTCACAATTAAGGAGGACATTCTTCGCCTTGCCTGGGAAAAGGGCCCAATAGACTTCGACGGGGCTCCCATCAGGATTTTCCCTGACATTTCCAGACAAACACGCACCATGCGTGGGCTCATGCGACCCCTACTGGAAGTTATCCGTGAGGCTGATGCCACCTACCGATGGGGTCACCCTTTCCATCTTATTGTCAGGAGGCAGGGGGCGGAATTCTATCTCCGCACGCCAGACCAACTACCTGCCCTTTTTCAGTTCATCTCCAGGCCAGCGATTGAGGTGCCCAACTGGTTTGAATATCTGCTCTCCCAGGATCCACAAGGTTCAGCGCCACCTAGACAGCAAAGATTTCGACGCCCAAGATCCCGCCCGCCAAACCGAGAAGTCCGAAGAGCCCATCCTACATCATCTGAGGACTAAACGCATGCCACCTTTCGGCTGTTGGTGAGACTTCCAGTACCTCATATGGGTTGGTGCCCCGCTCCTTCCCCCCCCCTAAGGCGATCCTCCCCCTTTTTATTTTTGCCCTCCTGAAGATGCCTCCTTTTTTTTTTCTTTTGTGGGCTAATTTTTGAATTCCAGACAGGGGCGGGGGGAGGGGGGACACATTGTTATAATTGTTATGACTGTTATAAATTCCGTATCTTTACGGCAGGCTAGACTCCATGCACTACATCCGAGTTTGTCTGATGTGAACGTTGACACTGAAAAGGAGGTGCATGCATGTTTTCCATGATTCCATCCGGCCATGCTGCCTTGGCGCACTGACAGTTAGACGGTGGGGGCTCTCTCCTGGTCCTATCCAGGGGAAGGGCGAATGGGCCAGTGGGCCCTCAGTCCTCGGCCGCCACTGCGATGCGTCAACGCCAGTAGGTTATGGATGTTAGAGGTCTACTTAGTTGTACTTACTAGCCTGAAACACGGTTGAGTTCATGGATGTTATGCCCAGATATGTGGTAAATCACACTTTATTTACGATGGTTAATGTATCGTTTTTCTCAATGTTTCTGATTCCTTAGGCCCCCCACTCAGTGCATCTCCCTACCACCCCCAAAAAGTACCTTATTATATAGGTTTTTTGGTTTGCTTACATAGGCGATAGCAATAACTATTTGATTACGCGCTTCGCCGCATTGGCCACCCCCCTTTAGGGCGACCTCCCGGCTGCTGCACAGTCTCCTCTGTGTCTCGGCCGGGAGCTCATAGAGTAGCTACTTGACTAATTTAGATTACTCCCACCCTCCTTCCCCCCCTCTCCCCTTCATCTACTCCCCCCATCTCTCTCTCTGATACTGTCTCTCCTCCTTTGTCCCCCTCTCTTCCCCGGTGCTGTTACTCTCTAGCTGGGTGGGGACGTGAACTTGAACTAAGAGCGATCATCCTCCCCATCCTATCAACGATCATCAGTGCCCCGGCTGCCACAATGGCTCTCCTAAAGGTGACCTCCCTTAATGTACGGGGTCTCAATATCCCAGAGAGGCGTTCCCAGCTCCTGGCTGACCTTCGCAGATCTAAAACCCAGATTGCCTTTCTACAGGAAACCCACTTTCATGGTGAGCATATTCCCAAACTGACTAACAATCTGTTCCAGACGGCATACCACAGTATCTCACCTATCTCCAAATCTAAGGGGGTTAGCATCCTAGTGGCAAAATCTGTACCTTGGGAGTTTGGGGCGCAGCAGACGGACCCCCAGGGCCGCTTTCTCCTGATTAAGGGAAAGGTATTTGACGTTCAGGTCACTCTTGCCAATATCTATTTCCCCAACGCCGACCATGCACAGTTCCTGCGTGGGCTGATACCCAAATTGCTTGAGTTTACGGAGGGGATGCTCATTTTTGGGGGTGATATGAACTTTGCGATGGACCCCCTGTTGGATACCTCGCGGGGTGCTTCCCATCTCTCATACGCCCGCCTTAAACGAATCAAATCTGATCTTCACTCACTGCGTTTGATAGACCCCTGGCGCCTTTCACACCCCAGGGACAGGGATTATTCGTACTTCTCACAAGTACATCATTCGTACTCAAGACTAGATTACCTGCTCCTTTCCCATAAGGACCTGCCGAGGGTAGTGGACTCATCCATAGATGTCATCTCCTTTTCTGACCATGCCCCAATACACCTGACGCTCCAAATGGGACCAATGTCTAAATCCCCACCCTCATGGAGACTGAACGAGTCTCTGCTTCAATCTGCGGAGACCCGCGCTGAGATTCAAGCCAAACTACAGGAATACTTTGCACTCAATGAAGCCTCGGTCCCCAACCCCTTGGTGATGTGGGAGGCTCACAAGCCAGTTATCAGGGGCATTTTAATAGGCATTGGGGCACGTCTCAAGAGGGAAAGAACCCGTAGAACTGAAGAACTTCTTCTTCAGATCAAGACCCTTGAATGTACACATAAGGCCAGCCTAGCTCGCTCCGTATACCAGGAGTTACTTAAAGCACAAGAGGAGCTTCGCTCGCTTCTGTTACATAAAACTAAAGAGAGGTTAGCATGGTCACGCCGCACAATGTACGAATTCTCTAACAAACCTGGCTCCCTCCTAGCCAGAGCTCTTCGCGGACCCCGCACCAAAACTTTCATCCCCCACATTCTGACCCCTTCGGGTCGGAGGGTCTCTACCTCAACAGAAATGGCGGAAGAATTCCGCTCATTCTACAGCGGCCTCTATAATCTAGATAGACCCTCTCCTGATGCCCTTGGCCCCTCTGGGGGACCCACCCCACACGAATATCTAGCCTCCTCTGGCATGCCATCTCTATCGGCCGACATCGCGGAAGAACTGGAAGACCCCATTACGGTGGAGGAGCTAGGGGTAGCACTGGCGAGTTCCAAGCCCAAGAAAACCCCAGGCCCTGATGGCCTTACTCCAATTTATTTCAAAACCTTTTTTGAGACGCTCTCTAAACCGCTAGTGGATGCACTTAACTCAATCACGCAAGGTAACTCCTTCCCCATAGATTCCCTTAGGGCCTACATTTCTCTCATCCCTAAAGAGGGAAAGGACCTACTCCGGTGTGGAAACTACCGACCGATAGCTTTGCTAAACACCGACTTGAAACTGTTTGCCAAGATCCTGGCGAACAGATTGCTCCCACACATACCAAACCTAATTCACAAAGACCAAGCGGGCTTTGTCCCCCAACGGGAACCACGTGACAACACCATTAGGGTGCTGAACCTCATACATGCCGCCAGGACCACGCGACGACCCCTTCTCCTGCTGTCAACTGACGCGGAGAAGGCTTTCGACCGTGTAGACTGGACATTTGTTAGAGCTACTCTCGAACACATTGGCCTCCGGACGTCGATGCTCAGCTGGATCTTATCTCTCTACTCCAGCCCCACAGCGGCGGTTAGGGTTAACGAAACCAGGTCGGGTTATTTTCACATTCGAAATGGTACCAGACAGGGTTGTCCCCTGTCTCCTCTAATCTTTATTCTTTCTTTGGAACCTCTGCTCTGTAAGATACGGGCCAACCCCCAAATAGAGGGCTTTCGTAAAACATCTGGAGCCCACAAGGTCGCCGCTTTCGCGGATGACCTTATCTTCTTCTTGGCTGACCCCATTGCCTCACTCCCCGCCTTGCTTTATTCCCTGAGGGAGTACGGAGCTCTGTCCCTATTTAAAATAAACATGTCTAAATCCTCCATGCTTAATATCACACTGAGCTCACAAAATATCCGACAATTGCGCCTGAACTACAAGTTCCACTGGGCAACCGATACCATTCCGTACCTAGGAGTGGCCATCACCGCGGACCCCGCCCACCTTTACCAAGCAAACTTTGCCACTCTTCTACACAGGCTTAAAACAGACCTACAACATTGGCACTCCCTCACTCTAACGTGGTTTGGACGCTGTAATGCCATCAAGATGACAGCTCTCCCGAGGATACTCTATCTCCTGCAGGCCCTCCCCATACATCTCCCGCCCTCCTTCTTCAAGCGACTCGACGCACTTTTCCGAGATTTTGTCTGGTCGCGCGGGCAACCTCGCATCAAATTACAACTACTCTATATGACAAAACGTAGGGGTGGGGTGGGATTACCAGACGTAAAAGCCTACTACAGGGCAACACATCTTACCAGACTGATAGACTGGTACTGCCACTCAGAAGCCAAACAATGGGTCCATATGGAGATAGAGGACTCCGATGGTACGGCTAGGAGTTGGCCGTGGCTTTCCACTCCGATCCCGAAGATCATCGCCGAACACCCGACTCTGGGAAACACATTAAGAGTGGCCAGAGAAACCTTTCGTAAAACCCTGATATCACCTATTCCTTCCCCTATGGTGCCGATACTGGGCAACCCTGATTTCTTGCCGGGCTGCCAGGGCCCGATCTATAGAGCCCTATCGGAGGGAGATAGATGGCCACACCTCCACGACTTCCTAGATGCCGGTGGCCGGCTCCGGTCGGCCGCGGGAATTGAGGACCTGGACACGCCATTGGATTTCCTGAGTGGTCTCCAACTGCGTAATTTTTTACGCCGAAGTGCTCAGACTTTAGGTCCCCCACGCCCACTCACGGAGTTGGAACGTGTCTGCCACCGCAGAGAGCCCGTACGCCACTCCCTGTCCTCGATCTACCTCTCCCTGATTGCCCCGACTGAAGGCTTTGTGCCCCCCTTCCTCACTAAATGGGAGACAGAATTAGGAGTGCATTTTAATGAAGCACAAAGGGAAAAGATCTTACATTTTGCCCAAAAATCTTCTCTAGCCACAAGGGTCCAAGAGACATGCTACAAGATTGTGACCAGATGGTACAAGGTACCATCCACTCTCCACAGGTTCCTCCCGCAGGTACCAAGTATATGTTGGTGCTGTGGAACAGGAGAAGGAACGATGTTGCACATTTTCTGGGACTGTCCCAAGATTAAACCTTATTGGAAAGAGGTGACAGACACGATCGAACGTTTAACGGGCGTCGCACTGGGGGGAGATCCCGGGGCCTGTTTGCTGCACCTATCTAGCAGAACAATTAAGAAATATAAAGCCTCACTCACTATACAACTACTTAATGCGGCCAAGGCCTGTATCCCTCTATTTTGGAGATCGGAAACCCCACCAACTAAGATCCAGTGGTATGCCAGGGTTAACGAACTGCGCGACATGGAAGATCTTACGGCCACGCTGCACGACAGGGAGGAAGCCTTTCGGGAGACCTGGCGCCCTTGGCAACACTTCATCTACTCCGAGGCTTACCTCCGGGAGATGTCTTAGCGTGGACAACCCCCGGTATGGGGGCTCCGCCTGGCTGGAGGGTGGCACCACCACCCTCCCCTCTTTACCCCCTTCCTTACCTTCTTCACCTCCCTCTCCATCTCTCCTCTCTATTCTCCTTTCCCCTCCCCCCTATTGTCTCCCGCTTTTTTACCTCTTCCCTCCCCCCCCCACCCTCCCCAGTCCTCACACAATCCCCTATACTCTTCCGGCTTAGGGAAGATCTGATCAGATATAATGAATATCATGGTCTACATTACTTTATGTTAGTTGCCCTTTGCCGGACTTTACTGGTCGACCAGGAATATCTCCACCCCCGATCAGTGGAGAGTTTCTCTTTTTGTTATTTTAGTTCACCCTTTTACCTATCGATAAAGGATAATTACACGAGTTACCTGTCTACACAAGGCATGTCTCAGGGAAATGCTTGCAAATGGACACTAAGATAGTCATTACATTAGACCCTCCCATGCACACAGGCTCCGCCTTCACCATACAGATTGTGTAAACGAGAGGATTGTTTATGTGTTACATCTCTAGTCGACGACAGTTCCTGTTAAAACCTTCTTCCTACCACTGTTTTATGTTATCCATTAAATGTTATAGAACTTGACAATATGTACCTCAAACTGTAACACATTCTCTTGAAAATAAAATAAAGGAATTTAAAAAAAAAAAAAAAAAAAAAAAAAAAAAAGGCATATGACACCGACTTTGCAAGAAAACTCTAGAACCAATAAGTTTGCCCAAACAACTGCGGCAGAGGGTAAAGACTGCAAACCGACGACATTGAACTTGGCACCTCATCTCTGCGAGCACGTAGTGCCAACACCAGAGCAACACATAAAAACATTGGGATAGCAAATAACTTTTTTTTTTTTTTTAAGAAAAAAAGCTCAGCTAGCAAGTTTTCCAGCTAAAACACTTAAGTGGAGTTTCACCCAAAGGTGGAAGCTCCACTTATCTGCCTCCTCCCCCCTCCAGTGCCACATTTGGTACCTTTCGGGGGGGGGGGGAGGGGATGAAACGGGTACCTGTTTTTGACAGGTACCCATCCCCACTTCCGAGAGATATCTCACCGGCGAGATCACTAGGAAGTTCAGCCCCCCTCCTCCTTCCCCCGCCAACAGGTCATTCAGAATGCGCAGTGTGCTTCACGCATGCACGGTAGGGAACTGGCTGTGAAGCCGAAAGGGCTTCACTGCCAGTTTCCCTTTGTACGAATGGCGGCGGCAGCACCTGAGAGCTGATAGAAATATTGGCTGGGGTGCCGACATCGCTAGATTCCAGGACAAGCAAGTGTCCTAATATTAAAAGTCAGCAGCTACAGTATTTGTAGTTGCTGACTTTTAATTGTTTTCAGAACTCCGCTTTTAAGTGTTACTAAACTCAGGACTCACTATATCTGGTCTCCCACAGTACACAGAGCAGACTGTCCTATGAGGCTGCAGGACCCCTGACCCTCTGTCTGGACAGTGCTGATTGGTCCTGTGGCAATCATATGCACCTTCCGAAGGAAAAAAAACCTCTCTAGCAATACACACCAAACCGAGCATGTGCAGAGTGACTCCAAATGCTCTGTCTTATTAGGAGATGGATTGGGGACAGTGGAAGGGGAGGAACAGAGAAGACAGGATCAAATAGCCTTTTTACATGATGCGCAGGACTAACCCCTTAGGTTCCACAATGGGTATAACAAGCATGCCTTACTGCATATACAGACTGATTTTACGGTTGTGGGTTTAGTAACACTTTAAAACCTCATTAAAAATGGCTTAAAATATGCTGCAACGCCATACAAAGGCTAATTTCTTTTTCAAGCACACCATTGCCCCCTCTATGTACATGTTATGGTATGCCTCTTGGTCTCTTCCCTACATTTTGGGTCAATTAACTAATAGTTTTTTTAAAGTGTTTGTAAACCCTTACAGACCACTTTGACCTACAGGTAAGCCTAGATTTAGGCTTAACTGTAGGCTTAAGAAATATCTCCTAAACCTACATGGTTTAGGAGATATTTGCAAAAAGACAGGCACTGCTATCTACGGCGCATGTGCCGTAGACAGCGGCGTGCAGGCGCACTGAGCATGCCGCTGCTAACAGTGATATGCCGTTAGTGGCGGCTCCCGTGCGCATGCGTGGGAGTGACGTCATCGCCGCTCCGGCCAATCACAGCTTCGGAGCCACGATACCCGGAAAGAAGATGGACGCTCCGGAGCAGAGGGGACTGTGGTGACATTGCAGGCTCCTGTGTCAGGTAAGTGACACATAATGGGCTACTATGCGATGCATAGTAGCCCATTATGCTTTACCTTTGCAGGGAAACAAAGAGGAAGTAATCCCATTATGGTGTACCACCGATCAGTAAAAACACTTTATTAAAACAAAGTATCCTGCTTACAGAGTGTGTCACACAAGCAGGAAGGAGCTGCCAAAAATGCAAAAGGGGTGACCACAAACCAGTCCACACACCTTGGCCAGGGGCATGGGTTAGGACAAGAGGAGAGGTATCTTGGAGCCAGTTCCCTAACAGGCTGTGGTCAGCACTGGGGAGGATATGATGGAGTAATACATGTCCAAAGATCTGTCCTCCTGTGTTGCGTCACCACCCACAGCATGCACAGTATGTGTTTGGAGGTAACTTCCTCTTCTGATGAGGAGTCATCGCAAAACGGATAATGTGCATGCTCCAGATTGTGACATCACACAGGGGACCGGTTCTCCAAAAAGACCACTCTTCTTGTCCTAACCCATGCCCCTGGCCAGGGTGTATGGACTGTTTTGTGGTCAACCCTTCTCCATCTTAGGCAGCTCCTGCATGTGTAGGAAATTTTGTTTAATAGAGTGTTTTCACTGATGGGTCTACACCATGGAGTCTTGCGTTGTCTCTATCCCTCTCCCTTGTTTTCATTCATGAAGATTGAGTTCCTTCTTCGCAGTATACAGCCACAGATTGAGTTCCTTCTTCGCAGTATACAGCCACAGATTGAGTTCCTTCTTCGCAGTATACAGCCACAGATTGAGTTCCTTCTTCGCAGTATACAGCCACAGATTGAGTTCCTTCTTTACAGTATACAGACGTAGATTGGGTTTGAGCACGTTGGCCACTTAGGTTTTTGTTTTGATAGCTCCTTATACACATACCTATAAAATGTTTTCTGTAGGCGATTACTTCTACAACTCCTTCACAGTAACATAAGAACAGCATGAATGGCATAATCAGCTTTTCAGAAATTTGTTATCATTCTAAATGCATACATGTAAATTGTGCCAGTTTTCAGACACATGGAAAATATGCAAAATACTAAGAATTCAAACATATGATTAAAAAATATTTATTATTAGATCAGTGTAGATATATACAGTGCCTTGAAAAAGTATTCATACCCCTTGACATTTCCCACATTTTGTCATGTTACAACCAAAAACGTAAATGGATTTTATGTGATGGACCAACACAAAGTGGCAGGAAAATGATAAATGTTTTTTAAAATGTTTTACAAATACATATCTGAAAAGTGTGGTGTGCATTTGTATTCAGCCCCCTTTACTCTGATATCCCCAACTTAAATCTAGTGGAACCAATTGCCTTCAGAAGTCACCTAATTAGTCCACCTGTGTGTAATTTAATCTCAGTATAAATATAGCTGTTCTGTGAAGCCGTCAGAGGTTTGTTAGAGAACCTTAGTGAACAAACAGTGTCATGAAGGCCAAGGAACACACCAGACAGGTAAGGGTTAAAGTTGTGGAGAAGTTTAAAGCAGAGTTAGGGTATAAAAAAATATCCCAAGCTATGTGTGACGGAAAACTAACACTGGACATTACCCTGAATACCCCCCCCCCCCCCCACTGTGAAAAACATGGTGGTGGCAGCATCATGTTGTGGGGATGCTTTTCTTCAGCAGGGACAGGAAAGCTGGTCAGAGTTGATGGGAAGATGGATGGAGACAAATACAGGAAAATCTTAGAAGAAAACCTGTTAAGAGTCTGCAAAAGACTTGAGACTGGGGCGGAGGTTCACCTTCCAGCTGAACAACGACTCTAAACATACAGCCAGAGCTACAATGGAATGGTTTAGATCATATTCATGTATCAGAATGGCCCAGTCAAAGTCCAGACCTAAATCCAATTGAGAATCTGCGGCAAGAATTGAAAATTGCTGTCCACAGAGGCTCTCCATCCAATCTGACAGAGCTTGAGCTATTTTGCAAAGAAGAATGGGCATAAATTTCACTCTCTAGCTGTGCAAAGCTTGTAGAGACATACAAAAAGACTTGCAGCTGTAATTGCAGTGAAAGGTGGTTCTACAAAGTATTGACTCAGGGGGGCTGAATTAGGGCTGGGAAAAAAATCGATTTAAATCTTGAATCGAGTTGAGAGGTCAAATCGATTCAAAATTTAAACAAATCGATTTTTTTAGATTTTTTTTTTTCCACCGCGCCGGTCCCGAGGCGCTGCGGGCATAAGATTTTAGGCAAGGCCGCAGCTTTGACCTACTCCGCGGCTTCCGGCCTAGCCGCGGCCTCGCCTAAAAACTCATGCCCGCAGCGCCGGGCCTGAAGAGCTGCGGGCAAGGAGTTTTTAGGTGAGGCCGCGGCTTCGGCCTAGTCCTCTAGGCCGGACGCCGCGGACTAGGCCGAACTTGCGGCCTCGCCTAAAAGCTCATGCCCGCAGCGCCTCGGGACCGGCGCGGTTTCCAAAAAAAAAAACTCGATTCGAATCGTGAATCGAGTTTTTTTTAAGAGAATCGAAGATTTTTTTTTTTAAAGAAAATCTCTCAGCCCTAGGCTGAATACAAATGCACGCCGCACTTTTCACATATTTATTTGTCATTTTCCTTTCACTACACAATTATGTGCCACTTTGTGTTGGTCTATCACATAAAATCCCAATAAAATACATTTATGTTTTTGTAACATGACAAAATGTGGAAAATTTCAAGGGGTTTGAATACTTTTTCAAGGCACTGTAATTGGTAATGAAAAGTCAAAAAATGAGTAAGTCACAAAAATCTTAGCCTTAGACCCCATACACACTATTAGATTTTCTGCAGATTTTTGTCTTCAGCTTTACCAAAACCATATAATAGGAGGTCAAACCTTAAAGTTTTAATTTGTATGCAATCAGGCAGGCCCTTGCACTACATGGTTTTGGTAAATCTGAAGACAAAAATCTGCAGAAAATCTAATAGTGTGTATGGGGTGTAAGAAGACATCTTAAAGTTGGATTAAAAAAAGTTGGATGTATTTTTGAAACCTCATGAACGCCTGTCAATTTTCACATGGTCGAATTTGTGTCGCTTCGCATTGAGACGCACCAAAATTCATCTGACATGTAAATGTTCAGCTAGCTTTACCACTTCCCAAACAGCTCCATTTATATCATTGTAAACGCACTGCAAATGCACCACAAACTCCCCTATGTGTTTACACTGCATTTGAGATGCATTTAGAAAGCATTTCTAGCTGCGATGACAGTACAAGAATCCATATAATAGAAAACCAACATAGAAGAGGTATCTGGAAAGCACTATGTAACAAAGCACTTTGCAAAGCATGTCAATAAAACATCTTACCACGATAGGTGCGTTAATGGACGTTTGTGGTATGTAAAATTTCAAAGCAAGCCTAAATGAGCCCCAAGGGTTTGTTCACACTAGAATTGCTGTCTGGATTGTGTATTGCTCTTCAGAGAGCAATAGACAGGCAGTGAGGAGGCATTGTATTGTCTCCTCACTACCTGCTTTAGCCCATTGGACTCCGCATTAACACACTGCAACTTTGTATTGCACGCAGTTGTGGGGTGGGAAGCGCCTGCCGAGGAGAATAAGGGTTAAAATTCCTGCATCAGCTGTGAAGCAAAGCATTGTGACCGTGGCATGTGTACACCCCTGGCTGCTGCCTCTGCAGATAAAGGGGGAGTGGTTGGGGGGAGGTAAAGCTGGGGCTCAACTGCGAGGCTTTACTGTCTCCCCAACCACTAGTAAGCCCAATGTCTAAAAGAAAAAGGAGGGAGATTGAGGAAGGACAGGGGACATTTCAAAATACGTATGCACCTGAACTTGCTAACGGATGACGAGTATTGAAAAATAGAAGAGGAGTATGTAATCCAAAATACAAACTATGGCGTTTTTCTGAGTATCTTTAGAGGAAGATGTCAGATTCACTGTTTGTAGAATGGATTTAATTTTGGAGAGTCGATGGCTAATCGTCTGCTTCAACAAGGCAGGTACACATGGGGGGTTATTTACTAAAGGAAAATCCACTTTGCACTACAAGTGCACTTGGAAGTGCAGTCGCTGTAGACCCGAGGGGGACATGCAAGGGAAATAAAAAACAGCATTTTAGCTTGCACATGATTGGATAATAAAATCAGCAGAGCTTCCCCTCATTTCAGATCTACCCCTTAGATTTAGAGCGACTGCACTTCCAAGACCACTTGCAGTGCAAAGTGGATTAGCCTTTCGTAAATAACCCCCATGGTCTAGCTGCATTAATTAAATGAACTGGGGGGGGGGGATATTTGGTAATATTTTTGCAGATCTGGAAAGAAGCACGCAGCATTCTCATCAAGGGAAATATCTATCATTTTGTTACATTTATAACTTTTTTTTCTAAAGTGGGTAAGTTTGGGGCAAGACTAAAACATATGGTGATGCCCCAAGTCTCTAGACTGCAACTTCAGAAAGTTGGAGAAGCCAACATTGACTGAGGCTGGAAGGTGCTCCAAATCAATGGGTTAAAAATTTGTATCCTAATTTTTGATATTTGTTGTATTGTATTTATTTGCTCTGTGAACACAGATATATTAAAAGAAAGGCAGAGTGATTTTATAGATGTTTTGCTTATCTCGAGTCAAGATTTTTTTTATTTATAAAACTTTAAATTTTTCAGTCCGGGAAATGTGTCCTGGGTACATTCTATATTAAAATGTTTGCTCGTAAAACAAATGATTTATAGAAATTGTAAAATCAGATGTTAAAAAAAAAAAAAAACATTAAAATAAAATTGATTCAGAACCATCAGAGTATCTCTTCATAGCCCATTTGTAATTTTTGGAGAAATAGGAAACATAGGAGTCTTCATTCACCATCCAAATAACAACCCCAACATGTAGTTACAGTAGGTTAAAGCGGTAGTAAACCTTGGTTTAAAAAAAAAACACAAACTGGTCCCCATGCAGGCACATACTAGCACATTATGATAGACTTCCTTAAAAAACAAATCCCTCCAGCGGCGTGCAGTCACCGCTGACAAGGATTGAATCTTTACCCCATCTTCCTTCCGGGTTTGCGGGCTCTAGCCATTTGAATGGCCGAGGCGCAATGACATTACTCCCGCACATGCATGCAGGAGTCACAGCCACAGCTCAGCTCTCTTAGACCCCTTTCACACTGAGGGCGTTTTGCAGGCGCTATAGCGTTAAAAATAGCACCTGCAATCCGCCTTCAAACTGCTGCTCCATTGTCTCCAGTGTGAAAGCCCGAGGGCTTTCACACTGGAGCGATGCGCTGGCAGGACGTCAGGAAAAGTCCTGCCAGCAGCTTCTTTGGAGCGGTGAAGGAGCGGTGTGTTTACCGCTCCTCCACCGCTGCTTCCCATTGAAATCAATGGGGCAGCACTGTGATACCGCCGGCAAAACGCCGCTTCGGCTGTGTTTTGCGGGCAGATTTAACCCCTTTTCAGCCGCTAGCGGGGGGTTAAAACCGCCCCCGCTAGCGGCCGAATAGCGTCGCTAAAACGACGGTAAGCGGCGCTAAAAATAGTGCCGCTTTACCCCCGACGCCCCCCGCGGCTCGGTGTGAAAGACCTCTTAATGGACAGAATGGCGTTCACTGAGATCGCATGCACTGGAGATGTCACTGGCTGCTACAAATGTAAATATCTCCTAAACAGTGCATGTTTAGGAGATACTCGCTGTACTTTCAGGTAAGCACAAGATAAAAAGCGGAGTTTACTACTTCTTTAAGCCCTGGGTGTAGGTGAAACATGTTGGGGGTGTGGTTTTGGGTGGGAGTGAGCAGTGTGATGTCATTGCAATAAATCTCGGCTGCAGTTGAACATCTTCAGGTTGTGGCCCGATATTTGATTGATGGATTAAAGTGGATAAAGAACAGACTCCAGGTATTTAGCACCTGGCTAACTACAGGCAGACGACAGTTCAAAAGCTTAGCTTCTCTAATGATTTTGTAATAAGTAGAATGTCAGATTTTGTGAAAGGGATTTTAAAAACGTCATAATTTGGGGGTGGGGTGGAGTGGTTATCAAGATCCTAGACTAGACTGGTTCAGATATGCCAGATTTTAATGACATAAAAGTCAGAGGGCGTTGTAAGCAGTACAATGTAACATCCAATACCCATTTGCTTTTATACATAAAGGAAAGCTCCTATCCTTGCATTCTAGTGAATAGGAACTTGGTATTTATAGTTTAATAAAGTTATTGTCCTCTTCTATATTGGTAATATATTAAAAAATACATTCAATGACACAATAAAATGTAACTCCACTTTTGTTGAGAAAAAAGCATTCCCCTCTGGGTGATCTATGTACATTAAAATGATTTTAAAAAATTTTGTTGCAGATTCCTACCTTTTGTTATTCTGAAGAACTCCATGTGTGTTTGTCTGTGCCCAATGGGTCTAATGGGGGAGGTTTCATAATTATTAGTCAGCTGTGGCAGCTGCAGAGCACTAATGAGGAAAAGTGCTGGGCCTGCATCCCTTTAGACGTGTTCCTATTGGGAGTATCTCTCCAAAAATGACATTTGTATTGCAGGGTATGCCTGAAATTTAACTTGTATTTTAAGCAGACTTCTGGAAAAATTGGCGAGCCGATCACACAAGCAGGAAATTATGTTTCTGGGGAGTGGTCAGTACACATTCTTTGTACTGAACAACTCCATGTAGCCATATTGCATTGCATTTATAGAAAATTACAGCAGCTGCAGATTGAAAAGGAAAGGTCGTTTTTAATAACATTCAACTACAATATGACTTGTGTCACAATTGTACACGCTATATTATTTTTTCTTTATTTGCCAGTCTTTTCCCCCTTTAACCCTTTCGCCGCTAGGTCTGTATGTGGTATAGACCTAATGGCGAGGGTATCACACACAATCCAGTGGCTGCAGCCACCGGGATTTTGTGTGAAGCTGACAGGCACACTCCTGCCTGTCAGATGTGAGCATTTGGGCAGCTCCGCTGCGGCCGGATTGCTCTCACACACATCTGGTACAGCACCTCCCCCCCTCGCTATACTTACCGGGCTCCGCTTGCCCATCGGTGTGCCCAGGATCTCCATGGCAGGTGCCGGCGGGTAGAGGGGAAGGAGAAGAGCGGACACTCTCCTCCCCTTCTTCTTGTGACCCGGAAAGCGGCATCTCCGACGTCACTTTCGGGTCAAGCTCTTGGTGTCCCCGGCTCACTTAGCCGGGAAAGGATGTTTTGCAATGCGATCTGCATTACAAAACGTTCAGTGGCGTACAGGAGAGACATGCGGGGTCTTCTGTATCTTGAAAAACAGAACCTATCACCTAAAAAATCATCACATAGGGGACTGTTTGTCCCCTCTTTGATGAAA
This sequence comes from Lithobates clamitans, assembly GCA_037952925.1. Classification (NCBI taxonomy): domain Eukaryota; kingdom Metazoa; phylum Chordata; class Amphibia; order Anura; family Ranidae; genus Lithobates; species Lithobates clamitans. The sequence continues at coordinate 173,389 of JBBGZY010000276.1, read as the reverse complement.
AAAAAAAAAAAAGTTAAAAGTAAAAAAAAAAATTTTTAATTTTTTTTGCAAAAAAATAAAAGTTACACCCAAGCACATAAAATCCCTGCGAAATTTTTTTAAGGCCCCCACACGCACAAACGTAAACAGGGCGCCTATCAGTGAAAACGTTGATTGCGATACAAGTTACATATTGCTGCCCGCGCCGAAGTGAGAGCAATAATTCTAACACAAGACCTTCTCCATAACACTAAACTAATACCTATAGGGGGCTTTTGAAGCGTGGCCTATAGAAGATATAGGGTAAGGTTTGTCGCCCTTTCACGGGCGCACATAAGCTTAAGTTTTGGCATGTTGGGTATCTATTTACTCTTTTACCAAAAATGTGGGCAACTTATTGAGTATGTTTGTCCTAAAATTCACGCTCGTGTGTTTTTTTACAAAAATTTTGTGTTTCCTAGACCTTGCAACTACCACTATTTTATTCTCTCGGGTTTGTGTAATCTTCAGGCCTAAAATGATTTTTTAACCACTTCCCGCCCGGCCTATAGCAGAATGACGGCCGGGCGGTGGTTCAGTTATCCTGACTGGGCGTCATATGACGTCCAGCAGCGGCGCATAGCGGCGATCGGTGGGGCGGTGTGTCAGTCTGACAAACCGCTCCACCGATCTCGGTAAAGAGTTTCTGACGGAGGCTCTTTACCACATGATCAGCCGTGTCCAATCACGATGTAAACAGAAAGAGCGTCTGACAGTTGCAAGTAGAGGAGAGCCGATTGGCTGCTCTCCTGACAGGGGGGGTCTGCGCTGATTGTTTATCAGCACAGCCCCCACCTTGGATGTCCGCCATGGACCACCAGGATGTCGCCTGGACCACCAGGAATGGCCACCACACTGGACCACCAGGTATGCCACCCTACACCACCAGGGATATGCTAATCAGTGCCCAGGCAGCTACCAATCAGTGCCCAGGCAGCTACCAATCAGTGCCCAGGCAGCTGCCAATCAGTGGCAATTAAAAATGCCTGCCAGTGCCACCAGTGATGCTTATCAGCGCAGTCTATCGGTGCCAGCCATCAGTGCCACCTTTCAGTGCCCATCAGTGCCGCCTATCAGTACCACCCATAAGTACCCATCAGAGCAGCCTTTCAGTGCCCATCGGTGTCGCCTATCAGTGCCCACCAGTGCCACTTATGAGTGCCCATCAGTGCTGCATATCAGTGTTACCCACCAGTGGCGCCTATCACTGCCCATCGTCAGTGCCCATCAGTGCCACCAAATCAGTGCCCATCAGTGCAGCTTATCAGTGCCCATCAGTGCCACCAAATCAGTGCCCATCAGTGCAGCTTATCAGTGCCCATCAGTGAAGGAGGAAACTTGCTTATTTACAAAATTTTATAACAGAAACAAAGAAAAACTTTTTTTTTTCTTCAAAATTTTCGGGCTTTTTTCATTCATTTAGCAAAAAAGAAAAACCGCAGAGGTGATCAAATACCACCAAAAGAAAGCTCTATTTGTGGGAACAAAATTATAAAAATGTAGTTTGGGTACAGTGTTGTATGACTGCACAATTGTCATTTAAAAAGTGACAGCGCTGAAAGCTGAAAATTGGCTTGGGCAGGAAGGGGGGTAAGTGCCCTGTATTGAAGTGGTTAAACATGTGCAAAAAAAAAAAAAAAAAGCTCTTGCAACGAAAGGGTTAAATGTCTGGTTCTGTTTTAGCAGAACTGAAGGAAAATATGCTGAACTTTTAACACTGTTAATCAGAATAAAATAGTAGCTTAAGATCCTCTGAGGCAAATGTGAAAAAAATGCTTAATATGCAGCGAACTAAAGAACTACAAAATTGTTCGGGACGCCGGGCCAATTATAACAGTGAAATGGTGCCTTGTCAATCATCCATATGACACACTTCCCAGACATACAATTATTTTCATGCTGTTGAAGGCATTTTTTTCTTCCCATTAGAGACTTTTGGAAGCACAGATACTGACATTGTCATTTTATGGAATTTCCAGCAAGTTGGAGACATTAATAATTCACACATTCTAGAATACCGGGTGCAACACAGTGTCAGCGGGATAAAAACAAACATTGGGGGGGGGTCACTTTATATGAAATGTGGCACTTAAGGTTACAGAAAGGGGTGAGAGACAAATAAATCAATGAGAGAATATTGCTGGGCCTCCAACCTTTGTATATTGTGTCAATCATACATCACAAATATATTTGTATGTGAAGAGAGTCTAATTTCTGATAAATGTGTGTTGATTTATAAGCACTTCATATGATTTACTGTTTATTTTATAGAATCCATGTTCTTTGTTGTGGGGACAGTATAGATCAGCCATTCTCAACTGGGGTTCTGTGAAAGGTTGCTAAAGGTTCCTTGAGCTGTTGACCGCCCATCTGATGGCCTGTATAGGTTATGGGTCCCATGCAACTTGGTAGAGCCAGCAGCATGACCTTATCCCCTTCCCACCGACAGCACACATAAATGTGACCTCACGGGAATGGGCTTTTTCGCATGGGGCCGCATATATGCGTATCTCCCTTTGTGCTAGGAGAGTGCCGCACAGCGCATTCCCAGCACAGAGACCGGGCTCTTACCGCACGCCCCAGGTTTGATACTAGCAATTGAGACTTTTGGTCCCGGGTCACCTGATCTCTGTGATAGCCTCTGACTGGCTATCACAATGATCAGTCACTGTGAGCCCGCCCCTGTGTTTACTTCTGAATAAAGAGAATGATACGTTGTAACTTCCTCTTCGTGCATTAGAGGAAAATGTAAACAAACCAAAGTGTGTAAAAATAAAAATAAAAATAATAATAATAAAAAAAATAACAAGATCAAAGTTTGCCAGGGTTCAAGGTTGGTGGGGTCAAGGTTGGGGTCAAAGGTCACGGTCAGCATATTTTGGGTAGGATTAATTTTTTTTTTTCAATTAGTATCAGTGTCAGTGTGTTTTAGGCAGGAGGAAAAAAAAAAAAAAAGTAGGGATGCACTAATGCCGATACCAGGCATTTGACCGAGTATCAGTACTCGCCCAAATGCTCCTAATACTGAAACCGATACTTGGTGGTGCGATTTGCGTCAATAGAAAATGAATGGGTGCAAATCGCAGTGGAAGAAATTGCATGCAATTTGACAATTTGGATAGGAACGTGGTGCGATTCCTGTCCGAATCTCAAGCGATTTCCCCCACTGCTCCTGTGTGTGTGCGTATAGAAGCTTCAGCTAGTGGGTAGTTTAGAACTCACAAAATTCAGCAGAGGGAGCACTGTTCCAGTAAGTAGGTAGAGACCAATAAGAAGTTTAAAGCAGCAATCATTTATTGGAAAACTGGAGATCCTGAGGGTGGGCGGTGAGCCCCATGGATGCCGGATCGATGGATGTCCTCGTTGGTTGTCTGCACAATACTGTCTTCATTGTGAAGCACTCCTGCCCGCTCTTGGCATTTTCTCCGGCCGGTGGTGACAAACCCTGAAGGCAGCTGTCATTTCTGGGTGCGCCGGCCGTTGCTGGCTCCGTCTATTGATCCGACATCCATTGGGCTCACCGCCTGCCCTCAGGAGCTCCAGGGTTAGAGGCAGTTCATTCCACCAGGCTCAGCAGAGTAAACTACGAAACCCATACTGCCATCTCCCTGCATGGGCCTGTGATCTATTTACCTAATGTGATCAGTCTGTTCAGTTTTCCAATAAATGATGGCTGCTTTTCACTTCCAATCTGTCTCTACCTAAGTCCTGGAACAGTGCTCCCTCTGCTGAATTTTGTTCTAAACTGCCCACTAGATGGCGCTTCTATGCGCACACACGCGATTCGCAATTTGCAAGGCAAAGTATCGGTACCTGGTATCGGTGAGTACTTGACCGAAAGTATCGGTATTCCTACTCGCTGATAAAAAATTGGTATCAGTGAAAATCTAAAAAAAAAAGCAAAATGCGCACCATTTTTTCTGGGCTGTATTATGAGTACAAACATACACATGTGTAGTATTGCTGAAATCATCAGGAGCATTTTTTGGGGGTTGTTCTTTAGCCCAAAATATTTTAAAAAAAATCATTTTTTTATAAAATGGAGCTGTATATTTCTTGCTATTATCATAATTTACCACCAGTTTTTTTCTTTAATAATTAAAAAAAAAAAAAAAAATCAGGAGATATCTGTTACCATTTAGAAAGAACCAAAAGAAAGCAAGGTATAATCCACCTGGATACACAAAGTAGTTGTGACGACGTGTACAGTTTTACTAACACAAGTTGCCAATTTGTGCTTAGGCGTTTACATTATATTTTAGACTTTAACTTTAGACCCCTATTTGCGCAGGTTTGGTCTCTCCTGTCTAAATGGAGACAACATCTTGGTTTGGACATATCGCCTCGATCAAAATGACCATACTGCCTAAAATAGTGTATTGCTTTATGACCCTTCCAGTGCCCATCCCATTGGTACAAAAAGCTTCAGTCAGATCTTTTAAATTTCACATGGAACTATAAGCAACACCGCATAGCTCGCACGATACTTTATGCCTCTCGGAACAAGGGGGGTCTGGCTTTCCCAAACTTCCTCTGTTACTATTATGCTGCCTAGTTGAGAGCAATTGCATCCTGGGTTACCCTTCCGGCCTATAACTGCTGGACCCAGATAGACAAATTATGGATAGCCCCCATCCACCCGAACAACTTATTGTGGAACACTAATGCCGATGTCCCTTCCACTTCCCTATTACATAGTATGAACTTGCTGCGTTCTATATGGAAACAATTGAATCGTAGCATCCCACTTCAATCACAGCCTCTCTCTACAACCCTAAGTTACCCGATAGTATAACCTACCAGATGATCTCACCTTGGTTACAGAAGAATATTTTCCACTATGGACACCTAGTAAATCTGATGACTAGGTAACTACTACCCTTTGACGAACTTAGAGCTAAGCACGACCTCCCCCATATGCTTTCTTTGGGTACCTTCAAATATGGCACTACACTCTTACTATTGCCCCGACCCTTCAGTTCTCCATACCTACCCCATTTGAAAGAGTATTCTTATATAGTCTTAATAGTGTTATATTTTTGTATTGAAATGAACAAAACTTAATAAAAATTGTCAATTAAAAAAAAAATAAAAAAATTAACAGTGCATTTTTGACGTGTTTGCCACACCTGAACCTATAGCTCTCCTACAACTTGTGTCCATTTGCCCCATATTGGCACTATATCCACTGGAGCATTAGCATTTTACAGAGCAGAGAAGGGATTGGCCATAGAGATTTTACGCAGTTGGCCACCTTAACCACTTGCAGACCCTCCACCGTACATTTACTGCGGACCTAACCGTACATGTACAAGCTATTGAGATCTGAGCACAGCTATATCTTCTTTCTAAAACTGCCAGTCAGATGTCTGTGCTGTTTTTTATTGCATGGATTTTTGTATTACCATCTCAGCTAGTAATGCTTTCTAAACACATCTGAAATACGCGGTTAACGCCATAAGGGCATTTGTGATTTTACATTGACATCAGTGGAAGTGTTTGGGGAGCGGCAAAGCCTGGCAAGAGATATATGATGTTTGGTCAATTTTGAAGCGATGCTAATGCAACCATGTTAACAACTATGGGTGCTGTAATGCACACAATTTAAACAGACGTTCATGGCGCTTCAAAAACACTCATGAAATGCCTGCTTTTGAAGCTAGTGTAAACTTAGCCTAAGGGTGGTATTCTGAACACCACTATAGAAGTAGATTCTTCTTGATCCCTGATGAACTTTAGCAGGTGTTCCCTGAGCCCTTGAAGTTATTTTAAGAGTTCCTCTGGAATAAAAAGATTAAAAAAGGCTTGTTCTATAGATGGCTGCAGTTATGGACAGCTATGCCTACAATTTACTTGTAGAAGTAAGCAAAACTGAACTTTAACACAATGAAAATTCCAAAGAACCAGACAGATCTGCAGATCTATAGGTCTATCAAGACCTTTGCATACATAGTTCATTGCGAGAGGTACATTCTACATCTTGGGGTGGGAAAAGCAGCCTTAGAATGGTTGACAAGGTAAGTGCAGGTTTTCAGGGGGTAGAATAGTGCCCCGTAGTCTCATTTTATTTTTTAAATTTTGTGTTCTCCCCCATGCCCCAAGGAGACATGGTACATGTAGTACTTTGCCCCAAATTCCTTTATGCTGTGTAAGGTTAGCTGCATGGTTGGGCAGAACAGGGTGTCCCCCCGCAAACATCCTTACACGCAGCTAGCAAGGAGACTGCCGCTTTGATAGACGAGTGCTTGTCTCCAGCTTCAAGCACTTTCCCATGACAATCGTTACACGAGGAATGCACGAGGGGGCGTGTCAGTTGATTTTCTCTAGGAGCGCTCACATTGGAATATTGCAGTACAGCTCAAAGCCTGTGCTGTGCATACATGCACGGTTTGTAGCAGGGAGAGGCAGCAGTGCCAGAACATGGCTTTTGCGCTCAACATACTCGCTCACTACACAACGGGGCTTTTGGCAGCTGTGCCCCACCACTGGTATGCTCACAAACAAATTTTTATGGGGAGGAGTAGACATGATTCAATTTAGGAAACAAATATACAATTTTCAAGCCAAAAATGATTGCAGTTTTTAACAAACACAACACAATCAATTTGCACGTTTTCTGGACCACTATTGAATCTCTAAAGGATTATGAGTTTTTTTTAAGTGTTACTGTAAAGGTTAAGGTAAGGTTAAGTACTAGGGCCTAGTTAAAGCATATTTACACTCAAAACCAAAAATGCACAACTGCAAACCAACCATGACATGCCCGTCCACCTAAACTGACAGGCCGGTCAAGGAGAGCATTAATCAGAGAAGCAGCTAAGAGACCCATGGTAACTCTGAAGTAGCTGCAGAGATCCACAACTCAGGTGAGAAAATCTGTCCACAAATCTGACCTTTATGGAAGAGTGGCAAGAAGAAAGACATTGTTGAAAGAAAGCCATAAGAAGTCTTGTTTGCAGTTTGCGAGAAGCCATGTGAGGGACACAGCAAACATGTGGAAGAAGGTGCTCTGGCCAGATGAGACCAAAATTTAACTTTTTGGCCTTAAAGCAAAACGCTATGTGTGGCGGAAAACTAACACTGCACATCACACTGAACATAGCATCCCCACCGTGAAACATGGTGGTGGCAGCATCCTGTTGTGGGTGAAGCAGGGAAGCTGATCAGAGTTGATAGGAAGATGGATGGAGCCAAATACAGGGCAATCTTAGAAGAAAACCTGTTAGAGTCTGCAAAAGACCTCAGATTGGGGCGGAAGTTCACCTTTCAGCAGGACAACGACCCTAAACATACAGCCAGAGCTACAATGGAATGGTTTAGATCAAAGCATATTCATGTGTTAGAATGGCCCAGGAAAAATCCAGACCCAAATCCAATTGACAATCTGTGGTAAGACTTGAAAATTGCTGGCTGTTCACAGATGCTCGCCATCCAATCTGACAGAGCTTGAGCAATTTTGCAAAGAAGAATGGGCAAAACTTTCACTCTCTAGATGTGCAAAGCTGGTAGAGACATACAAAAAAAGTCTTGCAGCTGTAATTGCAGTGAAAGGTGGTTCTGCAAAGTATTGACTCGGGGGGCTGAATACAAATGCACGCCACACTTTTCACATATTTATTTGTAAAATGTGGAGAACCATTTATCACTTTCCTTCCACTTCACAAGTATGTGTCACTTTGTGTTGGTCTATCACATAAAATCCCAATAAAATACATTCACATTTTTGGTTATAACATCACAAAATGTGGAAAATTTCAAGGGGTATGAATACTTTTTCAAGACACTGTATATGGTGCACCTGTCCCAAGGTCATGCGGTTTTGGATGCATTTCCATTCTTTAATATATTCTGTGACCATGGTTCATATTGCCAAGGATGCTCGGGCTGCACTCTTAAATGAACCAGTGGGCAATGTCCCAAGACACACAAACGTGGGTTTCTTTTATGTTTTTGGTGGCCAAGATTGCAATTGCCACAGCTTGGAAACGTCCTGTGGTTGACTTGGCTTTATTAAAGCGCAAATTAACCTGCTACACTTAGAATTCTAGGATATTGCCATATCTCTGCCAGTCCAATAGGTTTGATTTGTTCTACTTCTCTGTTTTGTTTGCTTACTTCATTTTTGTTATCCCAGGGTAATATCAGCTTCTCTGCAGAAGTTTGATTTCTTGCAGTACACTGGACGATCATGCCTATGGCTTTATTTCTTCTGACATGCTTTGTAATATTGGATTATTAAGCATAGTCAGGGGTGTCTGTTCCCACCCCTTCTATTTTGTCCTTTTGTTACTCTTTGTTTTGAATGCCAAATGCTGTATCAACAAGATATGCTTTTTCTCCTTTTGTTTTTTTGAGAAAAAAAAAAAATCACCAAAAAAAAAAAAGAAGACGACTGAAAAGAAAAACGCTGCTGGAAGGCTTCGTTCTAAGGTAAGCATTTCATAATGAGCTAGTTTGCAATGCATACTAGCTCATTATGCTTTTGTCTTACGTGTTTTTTTTTCAAGTTTACAACCGCTTTAATCATCAATTTCCATCTCACATTTGAGCAAACAGCTTACTGCTCATCGCACATGGATCAATTAACAACTCAAGATGACCTAGACTTTAGACTAGGTAATTGGTACACATAGGGGCATCTCCTTATGACAGAAAGGTGCACCGTTAAAGCAGAACTAAACCCTATTATTGTTTTCAGCCAAGGAAGCTGCAATCTCAAGGCCCATACACACAATGAGAATATAGGACCAAGAAAAACACATTCAGAGCGATTGTTCGAAAATCTATTCGTTAATACACAGCTTTCGTGAGCCGATCATGACAGTTCATGTGAAAATATCCAAAGGGACAAGTACGAAAATGAACGTTTTTCACATAATTATTATAGTATTTGTATGAAGAAAATATTGTGTGACCAAGACCACACATGCTCGCAAAGGAAAGAATACATTACATCACTTCTGAAGTTGTATTTTGTCGTATGAGAATTTTCCTAACTTCAGTAACCTTTTGGTTGTCGATATGAGACTAGCATGCAATCCCCCCCCCCCCCCCCCAAAAAAAAAACAGAAGATCATTTGTCTGATATTCTCATCGTGTGTACCTGGCTTGCCTCTGTTTGACCTTCAACTACCATGGTGCTGACCAGTTAGGACACCAGCAATCTGACAGTTTGGTTGAGAGCACAAGGAAATGTGACAGCAATCCCGAAACGTGGCGGAATGAAACCTTTTTTTAAACTGTTAAATTGTTGGGTTTAGTTCAGCTTTAATTACACTTCCTAGTTATTACCAAGAATGACGTCATAAAAAGTGTCCCAACTGAATCTGTTCTCTAGAACCAATGTGGCTACAGTTACTGTTGGCCAGTGAAAAGCCTTGTGCTGTTTCTATATATATAGCCCATGTTTTGTATTGGAGGGCTATTTTAGAATTAAATCAAGCCATATTGGGAAACAATCTGGTCACACTTGTGAGCTTTAATACGATTTTTAAACTGTGCAACTTACAGCTTCTTTGTCCTGAATCTCCGTTTCCAGCTCTTGTAATCTTTTGCTTAGTTCTTCATTCCTCTCTCGTTCTTTGTCTATTTCATCACATTGAGCTTCAAGCTCTCCAATCTAGAAGACAAAGTACAGTAAGAGACAATAAGATACAATGTTACTTATGCAATCAAGGCTCACAATTAGAAACCATTCAAACTTGTGCTCTTTATGCAATTAAAGATTTTTTTGGAGCTTCGTATGTGGAAGGGTTAGAAGCTCTTTAAAGGTTTGACCCACCTAGGGGGAAGATTTACGGTTTCTTTGTCATAGTGACTGATATCACCTCCAGAGAAATTTTACATTATCACTGGAAAAGAAGATAAGGGGAGGAATTGGGACATTTGTTCTGGTCAAAGAAATGTCTAATGCCGCGTACACACGAGCGGACTTTACGGCAGACTTTGTCCTGCGGACTTTGACGGACTTTACGAATGAACGGACTTGCCTACACACGATCAACCAAAGTCCGACGGATTCGTACGTGATGATGTACGACCGGACTAAAACAAGGAAGTTCATAGCCAGTAGCCAATAGCTACCCTAGCGTCGGTTTTTGTCCGTCGGACTAGCATACAGACGAGCAAACTTTTCAACCGGACTCGAGTCCATCGAAAAGATTTGAAATAGGTTTCATTTCTAGGTCCGTTGAACTTTTGGGGAAAAAAAAGCCCGCTGGAGCCCACACACGATCAAATTGTCCGACGGACTCCGGTTCGCAGGACCAAGTATGCCGAAAAGTCCGGTCGTGTGTACGTGGCATTAGAAGAATTTCCCCTCACTTCCTGATTGGTGCTGATGCAGGAAGTGAGATAAAGTCTTAGCAGAAAAAACAAAAACAAAACCTGATGGGGTCCTGCCTTTCCCAGCACAATCTAAAACATGAATACACAACCACACACAGACAGTACAATGATATTTGTGACAATATGCTCCTGTTATCCCGGGGGTTTTTTTTTTTTTTTTAAGGATATAGTAAGCAACATTTTTCACTCTGTTTTGACAAACGTGTTTGATATATAAATGATGTTAACACATGCAAAACTCAGCATGCACACTTTAATAAACTAACCACCTTCACTGAAAAATGCATAAAAAAAGTACCCGATCTCCACATTTTAAAATGTGAAAACTAGAACCCCAGAAGTCCCAACACAGTTCCTATCCTAATGTATAAATATAATAAAAAATATAACCCCAGGAGTCAGTTCAGGTGAATTAAAGTATAACCAAAAGGCAAAACTTTTTTTCCCAGTTTTGGTAGGGTGAAGAGGGATTAGAAAACCGGACAGGTTTTTACTGCAGTCTGTGTCTCTGGTTTGAAGATTCACCTTCTCTACCTGTCCTGGTGACCGTTATCACAGAAAGTGAAAATGAAAGAAGATCCCAAAATTTTGAGTTGTCATCACAACAGGGATGGAGGTGAAATCTTCCAATAGAGACTGTAGTTCTGGTGATCCCGATGACAACCAGGGATTTCCACTCACTTCCTGTTATGGGACAGGAAGTAAAGGGAAATCTCCACAATTTGGCTTTAGTTCTATTTAAATTCACCCACTACAAAGCATTGTTTTGGTGACCTTTACCAAATTTTTTCTGGATATCCCAACTAGGGCTGAAAATAACGATTATTTTCATAACCAATTAGTTGGCCGATTATTGTTTTGATTAACCACTTCAATACCTTAGGGCATCATATGACGTCCTTGACTTTGGGAGGGGATATCTGAATGATGCCTGCAGCTACAGGCATCCTTTTCAGCCGGCGATTATGTGCACGATAAGAACGATCTTAGCGGCAGTTTCGCTGCTTGATCGTTCTTATAGGCAACGGGAGGGGACGTCCCCCTCCTCCCGCTGCCATCCGGTGCTTCTCCGGGCTCTCACGTGCCATCGGGGGCACGGAGAAATAATTGACCGGCGCTGGATGACGGCGATAAAGATTTCCGGTGACCAGATGGTCACCAGTCATCTCTATGACCGTCGGAGTCCCGGGCGTTACGTCACGCCCAGGTTCCCGGAAGTAAACAAAGCTGCAATCGCGGCTGTCAGCATGAGATCGGTGAATGTTTTTTCTCGATCTCATGCTTTCCAGCCTGGAGGAGAGATGTGGGGTCTTATTGACTCCGCATCTCTCCATAAAGAGGACCCGTCACAACAGATTCCTTTTACAAGGGATGTTTACATTCCTTGTAATATAAATAAAAGTGATCCAAAAAAAAAAAAAGTGTAAAAATAAAAAAATTAAGTAAAATAAAAAAAATAAAAAATGTAAAAACGTCCCTGTCCCAGGTAGCTCGCGTTCAGAAGCGAACGCACAAGTAAGTCCCGCCCACGTATGTAAACGCTGTTCAAACCACACCTGTGAGGTATTGCCGCATGTGTTAGAGCGTGTGCAACAATTCTAGCACTAGACCTCTGCAACTCTAAACTTGTTAACCTGTAAAAATTTTCGCCTATGGAGATTTTTAAGTACCGAACTTTGGCGCCATTCCATGAGTGTGTGCAATTTTAAAGCATGACATGTTAGGTATCTATTTACTCGGCATAACATCATCTTTCACATTATACAAAAAAATTGGGCTAACTTTACTGTTTTGTTATTTTTTAATTCATGAAAGCGTTTGAAAAATTATTACACAAATACCGTGCAAGATAAAAAGTTGCAATGACCGCCATTTTGTGTGGCGAATAATTTAGTTAATATGTAAAGTTTAAAAAAACACAATTTATTCTTGAATATCTATATGCAGCGGTAAATATAAATAACCAGCTATATGTTTTAGGGATTAAAATGTCTAATCCACTCTGAGAATAACAGACAGAAGAGATATGCTGTAAATCAACTATTAGAGGTTGAAACTGGTACATATCATCAAAATTTTTTATCTAAAGAAAAAAAACTAATAATAAAAAGAACTAAAAACGCAGGTTTTCAGACAGCATTGTAATATATTATTATGCATGACAGACTCCCTTCTCATAGAAAGGTAGCTTGATACAAGCTACCTGCGCCTGCTGTCACTTATGCTGGCCCTACACAATTAAAATTTTCCTTCCAAAATGTAAGTTTTAAGAACGTTCCTTCGATTTTCTAATAGTTAGCGGAGCCAAATCAACGTACGTTTTTTGACCACAGTGGCAAGGAACAGAATAGAAAATTTATCGATTGAATGGATTTTCTGGACAGTTTATGTGGTTTTCGTTGAGAAGATGCATTCAATTTAAAATTGAATGTTAAAAGCAATTGAAATTTTTGAATGACATTTATTGAATGTACAAAGAATTTTCCTACGAATATTTTTACAAATGTTCTTTAACAAAAATCAGTACGTGTATGGCCAGCATTAGACATTTAGTAGTAGTAGTAGCAGTTTTTTTTGTTTTGTTTTTTGTTTTCACCTATCATGACGGGGTTACATTTTTTTTTTTAATTAGGCCTGTATAGTAAAAAAAACAGCAGATAATCACTACTATACGGGGTTAATTTATGGTAAAAGTAATTTTTTAAAATAATTATGTATATATATATATATATATATATATATATATATATATATATATATATATATATACACACACGCATATATATATAGATATATATATATATATATAGATATATATATATATATATATATATATATATATATATACACATACATACATATATTATATATATATATATATTACACACACACACACACACACACCTTATATCATATATAAAATAAAAAATATACCCAGAAGTAGGATATACAGGATATATATCCTTTAAACTGGGAGTCAGACATAAAACTACATGAAGGGTGGGGATAAAAAATCTTTTATACTGAAGTAGTATTACGCCCTGATTCACATTGATGTGATTTGACATGTCAAATCGCATGCAAAAATCACGGCAATTGCTGGCAATGGCAGAATCTGAATCGGTGTGACACCTCATTTGCGGCACCGCACCAATTCTCAAAAGTAGTTTCTGTACTACTTTTGGTGATTTTGGGGTGCGATTTCCCTTGACATCTGTGCAGAAACCCGCACAGATTGTGAAATCGCCCCCGAAGTCGGGACTGAGATGCGGGAATGAAATTGTGCGAGTTCAGCAGTCAGTGTGAACCAGGACTCAAGACTGAAACTTTTTTGCATAGATATAATCATTTTAAATATAATCCACAATACTGGTAAACTTTTACTTTAAATGTAGTTGTAAAGCCTTATAATTACTTCCAATCTATCAGCCTCCAGCTGGGTACAAATGCTGATCTTTCCTGCACAGAGCCCTTAAAGGGATTGTAAACTAAACACTGTTTTTTTTTTTCTTTTTTTCATCAAACTTGTCATACTTAACTGCTCTGTGTGATGGTTTTGCATAAAACAGCCCAGATTATACTGTTCTGGGGTCCCCCGCTGGTGCTTCTGTCTCCTCCTGGCTTTACAGTGCCCCTACACCAAGCCGCAAAGTATAACATCAAGTGCTACTATAGCAAGGTAAAAACTTCTGCCTTTAGAATTGCTCATTTCCTTCTCCTGCCCAGGACTACATGTCCCACAAGTCATTGCTCCTCACACATTCATACGTTCTCAGGCACTTAATGACATGTATGGATGCTGTACTGAGCTGTAGGTGTACTGCACTGTATTTTTTGATACAAAAAATGCCATGTGTATGGTCAACTAATCGATTATGAAAAATAGTTGACAACTATTTTCATAATCGATTATGCCGATTAGTTGTTTCAGCCCTAATCTCAACATTTCTCACATCCATTTATCCATCTCTGGAAGACCATGTGTACTTTTTATGTATGGTATTCTGTGTGCCCAACATTCCTCCTTTAACTTTACCTCATCAACAAAAGCATCGGCCCCCTCTTTTTTTTTTCACCCCGGGATACACCCAATACGCTACCCGAGATACCCCTTATATGGAGGGCTTCATTGGCGATCGGTCCCTAAAACCCTCTTATAGCACACGTTTTGTTCTCTCACTACACCCTCCTTCCAGAAAGAAGTAATCTTTTCCTTCCCCTGCTCTCACCCCCACCCCCCTTTTTTTTTCCTCCTTTTTTTGGACCCTTCAAATATGGCTCCTGTTGTACAACTGTTGGAACAAAAAGAAAAAAAAAAAAAAAAAGAAGAAAAGCAGCAGTTTTTGGTAGCAACAGTCTATTTTATTTGTATTTTTTCAGCAACCATTACCAAACTTTCTTGTGCCTCCCACACACTCTTATAGAGACAGCCCAGGTAACAGAATTAAAAAAAGAACAGCAAAGACTTACTGATTGTGATGATATAAAATCTTTTTCTGGCTCATGTAAGATTCCAATGTGTTACAGGTCACAAACACACAACTAGTTTTATTGTGTTAATAAAGTGCCCGACTTACCTGACATCAGAACTAACTGCTGTTCAATGTGTTTTTAGTAAAGACTGAGGCTTTATATTAAGCGATATATTAGTATTTTACTGTGCATCTGTGTTGGTATACAGCTTTTATCACTTTATTGTATACTGAACAATTGTCTGTAAGAACTATCAGCTCTATTTAGAGCCATTTAGAATAAAAGAATGGAGGCTCAGTATTGTTTTGGTGAGCAGGACGAGATGAAGGTATAGGAGTGCCCCTTTAAGGTGAATCTGTCAGCCATTTTTAACTTTTAAGGCTGGGTTCACATATTAACGCACAGCGTCTCACAGCAGGAGTCCGGTGCGTCCTCGTTCACCGTTTCAGGTCCAATTTCTGCCTCTGCCTTTTTAGCTGCATTCGGACGTGAAACAGATCAAAAGACACACAGCGTTCCTGTGCAAATTGCGCCGGAGCTGCTGCGGAGATGTGTGACCCGCTCCATAGAAAGCGAGGTGCAATCTCCTGCTATTGCGAATTGGATGCGGATGCGTACAACCCGCATCAAATTCGCACTAGTGTGAACCCAGTCTAAAAGTAAAAAAAAAAAGTAAAACGTAAAAGATACACTATATATAATGAGGGGGTAACTAATGCGCAAAACCACAATAAAAGTAGGAATGGAAAGAAGCTGCCAACATAAGATAAGTGATCTCACACAACTCAAAAAATATATGTTAACATAATATGTGGCGCTAGCTAACCTGTGTGAAATATCCTGTGGAAAAAACAATGATCTGTATATATAAAAAAAATATATCAGAGGCCGATCAATAAATAAATCACAATAAATAAATAATTCAAATATAGAAATGCAATAACTCAATAATAAAGTGCAATAGTGAGTGAATCCAAATGATCAATCTTAAAAATTTGCAATATTGAATAATAAAATGCAAATGGTAAGTGAATCCAAATGATCAAAAAAAGGTGCATAGATCAATAATCCTACTGGGTAAATAAAACTTCACAGGTGCAGTAATAAAAGCAATGTGGTAATATGTAACACAACGGAGTGTATAATATCAATGAATGTCCAAAAACCAAAAAGACAAAAAAAAATGGTAATTGGTAAAAATCCACTGAACCGTGTATTGTAACTCCCAGCAAAGCGGGGTCAGATCTTCATATAGATCTGTGTATGAACAGCAGTTCATATACAAAAAAAAAGAAAAAGTGCAAGTGCAATAGACAATCGATGTGGCGAAAACATCCATGATGTTTGTTCCATCCAACTACAATCCGGAGTGCGCCTCCTGTTTCCCCCAGCCTCTCACCTCTAGCAGCGGCCCCCAACGGGCCAAAATCCAGCATGAATCAGCAGTAGATGCAGATATCCTCAGGCGATCAACCTCCGGTATTCGTCACAGTGGGACACCCGATATCCAGCAAGCAGCCAAAGCTCAGCAGGTGCATCGAGGGTAAATGGTAAAAGAGAAGGATGGCTCCATTGTGTAGTAATTAAAAATGTATTTGGCTACAACACAAGTAGTAACTCACAGTTAAGAAACAAAATGACAGCGATCATTTGGATTCACTTACCATTTGCACTTTATTATTCAATATTGCACATTTTTAAGATTGATCATTTGGATTAACTCACTATTGCACTTTATTATTGAGTTATTGCATTTCTATCATTGAAGTATTTATTTATTGTGATTTATTTATTGATCGGCCTCCAATATATTTTTTTATATATGCGGATCATTGTTTTTTTCACAGGATATTTCACACAGGTTAGCTAGCGCCACATATTATGTTAACAAGATACACTATATTACCAAAAGTATTGGGACGCCTGCCTTTACACACACACAAAATTTGTGGTAATAGCAGGATCTCCAAGTGAGGAACTTTGACACAGGATTAACCAAAAAAATGTGCTTACAAAAATTGTATATGTTGAGGCATGATACCAAACATACTGAAGAGTAAATGTAGAGCTTACAAACACTATACTACCAAAAGTATTGGGACACCTGCCTTTACACACATGAACTTTAATGGCATCCCAGTCTTAGTCCATAGGGTTCAATATTGAGTTGGCCCACCTATGGCAGCTATAACAGTTTCAACTCTTCTGGAAAGGCTGTCCACAAGGTTTAGGAGTGTGTCTATGGGAATGTTTGACCATTCTTCCAGAAGTGCATTTGTGAGGCCTGGCTCGCAGTCTCCGCTCTAATTCATCCCAAAGATGTTCTAATCAGGTTGAGATCAGGACTCTGTGCAGGCCAGTCAAGTTCCTCCACCCCAAGCCCCCTCATCCATGTCTTTATGGACCCTGCTTTGTGCAGTGGTGCGCAGTCATGTTGGAACATCTCCAAACTGTTCCCACAAAGTTAGGAGCATGAAATTGTTCAAAATGTCTTGGTATGCTGTTGCCTTAAGAGTTACCCCTGAAAAACAACCCCACACCATAATTCCCCCTCCGCAAAATGATTTGAACCAGTGCAAAAAGAAAGCTCCATAGAGACATGGATGAGCGAGTTTGGTGGTGGAGGAACTTGACTGGCCTGCATAGAGTCCTGACCTCAACCTGATAGAACATCTATAGGGTGAATTAGAGCGGAGACTGTGAGCCAGGCCTTCTCGTCCACATCAGTGCATGACCTAACAAAAGCCCTTCTGAAAGAATGGTCAAACACACTCCTAAACCTTGTGGACAGCCTACCCAGAAGAGTTGAAGCTGTTATAGCTGCAAAGGGTGGGACAACTCAATATTGAACCCTACAGACTAAGACTAGGATTGCATTAAAGTTCATATGCGTGTAAAAGCAGGTGTCCCAATACTTTTGGTAATATCGTGCATCTGCAATCATCTTTGTTACTAGAAAACTGTAATCTGTGTGACCTCTATGGATTGATCCACTAATATTAGATTATGTATGTAGTAAGTGCTGGTGGAGGTATCCAAGTTTAGCCAGTGTGGAGAAGTGGACAGTTTAAAAAGAAAACCTCCCAGCAGGACAATGCAACTTGAATGGCTGAAGAATCAGCCAAGGCTCGGTTAAGTAAGGCTGAGTAAAAAGCTATTTCTGCCATTGTTTATTGGTGTGTGGTGGTGGAATAACCAGGAGCAAGGTGAGCTGGATATGCAGTTATGTGTTCCAGTATTTTAACCAAAGCACAATATTCCAAATGCACACGTTCCTGAAAGTGGCTGTAAAAGTAAGCGGGTGCTGCAGCAACCACCGGCTGGGAACCAAAAACATTCTAAGCGAGAAATGTCACCAGCACACAGGATCTCCAGAACAGGTCCAAAGCTTTTTTCAATCCATGATCCCTGCAAAAACGACTGGTGCAGAGAGATGAAGAGGAGGATTAAGAGCCAATGACACTGTATATAAAGTAATTGTGCCACAATGCGTGTAAATAATAAAAAAAGCAAAGTTTAGCAGCGTCAGAGTCAATATATGGAAGAGGCGTTGCAAACTGATGTACAACACTGTCCTGTCCATTGTCCTACCCCACTGAATAGCTATTGTGTAACAGTTTGCATGTTCTCCCTGTGTTTGTGTGGGTTTGCTCAGATTTTCTTCCACACTCCCAAGACATTCTGATAGATTAAGCAGCTACTGTCTAAACTGGCCCAAGTATGTGTGTTGTGACAGACCTAGCCGGGACAGAGGCTTTTGGAGGGGACTGAATGCTAGCCTCTTGCCTACCGATTATGGGCCCTGGCATTTGGGGGAACGGTCCTCTTTGTGAGCTGTATGCCTGGGGACCCTTGAGGTGGCGTTACTTTAGATTCAGGTCCATGTCCCCCAAGACACACAGACTCTGGGGACCCTGGATATGTCATATTAGAAATAGTGACTGATTCATACTGTTGGGACACATACTGTGAGGAGATGCTTATGTCATCAACTCCAGCCACCTGTCTGTTGTCTGCTATAATGTAAATTAGTCTAGTATGACTTGTCACAGCTTCTAAGAGTCTTTCATTCATTGTGCTAATTAACCCTGCAATTGTATGAAGGAGTTCTGTGTTGAGATGTATGATAATGTGTATTGTATAGTCGGTGAGCTAAGTGAAGTCTGTCCTAAAGGTCATGTCTCTGAGTCACCTAGGCTGTCTAAAGGATTAGTTAATGAGCTCAGGTTAATTGGGTTTCTGGTCACAGGTGTATTTTCAGAGTAATATGAGCAGGAGGTACACACCTTCTCATTTTACTGTATATAAGACTTGTATGCCTTTCAATAAAAATTCATTTCTGTTTGACCCTCAATACAGAGCCTCATCTCGTACTTGGGGGGGAGTATTATTTGTATGGGTTTCCTGTTTGGCTGATTGAAGTGTTCGGTAGCTGCCTTTGTGTTCGGAAATGGAATGTCTCAAACGGCTTTAACCCCATTCATACTCAGGGTGTCCTTACATGTGTGATATAGGGGCCTTAGATTGTAAGCTCCTCGAGGGCAGGGACTGATGTGCATGAACAATATGTAAAGTGATGCTATATAGAGTGATGCTATATAGAGTACCTGTAACAAACACACAGCTTTTCTTCTGTGCAACTGCTGGCAAAATTAAATGTTACTAAGTCATTTTCTCTCTAGGTTGGATATTCTTCATTCATAAGAACAGCATGAATCAGGAAAAGATCAGAGTATGGCCAGTAGATGGAGCTGATTATCATAGGAAAGAAATATTTACTTACTCTGACCAGTGCCATCTATGGGGTTCTAATAGATCACAGACTCAAATAACATGCAATGCCAAGCTGCTAGCAAGGTTAGAAGACTAATATAGCATGCTTCAAAAAGGCTATTTAGTCGATAAAATCAAAATTCTACCGCTTCACAAAACTCTTGTTCAGCCACAGCTTGAGTATGCCGTTGAGCTTTGGTCACCATTCCTAAGGAAGGAGGTGCTTGAACTAGAGAGAGTCCAGAGAAGGGCAACAAAGCTAATAAGGGGTCTGGAGCTTAAACTTTTTCTCCCCTGCAGAAGCGATGCTCAAGAGGGGATATGATAGAAATACACAAATCTATATTTTTTGTGTAAACTTCTTTTTATTAGTTTGCGATACACAAATCTTTAAATGGCGACTCCAGCATTGGGAGGAAACTATTTAATCTAAGGTCTCTAAAGAAGACATGTGGCCACACAATGAAGTTGTACAGGAAGCAGTTTGATCTTAAACTTCATAGGGAGTTCTTTACAGTTAGAGCAGTAAAGATGTGTAACTCCCTTCCACAGTTGGTGGTGTCAGTGGGGAGTGTAGATAACTTCAAAAAACTCCTAGATGCGTTTCTCAGAGAACACAATGTACAGGGATATGGTAAATGGTATTGACATAAACACACACGTTGAAATGGATGGACTGGTGTCTTTATTCAACCTTACCAACTATGCAACTAGTGTATTTTCATGATTCACTCTATTCTGATGGTTGAAGGACACCCAACCTAGAGAGAAATTAGCCTAGTAACATTTGATATTGCTGGCATTTGCACATAACAAATGTGAATGCAGATTTGTAGGACAAATAGCTCTATGAATGTGTTATAAATACACTCCAAAGAAAGCTGGAGCAACAGTAATGCACTTGTTCATAGCAACCAATCAGTTCACCTTTTATATGCAGCAAAAAATAGGAGTTGGCTGTTAAAAATTACAGATTAGCTATTGTAAAGTAGCCTCATGCATGAATAATAGACGAATATGTCTGTGCCTTGTACAGGTATGAATAAAACTTTTAAAGAGATAGACATTAAAGAGAAGCTAAGTACATTTACAAACTGCCAAAAAGCTCCATAACTTTCATTTAAAGGTTTATATAAAAGGAGGGGTGTGTATTTCAGGTGTTGAGTAAACATAGAATTCCTTGGTAATGTTGATGAAAACAGTGCAGTGAATCAGAGAGGTGTGGGATGGATGAGTAAGATGGATAATTCTGGGATGTCAGGTGTCACTAGTGAAGAGGTAGTAACTTCGTCATCATAATACAATGGTTCTCAACTCCTGTCCTCAGGACCCACTAACAGGCCAGGTTTGCAAGATAACTGAAATACATCACAGGTGATATAATTTGCTGCTCGGTGATTGCAGTATTCTAATCTGCATCTCAGGTAATACTTAAAATCTGGCCTGTTAGTGGGTCCTGAGGACAGGAGTTGAGAACCACTGTCATAATACATTTTGATCTTTGCAGGGAGCTACAGTAACATGAAATAGATCAGTGCAAGATAGAGGAAAAAATGTATCATATTTTTGGGAAATATCTTACACTGATAAGCTAGATCAGGGGTCTACAAACTAACTACGGCCTAAGGGCTAGATGAGGCACTTTGCTAGCCCTTATCCAGCCCGTTGGGCACTATTCCTGCCAATGATATAAGGTGGGAGTCCCCAACCACCGGGCCGCTGCGTCTCTGCAGCCGAGTCGCAAAGGCTGCTCTCTCACCCCCCCGCATCACAATAATTCCACCCTAACAGCCGCTCTGTTAGATGGCTGCTCTATTGGATGTGCAGCCAAGGGCGAGCAGAGAGATTAAATCAACTCTCACTACCCTCCCTCGCTCTGGGAGCCAGCCAATGCACATGTGCCAGTTTCGCGCTGCCAGAGACTGTTGCCTGCCACTCGCTCACTGTCATTCACGGTAAAAAAAACCCCAAAAAACAAAAAAACTTTGCAAATTGCCTTTACATTTAAAAAGTGACAAGCTGCATCTGGTATTTTTTAATGGCAGGCAACAGTGGGAAGCTTTAGCTGGTGGCAGGATAATGACAATTTACATCTGGTGGCAATTGACGTGGCAAGTGACAAGCTGCATCTGGTGGCAAGCGACATGGCAAGTAACAAGCTGCATCTGGTGGCAGGCAACGTGGCAAGTAACAAGCTGCATCTGAGTGCAGGCGACGTGGCAAGTAACAAGCTGTATCTGGTGGCAGGCGACGTAGCAAGTGCATCTGGTGGCAGGCGACGTGGCAAGTGCATCTGGTGGCAGGTGACGTGGCAAGTGCATCTGCTGGCAGGCGACATGGCAAGTGCATCTGCTGGCAGGCGAAGGTGGCAAATGACATGCTCAGGTGACATTGAATCTGCATTATGGTGAGTTGAACCCTTTTATTTTATATTACAATGTAATATAAATAATGTTCTTCAATCATCCTGACACCACATCAACCATGGTGGTATGATGATTGAAGCACCAACACCAGCCATTGCCCCAACAAATTGCCTGCGAAAAATAGCATTCCCCCCAGGCCTTCTCACAATTTTCTTCCACACAGCCGGTCCCTCGTGACAAAAAGGTTGGGGACCACTGATATAAGGCACTATATTTCTCCCACTGACACCAACAATGGGGCACCCTTTCTTCCATGGGTTCTTCCACCAATGCTAATGATGGGGCGTTACTCCTCCTCCTATTGACCACAAACCCTGCGGCCATGTTTATTCTCACTGATGCTGGGCCTGAGAAAAGTTCTACCCTAACTGTCCACTCTAAAGTCTGAAGGACAGTTAACTGGCCCTTTGAAAAATTTAGAGGTCCCTGATCTAGACTGACATTCAGAGAAATGTACTCTGTTTTTTTTTTTTCTTTTATAACAACGTAGGGGTTCTTTCACACTCATAGTAGAGTGCAGTGCTGCAGAAAAGCAATCCACATTCAGAACACAAGGCATTTGCCACCCCATGGCCAGATTTAACCCTATAATGCTGCACTACCGTGATGTGCATGGGACGTGGTTGTGTTACAGCCCCACTGAACTAAATGGGTAAGTTTGACAGGCCATTCAAGCTCTGCACCAAGAGTTAAAAATGCCATGGGCATTTGATTTGCTTGCGTCTTAAGGTTGTTTGCAGTACAAGCCAAGGTAGCAATCAAAACTCTGTAGCATATAAATGCTTTTACTAAACAGAAAAACTGCATATACAACTGCAGGATACACAATCCATAGCCAATCCAAAGTATTACAAAATATGCCTACAATGTACAAACTAACTATCCTTTCTAGCAAATAAGCATGTACAATGTATGTGATAGGCATAAGTATACTAATCAGCTACTTAACTTGGGTTTCCCCGGTGATGGAGTCTTCGCCTTCCTTCTTAGGCTCCATGTACACTGGCTTAAAAAACATTGCTTCTACAGGAATTTTGTGTTCTGCCTGAAGAATAAGCTCAATGTTATCCTATGTGTCCATGCACATTAGAACGATTACAGGCATATTTTGAGCTCAAAGTTTAGAGGCCGGAAAAAAACCCTTCTGGTTCGCATTTCTGATTGAAGCTTACTGGCAGAAACATTTTTAAACTCTCCTAAACGTTGTACAAAAAATGCTCTATATGGAGCGCTTTTTTTACTGCCAAGAGAAAAGACTTTTTTTTAGCCCAGTGTGCATGGAGCCTTATGCCCTGTACACACGGTCGGATTTTCCGATGTAAAAAGTGCAATCGGATTGTGTTGTCGGAAATTCCGATCGTGTGTGGGCTCCATCGGACACACAAAGTTTGAGAGCAGGCTATAAAATTTTCCGACAACAAAATCCAATCGGTTAAATTCCGATCGTGTGTACACAAATCTGACGCACAAAGTGCCACACAGGCTCAGAATAAATTAAGAGATGAAAGCTATTGGCTACTGCCCCGTTTATAGTCCCGACGTACATGTTTTACGCCCCCGCGTTCAGAACGATTGGATTTTCCAACAACTTTGTGCGACCGTGTGTATGCAAGAGAAGTTTGAGCCAACATCCGTCTGAAAAAATCCATGGATTTTGTTGTCGGAATGTCCGATCGTGTGTACAGGGCATTAGGGTCCAGCACAAAACATCTGTTTCCTCCGAAGTCTCCAGAACAAATCTCAGTCTCAGCACATGGCCTGTTCAAAGTCCTATATCCCTCCTCCCCCATTTCCAGCTACCTCATTTCCTGCAAGGAGCTTCACAAACTAACCAAACGGGTTTATTAGCACATCAATAGGGGAGCCCTAGCTTCTAAAACAACACATGGTCTTAAAATCCAACAGTTCACATATCTAAGCTTGAAAATCACCAAAATAGCCAAGCAACACATTAGTCGAGATTACTTTTTCCGAGGGTGTGATCTCCATAAAAAGCGGCTTCCTATGGGGGCACTCACCAAAGAGAAAGAGGCAAAAGTGCCAGTGGGGGCACAAGAAGAGTAGGTTCGGGGCTGCTCTGTGTAATTTAATTGCACAAAGCAAGTAAGAATAAACGTGTTTGTTAGTTAAAGTGGTTCTAAAGTCAGAGAGTTTTTAATCTTAATGCAATCTATGCATTAAGAAAAAAAAACCTTCTGTATGCAGCAGCCCCCTAATACTTACTTGAGCCCCATCTCTCTCCAGGGTAGAAGACCATAGAGGCAGTGGTCACCCAAGGAAGCTTAAAGCGGAGTTCCACCCTAAAGTGGAACTTCCGCTTATTCGTCTCCCTCCACCCCCCGTGCCACACTTGGCACCTTTCAGGGGGGAGGGGGGAACGGGGACCTGTTTGAAACAGGTCCCTTTCCCAACTTCCTGAGACGGCGCCACAGAGAAGCGCACCCTTTCTCCTCCGTCGCCAGGCCAAGTAAAAAGCGCTTTGCGCAGTAGGGAACCGGCTGTGAAGCCGGAAGGCTTCACTGCCGGGTTCCCTTACTGCCAATGGTGGTGGCTGCACCCGACAGACGATCCAAAGATTGGCTGGGGTGCTGACATTGCGGACTCCCTGGACAGGTAAGTGTCCATATATTAAAATTCAGTAGCTGCAGTATTTGTAGCTGCTGACTTTTAATCTTTAGTGGGGTGGGCGGACCTCCGCTTTAAAGGGGTTGAAATGTCAGAAGGTTTTTTATCTCAATGCATATGCATTAAGATAAACAAAAAACCTTCTGTGTGCAAAACACTGAGAGAGCTGGTGGAGGTGCTGCCAATCACAGCAGGAGGCACACCTCTCCAGCCTGTGTACTGTATATTGTATATTATGGGGAGGTGACGTCTCCATCAATTCCCCTGTTAGATCCATCCTGCAAATTACTAGAAACAAATCAACATGGAGGAGGAGAGAGGGAGGAGCTTTGCACTGAACACCAAGTATATGTCCACAAATAATGACTCAATAATCACGTGGGCTGTCGAGACTGAGCAAAAAGGCAAAGTGAAGGCTTGCCTGTTCACTAAAATTCAGAGCATGTGCCGTAGAGGCGGCAATCGGAGATCAGCAGGATGTGATACTGCAGCGGGGACACAGAGAGGAAGGTAGTGCCAGCAAGTGACAAGATCAGAACTATTACTCTACATAAAACAAATGTTATTACGAAATTATGAAATGAAGAAATTATGTTTAGCATGCAATATTACATGTAAAGACATTCATAACACTTTTGGGTGCATTTGCCTTTCGTAAATAACCCCCAGAGTGTATTCACAGTGGTGGGTTTAAATGTTTGTGAAAACGTCTTTGGCAGGTGTGAAAAACGCTGCAAATTAGGAATACTTTCAGAAATAGAAGGGTTCATGGTTTATTTGTATCAATTAACAAAATGAAAGGTAAATGAACAGAAGAGAAATCCATATCAAATCAATATATTTGCATTCAAACCAGCATCAATTCTTCTAAGTACACTTGCACATAGCTTTTGAAGGAACCCACCAGTTAGGTTGTTCCAAACATCTTTGAGAACTAATTACGGATCTTCTATAAATGTAGGCTGCCTCAAATCCATCTGTCTCTTCATGTTATCCCAGACAGACTTGATGAACTTGAGATCAGGGCTCTGTGGGGGCCAAACCATCACTTCCAGGACCCTTGTTCTTCTTTACACTGAAGATAGTTCTCAATGACATTGGCTGTATGTTTGAAGATGTTGTCCTGCTACATAATACATTTGGGGCCAATCACATGCCTCCCTGATGGTATGGCATGATAGAGAAATACCTGCCTGTATTTCTCAGCCTTGAGGACACCATTGATCCTGACAAAATCTCAAACTCCATTTACAGAAATGCAGCCCCAAACATGCAAGGATTCTCCACCATGTTTCACTGTTGCTTGCAGACACTATTGTACCCCTCTCCAGCCCTTCACCGACAAACTGCCTCCTGTTACAGCAAATGTTTCACATTTTGACTCACCTGTTGCCATTTTACCGCTCCCCAGTTCCTATGGTTTTGTATATAGGACATAGAAACAAGGCTATACAACTATTCAAAAGCGGTGTGCAAGCCTACTTAGAAGAATTGATGCTGTTCTGAAGGCAAAGGGTAGAAACGCCAAATATTGATTTGATTTGGATTTCTCTTCTGTTTATTTTTATCGACAAAATGGAAAGTAATTGAACTAGTAACACTTCTATTTCTGAAAACATTCTTAATTTACAGGATTTTTTCACATCTGCCTAGTAATTTTGCGCAGTCCTGTATGTTGTTGGAAAGTATGGTATTTTTTGAACTGTATCTACTTTTGTGGTTATAAGACTATTTGCGCTTTATTCGAAGATTAAAAAAATATCTGCTGCTTTTCAATTAAATCAGAATATGTTTTTTTAATTACAAGCAAGTCCAACCGTTTTTTTCTTTCTG
Organism: Lithobates clamitans; assembly: GCA_037952925.1. Lineage (NCBI taxonomy): Eukaryota > Metazoa > Chordata > Amphibia > Anura > Ranidae > Lithobates > Lithobates clamitans. The sequence goes on along the minus strand of JBBGZY010000276.1, from coordinate 146,894 downwards.
CACCTACAACAGAAAGGCGCAGTAATTATTAAATGAGATCCATCTTATATCCATATGTTTTTCTACATGGTATATAAAAAAATAAAAAAGTGTCAGCAAGTAGAAGGGCAGGTTATGTCTTATATGATTGCAGGAAGATGCGATCATTAAAGGACAATCTGTGCCTTTGAAAAGCCCATTTGACGAATCAGTCAGTTCCTTAATCCAATCCAACAAATATGTTCCTCGGTTTTATTTAGTTTGGAAGTAAAAATAGCAGCATGTACTGTCTTTATTTTTTTAAAGTAGAGAACAAATTGAACAGTGTATTACAGAGGCAAGCAGTTATATAAAGGATTTATTAACAAAAAAAAAAAAAATCACTTTCCATTTAGTTAGTAGGCATTCAGAAGAGTTTCAGCATATTAGAGCAAAGCGGGAGGAAAGTTTTCAAGACATGCTCCGTTAGTAAAAAGCTTTAGGGAGTCACGTGATACACTTTAGGACAAAACAAAATTTAAATAATTAAATGTTTTCCATTGACACATTGCGATGAATGTTTTATGCATAGATTATCAAACAGTGGCTGCTCTGTATGGCAAAAAGTTCATCCTAAGACCTAATGAAAAGACATATGCTCCAGACAAAAACATTTTTTATAATATTCGTATCATGACACATAAATATTGCAGGAAAAACATGTATAATGAAAATCAGAATACCTATACTTGGCAAGGTGAAAACAAACACACATTACAAAGCTTAGAACCTTCAGATAATCTGTTTGGGCAAAGCCTCTTTGGTGTTTAAAGGAAACCTGTACCGAGACAAATTCGAAGGCTGCCATTGCTGAAGCTCCTCTTCTACCAGATGCCCGGGTGTCAGGATGATCCACTGACTTTATGAGTTAAGGGCAGGAACAAGCATGTAGATAATGAGTTCTACTTTTAGAGCATCTGCTTTGAGTCAGTGACTGTGAGAACATTGAATCAAGTAGCCACCAGGCAACCAGCATTTTCAGTAGGAGACTAGCAATGACCGCTCCATATTTGTCTCAGCAAAAGTTTTTGTTTTACACCCAGCGGGAGAGCCTTTCGTATGCAGTGCGTTCTTTTTTCCCAGGAAGCGTTGTCTAAAGTCTGCCCACCTGTGTTCATCTCTACAAAATAATGGAACAGAAAAAATGATGTCCATTCTCTTACTAAAAGTCATGATCCATAACAGGATGAGTGGGGGCTACACATGGCTCTAGGACAGGGGCCTCCAATCTACAGACTGCATGGCCTGTAGCTATGATCAGTGGCATATCCTTAAAGCAGAACTTGACCCAAAAGGACAAGTTCTTCTTGCCTGTCTCCTCCTCCGCTCTAAGTTTTGCCACTTCATTTTTTTGGGGGGGCAGTTACTTAGTTTTGACAGGTACCCATTCCCACTTCCTTTCAGATCGCCAGAGCGATCCAAGGGGAAGTTCAAACCACCCCCCCCTTCTTCACCTGTAGCCTTCTGGGACAGATCACGGGTCCCAGAGACAGAAAGCTGCGGGGCCATTCACAAAGCACAGCGCAGTTCACGTGTGTGCAGTGGGAAGCCAGCTTCGAAGCCAAAAGCAGCCACAGCTGGCTTCCCAAAGTAAACGTGTCGGCATGTGAACCCAAAGTTGACCAAAGAGCTGGATTGGGTTAGGACAACACTGCATCTCCGGACAGGTAAGTGTCCTATTATTAAAAGTCCGCAGCTAATGTCTACTTTTTTGTTTTCAGAGTGAGGAACTGCTTTAACCACTTTAGGTTCACCCTATAGCAGCTTTACTGCTACAGGGTGGCCCCTGTGCACCAGATCACGCACATATACGTGATCAGACACCTCTGGGAAGAGGGCGTGCATGCGTGCCGCCAGCGGCTCGCTACGGCCCAGCGGAAGCTGATCGGCGGGCACTGGGTACTCGATGTCCTCCGGCACCCGCTGATCATCAGGCAGAAAGACAGAACTGCAATCTGCCTATGTAAACAAGGCAGATTGCCGTTCTGACAGGAGTGAAGGGAGGGATCCTGTGTCCCTGCAATGCAGGGAATACATGCTATCTCTTCCCCTAGTAAAAGCACCTCGCATTGTATAGTAAAACGCATTTTAGGCACACAGTTAACCCTTTGATTGCCCCTGATGCTAACCCCTTCCCAGCCAGTGTCATTAGTACAGTGACAGTGTATATTTTTAGCACTGATCACTGTATTAGTGTCACTGGTCCGCAAAGTGTCAAAAGGGTCAGTTAGTGTCCGATTTGGCCGCCACAATATTGCAGTCCTGCTATAAGTCACTGATCGCCACCATTACTTGTAAAAACAAATGAATAAAAATATCCCATAGTTTGTAGACGCTACATATTGGCCTAAATTGATGAAGAAATGTGAATTTTTAAATTTTTTTATTGGATATGTTTTATAGCATAAAGCAAAAATATTTTTTTTTTTCAAAATTGTCTGACATTTTTTTGTTTGTAGTGCAAAAAATAAAAAACACAGAGGTAATCAAATACCATCAAAATAAAGCTCTATTTGTGAGAAAAAAAAGGGCAATTTTATTTGGTACAGAGTTGCACGACCGCGCAACTGTCAGTTAAAGTAATGCAGGACCGTATCGCAAAACGTGACCCGGTCATGAAGGAAGGGGGGTAAATCTTCCGAAGGTCAATTGGTTAATGTGCACAGGTTTAGAGATTAAGGTTAGCAAGAGGAAGGAGGATTAGGCCCCTTTCACACTGGGGCGGTAGGGGGCGTCGGCGGTAAAATAGCGCTATTTTTAGCGCTGTTTTACCGCGGTATTCGGCCGCTAGCGGTGCGGTTTTAACCCCCAGCTGGCGGCCGAAAAAGGGTTAAAACCACTCGTACAGCGCGGCCAATTGATTTCAATTGGCAGGAGCGGTGAATACACCGCTCCTTCACCGCTCCAAAGATGCGGCTTGCAGGAGATTTTTTCTTCTCCTGCCAGCGCACCGCTTCAGTGTGAAAGCCTTCGGGCTTTCACACAGAACAAACAGCGGAGGCTGTTTAGGGGCGGTTTGCAGGCGGTATTTTTAGCGCAATAACGCCTGCAAACCGCCCCAGTGTGAAAGGGGCCTTAAGGTCAGCAGCAGCTGCCTAAAGTCTCAACTACAACCCCCACTTCCTATGTACTGTAACTGATTTATGGGGAGACTCTGAAAGGGACCCTTATGTAAAGGGGACTCAGATAGGGATGCTGATGTAAGGAGGACTCTTATGGGGACCCTGAATTTTCCGCCTATGAATATTTGTAAAATATATCATGTGGTCCTCATACTAAGGTTCTGAGACCCTTGCTCTAAGACAGGGGTCTCCGAACTGCAGCCCTTTGCCTGCCTTTATCCGGCCCCTGGGGCCACTAATCCTCCCACTGAGAGGAGACCCTATTCTGCCATCTAGCACCAACAATGGAGCATCATTTTTCCCACTGACACTAATAATAGGGCACTATTCCTCCTTATATCAACAATGGGGCACTATTCCTCTAACCTAATACCAAATGTGGTAATGTTTACTCCTACTAATTCCAGAAAAATTTCCACTCCCGCTGGCCACGATCTGGCCCTCCTGAAGGACAGTAAATCAGCCCTTTGTTTAGAAAGTTTGGAGACCCCTGCTCTAAGACATTCCATGTAAGCATTGGAACCTCCACTGCTATAACTGTTAAAACACAAAAAAATAAAGATCCCCAGTATAGGAAGATTTTAAAGAAAACATTTAAGTTTTCTGTTCACAGATGCTCTTGAAATGATACAGATTCCTAGTGATCGTGACACATTTGTTCTCTTCTCATACAAAAAGAAAAAATAACAGTTCTGAAAATAACCAGAGGCCAGGTGTCAGCTGGCACAGAGCATACAAATAGCAAGCCATGTATAGCAGGAAGGCCAATGGCCACTAACTGGGAAGAAAGGACAGTACAATATTCTTGCTGCATGCTACACTCTTACTAAGTGTAACTGACAATTCCTGCAAAGACAGAACCATTGTCAGCTGAAAAGAATGAACATCATTACCTTACCTTATTCCTGAGTTGGTCATTCTCATCTTTACATGATAAAAATTGTTTCTTCCAATGTTCTACACTAGCAATAGACTCCTGAAGAGCCAAGGACAACCGGGCATTGCTCTCCCTCAGTGTCTCCAGCTCAGTTTCCCACTTCTTTACGTTGGAAGTGCTGAGAGGAAAAATAAACACAAAATATTAGATTTTTTTCTATTTGTGCAAAGCAAATGAGCTTTGGAGAAAAAACAAAAACAAAGAACGGCAACTGAAAAACGTATAAATGTTTGTTTAAATATACAAGTTCAGCCCCTTCAAGAAAAGACCATAAGGGCCAACACAGCATTGAAGATCAAGGCTTCTTTTCACTGTTATCGATCTATTCTTAGCTGCTCTGTTTAAAGTCTTTTGAGCAGAGCTCAATAGCTGAAGCTCAAAGTAAAGCATAGTACACACCAACAGTTATTTTTTTTTTGTTCCAATGTTGAACATAAAAATACACGACTGCTCCGGACGGAGTCAATGTACTAATGATCTGATGTTAGTACAGCGATCTTCTCGCTGAGGGCCTCCCCCCGCCAGAACACTCCGATCAGCGCTCTCAGCCATTGGTTCTCCAGCATGCTTGTCAAACCGGCTAAACGTTGGTCAGTTTTTATTGAACTGGCCGATGTCTCCCGACATTTGGCCAGTGTGTATGGGCTTTACTCAGAGTTGTGATTGTTCACCCCCCCCAAACATATTTAGCCAGGCTATACGGATTTTAATCCAAGATTCAGAAAGCTACCCTGTCACAGAAATAAAAAAAAAATGGATTTTTGTGTTCTGTAAATTCCATTTCTTTGAGTACATGGGGATTCAGAGACTGTTGGCTTATACCGTTTCCTACAGAAGGATTTGGACACTGGCAAAAAAAAAATAAAAAATTGACCAGTCTGGTATAACCCCTCCTACTCCCATCAAACCTCAGTATGGTAAATAGCAACGCCAAGAGCATGATCATAGACAAGGATGGGCATGCTGAGCGTAGGTGAGGTTATACTGAAATAGTCACTGTTTTTTTTTTTTTTTTTTTGGTCAGTGTCCAAATCCTCTTGTATGTGGCATCCTAACCACAAAAGTCTCTGAATTCCCATGCCACTCATTAAAAAAGAAAGAAACGATTTTTTTAATATGTTAACATAATAATGCTTTATTTCTAATTATCATTGCAATGATTTTATTTACAAACTGCATAGTTACAGGTAGGGGAAAATGAGAAGGATTTTCTCTCCCCAAGTCATGACCTCCCTGACATCAGCTCCAACCACAGCCTCAGAATAGATTTACAAACAATGCTGAGGCTGTGTGCAGGAAATCAACTCTTGATTACAGCCTCAGGACTGTTTACATACATATGCTGAGGTTGTAAGAGGCCAAAACAAAAGGCACAATTGCATTACCATATAAAAACATTTAAAGGCCCAGAATGCTCTGTGACATACACCCTGTATCAATTTGTAAAATGAGGACTTGCACCAATAAGCCATAACATAATGACCACCCACCTAATATTGAGTAGGTCCCTCTTTTGCTACCAAAATGGCCCTGAATCATTGAGGGATGGACTCCCCTAGACCTCTGAAGGTATGCTGTGGCACCTGCCACCAAGCTGTCAGTACCAGATGCTTTAGGCTGGGTTTACGCCTATGCAAATTAGATGCGGGTTTCTCCGCATCCAATTTGAATAACAGGAGAATGTGACTAGCTCCCTATGGAGTCGGTTCACATATTTCCATTGCGGCTGCAGAGCGCACTGCACAGAAACGCTGTGCGTCTTTGGCTCTGTTTCAGGGACGAATTCAGGCATAGATTCGGCCCCGATTCGTCCCTTAAACGGGGAACAGGGACGCACAGCGCTGCTGTGCGATACGCAGCTGATTCCAGTGTGAACCCGGCCTTAAAGTAGAAGGCTCCAACCTCAAACTACTGGTACCCCCTTCTAACTCCTATACTAACTACCCTATAGAGGGAGGATGCCTATACTTATCTATTCTCAGAGCGCTGTGGTCCGGTCACATGATCCCCCAAGTGGCTGGCTTCAGAGGGGGAGAAGCGTGATCGCTCACAACAGATGGATTGCCTGGTCTTAACTATGGGGCATCCATTGTTGACTGTACCTCCTATCCCCTGAAGCCGCTGCTGGGAGCAGATCAGACCAGACCAGAGCACCCTGTAATCAGGTAAGTATCAGCATCTTCCTTCTACAGGGTAATTAGTATAGTAGTTAGTAGGAAGCCAGGAGCAGTTTTAAGCTTAGTTAGAGCCTGGAATTCCACTTGAAGCCCTTTAAGTTGCAAGGTGGAGCCTCTATAGATCAGATTTGTTTTCCAGAACATCCCACAGATGCTTGATTGGATTGAGATCTGGAGAATTTGGAGGCCAGTATCCCAAAGACACCTTCTTCCATTGCTCCGGGGTCCAGTTTTGGTGCTCACATGCCCATTGGAGGTGATTTTAGCTGTATAAAAGGGTCAACATGGGTACCCGGACCGGTATGCGGCTATGCAGCCTCATAAGCGACAAACTGGGATGCACTGGGTGTTTTGACACCTATCAGAACCAGCATTACCGTTCACAGAAGTTTGAACTAAAGTTGCCCTTTTATTGGATTGGACTACACAGGCCAGCCTTCCCCCTCCTTACATGCATCAATGAGCCTTGGCTGCCCACAACCCAGTTGCCGGTTTTCCTTCCTGACCACTGCAGATTGTGATCACCACACAAGAGCTGCAGTTTTTTTTTTATCTGACCCAGTTGTCCAGCCATTACAATTTGGCGCTTGTCAACGTTTAAGTGCTATTGTAATGAGACAATCTGTTATTCACTTTACCTGTCAGAGGTCATAATGTTATTGCTGATCGATGTATATAAATAGTATAAAAGATTTAACGTATCGGCTTGAAACTTGTATGCTTTAAAATTAAAGCCTTTGTAACCCCCCAAAAAAAATGGATCCTGTTCCTTTAAAGCATGTTCTACAGCACAGTGCTTGTGCTGTGCAATTTGGCCCCCTGTATTACCTGATATACCTGGCTGATCCTGCCTGGTTCTGCCCTCCCCCATGTAAACTGACCACGGTTTATCATGGCTGCTGAGCCCTGACACCGTGGTCAGTTTACTTGCTCCCGTCATCCGCAGCTCTCCTGTCCTCCTCCTTCCCTGCCTGTCTGCTCCATCCGCTCCCCTACTTCTGCTGGAAAAATAACTGTTTTCTTTCTTTAGTTCCCTAAATTCCCTTTAGTTCATGGATAACATGATGTTCCCAAATGTATGTGCTTTATAAAAATATGCTGCCTAATACCTTATTTCAGAGCGGTGCTCACGTGACTGCCCACTGGTCTCCTCTCCTCCTGGCTGACACCAGCAGGGGATTCTCAGCACCTCCCCCTGCAGCTGTCAGATCGGGAGAGGAGACCAGTGGGCAGTCACTTGAGTGCAGAGCGATGCTCAGAAATAAGGTAGGTATTGGGCAGCATATTTTTATAAATCACATACACTTGGGAACATTATGTTAACTAACAGAGGAAACTATAGAAAGAAAAAAGTGTCTTTACAACCACTTTAATTTAAAACAGTTATTGTTTCTCTTTAAATTTAGTGTATGTATATACAGAAATGAACATTTAACAAATAATTCATTTTGTGTCACACTAAACTATTTTTTAATTATGGATTTAGGTTTTTTTGTGGAATTATTTAGTATTTGGTAACTGGTCTGATTATCAGGCATAAAGCAAAGAGCATTTAGTAACTGTTTTTTAGTATGAAATGCTAACACCTATTATAAGCCATTTGTTATTTTTTCTAAAAATGGCACTAAGCTATGAACACTTGAAGAAGAGAGGCAGCAGCTGTTCCATCCCCATGGTTTACATTATTGAGCACACTCAGAGAGCAGCAACTGCTTTCAAATAGATCACAGTATCGGCTTCAACAAGTGTCTGTATTGATCTGCACTGCGGTAAATCTACAGCTCACTTCACAATGCTAAATAATCCCACAATTATGTAAAACTTGAATAATAGACTGTTTAATATACAAGTACAAAAGAGGCACAAAATATTTCTAGATTTACTTTATTACATATAATCAAATAAGAAAATAAACTCATTCCAGCATGAATGACCAATTTAAAATTTCACTGTTAAGAACACATATTATGCTTAGGATACTATGGTATAAAACAGGGGTCTTTAAAATTTCTAAACAAAGGTCCAGTTTACTGTCCTTCAGTACTTAAGTGGCACAGACTATGGCCAGTGGAAATAAACAAAGTCTTAGGCTTGGTGGTCAGCGGGAATAAAATAAAATACAAAAATTATATAGCGCCTGTGGTCAGTAGGAGTAGTGCCCCATGGTTGGTAATAGTGGGAGGAATAGTCTCCCACTGTTGGGGTCCATTGGAAGAATGGTGCCTCATTGGTGTCAGTGGGAGGAATAGTGCCTAGTACCAGTGGGAGGCACAATACCCCAAGGGCCAGATAAAGGCAAAGGGCTACACCCAGTTTACAGGCCACAGTTTGCTGACCACTGGTATAAACAATGGAATGTTCATAAATGAGTGAGGTTTATTATGAAACCATTGTAAAGCTACAAACTACAAAAAAAAAACACACAGGAAGGTGCAAATGCCTAGTGCATTACCCAAGATTTATTAATACAAAGGAACCAAAAGCTAACTAGATACTCACAGAAGACGGAGATGCAGCTCTGAGGAAGGGGGTGCATCCCTGGAAACTTATCAGCTTGCCGACACTGCTACGCACCAGTCAGGTCCCTTGATGCCACACTGGCTAATGACTGGATATGTTGACATGCTTGTATCTTCCATTTTCTGTGATTATCCATTTGGCTTTTGTTTTTTTTTGTATTAATAAATCTTGGGTAATGCACTAGGTGTTTGAGCCTTCCTGTGTGCTTTTTTTTTTAAATTCTGTTTTGAATCCCCTCATCTGAAGAGGGCTGCAATGGCAATGTTGAAGCATTTTACTAGAGGAAATATTGATGCCGGAAATGATCAGTAGGTATAAAGCCCCTGGTCACACCGGTGCAATTTGTCATGCGATTTGACATCAGTACATTGTCTCTTATCAAAGGTTCCTAGTTTCCTGTGTTCCTATTTTTATTTTCAAGTTTCAGTGTTCCAAGTCTGACCCTGGCTTCTGACCCTGGCTCTGCAAAATGGACTCCAACCAAGTGAAATGTTATTGGCTGCAGAAAGCTTTCCCTTTTCAATTGGGTTAACTGCTGACCGTGAGGCATTTAGGGAAGACCTAAGAGGAGGAGAGGTGCCATTTGGTGGACAAACACAGAGACCGTGGCTGGGTTATAAGCCTAAAGCGGATGTGATCTCCTTAGAAAAAGAGATCAGAGCAGCTGGTAAGCGGCCAGTTATTTTCCAGGTGGAAGAACTTTTCTATCTCAAATCACTTTTCTCTACGGTGTTTTCCTGTTTGAAGTCACAATTATCTGTGAAGGAGAGATATTCCATAAAATGTGAACACTCCGTGACCAGCAGCAATATCTGTTTAGAGAATCTGTGTTGTTAACAATGTTTCCAGTGACATTTTTTTTTTACCTTATTATGTGGATAGTTTCTAATACATCCCGGTTTAATTACTGTGATGCAAGTGGTTTGTCTATAGGTCCTAGAACTTTCCTATAAATCGGAATTAATTATGTCCCTTATTAGATAGGGACATTCCACTACCCGTGGATAATTATCATCATTTATATGGTCTTCTATTGCGCAGTTTTTTTTCTTTGACATTTATTTATTGTGTGTATCTCACATTCAAACTGCAGCAGGACCTTAATTGCTGTGTTTTATAGAAGGGCTATCTAGACAGCGCTGTATTTCTATTTGATAAACTATGTAATACTGCAGATAGGGGATCTAGGGGCTGGCTGAGATTGCTATCAAGGTAGTTGCAAAAGCACTGTTTCATATTGTTAATTGTTAACAATACAGATTCTCTAAACAGATATTGCTGCTGGTCGCGGAGTGTTTTTATATAGTATGGGTAAGTAAAAGCACTGACAACTGACAGTCATCAGCACTTTGGCTGTATGATGAGCATTTACAGCACATATAACAAGTGGCCAATACCAACAAATGGTGGTGTCTTTGTATGAACTATTCACTGGGAGATTCCGCTGACATCCGCTCAACATTTTGATGGCATTCCACAGTCACATTCACCCCTATTTGCAGGAGTAATGTGTCCCAGGAGAATGCAGGCTTGAATGGAGGAGAAGATTTGGATGCTGCACACCGGATGTAGTCAAAAAACTTCACTTTATTGAAAAAATGGGATCATCAAAATAACAAGACTGTCATGCAGAAAGTACAGGTAAGCTGACGCGTTTCGCACTCAGGACTGAGTGCTTACTCATAGCTCAGGAGAATGAGAATGCAGCTAACGGTAAACAGATGTCGACTCTCACTTTTACAGTAGATGTAAACCAATACATGTAAACAAAATGTTGCAATACATGCACATTTCTCCACGTTTTACCCATTTAATCAGAATGCAAGTGCAGGAAAATAAAATGTTGATGTACTAAAAATGTGTCGAAATATAATGTGTTCCTACCTTTTTTTTGACATCACAACAGTGCATTTTCAACTGTGATTTTTTTTTTTTTAGCATGTGTTGTCAGCCCTGTTGACTTTATTACTGACTGATTACAAGGTTCAAAGACCTCTCAGCCCCTCCCCTACGCCCTTGTGCACAGGTAGTTTTTGACACTTATCAAACTAATATCACAAAACAAGTTCAATGGTGTATTTAGCAGACCAAATGGGAGAAAATAAGATAAGTTCATTGCAAGGGTTTACATGCAGATTAACCTAGTGGCAAGTCTCATTACTGGAGCTCCCCATGGTGCTGAAACAGGATTTATACACAGCTTCAGCATGGGGAGGGCTACAGTTTTCTTTTTTTCACAAACAAAAAAACTGTGCAACCTTCAACTTGGATCTGAAACTGCTTGGTGTGCCGCTCAAGCTCTCTGCAATGGTGTGAGAGTCTCAGACATCCACCACTGGGAGTGCTGGCACAGGAGGGAGCTCCTCCCGGCTCCCGTAATCACTTGAGGCAAAGAACAGTCTCCCTTCAGCTGTATATCTGTGCTGTCTCTTGAATGAATGTGTGAGTGGCAACCTCAGCCTGGACCCTGACCAGGCCACGCACCCAAATGAGCTTAGTCATAGACGGAGCGAAACATGTTGGGGGCACGGCCTGGTTGGAGTCCAGGCTGAGGTTGCCACTCAGACATTCATTCAAGGGACAGCATCGATGTGCGGCTGCCGGGAGACCTTTCTTTACTTCATCAATTGGGGCCTCATTCAGGTTAAATGATAAAAATGGCCGAGCCACTAAAATCGAGCTGCCCAAAAAAAAAAACAAACAAAAAAAAAACCTTAATTTTACCACCATCCTTGTTGCCAGACACCACTTTGATGCAGAGAAATTCTGACAGTGATCTATTTTCAGAAACGGACACCTATGGTCTCCCAGTCCATTGCTGAGCTCAATGGTTCCTTCCACTGATCCCTATATCGCTATAGGACACAATAATGGAGTGGGGGTCTGTGGGAGAAACCAATGAATGCAATGGGTATCTAAAAATGTGATACTTCCAGAAGTGTTGGTTTCTGTAGAGACTTCCTTGAACAATATCCCTGCATCAGCATATTCTTTGGCAGCACAGGCAACAGGCGAGAATAATATTAATTATCTTTTGCAGGGTTAGCTTTTTGGGGCACTTTTATTTTAATAAAAGAAGCGTCTCAGCTCAGGGCTTCAAAAAAAGCTGGATATTGCCCAAAAAAACAACAGACTGACGTGTGTGTCATAGGCTTTCATTACCATCTGGTCCCTCACTTTCTGTACTGATGACTAGTTCAAAGAGACAGGAAGAAAGGAGAAATCTCTTTGATGGGGACAGAGATGGCAAAACAACTTTTTTATTTGTAGAATTAGACCTGTGCATTTTTATTGCTGTATATTTAAGAAAATGGCAACACTGGAAATCAGCCAGTGAACTGCAAATTTTATTGAAGACTATGTTAAAATCAGGAGACAAAAAAATAGGGACTTTCTAGGACAGCACCCAAGAAAATATATTCAACACATAAATGTAAAAAAAAAATTCCAAATGTAGTAATCATATCATATAAACATTTCAAGAATCACATATGATACACAATATAACCTTTGCTTTTTAAACAGTACACTACAAAGACCACTTAAATATTTGCATTATACAGTGTCCTGTTTCACAGGTAACAGTTGCGGTCAACATGTTTTGTAGATATCTCAACTTCAAGACCGTCAATGAAAGGGCTCCAAGAAAACTATGCAGTTCCATTGATGTCAGTATAGTGGTCACACTAGATTTATGGCATCAAATGGTTACCGCAATCTCTGGGCTTATTTCTATTTTGTAGATTGGGAAGGAAGGAGGTCTCCTTCAACACTACCATTTTATGAAAGGACAATATTATGTCCTGAACATTTCCTTCTTTAGTCCTGTATAGAAATAACCCAGCAGCTTTTTCCCTGTAGAAATAAGTGTAGTCTAAGATTGCAGTCACCATATGATGCCATAAATGAAGTGTGACCACTATACTGACATCAATGAAATTGCATGCAAATATGTGTGTGTAATATATATATATATATATATATATATATATATATATATATATATATATATATACACACATACATTACATATACACACACAGACACACACACACAGTATCTCACTAAAGTAAATACACCCCTCACATTTTTGAAAATATTTTATTATATCTTTTCATGTGACAACACTGAGGAAATGACACTTTGCTACAATGTAAAGTAGTGAGTGTACAGCTTGTATAATAGTGTAAATTTGCTGTCCCCTCAAAATAACAACACACAGCCATTAATGTCTAAACCGCTGGCAACCGAGTGAGAACACTCCTAAGTGAAAATGTCTAAATTGGGCCCAAAGTGTCAATATTTTTTGTGGCCACCATTATTTTCCAGCACTGCCTTAACCTTCTTGGGCATGGAGTTCACCAGAGCTTCACAGGTTGCCACTGGAGTCCTCTTCCACTCCTCCATGATGACATCACAGAGCTGGTGGATGTTAGAGACATTGCACTCCTCCACCTTCTGTTTGAGGATGCCCCACAGATGCTCAATAGGGTTTAGGTCTTGAGACATGCTTGGCCAGTCCATCACCTTTTACCCTCAGCTTCTTTAGCAAGGCAGAGGTCATCTTGGTGGTATGTTTGGGGTCGTTATGTTGGAATACTACCCTGTGGCCCAGTCTCCGAAGGGAGGGGAATATGCTCTGCTTCAGTATTTCACAGTACATGTTGGCAATCATGGTTCCCTCAATGAACTCTAGCTCCCCAGTTCCGGCAGGACTCATGCAGCCCCAGACTATGACACTCCCACCACCATGCTTGACTGTAGACAAGACACACTTGTCTTTGTACTCCTCACCTGGTTGCCGCCACACACACTTGACAGCATCTGAACCAAATAAGTTTATCTTGGTCTCATCAGACCACAGGACATGGTTCCAATAATCCATGTCCTTAGTCTGCTTGTCTTCAGCAAACTGTTTGTGGGATTTCTTTTGCATCTTCTTTAGAAGAGGCTTCCTTCTGGGACAACAGCCATGCAGACCAATTTGATGCAGTGTGTGGCAAATGGTCTGATAACCGACAGGCTGACCCTCCACCCCTTCAACCTTTGCAGCAATGCTGGCAGCACTCATACATCCATTTCCCAAAGACAACCTCTGGATATGACGCTGAGCACGTGCACTCAAATTCTTAGGTCGACCGTGGCGAGACCTGTGTGGAACCTGTCCTGTTAAACCACTGTATGGTCTTGGCCACTGTGCTGCAGCTTAGTTTCAGGGACTTGGCAATCTTCTTATAGCCTAGGCCAGGGATATGCAATTAGCGGACCTCCAGCTGTTGCAGAACTATACGTCCCATGAGGCATAGCAAGACTCTAACAGACACAAGCATGACAACCAGAGGCAGAGGCATGATGGGACTTGTAGTTTTGCAACAGCTAAAGAGTGACCAGTATGAGAGAGTGAGAGCGCCACATTTAACAAACCTGCTCCCCATTCACACCTGAGACCTTGTAACACTAACTAGTTACATGACATCGTCGAGGGAAAATGGCTAATTGGGCCCAATTTGGCAATTTGGACATTTTCACTTAGGGGTGTGCTCACTTTTTGTTGCCATTAATGGCTGTGTGTTGAGTTATTTTGAGGGGACAGAAAATTTACACTGTTATACAAGCTGTACACTCACTACTTTACATTGTAGCAAAGGGTCATTTCTTCAGTGTTGGCACATAAAAAGATATAATAAAATATTCAAAAAATTATATTATATATATATATATATATATATATATATATATATATATATATATATATATATATATATATATATACACACATATTTTTTTCTTTGTAAAGTATCAAAAAGAATATTGTATTGTGCATCATAGGTGGTTATTTAAAAGTGTTATATGATATACGGTAACGGTATACTTTTTGAATCCACTGAATGTGTTAAAATCAGGAAATTCGATCAGTTCATTTTAATCTGGGCAATATGCAATCCCAAGCAGTTGGAATTTAAAAAGCTTATAACATGCTTCTGAGTAGGTCACAAGATTCTGTACTATACACCTTCCTTTCTCTTCTGTGTCAGAAACCAAGAGGTTCCTGAAGACATATTTTGACTTAACCTGCCTTCAGTCCAAAAAGATTCTTACCCCAAGTTTTACCACTGCATAGTCCATCTTTGCCCTTGTGCGACCTTTATCACTATGTTCTGTATGTTTTTTTTTTTATTTCCCTTTTTTGTTCCTATTATTTTTGTACCATTTCCTTATTTGGAAATCCTTTTACTGTAACCTAAAAACCTTTAAAAAAAAAATAAAAAAAAAGATTTTACACAAAACCTGATACTTTAATACTGGTGCTGCTACTTTGCAGGTCAGAACTGTAATCACTGGGCGTAGATTCTCCGGGCATTGGATCAGGTGAGTATTCTGCTACGAGTGGCAGCTGGTGGTATATTTTTTGGGGGGAGGGCATCAAACAAATGTATCCAACCCCCCCCATATAAGGTAACCGGCCTCGCACTTATCCCATCTAGGTCACAGCTGCCCCCCCTGCATCTCCTCCTTCCCTGCAAAACGCCCTGCGTCTCCTCACTCCATGCGGCGCGCATCTCCGCCTTCTCCTCCTAGGCAGCCAATCGGATCTCACCTCTCCTTTTGGCCTCTCTCATGACCAGCTTCCTGATTAGCCGGGAGGAGAATCAGTGTGACAAATGCGAATATTCATTCGCTATTGTCACACAAGTGGGTGTGCTTGGGGCGCAGTGCTCTGACCCCGAGCCCACTCTTTTTTTGAAGCCTATTAGAGCCTCTGGCTCCAATCACGTGCTTAAACCCCCCCCCCCCAAAAAAAAACCCCATTGGAATCCATGCATCCGGCGCCCTGCATGTAGATTAGGGGCCGGACGCATGGATAGGGGGGGCGGTGCCCCTGTGCCCCGTATAGTTGGGCCACCACTGTCTGCTACAGGGTTTAGTTTAGCGTTAGGGACTCACTTAGTTTAAAGAGTTTAAGGATGTTAGTTTACGTGACAGGGTTATGTTAGAAGTTAAGTGTAAGGGGCAGGTTACATTTTAAGGGATTATGTAAGGGGCAGGTTACATTTTAAGGGATACATTAATGTTAATGACATTGTACACATTAGGGGACCACTATTTACCTTCCCGTGGCCAAGAACATACCAGTCCAAAATAGTGGTTACATAGCCTACCTACTTTCAGATGCTAGCAAGGTAGTTCAACAGAGGCCATCATTGTGACCATTCCTGCTACTTTACAACACTCTTACCAACACAAAGCTGCTTTTCAGGTTAAGCTTAGGCACTAATATGAATGCCTGAGATCAGAGACATTACGTTTGGCTGGTAATCTATTAAAGTGATACTAAACACACACTCCTTCATGTACATTGCCCCCTCTATTTCTGTATATGGATGATGACACTGTGATTATGTTAATCAAAAAAAAAACAACAACAAAAAAAAAAACATAGTATCAAGTACCTTTGTTGTAATTGATATACAGCTGTCACATGACCCAGCCTGTCTGCACAGAAACATAAGCAGTAGGAGCTTCTAGTCCTCTGCTGCTGGTCACATTTAAAAAAAAAAAAAAAAAAAAGCCTTTGGAATACAGAGTAAAAATAAATAAATAAATATCAATACATTTTTTTAAGCTGGCATACAAATATACACTCATCGGCCACTTTATTAGGTACACCGGTTCACTTGCTTGGTAACACAAATTGCTAATCACATGGCAGCAACTCGATGCGTTTAGGTATCTAGACTTGGTGAAGACAACTTGCAGAAGTTCAATAGAGAAGAAATGGCTGCACATTGAAGAAAGTCCAATTTGACATTTATTGAATCACCAAAGTGACATAAGCGGACACCAGTATACAGTCTTGTAGACGCGTTTTACACAGTACAATTGTGCTTAATCCTTACCGAAGAATTCTCAGAAGTTCAAACCGAGCATCAAAATGGGAAAGAATGGGGATTTAAGTGACTTTGAATTTGGCATGGTTGTGGGTGCCAGACGGGCTGGTCTGAGTTTAAAAAAAAACCTGCTGATCTACTGGGATTTTTACGCACAACCATCTCTAAGGTTTACAGAGAATGGTCCAAAAAAGAGAAAATATCCAGTGAGCGGCAGTTTTGTGGAGGAAAATGCCATTTTGATGTGAGAGATCAGAGGAGAATGAGCAGACTGGTTGGAGATGATAGAAAGGCAACAGTAACTCAAATAACCACGCGTTACAACCAAGGAATGCAGAAAACCATCTCTGAACGGACAACACTTTAAACCTTGAAGCAGATGGGCTACAGCAGCAGAAGACCACCCCGGGGGCCACTCCTGTCAGCCAAGAACAGGAAACTGCGGCTACAATTTGCACAGGCTCACCAAAATTGGACAATAGAAGATTGGAAAGACGTTGCCTGGTCTGAGGAGTCTCGATTTCAGCTGCAACATTCAGATGGTAGGGTCAGAATTTGGCATAAACATAAAAGCATGGATCCATCCTGCTTTGTATCAATGGTTCAGGTTAGTGGTGGTGGTGTATTGGTGTGGGGGATATTCTCTTGGCACACTTTGGGCCCCTTAGTACCAACTGAGCATTGTTTAAATGCCACGGCCTACCTGAGTATCATTGCTGACCATGTCCATCCCTATATGACTACAGTGTACTCATCTTCTGATGGCTCCTTCCAGCAGGATAATGCACCATGTCACAAAACTCAAATCATCTCACCACTGGACAATGAGATTACTGTACTCCAATGGCCTCCACAGTCACCAGATCTCAATCCAATAGAGCACCTTTGGGATGTGGTGGAACGGGAGATTTGCATCTTGGTTGTGCAGCCGACAAATTTGCAGCAACTACGTGAAGTTATCATGTCAATATGGACTAAAATCTCTAAGGAATGTTTCCAACACCTCGTTAAATATATGCCACAAAGAATTAAGGCCGTTCTGAAGGCAAAAGGAGACCCAACATGGTACTAGCAAGGTGTAGCTAAAAGTGGTCAGTGAGTATATATTTGAAGTCAAATCTCTATTATTTTGTCTAAATAACATGGTGTGGCTGGATTTCTGCAGGTCACAGGTTTTCACACCCCTCCAGCCTGTGTCTTAGAATAAGAGGGAGGTAAAGCCACCATTAATCTACAGTACATGTAATATCCCATCCCCATTGTGTTTAGCCAGTTGGTGGGTGTGGAGGAAGATGGAGGCAGTGGGCTGTCATTTACCACTGTGTATACACCCACATGTGTGACTTCTATAGTCACATGGGCTGCTCAGATGTGATGGGGAGGAAATGCTCAGCATAGAAACTGAAAACTGAGCATGTGCAGAGTTGCCACCACAGCTGCAAAATCCCTAGCTGAATTGGGGATATGAACAGAAGGTGGCAATAGAGAGCAGCAAGATCAACCAGATTTTTGCACAATACAGAAATAGAATCCCATAATGACTGAGCAAGTATGAACAGCATGTAATACACCATTTATTGATACATTTTTTTTATGATGTGGGTTTAGTGACACTTTAATTCCATATTAATTGTGCACTTCTGAGAAGTCGAAAAAGCACCGTCTGCTGCTTGTTTATATATAGAATTGTATATAAGATTAAATATATTAAAATTAAATAATGAAATTAACTACTTGGTGCCAACATCTCCTGGCAAGGGGTTTCAGATGCTGGGAGGCATGGAGGGGTTTATAATCGTGTGACCGCCAGGCGGCATTGATGATGGGGTAGGAATATGCGGCACTTATGGACACTGATCGGTGGCACTGGTGGGCATTGATAGGTGGTACTTATGGGCAGCAGTGACTGGCATCACCAATGGGCACTGATTGGTGGCACTGGTGGGGGGCTTTATTGTAATCAGGGCACCGATGATCAGTGCCCTGATTACATATCTAAATGTCCTCTGCGAGGAGATGCCGCTGAACAGCTTTCCTCCCCATATACTCTGTCAGTGTGAGTGGCGATTACCAGCATCTCCGTGTTTACATGCGACACAGCCGATCACATGGTTAAAGATCAGAGGCTCTTTACAGAGACCCTGGGTCTCGCCGTGTCCTAGCAACACGGCGCGGCTGCGGTCGGCACGCGAGATCGGCCGTTCTGGGATTCATATGACGGCATCCCAGAACGAGAGCCGCACCACCATGTCGTCATTTGACGGCAGGCAAGTGGTTAAAGGAGTAGTACAGCCAAAGCTGGTTTGGCTGTACTTTATCTGTGGATCACAGGAGTGCAGTTTGTTTTGCTGCTGATGTCACAAGTCGGTCCAGCGCCATCACGACAATGGAAGTCAGGATTCGCCAGGTCCCTGGACCGACACCCCGCTCAGCCTCTTAGCGAGCCGCTGAGAACCTGAGTCACCAGCTCCACCCCCTCCACAGCCTAGCGCTCGAGAGAGCGAAGAGGGGGGCAGAGCAGAGAGCTGTGACTGTCGATCGCTCTGTTCTCAGTGTAGAGGCGCCGGGGGGACAGATGCAGCATCGGACCAATGCTGCATCAACCTAGGCAAGTATGATACTGGAAAAACCCTAACCCCATACTTCTCTTAACTATTGCCATCACAAGGGGTGAGAAAGACTCCTTAAAATAGCATTGAGCAGTGACAGGTACTCTTTATTGAGACATATGTGTTATTTCTTTATGAATTTGACACTATCACCATATCACCATATAGTAACAGCGTTTCAAATAAGAACTACTTGATTCTCTCCCACCTGTTAGTATCAACAATGAAAACGTAACAGGGTTTTCATGAATTTGGCACAGTGCTTCTGAATATATAAACACCGCCAGTTGCAAATGCTGTCAGAAACCATGAATCAGACTGAGACAGAAGTACAGTTAAATCACACTTGTTTAATAATAATAATAATAAAAAGGTAAACAGAGTAAACTTAGTCAAAACATAGCCAGAGTTCAGGAACTGGAATGGATAGTCAGACAAGCCAAAATGTCAGGGAGCCAGGGAGGAGCGTAGTAGAACAGCAAGCAGGATCTGGAGGCAGAAGGAATGTCAGCAAGTCTTTAACAGGAACACAGGAGAGCATCTCTAGAGATGTGACCAAGGCGAAGGCAGAGATCATCTGGGCTGGACAGATTAAGTAGGCAGGACTGACGAGCAGGATATCATCAACAGCGGAGTCACTGTGGAGAGATAGGAGCTGGCAATGAGCCGACAGCTGAGCTGCCAGCTCTGAGAAGGAAGGGCTGAGCCCAGCCCTGACAAATGCCTTCCTGAAATCGCATGTAATATCAATTATCTACAGCATAAAATACGATCTAAATACATATGCCCACTCTTTCCCATGTGACCCTTGGAGCTGCAGATTTAAGAGGTTACAATGCATTTTCTTGTGCAAATTTCAACAATATAATCAAAGCCAAAAGAAAACATTTTTTCCCTTGTGTGCTAGAACAGCAGCAGATTTCCTTGAGCGATTTCTAGAGAGTGATCGTAGAGTAGTGAGGACAATAGTTTGTACGCTGCCAGAAGTAAAGGATTCCTTCCGGCTTTTCTGTTCATCATATGTGAGCAGTGAGCAATGTCATCTTAATTCACTGTGACTTCCGAGCCAAATGCTGCTCATGCTTCTGCCCATGGGACATTCCATGATGTATTATGCCTTCTGGATACATGACGACCACGTCCATCCCAAATGTAAGTGACAATCGCTGAAGGCCCCAAATAATGTATCACAATTCTATTTATATCCGATACATATGAAAAATCTGCCATAATGTGTAGAGAACTATGACAGGACATCTATGGATCTATCTCACAAAAGGTTGTGATACTAGAGTTATGTGACATAATTCAACATGGAAGTTTCAGGATGTACTAAGATAATCGAATCAACTAAATTGGTATCGGGAACATAAGCAAAGGTTTAACTCCGTATTAAGAATGCATCATTAACCACTTCAGCCCCGGAAGGATTTAACCACTTCCTGACCAGGCCATTTTTTGCGATACAGCACTGCGTTGCTTTAACTGACAATTGCGTGGTCATGTGACATTGTACACAAACAAAATTTATGTCCTTTTTCCCCCCCGCAAATATAGAGCTTTCTTTTAGTGGTATTTGATTACCTCTGCTTTTTTAATTTTTTGCGCTATAAACATTAAAAGAGTGACAATTTTGAAAAAAAAATAATTTTTTTACTTCTTGCTATAAAAAAAATATCCAAAAAAAAAAAAAACTTGACATTTCTTCATCAGTTTAGGCCAATATGTATTCTTCTACAGATTTTTGGTAAAAAAAAAAAAAAAAAGCGCAATAAGCGTATATATATATATATATATATATATATATATATTTTTTTTTTACTAGTAATGGCTGTGATCAGCGATTTTTAGCAGGATTGCGACATTGCGGTGGACTAATCAGACACTTTTTTGGGACCAGTGACATTTATACAGCGATCAGAGCTAAAAATGGCCACTGATTACTGTATAAATGTCACTGGCAGGGAAGGGGTTAACACTAGGGGGTGATCAAGGGGTTAAGTGTTCCCTAGGGAGGTGTTTCTGTGGGGGGAGTGGACTGACAGGGGAGTAGAGAGATCGCTGTTCCTGATTATTAGGAACAGCAGATCTCTCTCTCTACTTCCCTGACAGAACGGGGATCTGTCCATTTACATGGACAGATCCTCATTCCGTCTCTCTGAGGAGCGATCGCGGGTCACCAGCGGACATCGCGGCCTCTGGCCACGCACATCGGCGTCACACTGCGGGCCCCCCTATAGCTCTTAAAGCGGCTGACATACACCTATGGCAGTTTAAGCAACCGCGCCAATCTGCCGCAGTATAATGGCAAGAGGTTAAGAAAACACAGAAGACGGAAAAGAAGACCAAGCGGTCCATCAAGTCTGCCCCATTTTAATTATTCTTATTACTTTTATATCCAAGTATTGACCTGTGTTTGTTCCAAGTATGTTTGAATCCAGTTACTGATGACTGACTCACTAACTCTGCTGGTAGTGCTGTTCCTGAGGGAGCGAGGTGACCGATAGGAGTTTCCAGTTAAAGTGATAGTAAAGGATCGAATTTAAAAATACAAAATAAGGAGAGTCTTCTGATACAATTTGTGTGGGCTGGGAGGCCACCTAGGGTGGCCAAGCAGATCCTATATCTCCCGCTTTCGGGTGGTGGTTTGGCACTACCGAACTTCCAAATCTACTACTGGGCAGCTGTTCTTGTTACGGTCCGGTGGTGGTTCTCCCAGCCCGCACAGAACCCTGCGGTCATTCTCGAAGCAGCCATTCTGGGCTCCTTTGCAGCCCTGAGCAACCTTCCGTTTCGCGGACTTAGGGCTAGCCCGTCCATGACAGCCTCGATGCGGACCACTGTTAAGGTCTGGCAGGAGGCTAGAAAGATATATAGGAAACCTAATCATATCTCACCACATATGCCCCTATGGAGTAACCCCATGCTCCCTCACCTTCACAGTATACCGGACCCCTCTATCTGGGCAAAAAAGGGTATCCTCACACTAAAACATATAGTTCAGGACGGTAGGCTTATGACTTTCCAAGCCCTGAGGCAATCATTTGCTATCCCATCCTCCTTCCAATTTAGGTACTGGCAGCTAAAGCATGCCTTTGAAGCTCAGTTCCCTGCCCCCCTCGTTTTGGAACCGGACTCCATTGAACGGCTCCTGATTTCTAGCGTGATGGGGAAGCCACTCTCAACATTATATTTATATCTCACGGTAGAATATGACACCAAGCTAACTAAGACTTGGGAAAAGTGGAGGGTTGATATTCCTTCCCTGGACGAAGAGGAATGGAAGGAGTGTTTAATTTCCTACATTCCTTCCATGATCGCAGCGAAAGATAGGTTCATACAATTTAAGTTCCTACACAGAGCATACTTCACCCCCCAGAGATTGGCCCGCATTTACAATCAAAGAGACCCCAATTGTCAGAGATGCAGACAGGAGGTGGGCACCTTTTGGCACATGGTCTGGTCCTGTCCCAAACTTAGACCCTTTTGGTCAGCAGTGGCCTCCACACTGAGCAATATTACAGGCTTAAATGTACCGGTTGATCCTCAGATACTATTGCTTAGCCATTTGGAGGATCTTGAGACAGACAGGTATAGTAAATTGTGTCTTACCTATGCATTATATTATGCTAGGCGTGAAATCTTACTGGTATGGAAACTAGCAGAGCCTCCTACTTTGGCATCATGGAGAAGGTCGGTGAATATGGTACTTCCCCTATATAGGTTGACATATGAAAGTAGGCAATGCCCAGGGAAGTTTGATAAAATCTGGTCCTCTTGGATAGACGCCTCTGGGGTCCCTGAGCCCCCTGATCCATAATTGGTATGCTGTGAAACTTATTGGAGGACATCCTATACCTCATGGCCTACTCTTCTTGTGCTCGTCCCCTCTCGCCCCTCCCCTTCCCTCTCTCTCGTTCCCCTTCCCCCCCTCCTCCTCCCCCCCTCCTCCTCTCCCCCCCGTCCCCCCCCCCTTTTTTCTCTCCTCCCACTCCGTATCAGGCTGGATTGAAACTGGTTACTTACATAATTTTATCTATGTTGGTATAATGCTATAATGTAATAAGGCGTATTATTCTGTGATATTTCTGTCATCTATGTAACTGGAATATCTGATAAACAGAGACTACAATTTGAAGGTAGATTCTACTGCTATTATCCTTTCTACTTTGAAAGTACTAAATTATCTTGTAATGTAATGCTGATTTGTTCAATAAAAATTTTCTGTTAAAAAAAAAAAAAAAATACAAAATAAGCATGTTATACGTACCTGCTCTGTGCAATGATTTTGCACAGATCAGCCCTCCCCCTCCTCTTCTTAGGTCCCCCCCCCCCCCCAAGTGCCCCCCATAGCAAGCCATGGGCTCCCTCCCTCCTGGCTCTGGGTGTCTATTGACACACACACAGCAGCTTGGCCTTTCCTTTCTCGCTGGTTGTGATTGACAGAAGTGGGAGCCAACAGCTCCCGCTGCTGGCTCTAAACCAATGAGGAGGAAGAGAGCTTCTGATGTCGTGCACATCGCTGGATCGAGATCAAGTAAATAATTAGGGCAGTTGCAGGGGAGCTGCATGTAGGTTTTTTACCTCAATGCATAGAATGCATTAAGGTAAAAGTACCTTCTGCCTTTAGAACCACTTTCAAGCTAAATTCCAAACAAAAAAGAAAAAAGAAAAACACTCTGCTGCATTCTACCTGTAGTGACAAGCAATGTCAGGATGGCAGGAGGAAAGACCAGAGGAAGCAGAGTAATCACTCATCACTATTCTGCTGATACTCCTTTGTCCAACCAGCAGGGTAGGGAGGTGACAATATTCTCTGCTAAGAGTTATAGTGATTGTAAGGGTTTTTTTTTTTTTTTTAAACAACAAACATATCATACTTATCTCCACTGTGCAGCTCGTTTTGCACAGAGTGGCCCCGAACATCCTCTTCTGGGGTCCCCCGGCGGCTCTCACCCCCTAGGAGAAGCGCTCTCCCGAGGAGGTTACCTTGCGGGCGTGATCCCGAGCCCAGCATTCAGCGTACATAGCTGCCAAAATGTATGACTCGGCCCCGACACCCGCGTCATTGAATATGATTGACAGCAGTGGGAGCCAATGGCTGCGCTGCTATCAATCTATCCAATCAAGAGCCGAGAACCCCGGGCAGAGAGACAGTGCGCCCCTGGCGGGTCAAGTTCCAGTGCTCAGGAAAGTAAAAGGGGGGGGGGGGGAGGCTGGGGGCCCGGTCACTGCCAGGTGTTTTTTCACATAGGATGCATTAAGGTGAAAAAACACGAAGGTTTACAACCCCTTTAAGGGATTGAGTGATGTCATCTCCCCAACCCTTGCCTGCCGATTGGACAGAGAAGGATCAGCAACACAGTATTCAGCCATCACTCTGCTCATTCTATTCCTATCTTTTTGCAGCATTTTTAAACACCTGTCTGAATCATAAAGTGGCTGTTCAGAACCGTGAATCCATGTACAGATAAGACTGTGCACCTATATGGGTTTCAACTGTGCATTCAGCTTTAATACTGTTTTACAATACACATGTGCCATTAATACATCCATTGATAATCCATATTCCTTATCCTTCCTATACCTGATTTTCCACATTGGCTTCATCAACACAGTGGGGTTTATTTACTAAAGTTGGAGAGTGCAAAATCAGGCTCACTTCTGCATAGAAACATCCAACCTCAACTAAGGCCAGCCATATTATTATTATTATTATACAGGATTTATAAAGTGCAGTCAGTTTATGCAGCACTTTACAACAATTGAGGGCAGACAGTACAGTTACAATACAATTTAATACAGTAGGAATCAGAGGGCCATACACAGTTGGAATCTCGGCTGGTTCAGCAGGAACTGGCCCAGATTCCAACCATTAATGGTTCAGGCTGAATGTACCAAGTTGATCAATCAACTTGGATACAACCAGCCTGCTGGATTCTCTTGCAATTACCGCTATCGGCTGCTATAGCCTCTAGCGATAATCATGGTCTTCTCCCGGCATGGACCGCTTCCCCTGGTCGCCGGGAGAATACAATTGCTGATTCCCGTGTCAGCACTGTCTGTGTTAATGGGGGAATTGTGGTTGCAGGAAAAATTCACACTGTGTATGGCTTGCCTAAGCTTTGGCAATAAAACCTGGAAGCTGATTGGTTTCTTTGCAGAAGTGAGCCGATTTTGCACTCTCTAGCTTTAGTAAATAAACCCCCCAATGACATTATTGAGGCATTCTGAGTAGAATTGATAAAAGAGGTGGTGCAACATTCGAAGAGGTTTGTTATTTGGTGGGTGGAGGCTGATGGGCAAATCTGAGACTAGTTCGCCATCAGGTCCGCCTCCCTTGTGAATGACAGCTATTGGACTGAATAGTGGCTATGGAATCCGCCCCACTGCCATCTGCTGTCAATCACGAGGGAGGTGAACCGGATGGGAAACGTTGAAAGACTAGTTCCCCACCAGGTCGACCTGCCTTGTGATTGACAGCGGACAGCACCGGGCAGATTCCATAGCTACTAGCGGGCTGTTCAGCAGTTTTGGAATCCACCTACTGTCATCAGCTGTCAATCACAAGCCAGACAGACCTGATGGGGAACTAGTCTCTCAGCCCAGCGACTTTGAGTTATCTACAAACTGGAGGCAATTATTCTTATTCTGTCGCAGCTACAGTGACCAATTGCAAAAGTGACGCAAATAACTAAACTAAATGTTAGAACATGGGCCTCATTCAAAGTCCCAAAATCCCTCATCAACCTACTTTGCTATACAGGGATGGAGGCACGTGAACATCTGATGTTTTTGACTATATTCTGGTACAATAATTTTTTTATTGAAAAAAAACAAAAAACAAAGCCAGAATAAGGGCTTGATGAAAAGGAAGGCAAAGGGGAACAAAACATCACATTTCACGTAAATACAAATATTTTATAACACACACACATATATTTTATTTTTGTAAAGGCAATCAATAAAAGCATCCGGCGACTGAGCCGGAAGTAGGTATGAGTAACTGGACTCGGAGGTCCAAGACATAGTAAGACAAACAGACAAATCAAAATGGGGCAAACAAAATAAAGAAAGGAGGAAACAAAACCAAAAAAAACAAAACAAAACAAAAAATAAATAAAAACAAAAAAAGGGGGGTGGTAGGGAGGATAGGGTGGGGAAGGGTGAGGTGGGAAGAGCGAAGGTAAGAGGAAGGAAAGAGAAAAAGAAGATGTAGAATTAGGCAAGACATGAGGAGGAGAGACAGGCAAGATAAGAATGGGAAAGGAGGAAGTGTAGACTTATGCCCCGTACACATGGTCGGACTTTGTTTGGACATTCCGACAACAAAATCTTAGGATTTTTTCCGACGGATGTTGGCTCAAACTTGTCTTGCATACACACGGTCACACAAAGTTGTCGGAAAATCCGATCATTCTGAACGCGGTGACGTAAAACACGTACGTCGGGACTATAAACGGGGCAATAGCCAATAGCTTTCATCTCTTTATTTATTCTGAGCATGCGTGGCACTTTGTGCGTCGGATTTGTGTACACACGATCGGAATTTCCGACAACGGATTTTGTTGTCGGAAAATTTTATATCCTGCTCTCAAACTTTGTGTCGGAAAATCCGATGGAAAATGTGTGATGGAGCCCACACGGTTGGAATTTCTGACAACAAGGTCCTATCACACATTTTCCGTCGGAAAATCCGACCGTGTGTACAGGGCATCAGACAAGAAAAGAGCTCCGGGCCTGTGGGTTGGGTGGTATATTGGAACGGTCTGGAATACTCCAAGCTGGCTGGGGACAGAGCAGGGAGAGCATAAAGCCACCATAGATTCCACACTTTTAGGAACTTAGCATGAGTGCCATGAAGTACACTGGTCATCTTTTCATGTAACATGGGGGTGGCCAAAATGCTCTTCACTTCTGTAATACCAACCGAGGGTTCCGCCGGGCTCCAGCAATAGCGCATTTTGCAGCAATGAAGAGGTAGGTGGCCAGCTTTTGTTGGTAGGAGAAGAGGCCTGAGAGGGGGCGTTTTTGACTATATTCATATGGTCTTTTTTATTTAGCAATTCATTTGATATTTCTTTCTTCATTACAGGTGACAGATTTCACCTTTGGTGGTCTGCGATTCTTTACAGGATATGCCGAGTTTATATTCACATGTACTCAGTATTTTGCCCTACTTTTGCGGTTTAGCTACCTTTTTTATTTGCATGTGGTTTGCTTTGTTGGGCTGGCTGGTTGTCTCTGTACCCGGGAGCTGCAAAGAGTGCCCCCCCCCCCCCCCCCCCTGGGACGTGGGAGATGGAGATAGATAAATTTATATCATATATATATATATATATATATATATATATATATATATAAAAAAACGTTAGAACTATTACTGAAGTTGTTGCTTTGCATTGTGGTGTGGCAAAAGTTATTTCCCCTCGTCTTGTTTGGCAGGTGGTACTACAAGTGAATGGGGCTGTGTCACAACCTTCCCAAAACCATGTGCGGTGTGGGCTTTTAGGGGTTTAAACAAACCGTTAGAAGGTAACACAAAACACCCTCTGAAAAGCAAACCACTGCAGATCACTCCTCAGAGGGCTAAGACAAATATAAATAAGCCCTTACTTGGGTGGCACAGTGGTATGAACATTTGCCTTGAAGCACTGCGGGCCTCAATTTGAATTCTGCCAAGGACACTATCTGCATGGAGTTTGTCCCACTTTACAAAAACATTCTGGTAAGTTAATTGGCTCCTGCTGAAATTGGTCCTAGTATGTGTATGCATGTGAGTTCAGAGTCTTAGATTTTACACCCATAAGGATAAGGCTGATATGTAGGAACAGTATGTAAAGCACTGCATAAATTGGCGGCACAATATAAATACTCGCAAAAAGTAAATACTGTAAATCCTCATACAATGATGCCCACAGCCACCATTCAGCGAATGTTAACCATGTTTATCAAACCTTCATAAAATACGGAGTCTCATGAATTGTCTCCCAGCATGCTGTAAACCTTTTGCTCTGTTACTCAAATAAATTGTTGTATTTAAAAGGTGAAAAAAACGTGTACTTAGCTTCTTGCCTGGAGTTAAGGTTTAATGAATCCCGCTGGTCAGACAGTCCTGCTGAGCACCAGGCAGTGCAGTCAGCATGTACAATAATGTGCTGTCTGAAGAGGAATTGGGATTAGATCAGAGGAGTGTCTTCCACCTACTCCTTGCTGAGTCTGGTCGTACTCACAGACCAAGGAGAACTGGCCATCCTAATCTACAGTTTATTTACCACAAATATGTGGGTACAAAGCTGGCATGCACCAATAGGATGTCTGCGTTTGTTTTCTAACCTGTAATTATTCTTATGGACAATAACACAAATGTCTCTATGGTAGAGTTAATGTAAAACACCCAAACAGGCAGTTCACTTTGCAGGGGAAGTTGCACTTTGCAAAGGCATTATCCCCAGAGCTCGGGGAATGTGGTGACATTTTACTTTGGGAAGAATACCCAATCATGTGCAAGGAAACTAACCACTTGCCTACTGGGCACTTTTACCCCCTTCCTGCCCAGACCGATTTTCAGCTTTCAGCGCTGTCGCACTTTGAATGACAATTGCGCGGTCATACTACACTGTACCCATATGACATTTTTATCATTTTTTTTCACACAAATAGAGCTTTCTTTTGATGGTATTTATTCACCACTGGGGTTATTTTTTTGCTAAACAAATGAAAATAAAAACCCAACATTTTGAAAAAAAAAAAAAAACAATAATCTTTTCATAGCTTGTTATAAAATTTAGCAAACATGTAATTTTTCTCCTTCCCTGATGTGTGCTGATGAGGCTGCACTGATAGGCACTGACTAGCAGCACTGGTGGGCACTGTTGGGACTGCTCCGATTATCAGTGTAGATGTCCTTTTCACATAAGTCGGTTATTGGCTCTCCTCATGCGGTCACCGTGAGGAAAGGAATACCGATAACCGGCTTGTGTTTACGACGTGACCAGCTGTCATTGGGCACAGCTGATCACATGGTAAAGGGCCGCTGTGATTGGCTGTGTCCTCAGGACACAGTGAGCAATGGTTCCAGAAATGTAAGCCTGCGCTATAGCTGTCTTTCGGCTATAGCGCGGCCGGGAACTGGTTAAAAAAAGAATTTTGCTTGCACATGATTGGATGATGGGAGTCAGCAGAGCTTTACCCTAATCATTAAGCTTTAGACCCGTTTCACATGGGATTCAGCTTGTATAAGAGCAATGTGAACAACAAGCCTTGACAAAGCATTTGCAGAGCCTTCAACAAGCTTTGTTGAAGCTTTTACAGTATCATTCAGCTCCAGTTTGTAAATAAACACTGATCCTAATGGGAGTGCTGATTGCCACTTTAAGCAAGCTGCTAGCAGACTTCAGCAGGCTTCCAGCAAGCTTCAAGAAGTGGTAGCAGCTTGCTTAAAGTGGCAACCAGAACTTCCATTAGGATCTGTATTCAACATTAACAAACTGGAGCTGAATGGTACTCTAAAAGCTTCAACAAACCTTGCTGAAAGCTCTGCAAATGCTTTGTCAAAGCTTGCTGTTCACACTGAACTTATACAAGCTGAAGCCCATGTCAAACCTTAGGCTTGATTCACACCTATGCATTTTTAGTGCTTTTTGCATTTTGCAGATTTGCACTACAGTCCATCTAACATGGTTTCCTTTGGAACAAGTTCTGTAGAGAAAATCAGCAAAATGCAAAAAGCACTAAAAAGGTGTGAATCCAGCCTTAGGGAAAAATCCCTAGAATAGTGCAACATCCCCTGCAAACGGAAGAGTCTATTTGCATATCAACCCAAATGTAAAATTGTCAGTTTCCTAAAAGGAATTACACCTGACTACCATTAGAGGGACAGTAAAATCCAAAGAAATAGATGAATGCAACCTACAGAGCAGGAGATCCTGAGTATATATTTGTGCTTCTGCAGAAACCTGTATGCAGGAAACCAACCACCAATAAAACGAATGGCCATGTCATATGGATGAGAAATCACAATGAGAAAGTTACCTTTGTGCAAGGGCAGTTTTTAGTTTATCATTCTCAGTCTTCAGTTCAGAGTCAGGGGGTGTGCCGTGGCAGGCCTTTTCATCATCTGTCCCATTTATACTGGACGCTCGGGTGGACGAAGGCGTTTCCCGTCCCGACTCCTAAACAAAGATAGAAAACTTCAGACACTGACAATAGTAAATTCTGCCAAGAACTACACATGGATTCACCCAGCCATGGAAGTGTTAATGGCATACCACAGCCACATTTGTTAAATCCCACGTCTTAATCAGTCCTAACAATCGTACCTGTATCTGGTAATAAGGTATCTAATCCAGGGGCCAGTAACTTTTTCAACATTAAGGGTTCTATGTATCCAGTATTCGCTGTGCGAATATCTCAAGCATTTGCGTGTACACCATAAATGTTCGCAGTATTGTTTGTAACATGATTATTTCCTATGATTGCCAGCTCCATCTAGTGGCTATTATGTGGGTTTTTAAAAAAAAATACTGCATTATGACACTAGATTGAGCTGGCAATCAGAGCAGATAACCATAATACAAACATAACAGCGAACATTTGTGGTGCACTTGCAAATGCTTAGGACATCTGTACACAGAGATATATATATATATATATATATATATATATATATATATATATATATATATATATACATATATATATACACATATACATATACATATACACACACATATACACACACACACACATATACAGAAATCTGTGTATCAATTTACACATTTTAAACAACCAATGTGCCAGTGAACAAATAGGGCACCGTAGACCTTCGATCAGTCCCAATTCCTTTACCCTAAAGTGGTTGTAAACCGTTGTATATGCCCACTGAGATGACTGGCCTCAGGTGATACAGAGATGAAACAAATCCTACATAAAGTTTTACCAGTTTATCTGCAGCCCTGTTTTCGCTACATTCTCCTAAAACACATCAAAGGCTATTTCTTGGCTCTAGCAGGCAGGGGACCAGAATCTGAGTCCAATCTTAAACCTGAGTGGAGGGAAGAAACACACCCCACTCTACATAGTCTCATAGGGAAACATGCACAGCTGAGGCTTTCAATCACTTTCTGTGTGCTGGAGGGGATGCAGGGCCATCTCCTGGGATTCTAAGGTGTCAGCATAACCGGTCAGAAGTGATTCATGCATATAGCAGAGGGAAGAATTGGCAGACAGAAATCAAACTAGGTGCCTTGGATTGAGGCTAGTACACACTATAGAGCAGGGGTCAGAAACCTGTAGATCGTGGCCAGGTGATTGGTAGATCGCAGTCTGGGCTTGTTGACCCACCATTCCAGAGAATCAGAGTGCAATGCAGGAACTAATTGTAACGTTGAAGCTGTAGTAGGGAGCAAGAGCCGCATAAGCCGATGCCTCCTCTGTAGTGCCGGCTTCTGTCCCATGCAGAGTGATACCAACTGCACTCCACCTCTTATCCCAGCTATCGGTCTACAGAGTGGTGTCAGGAGCAGGAAAGAAGAGATCTTCAGGTCAGTATGAAGCAATACACCGGACATAATAGTATAGGGCTGCTTTCACACTGATGCACTGCGGTTTACCCACACCATGGGTGCAGTGTACCTGCAGCTTTCCTGCGGGCTTTGCACTTAGCCGTTGACTTCCATTATATCCTGCTGTTTTACCATCCACAGATAAAATAGGTTGCACTCTTTACTATATCCCTTTCTTTCTTAAGTTTGCTTTCTCCTTTGTTTCCTTCTCTGTTTCCGTTAAATGACCACTAGGACATTATTTCTGAAGTTTTGTACCATATCTAAAGGCCCATACCCGGATGTGATAAAATGTTGCCTATGTAACCACATTGGACATTTCTTCGTACTCCATCCCTTACCCACTACTTTCACAGAGCTGGGGACGAACTGTCATGGCAACATTACTGTATCTAATCAATCTTGTCCCCTTTTGCACAGTCTTGAGTGGGCTGGAGTGCAAATTAGTTGGTGTTTGAAGTACAGTTGTATTAATCATCTTCACATCTTGCGTTATGTCAAGGAAATAGCATATTTACTGGAAACTATGCTGTCCATTCCTACTGTAAATGCATCACATTCTGATATGAGTCTTTGGAATTCTGATTGTGTTATATGCAAATGTTTAAGTCTTGTACTTACTTTTTTGCAATATCTAATAAAAATAATACACATTTATTTATCTAGTGCAGGATTCCACACAAGACCATACATCTAGCTAGGATTTTCACTTTATAGTAATGCTCTAAGGCTGGGTTCACACTGGTCCGACAAACGCTCCGACATTGGGAGCTCATGTCGCATGACGTGTGAAATGTAATGTTTCCCTATGGGAGCCGTCCTAACTGGTCCGACACAAGTCGTTCCGACTTTAGAAATGCTCCCTGTACTACTTTGGTCCGACTTTGATCCTACTTCAGCCTATTGACTATCATTGAAGTCGGATCAAAGTCGGATTGCCGTCTTGCATGATCCGACTTCGGCACGCGACTTGTGCTCAGATGTTCTTGAGGGGGAACTCCGCGCCAAATTTTAAATAAAAAACCGGCATGGGTTCCCCCTCCAAGAGCATACCAGGCCCTTGGGTCTGGTATGGACCTTGAGGGGAACCCCCTACGCCGAAAAAACGGCGTGGGGGTCCCCCCCAATCCATACCAGACCCTTATCCGAGCACGCAGCCCGGCCGGACAGGAATGGGGGTGGGGACGAGCGAGCGCCCCCCCCCTCCTGAACCGTACCAGGCCGCATGCCCTCAACATGGGGGGTGGTGCCTTGGGGGAGGGGGCGCACTGCGGCCCCCCCCACCCCAAAGCCCCTTGTCCCCATGTTGATGAGGACAAGGGCCTCTTCCCGACAACCCTGGCCGTTGGTTGTCGGGGTCTGCGGGCGGGGACTTATCGGAATCCGGGAGCCCCCTTTAATAAGGGGGCCCCCAGATCCCGGCCCCCCACCCTATGTGAATGAGTATGGGGTACAGCGTACCCCTACCCATTCACCTAGGAAAAAAGTGTCAATTTAAAAAAAAAACACTACACAGATTTTTAAAGCATTTTATAAGACAGCTCCGGGGGTCTTCTTCCGACTTCGGGGGTCTCTCCGGTTCTTCTCCGCGCTCTCCGGGTCTTCTGCCGGGCTCCTCCGCTCTCTTCTGCTCTTTTGCCGCTCTTTTGCTAAAGCGGAGGAGCCTGGTCTTCAATCTTCTGCCTTCTGCCCTCTTCTCCTGATGTTGACACGACGCTCTCTGGGGCTAGAATGCTCTCTGTGCGCTCTGCACTGATTTATATAGGCGGTGACCCCGCCCCCTTA
Organism: Lithobates clamitans; assembly: GCA_037952925.1. Classification (NCBI taxonomy): domain Eukaryota; kingdom Metazoa; phylum Chordata; class Amphibia; order Anura; family Ranidae; genus Lithobates; species Lithobates clamitans. The sequence goes on along the minus strand of JBBGZY010000276.1, from coordinate 113,271 downwards.
AGCCGTCACAGTCCCTGGGCATGCTGGGACTGTGACGTTTTAGGGGGCGTGGTCATCACCCGATGACCACGCCCCCTTATGCCGTCATAGTCCCAGCATGCCCAGGGACTGTGACGGCTTAAGGGGGCGGGGTCACCGCCTATATAAATCAGAGCAGAGCGCACAGAGAGCATTCTAGCCCCAGAGAGCGTCGTGTCAACATCAGGAGAAGAGGGCAGAAGGCAGAAGATTGAAGACCAGGCTCCTCCGCTTTAGCAAAAGAGCGGCAAAAGAGCAGAAGAGAGCGGAGGAGCCCGGCAGAAGACCCGGAGAGCGCGGAGAAGAACCGGAGAGACCCCCGAAGTCGGAAGAAGACCCCCGGAGCTGTCTAATAAAATGCTTTAAAAATCTGTGTAGTGTTTTTTTTTTAAATTGACACTTTTTTCCTAGGTGGATGGGTAGGGGTACGCTGTACCCCATACTCATTCACATAGGGTGGGGGGCCGGGATCTGGGGGCCCCCTTATTAAAGGGGGCTCCTGGATTCCGATAAGTCCCCGCCCGCAGACCCCGACAACCAACGGCCAGGGTTGTCGGGAAGAGGCCCTTGTCCTCATCAACATGGGGACAAGGTGCTTTGGGGTGGGGGGGCCGCAGCGCGCCCCCTCCCCCAAGGCACCACCCCCCATGTTGAGGGCATGCGGCCTGGTACGGTTCAGGAGGGGGGGGGGGGGGGGGGCGCTCGCTCGTCCCCACTCCAATTCCTGTCCGGCCGGGCTGCGTGCTCGGATAAGGGTCTGGTATGGATTGGGGGCGACCCCCCACGCCGTTTTTTCGGCGTAGGGGGTTCCCTTCAAGGTCCATACCAGACCCAAGGGCCTAGTATGCTCTTGGAGGGGGAACCCATGCCGGATTTTTATTTAAAATTTGGCGCGGAGTTCCCCCTAAAGATTCATACCAAACACAATGCCGAGCATTGGCGGGGATCCAAGTCGGATCCCCGTTCATTGAAAGTCGGACACATGCCGGCTTCATGTCGCAGGGCAAAGTCGGATCCAAAGTAGGACGGCTGTCGTGTCGCACCAGTGTGAACCCAGCCTAATACATTATGTGGTTGATTTACTAAAACTGGAGAATATGGTGCAGCTGTGCATGGTAACCAATCAGCTTCTAACTTCAGCTTGTTCAATAAAAAAAAAAAAAAAGGAAGCCGATTAGTTTCTATGCAGAGCTGCACCGGATTTTGCACTCTCCAGTTTTAGTAAATCAACCCCCATAATTTCCTATGTTTTCAAACACACTGTGTTGTCTCTATCGCCCCTAATGAGTACTTTACTGCATAAGCGATACGTTGAAAAGTCAGTGACACACAAGTATGAGAGGAGAGGCCCTTGTCTGTCAGTGTGTGAGCTCAGAAAATGATAGGAATTACAGACGGATTTGCAAGCTTTCATGTCAAATTACAGAGAGGCTTTAATAAAGATGGTACTAGAAGATGACTTCCGATTTGGCAGATTCAGGAAAATCTGGATGTCAAGCTGTTATATTAACTGTTAAGATGTGGGGCCTGTTCTTATAAACGGTGCACACATGCAGAGCTCTATAACATGTCATTAGTCTTTTAAATGACTGTTGAAGCTTACTTGGAATTGTACAAACATGGCTCTTTACTGTATATACCCAACAATGCCCTTCATTATGGAAAGATTTCTGCAACCGGTACTGGATAAAGGGGCAAAGCCTATTTGGCAAAACCCACTTTTACAGATCGATAAAGTCATCTATAATGAAGATTTAGGCTGCATTCTTATATTTTCTAAAGGATAAAAGGAATCTGTCACTAAGAAAGAAGTGTTTGGCCCAGTATAACATGGGCCCTAAACATAAATATCTGAGGAGTCCTGGCACAGGGCAGCAGCCAGACCACCAGAGACTATGAAGCTGTTTGTTTATATTGTGACGGACCCCCTGTCCTCAACAGGACCATATCCGCCGTAAATGCTCCCTCTGTTCGGTACCAGCACTATCCAAAACCTCTTAGCTCACCCAGTCATTAGCCGTAACTCAGTGTAGGGTGAAAAACAGCAAACTCTTTATTGAAACACATATACAAACAGATATACAACCCAGGGGACAATCACCCCTCCCTTTGAAATTCAGGGCAGGGTAAACTGTCCAATCAGCAAGGAGAGCTCTTGGAGGAATCCGCCCCTCCCCTCTCCACCCTGCCCCCAGTCCACATGCCAGGATCACAAATACAAAGCATCCATCCCATAATACATTTCTCCTAATGCCATGTACACACGACCGTTTTTTCCGTCAGAATAAACTCAGACGTTTTTTTCTGATGGAGTTCCTCTGAAACGGACTTGCGTACACACGATCACACCAAAGTCCAATCGTTTAGAACGCAGTGATGTACAACACATACCACGGGACTAGAAAAAGGAAGTTAAATAGCCAATAGCGTTGTTTTTGGTCCGTCGGAATAGCATACAGACGAACGGTTTTCCCGATAGGAATTGATTCTGTCTGAAAGATTTAAAACATGTTCTATTTCTAGGTCCGTCAGAATATTCGAAAGAGAAAGTCAGATGTAGCCCACTCACGATCGGAATATCCGATAAAATGATTTCGTCGGACCTTTTCTGCCGGAAAGTCCGGTCATGTGTAAGCGGCATAAGGCAGACAGACACAACAGAACAATGGGACACAGCCACACCCCAAACGATCCCAGCAAACAGTCCACAACAGCATGAGACAACACACAATATATACATATATACAACATTCCAGTGTGGCTGTACACCGAGACCCCGACTAGCACAGATTAGACTGGGATTCTCGGTCACCCTGTGCCCCTAATGGACACAGGGTGATTTACACATAGGAGGCGGCGGGGGGGGGGGGAGCTGGACACTGTTTCCAGAGCTCTCCAAGGTAAGCTGGGTTCCATGAGTCCCCCACCCAAAGTGACTCCCGTCACAAATATACCATAAGCGTTGATTTTCCACTGCTTTTTACTGTGCAAAAGTACTATTGCTCCACCCTCTATGTAAAAACTCCCTTGGAAAATAAAATAATAAAAAGAAAAAAAAAATCAACAAAATTTGTAAAAAGCTTCTGGCATTTGTTCGCCTAGACAAGAGCGACCCACCTGACTTGCATTCCCAACCATTTTGTCCCAGAAGAATCCTTAAAATAACTTTCAGCTCTCAAGGAACCCATGCCAAAACCAAATCACTGGGGATCAGTTGCAAAAATGACATCTACACTGGTGGTCAAGAAACCCCCTCCCCTTACACAGTGGTGGTCAGAATGCAACTCTTAGAGGCAGAGATTTTTGGTGTCATACAGTGGGTATAGAAAAGAATCACACCCTTTAAAATAATCACATTGTGTTGCTTAGCAGCCTGAAATAAAAGACAGACACTGTTTTTTGTTTTATCCAGCTGTATTTACTCATCAATATAACATCCAAGTGAATGATAGAACACCAACATGTCAGAAAAAAATAAATAAAAAATCAAAAACAGAATATCCGAGTTGGAAAAAGGATCACTCCCTTGTGTCAGTATTTTGTTGAACCACCTTTTGCTTTAAAAGCAGAGGTCCGCCTGGGGGGGAATAAAAATGAAAAGGCTACAAATAAAGTAGCTGCTGACTATTACTATATAGACACTTAACTGTCCAGGGGGCCCGTGATGACAGCACCCCAGCTGATCTTTGGATCGACCGTCAGGTGCAGCCGCCGCCATTCCAGGTAAGGGAACCTGGCTGTGAAGCCTTTCAGCTTCACGGCTGGTTCTCTACTGCGCATGCGTGAAGCACGCTGCGTGTTCTAAATTGCCCAGCGGCGGAGGAAGGAAAAGGGGGGCTGAACTTCTGAGGGACAGTGCCACAGCCCAGTCTCCCGGAAGTGGAGAAGGGGACCTGTCAAAAACAGGTCCCAGTTGCTCCCCCTGAAAGGTGCTAAATGTGACATCGGAGGGGGGGAGGAAGCAATTAAGTGGAAGTTCCACTTTTGGGTGGAACTCTGCTTTAAATTACAGCCTTAAGTCTGTTGGAATATGTCTCTACTAACTTTGCAAATATAGATTTTGAAATATTTGCCAACTCTTCTTTGCAGAATTGCTCAAGTTCAGTTAAATTTAATGGTGACTGTTAGTGGACTGCAGTCTTCAAGTCATTCCACAGATTTTCAATGGGGTTTGAGTCTGGGCTCTGACTAGGCAATGCAAGGACATTCACCTTTTACTCCAACTACTGTGCGGTCATTTTTGCAGTGTACTTTGGGTCATTGTCATGTTGGAAGGTAAAACCACCTTCTCATTGACAAATTTCTGGCAGAGAGCAGCAGACTTTCCCAAGAATGTGACGGTATTTTGTCCCATTCATTTTTCCTTCTATCCTGACAAGTGCCCTGCTGCAGAGAAACACCCCCATAACAGGATATTACCACCTCCATGCTTTACTGTAGGAATGCTGTTATTTGGATGGATTTCCGCTAAACATATTGTTTGGTGTTGAGGCCAGATAATTCCATTTTAGTCTTTTTCCATGTGGCCCCAGAATCTTCAAGGTGCATTTTGGTAAAGCTCAGTCGTAATTGCGTGTGGCCTTTCTTGAGTGGCTTTTTTCTTGCAACCTTCCAATACAAGCCACATTTGTGGAGAATTTGTGATAGTTATCACATGCACACAATGATCACTCTTTGTCATAAATTCCTGCAACTGCTTCAGAATTGCTGTAGGCCTCTTGGTAGCCTCCCTGACCAATTTCTTCCTGGCTCTTACATCCAGTTCCTGATCCAGGGAGGGTCTGCGTTATACCAAATATTTTCCACTTCCTAATAATAGACTTCGCTGTGCTTCTAGGCATTGATAAAGCCTTTGAATTTTTTTATGTATCCATCTCCTGACTTGTGCCTGTCCACATCGTTAGCCTGAAGATCTTTTGACAGTGCCTTGCCACCCACAGTTGATTGTTTGCTTAGAGTGATTGTAAAGGCTCGTTTTTTTTTGTTTTTTTTAAACAACAAACATGTTATAGTTACCTCCTCTGTGCAGTTGGTTCAGTTGGTTTTGCACAGATCACCCTGGATCCTCCTCTTCTCGGGTCCTTCTTTGCTGCTCCTAGTTCCTCCCTCCTTTAAGTGCCCCTCAGCCAGCAGCTTGCTACAGAAGTCACCCGAGCTGAGTCAGAGCTCCCTGTATCCATTCAAACACGAAGCCCCCGACCTGGCCCAGCCCCTTCTCTCCCCTGATTGGCTGAATGACAGCCGCGGAAGCCAATAGCGCCGCTGCTCTGTCTCAGCCAATCAGGAGTGTACTGGATGGCTGAGGGGATCGTGGACATCGCTGGAGAGAGAAGGGGCTTAGGAAGGTAATTAGGGGGTGCTGTGGAGGCAGTTACACCACAGAAGTTTTTAATCTTAATACATAGAATGCATTAAGATAAAATACCTTCTGCCTTTACAACCCCTCTAAGTTGCACTACCAAGGACTGGTATGCTCCAGGTAAGCTCTTTTCATGCTGAGCTAATCAAAATAACCACAGCTGATCACAGTTGAAAGTCAAATGGCTTTGTGTGCCATTGAGAAGGTGATTAGCTACACTCGATTGAGTTTACAAGTCATTTTTAGGAGGGGGTGGTCCTTATTCCAACTCTGTGATTCTGTTTTTGAATTTTTTTCCCGACATGTTGGTATTCTATCTTTCACTTGGCTGTTATAAGAGTCAACACAGTTGGATAAAACAAAAACCGTGTCTTCATTTCAAGCTGCAAAGCAACAAAATTTGATTAATTTAAGGGGGGGGGGGGGGTAATTCTTTTCTATACCCACTGTATTGTTGGCTTGTCTTGTGGCATTGGCCCCAGAACTATGTAGGCACCATCTAGTGGGAGTTCTATCTGCTACAGCTTAAGGATTCCTGAGTAACATCTAGAGGAACCCTGGTTAAAGATAGCAGTACTAAACCTTCCTGCTGGATCCTGGGAAAGCTGAAGGTCTCAAATCCTTCAAGAGTATACAGAACTTCTGCACAGTGCATCTCATCAAAAAATTGGATCCTCTGCTTTCCCTTGATCCTGCAGTGAGGCCCAGTGATATTACTGATGCCTAGAGGAAGTGGGGAGAAGCCAGGTACAAGATAATAATAGATATTTTTTTTCCAGTGAACATTTTTATCTATGGGGGTGTGGGGAAAGGGCTGTATGTCCAATTTAGGCAGATCTGTCCTGTTCATTTCCTCTCACTGTTTGCAGAAGTTGTCAGCAATTAAGCTATTTTGGAAAGGATGGTAAATATTTGACACAAAGAAAAAAGATATTCACTTTACTTTATTCAATAGATAAAAATGGTAACAAAATTGAATTTTGTTTTTTAAAAAAAAATGACCCAGTGTCATTATTACCAGTAGTTTCCTATTCTTGTCATTGACCTTGATAATAAAAACAATCTTTTCTTCCAGATCGCCGATACATTCATAATGCAGTGCTTGAATCCATTATCATTCCCCTTACAGAAGTCTTACAAAAGCTCACAGACAAGCAGATAATGACTTGGAGTCCACAAAAAGATTTGCTGGAAGCCTAGAAGTGAGAATTGTTCTATTCTATTTTACCAACAGCGCATCAATATGAGAGACTGAGAGGACTTGTGATGAACACAATGCGGGTTGTCATCGTTTTAGACAAACATCTCATTTGTCAGCAGGGACATTTTAATAATAACAGTCCTGGGCTTTAGAGAATCATTTTCATAAGAAATATTCTTCTCAACGCACGAGCAGCAATGATCTACAACACATGCCGTCTGATTCAGGAGCAGGCGTACAGATAATTACATGAAAGGAAGCCTTGCCACGGGGTATGAAACATTTAAGTGAAACAACATGAGGACTACATACATTTAATGATGGGTATTCAGCATAAATATGCATACAGTAAAACCATGAAAATGCTGCCTAATGTTTCATATTCTCTTCCTAAAGGGAAGGAACTGCTAAGAGGCAATATCTGCCAGTATGATGTAAATAACAATGCCTTGCGGAAATCTACAGCAACCAAACCCATTTGCAAAAATTTAAATTGCATCGCATTCCCTAAGGCTGTACTGACCACAGGGGGTCGCTTACTTAGCCCGTCCACCATACATAGAAATGCCCTGTAATTTTCCAATGAATACAAGGCACTCTCTGATTGGATTAGGGGGGAAGGAAGGGTGATGGTGTCCAGATCTTACATTGGTTCAAAATGGGACCAATGGCTTCCTCTGATTGGCTGAGGTGGAGATCATGACGTCATTCGCCCACCATTGTAGGAATATGCAATTCTGCGTCCACAAACAAGGTACACAGGCTCCAGTTGCATTGGATAAATGAACTGGGTGGGATGTTCATTAATGTTTTCAGATCTGGAAGGAAACATGCTGAATTCCTATCAAGAGAAATATTTGTCATTTTTTTTATATATGTTCTTAAACTGTGGCCCATAGTCAAGTCTCTTCCAGACCAGTGGCGGTTAGCATTTTCATTTAATTTTTTTTTGGGGGGGGCGGATGGTCGGTCATCCAGCCCCGCACTTACCCCATCTAGGTCATGGGTGGGCAGCACTCCTACAGGTAGCGGCTTTCATCGTGTCTTCTCCTCTGCATTACAGCAGCTTCCGCCATGCGTCTCCTCCCACCTCCTCCTAGGTGTCCAATAGGATCGCCTGTCCTTTCAGCCAATCAGGTGATGGGACCCGCTTCCTGATTGGCCAGGAGGAGGATCAGTAGACAATAGCGAATATACATGCACTTGATATACATACACTCATTAGTGTTACAAAGTCTTAGGTGTGAATGGGGAGCAGGTGTGTTAAATTTGGTGTTAAATCGCTCTCACTCTCTCATACTGGTCCCTGGAAGTTCAACATGGCACCTCATGGCAAAGAACTATCCGAGGATCTGAAAAAAAGAATTGCTGCTCTACATAAAGATGGCCTAGGCTATAAGAATGCCAAGAGCCTGAAACTGAGCTGCAGCAAGATAGCCAAGACCATACAGCGGTTTAACAGGACAGGTTCCACTCAGAACAGGCCTTGCCATGGTCGACCAAAAAAGGTAAGGTCATGTGCTCGGCGTCATATCCAGGGGTTGTCTTTGAGAACAAAGACAAGTGTGTCTTGCCTACAGTCAGGCATGGTGGTGAGATTGTCATGGTCTGGGGCTGCATGAGTGCTGCTGGCTACAGTTCATTGAGGGAACCATGAATGCCAACATGTACTGTGACATCATGAAGCAGAGCATGATCCTCTCCCTTTGGAGACTTCGGAGATTCCACCATGATAACGACCCCAAACACCTCCAAGATGACCACTGCCTTGCTAAAGAAGCCAAGGGTAAAGGTGATGGATTGGTCAAGCATGTCTCCAGACTTAAACCCTATTGAGCATCTGTGGGGCATCCTCAAATGGAAGGTGGAGGAGAGCAAGGTCTCTAACATCCACCAGCTCAGTGATGTCATGGAGGAATGGAAGAGGACTCCAGTGGCAACCTTTGAAGCTCTGGTGAACTCCATGCCCAAGAGGGTTAAGGCAGTGCTGTAAAATAATGGTGGCCACACAAAATATTGACACTTTGGAACCAATTTGGGCATTATCACTTAGGGGTGTACTCATTTTTGTTGCCAGCAGTTTAGACATTAATGGCTGTGTGTTATTTTGAGGAAACAGCAAATTGACACTGTTATACAAGCTGTACACTCACTACTTTACATTGTAGCAAAGTGTCATTTCTTCAGTGTTGTCACATGAAAAGATAAGAAAATAGTTACAAAAATGTGAGGGGTGTACTTACTTTTGTGAGATACTGTATTAGAGTCTCTGGCTTTAATCACATGCTACCAAAAAAAACCCTCATTGGAATCTATGCGTCTGGCGCCCTGTGTGTAGATTAGAGGGCCGCACTCATGGATACGGGGGCGAAGCCTGTGCGCCCCTAATGGACGGACCGCCACTGCTCCAGACTGTAACATCTGCGAGTTAAAGAAGCCAGAGTAAAACTTGACTGAGACTGGGGGGTACTTCAAAACCAACAGGTTAAAAAGTTTGTATCCTAATTTCTGAAGTAGAGATCGTGACATCATCCGCCCACCTCTTTGTCACAGCCAATCAAAGGAAGGTTTGTACTCATTCAAAAAATACAAAACCTTTGTTTGAATGGCTGGGCAGTGCTCAGCCTGACTCAATTTTGTTTCAGGAGTGGGGCGGGAAGTCCCCTTTACTGCTGCCAGAACTCAGCGCTGTATACTGTATGTAGGTGAGGCTATATACAGTTCATACTGCGTTGACAGTGCATGGAATGTATTATTCAAGGAAATAGTTTGTTTGGACCAGCTTGGTCCAGTGAATTATTTAAAAGTTCACTAAAATATGAAGTTGGGCTTTAAAGTGGAAATAAAGGCAAAACCTACTCCCTCCTCCATTCTAAGTTTAACCACTTCAGCCCCGGAAGATTTGACTGCTGAATGACCAGGCCAGTTTTTTTTGCGATTCAGCACTGCGTCGCTTTAACTGACAATTGCGCAGTCGTGTGACACTACACCCAAACGAAATTGGCATCCTTTTTCCCCCACAAATATAGCCTTCTTTTGGTGGTTTTCGATCGCTTCTGCGGTTTTTATTTTTTGCGCTATAAACAAAAAAAGAGCGACAATGTTGAAAAAAAAAAAAAAAAAAAACAACAATATTTTGTACCTTTTGCTATAATAAATATCCCCGATTTTTTTTTTTTAAAAAAGCTAATTTTTTTCACAGTTTAGGCCAATATGTATTCAACAAAAACAAAACAAAAAAAAAAACACACAATAAGCGTATACTGATTGGTTTGCGCAAAAGTTATAGCATCTACAAAATAGGGGATAGATTTACAGCATTTTTATTATTATTATTTTTTTTTTACTAGTAATGGTACCGATCTGCAATTTTTTATCGGGACTGCGACATTATGGCGGACACATCGGACACACTTTTGGGACCATTGGCATTTATACAGCGATCAGTGCTATAAAATTGCACTGATTACTGTAAAAATGTCACTGGCAGGGAAGGGGTTAACACTAGGGGGCAATTAAGGGATTAACTGTGTTCCCTGTGTGTTTCTAACTGTAGGGGGAGGGGATTGACCTAGAATAGACTTTCTATATACTTTACTGGGGATATTGTGGTGGTGCAAGAGAAAGAAGGCCGGGTCCCTAGGAATGATGCACAACCATCTCTGGATGGTCAGACAGAGAATGGTCTGAAAAAGAGAAAATATCCAGTGAGCGGCAGTTTTGTGAAGGAAAATGCCTTGCTGATAGAGGAGAATGGGCAGACTGGTTGGAGATGATAGAAAGGCAACAGTAACTCAAATACCCACTTGTTACAACCAAGGTTTGCAGAATACCATCTCTGAACGCACAACACATCGAACCTTGAAGCTGATGGGCTAAAGCAGAAGAAGACCATACCGGGTGCCACTCCTGTACAGCTAATAACAGGAAACTGATGCTACAATTCGCAGACTCACCAAACTGGAGATGAGAAGATTGGAAAAACGTTGCCTGGTCTGATGAGTGTTCATTTTCAACTGCAACATTCAGATGGTAGGGTCAGAGTTTGGCGTAAACATCATAACAAGCATGGATCCATCCTGCCTTGTATGAACGGTTCAGGCTGGGGGTGGTGGTGTAATGATGTGGGGGATGTTTTCTTGGCACACTTTGGGCCCCTTAATACCATTTGAGTATCGTTTAAACACCACGGCCTACCTGAGTATTGTTGATGACCATGTTCATCCTTTTATGACTACAGTGTACCCATCTTCTGATGGCTCCTTCCAGCAGGATAATGGACCATGTCACAAAGCTCGATCATCTCACCACTGGTTTCTTGAACATGACAATGAGGTCACTGTACTCCAATGGCCTCCACACTTACCAGATCTCAATCCAATAGAACACCTTTGGGATGCGATGGAACGCGAGATTCGCATCATGGATGTGCAGCCAACAAATTTGCAGAAACTGCGTGATGCTATCGTGTCAGAATGGGCAAAAATCTCTGAGGAATGTTTCCAACACCTTGTTGAATCAATGCCAAGAAGAATGAAGGCAGTTCTGAAGGCAAAAGGGGGTCCAACCCGGTATTAGTGGTGTACCTAATAAAGTGTCCGGTGAGTGTACATGTGCTTATTGTTTGACCAGTTTAACAATATCTAGTAGTTAACTTCTTCATTTAAACAAAAAGATTTGTATGTGTAAAAAGCTTCCAATGCTCTGGGAGGTGAAAAGCACAATTTTTTAGAAAGAAAATGTACAGAGGGGAAAAAAAAAAGACTATTTGGAATAGTAGCATAGAGGCCACAGTCTGGATGAATTCTCAGAACCTGTTTATCTCATGAACACCGACAAACAAGCAAAACCTAATGGAGGCTGCTGTGAAGTCTTCAAATGCCATTACAGAAAAAAAACTGATGCAAAAAAAAAAAAGGCATTAGGAACTAGGATGTGCTGTAGAGATAACAGAATGTGATTCTAGTCTGTGACCAATTTTTACTCCAGTAGGTGGGCCTCCTGCCTTCACTTTTGGTTGCTATAGCAACACCTGAAAACATGGGACGATACCTGTAAGTCAACACCATTTCTTTGGTAACTTGGTTTGGATTTTCAGCTTTAACATCTAGGGGGCCAATATTACAAGCCTTCTCATAAATCCTCTGTACATGGCTTGCATTAAGATCCGGAAACCCAGCCCAGTGCTGCACTGCTAATGTTTAATCTGTAGAATTACCGGAGCTGCAGAGGTCAGTCTGCGAGCGAAAGGCCTGTGCACACATACGGTTTTATAAATACACTCACGCTGATTCTGCCCTGGGGTTCAGCAATAACAGCAATTAGGCACGGACTGGAGGTTTTATTGAAAATCTATGGAAATGCTTGAAGTGACTTCAACAGCTTGTGACTGAAACAGACTTGTTTATGTCTCCAGTTCCCCATAGCGTATGTCACGGCCTTACAAGAGGTCTCATCCATAACAGCGCAGGAAAACTGGTGGCCCCTATAGTATCCAGTCAGTCCAAAACTTTCATTCTGCAGTTTAAAAAAATGTGAAAAGAATGACTCCTTTTACCTATCATGGGTTTTTAATAAGTATTTGTTAAAGTCTATCTTTGGGAAAAGTAAAATTCCTCCTTTGAAGTGGGGCTGCTCCTATATTTCAAGGTATTAATGCTTCTTTAGGTCTAGGAACTTGAAAAAACGAATTTTACTTAGCCGCCCCCCTGGCAGCCAGCACACCCCTCTCTTCTATGGTCTGAGGGTGAATTGTCCCCCAACGAGGACGTTGGTGTGCATCTAAACTCAGGTGAAATGACTAGTATGGGGGACCAGACTTTTGCCTATGTTCTACTGCAGCGGTTGCCAACCAGTGGTCCGTGGACCACTGATGGTCCACAAGAAAAGTTTGGTGGCCCCCAGGGGTTCTGCCGCAAATCAAATTGTGGTGGATGTATACTGCCCAATGTTATCAGTGTTATTCTCAATGCGCCCTGACAGTCAGCAATACTGTCAGCACACATTGTTACCAAATGCCTTCTCTCTAGTTCCATGGGAGGCGCTGGGAGTGGTGCAGAGAGCGGGAGGTGAAGGAGGAGGGGACTTCCAACGGCAGTGCTGATCCCAGACTGGGGGGGGGGGGCCAGAGAGCGCGAGCCCATAGCTGGAAAAGGGGGTGAGGTCTAATGATGAGTCTGTGTAAGGCCAGCCATACAAGGTTCGAAGAATCAAACCATTAGTGGGCAAGCTGAATGTACCAAGTTGATTGATTGATCGATCAACTTGGATACAACCAGCCTGCCAGATTTCTACTGGTCTTCTCCCGGCTGGAAGGGGGTTCACCCGCTCTTCCCCACCCCCCCTGACCAGAGAAGACAATGGCCCGTCAGGAGGAATTCCCCCATCAACACATCAACACTGTCTGTGTTGATGGGGGAATTGAGCAAATTTCTTCGGGGGGGGGGTGTCAGGGAGCTGGAGCATTAAATGTATAAGGCAGCAGTGTGATCCAGGTGATCCAAGGAGAGGAGGCATGTTAAAGGCCTGCGGGATTCAAAATTGTGAGTTTAGTAGTCAGTGAGGTCCGAAAGGTTGGTGACCACTGTTCTACTGCATTTGAAGAACCCTAAAGTGGAACTTTACTCATAACAACTTGATAAAAAAATCATGTTCTTTAGCACGAAACATACATCCTACACTAATAATTATGCTACTGAAGTGAGTGTGTGCTGTAAATTGCCTTCAGCATTGTTCCCGTTTCTTTTTTCTGGAGGCTGCCATTTTGCTAAAGCTCAGAGCCCCTGAACAGCAGTAAATTTTTAGGCTGTCAGCAGATCGGCCTCTACAAATTCAGCACAGTGCCTAAAAATAGAGAACTGCAGAGCAGGGTGAGACAGTGTATTACTGGATTTTAAACAGCATAGGCACTTATTTTTAATGTTTCACATAGCTATACCTGCAAAAGGGAGCCAGCTCGAAGTAATCTAGCAGGACTTAATTTTCTGACTAAAAGATCCATTTTAAAAGTGATACTAAAGTCTTGTTTTTTTTTATAGTTAAATAGAAAACATGTTATACTTACCTGCCCTGTGCAGTGGTTTTGCACCGTGCATCCTGGGTCCTCCTTCTCAGGTCCCCCGCCGGTATTCCTGGACCCTCCCTCCTGTTCAGTTCCCCCCACATCAAGAAGCTTGCTATGGGGGCACCCGACACGAGAGACAGATCCCTGGTGTTAATTCAGACATGGAGCCGTGGCCCAGCCCCTTCTCTCCTCATTGGCTGACTGGCTTTAATTGCCAGCAATGGGAGCCAATGGTGCTGCGCTGCTGTCTCAGCCAATGCGGAGGGGAGTGCCGGGCAGCTCAGACACTCCTACAACATTGCTGGATTGAGATGGGGCTCAGGTAAGTATTAGGGGGGCTGCTGCACACAGAAGGCTTTTAATCTTAATGCATAGACTGCATTAAGATAAAAAAAAAAAACGCCTGCCTTTACAATCACTTTGAGGACATCTACATGGGGGAAACAACTCTATGCGGGTAGCACAGAAAAAGATGTGGGCTGAAAGCTTATGAAGCATTTTATAATCAGGCTTCAGTAAATCTAAAATCCCAATGGGCAGTCTTCAAAATGTGAAAGAACCTACCTGAGAGTGGTTGCTGGAAGTTTCCATTTTTTCTTGTGATCGGTCTCTTGCTAACCTTGCAGCTTCTTTAACTTCTTGAAATTTGTCTGCAAACTGCGAAGAAAAAAAAAATAGAACGGTTCACGGTTTCATTGCTGAAAACTTTTTTTAGCTTCCGGGAAAGAAGTGACCAATGCATATACAGTGGGGTGTTTCTATGAAGGAAAAGAACTGGGAATCAACAAAACTTTACACGCGGACTTCACTTATTTTTTTTAACCAGTTTTGTGATTCAGTTGATAAGAGGAAGTGTTTATTGACCGTCATTGCATTGGTCTGATTACAATAAAACAGAATCTACCAACAAAGGTTTTGTGCAACTTTGCACCACATAATATCCACATATCAGAACTGAAATATTTTATTAAAACACACCTTTGTATCTCTTCATAGGCATGCGCAGGGGGTGTGCCAGGTGTGCCTGGGCACACCCTAATCCCTATGTGCGGTACCCATTCCCCCTACTGCCCGGGTTTCCCCCCACCCCCACCCCGCAGTGTTGCTGGCTTCCCTGCTCTCTACATGTGGACTGCTGCACAGAGACCCAACGCCCTTTGAGTCCATCTGATGGTCCCCATGCAATAGCCACCATTTACAATTTAATTCCCTCACATGCTTTTCCCCATTACCCTTACTTCATCAGGGACTGGGAAAGAGAACTGGGCCACTCGCTCCTCAATGAGGACTGGGAAAAACCATTCTATTTAATGTTTAAATCAAGCCTATCTACCCAAATGCAAAAGAGAAATTACAAATTATCATCTAGGTGGTATAGATGCTCTGCTGGGCTACACAGGATGTTGTCATCAGTCCCCAACCACTGTTGGTGCTGTGAGTGGGCGACACAGGTACTATGATCCACATATGGTGGTCTTGTCCTCAGGTGAAGCCATTTTGGAAAGCTATTTTTCAACTGTGCTCTCATATCATGGGTAAGATCTACCTGGAACTACCGGAAGTGGCTCTGCTTTTTGTCCTCCTAGGCTTTGTGATATCTGCCAAAAAGTGCCTACTCCATTTCCTTCTTTCTACAGCACAAGAATTAATAACTAGACACTGGAATACCTATTGTGCCCTGTATTGGGGAATGGGTGGTCAAACTTAAACCATATAATGAGGATGAAGGTGCTTAATTTCGAGCCTACAAAAAAGGTACCCTAAATTTGAAGAACTTTGGTATGCCTGGATTGAGGGCACACATAGATGGACAGCACAGGACCCCTTGGCTGGTCTGGGATTCCTATTTACCTCCTTAATCTTACTTTTCTCTCTCCTCCTCTTTTCTTTCTTTCTATACCTTCACTTCTTTCTCATATTACCTTCACTTTAGCCCCTGCCTCTTTTCTGTGCTGTTCTTTTAGGTTAGACTGGTATGCACAAGATTACCGAATTCTTTAAACTTGAGTTTTCACCGATTGTCTAATATTGGTCATTATGATGTAGCAGCAGATGTGTGAAAAATGCATATGATGTCTCCTTCCACATGCCAATTGCATTTGTTGACGATTGCTTCTATTCATTTTGCTTGGACTTACTCTGTGTAAATCTTGGAAAATGTTCGATAAACTTTATTCTTTAGAAAAAAAAAATTATTACAAGATACAAGCAGCAAGTATATGACAATGTTGGTGAGAATTTTTGTTTGTAGCTTGACTTCCATACACTGTCTAACACTAACATTACAAAGAGGGAATTCAATAATGCACTTATGACATTTTTATGGCAGTATGACCCCTTTAAAATGCCTGCACCAGAATCAAAAATCCCTGCTGCTCCTTTCAGTAGCTTTACCGACAAATTTGGCAGATTTAGATTGTAAAATAACTATGTAAAGAACTAAGTAGTGCTATGGCTGCGCAAAAAAAAAAAAAAAAAAAAGAACTACAGTTTGTAAATACTCAAACTTGGCATACAGAGACATGTAAAGTGCCTGTCTGGCCTCAGAGCACCTCCGCACGTGGTGCTCTCCCAAAATTCATGTATCCATTTCCACCAGGTACATAAATCTGTCACCTGCAGCGGAATTAGCTGCATGGAGAAAGGACAGAAGTCTAAAGAGTTTATGAATTCTTTAAGAATGTTCCCAATTTGTATGTACATTAAATGTGTTAATAGAAAATGTATAAAATCTGGCTGGCCGAACACGATGGAATATGGAATATTAGCGGTAAAAGCTCACTCCGGAAACTGAATAACACTGGGCTAAATCTATTAAAAAAAAAACATAATAACCACATTTTTCTCCATTTAATTACAGTAATGCAGATCCTTTAATTAGCTTTGGTTTGCCGGTGAGAATTACATCTTGGAGCTCTTTCAGGAAATGAATGGGGAATTGGCACAGGTGTGGCCGACAAGCAAAAATGGTCCACAGGAGCCATTATTACAAGTTGTTGAACAGAACCTGCTCAGTCTGACACTTATTGATTGGTTGTAATCACTGCAGCAGAAAAGGAAGATCAACAGGAGGCAAAACCTTGAGAAGTACGACATTTTAAACTACAGGCTTCTTAAAGATCTTGAAGGTTGGTATATCAATTTTTAGCATTTTCAACCTAAGACAGAAAAGTTAGGTCTGTAACAGTAGCTGATAATACAACAGCAAGAAACACTGGATCTATGACTAAAAAAAAGAACTTCTGGAACAGTTACATATTAAAATTTTGTAGATGAAACTCTATGGAGTTAGTATAGCATTGCTTTAGTACCACAAGTTAGAGTTTTGCCATTGTTCAAGGGGAGTGGCTGGTGTTTTTTTTATTGGTGGGGGTGGAAAACAACCAACCCACAACTCCCCACCCCCTCAGTCAATCGATCATCCAGCCCCGCAATTACCCCATCTAGGCTGCAGGCGGGCAGTGCTCCTACGGGTGATGAGCAGCAGCTTCTATCACGTCTCCTGCCCCTCTGCATCAAGGCCAGCTTCCGCGTTGCGTCTCCTCCCTCCCCCTCCTCCTAGGCGTCCAATAGGATCGTCTGTTCTTTCAGCCAATCAGGTGATGGGTCTCAGGACTCGCTTCCTGATTGGCCAGGAGGAGAATCAGTGTGACAATAGCGAATATTCATTCGCTATTATCACACAACTGGATGGGCTCGGAGCTCGTAAAGCTGGATACACACTATACAATTTTCTTTAGATTTTCCAAAAGCATATGAGGCCAAACCTAAACACTTCCAATTTTGTATGCAATCAGGCAGGCCCTTGCACTACATAGTTTAAAAGGTAAATCTAAAGGCAATCGAACAACAAAAGTTCTATAGTGTGCATCCAACTTAAGACTGGGATGTCATTAAAGTTCATGTGCGTGTAAAGGCAGGTGTCCCAATACTTTTGACAATATAATGTATCCCATCTATCACATCGGTCTATCTACCTTATCTAATATAATCTATCTAATCGACTCCATCGTATCTATTTAATCTATCAAAAGTATGGGAGGGTCCAAGATTTGTCCTGGCACGTACGACTAGGTGCACGCTGACTTTAGCAGTATGTAGAGAAAAGGGGCATTCTTTTTTTTTTTTTTTTCCCAAAACAATAAGAAAGAAGTCATGTTAGAACAACATGGTTAACATATTTACTTTGTTACATTTATTTGGTTATAATTTGTTGGACCTCGAGTCTTGGAACCATGAATTTAAAGCTGTGATGGTGCCCCGGACGCGTAGCTGTAGGTGACGTAAGCACAGCTCGGAGTGTAGACGTACTTAAAACAAACAATTAAGTTATTTTTAGGGATGGGGAGCAGCGGGTTTAGTTTTCTTTACCCACTATTAGTTCTCTATGATGCGGTGGTTGCCATGGTAAAGACGAAGATAAGGAGATGCAGTCCGCTTAACCCTTGCTTCTTCTAGCCTTGTAGCAATTATTACCAAGCTGAATATAATTATAGAAAATGTCAGCCTGTACCTGCTAGTCAACACAGCCCCTCCGAGCGTAGAACAATCCTCAATTTAAGCAAATATTTACACTACTACTTTTTCTGCTACCGATACAAGGGAGTTGATTTACTACAGGTAAATAGGCTATTCACTTTACAAGGAAACTGCACTTTGTAAGTTAATTTTCCCTTAGCTTACTGAAATTAATGTTGCATAGAAGACCCAATCATGTTCAAGGACAATAAAAACATTTTTTTTTTTTTGCTTACACATAATTGGATGATGAAAGTCAGCACAACTTCCCCACATTCACCAAGTTAAAGTGGAAGTCAATTTTCTTTCCTGACTTTTACCTATTGGTAAGCCTATAATAAGGATTACCTGTAGGTAGTGTAAATATCTCCTAAATGGGCATCGTTTAGGAGAAATTTACATTGCATGCAGCCAGTGACATCACTGGCGCATGCGCTCTGAAGGAGTGGCCACCCGTGCTGTTCCTTTCCGAACCCTGTGCCGTGATGGGTGGCTCCCACGTGCATGCGCAGGAGTGACATCATCGCGGCTCCAGCCAAGCACAGAGCTGGAGCCCACGAACCTGGAAGTAAGACGGGTGAAGAAGCGGCTGCAGCATTGACATCACAGCTCTGGAACAGACCTAACTTTTCTGTCTTAGGTTGAAAATGCTAACAATTGATATACCAACCTTCAAGATCTTTAGGACGCCTGTAGTTTAAAATGTCATACTTCTCAAGGTTTTGCCTCCTGTTGATCTTCCTTTTCTGCTGCAGTGATTACAACCAATCAATAAGTGTCAGACTGAGCAGGTTCTGTTCAACAACTTGTAATAATGGCTCCTGTGGACCATTTTTGCTTGTCGGCCACACCTGTGCCAATTCCCCATTCATTTCCTGAAAGAGCTCCAAGATGTAATTCTCACCGGCAAACCAGAGCTAATTAAAGGATCTGCATTACTGTAATTAAATGGAGAAAAAAATGTGGTTATTATGTTTTTTTTTTAATAGACTTAGCCCAGTGTTATTCAGTTTCAGAAGTGAGCTTACGTCTCACATAATGTGCTAGTATGCGATGCATACTAGCACATTATGACTTTACCTTGCAGGAAAAAAAAAAAAAGGCCAGCAGTATACAACCGCTTTAAGGGAAAAATGCCCTGGGAAAGTGCAAATCCCCTTACAAAGTGAACAGCCTATTTGCCTTTAGTACATCAGTCCCTAAGATTTGGTAAATTAAAATTACCATCTCATTGTAGATTACACAAGAGAATGCTGTAATTCTTGAGAAAAAGAACTTAAGGAAAGGTTACACGTGAAGTGCGATCTGGGGGGTACTTTGCAGTGCTGTTAATAGTCCTCTAAGCTTAAATGGAGAATATATCGTCATCCAGCCTGCGGTCTTCATACCTGAGAATTATTACAGAAAAGACACTTATGTATTCATTCTCAGCTCTGTGGAGACTATTTGGGAATAATGCTTCCCTGCAGCAGCAATAATGAGGAACAATACGAGAAATGTGGGTCATACTCTTATAGAATTTTCTTCTCTGGCTTCAAAACACTCAGCACTAAGAACTTGCGGCAAAGAGAAGAGCACAATGACAGGAGACAACAGAGGAAAGAAATGGTGACCAGATGAGAGGCAGAAGATTGTGAGCAAATAGCTTAATATTTGTTATACAGAACCAGCTTTGCTGGAGGACTGCATAACACTAAATGCACATAAATGAAACAAAATCCACAGGTGGCGGACTTTTAAGGCACAAAATGGTAAAAAGGGATATTCTAATATGAAAAGTATTTATTGAAATATGAAAAATACACATTTATTAAAAAAAAACATGTCGAGAAATAAACATTCCACTGTTGTCATACAAATCAGAATACATATAACGGACTAGTGTTTCCTGTACCGAACGCGTTTCGGAGTGAAAATGTAATCCTTCTTCAGGGGTATAGTTTAAACAAGAAACTCAGTATTATTGACTGGAAGTTACAATTGTTTAAAAACAGAGGCGCCAAGAGGAGTTGTTTCCAAATTGCTTGACCTACAGAGTTCAATATGCAGGCATACCTCAAGAACAGGAAAATGCCTGGCCCGTATGTGCTGGTCCAGCTCCCCCACGCCCACACAACACCAACCCGGAGGAGGGGAAGCCAGAGGACCCACTGGGGCCGAAAAGCAGGAAAGGACCCTGCACAGTGGTGCGTGGAAATGACTTGGCTGCGTTGCTATTTGTGTGGTAAAAAAAACGCAACAAGAGGAGAGGCTGTCTGCGAATGCAACACCTGGGCTGGGTGCTGGAGCGAACGATCACATTATTCCCACAGCTGTGGCATTCGCAGACAGCCTCTCCTCTTGTTGCGTTTTTCTTACCACACAAATAGCAACGCAGCCAAGTCATTTCCACGCATCACTGTGCAGGGTCCTTTCCTGCTTTTCGGCCCCAGTGGGTCCTCTGGCTTCCCCTCCCCCGGGTTGGTGTTGTGTGGGGGAGCTGGACCAGCACATACGGGCCAGGCATTTTCCTGTTCTTGAGGTATGCCTGCATATTGAACTCTGTGGCTCAAGCAATTTGGAAACAACTCCTCTTGGCACCTCTATGTTTTTAAACAATTGTGACTTCCAGTCTATAATACTGAGTTTCTTGTTTAAACTATACCCCTGAAGGAGGATTACATTTTCACTCCGAAACGCGTTGAGTACAGGAAACACTAGTCCGTTACATGTATTCTGATTTGTATGACAACAGTGGAATGTTTATTCTCAACATGTTTTATTACTAAATGTTGTGTATTTTTCATATTTCAATAAATACTTTTCATATTAGAATATACCTTTTAGCATTTTGTGCCTTAAAAGTCCGCCACCTGGGGATTTTGTTTCATTTCTTGTAAGCAATGGATGTGGCACAACTATATGCCTAATTGTAAACCGACTCATCCTCGCTAAGTGCACATAAATGGCACCATGGAATACCAAAAAACATTCCGAACCTACGTGACGACTGCTGTAAAATAATAAAAGGAATCTGTCGGAAACATCTGATGGAAGCAGCCATTTACAAATGGACCTATTTCAGCATCGCTGTAAGTGAATTGACTGTCCTGGAACTAGTCTACAAGTCAGGGAATAGTGGCTTTTTATTAGAGGCTTATAAGACAGCTTAGTGACAGGTTCTCTTTAAAGCTAAAATTTCAAATATGTATTGCTAGAGGTGTGCCGAAACCGAAAATTCAGCATATATGTGACTGAAACCGAAAATGTCAGTTTTTAAAAAAAATAAATAAATATTCTTTTTATATATAAATAGTATTATATTCAACTTTTTAGTTAACATCATGAATTTAAATGAATATGAATTTATTGTCTGCCATTATCCTTTAGCGCAAGAAAAGCTCAAGAAAAACACACCCCTTTAAAAATTCTATGTATGTCTTCACAATGGTCTGCTGCGCTTCCGTTGTGGTGTTAAAAATCCTGCTTGCTGCATTTTTGGTCAATAAAAAAAAAAAAAAAAAAAAAAAAAAAAAGAAAAAAAACGCACCAAAAACGCACCTCCCTATTGAAATGCACTAAAAATGCAGCAAGAATGCATCAATAACGCACACATTTTTTACGTGGTTTTTTAAATCAAATTACCTACGAAAAACACACCATAAGCAAGGTAAAATGGTGGTGAAATCGCGTTCCTCTTTTTTATCGGTACCTTTTTCTCTATCAGCAAAATGCAGAAAACACCATTTTTGATATGTTTTGGCCGCCAAAATTTTGGGACATCTCTAATTGCAACTTGGCTCAATATAAGTATGCATATCTCATAACTGAGGGACTGCTGATGAAGCTGACAACCATTGCAGTAGTGGGCGCTATTATAGTAATAGCAGTAAACATCTGGGTAAACAACACTTGAAATTGAAAAAAACCTCTGTGTCTGGACCACATGCAAACAACCAATCACTCTCTGTGTTGTGTCATGCATTCATTTCTAAGGTTGTGCAGAGAGTCCAGATACACTGCAGAAGACTTCCCACGGGGCAGCACAGTGGCAAAGTGGTTAGCACTTCTGCCTAGCAACACTGGGGTCATCGGTTCGAATACCAACCACGACACTACCTGCCTGAAGTTTGCATGTTCTCCCTGCGTGGGTTTCCTCTGGGTGATCTGGTTTCCTCCAACACTCCGAAGACATGTTGGTAGACTAATTAGCTCCTGTCTAAATTGGCCCCAGTATGTGTATGTATGAATGCGAGTTTAGATTGTAAGTTGTAGTTGGTGATGTAGAAACGATATACGTGTTTGTAGATGTTTTGTAATGTTATTTATTTTAATGAAAATCAATAAAAAGATTTAAAACAGAAAAATACCTACTGAACTTGTTATAAATTCAGAACTGTCCTTTGCATACTTTCTTTGTTATGTCAAGGAGCCTTATTATCCCTCCCAGTACTTATCATGGGATTATAGATCAAATGATGCTTATGTTAAAGAGAACCTTCACCCCCCCCCCCGTTTTTTGATTAAGACTAAAAAAAAAGACGTACATTGTCGGACATTGATCGGACATTCTGACAACAAAATCCATGGATTTTTTCTGACAGATGTTGGCTCAAACTTGTCTTGCATACACACGGTCACACAAAGTTGTCGGAAAATCTGATCATTCTGAACGCGGTGACGTAAAACACGTACGTCGGGACTATAAACGGGGCAGCAGCCAATAGCTTTCATCTCTTTATTTATTCTGAGCATGCGTGGCACTTTGTGCGTCGGATTTGAATACACACGATCGGAATTTCCGACAACGGATTTTGTTGTCAGAAAATTTTATATCCTGCTCTCAAACTTTGTGTGTCGGAAAATCCGATGGAAAATG
The DNA here is from genome assembly GCA_037952925.1 of Lithobates clamitans. Taxonomy (NCBI): domain Eukaryota; kingdom Metazoa; phylum Chordata; class Amphibia; order Anura; family Ranidae; genus Lithobates; species Lithobates clamitans. The sequence goes on along the minus strand of JBBGZY010000276.1, from coordinate 90,254 downwards.
TCCGATGGAGCCCACACACGGTCGGAATTTCCGACAACATGCTCCGATCAGACATTTTAGGCCTCCTGGGATATGTGATGTGCATTTCCCAGGAGGCCTAGTGAGCATTATGGATGTCATTCGCAAAGGCAGATAACATGCATTGAGGGGTGAGGCCACATCTTGTTAGAAAAAAGCTAACAAAAAAAAAAAAAAAAGAAGTGTTATTCGTGTAAAGGTTGAAGTTTATGTAGAGAGTGAAGATCCATTTTAACTGCTTGCCGACCGCCGGCTGTCAATTGACGGCCAGGCGACGCAGCTCTCATTGAGGGAGGGCGTCATATGACGCCCTCACTTTCCTGGCCCACCATGGGGCACGCGTGCGCCACCGACGGCAATCGCGCGTGCCCGGCGTGTCACTGGGCACCTGGTGCGCGTGCCCGGCAGCCGCGATGTCCCCCGGGCACCCGTGATTGCCCGGTAACACAGCAGGACCGTGGATCTGTGTGTGTAAACACACAGATCAACGTCCTGTCAGGTGAGAGGAGACCGATGGTGTGTTCCCAGTACAGAGGAACACCGATCGGTCTCCTCCCCTTGTGAGTCCCCTCCCCTTACAGTTAGAATCACTCCCTAGAAACATAATTAACCCCTTCCCTGCCCCCTACTGTTAACCCCTTCCCTGCCAGTCACATTTATACAGTAATCAATGCATTTTTATAGCACGGATCGCTGTATAAATGTGATTGGTCCCAAAAATGTGTCAAAAGTGTCCGATATGTCTGCTGCAATATCGCAGTCATGATAAAAATCGCATATTGCCGCCATTACTAGTAAAAAATAAAAAAAATAAAATAAAAAAAAAATGCTATAAATCTGTCCCCTACTTTGTAGACGCTATAACTTTTGCACAAACCAATCAATATACGCTTATTGCGATTTTTATTTTTTTGTTACCAAAACTATGTAGAAGAATACGTATCAGCCTAAACTGAAAAATAAATTGTTTTAAAGAAAAAAAAATTGGATATTTATTATAGCAAAAAGTAAAAAATGTGTTTTTTTTTTTTTTCAAACTTGTCACTCTTCTTTTGTTTATAGTGCAAAAAATAAAAACCGCAGTGGCGATCAAATACCAGCAAAAGAAAGCTCTATTTGTGGGGAAAAAATGATAACAATTTCATCTGGCTACAGTGTAGCATGACTGCACAATTGTCATTCAAAGTGTGACAGCGCTGAAAGCTGAAAAATGGCCTGGGCAGGAAGGGGGTGAAAATGCCCTGTATTGAGATGGTTAAGGAGATGAGAACAAGGGGAGAGATTCATTATTTTAGCAAAAGACAACTAGGTAGGGCTGACACCACAAAAAATGCTATGTAATGTCAGCTCACAACATGAAATAGGAGCGGAGTGCATTTCTGGCACACAACACAATTTTCTGTATTTGCAGAGCCTTTAAAGGGATAAAAATAGAGAATGTGAATGTATTGCAGAGACGTACGGTACATTTTCTCTTTTTTTTTTTTCTTTTAAAGCGGCATTAAATCCAAAACCAAAAATGTAATATATTGCACCTTACCCATGTTAGATGTGGTAGCTGCATTTGTTTTCTTTTTAAAGAAGAGGTCCAGCCCCCCCCCCCCCCCCCCCACTGAAAAATCAAAAGTCAGCTGTAGCGGCTGACTTTTAATATTAGGACACTTGCATGTCCAGGGATCCCACGATGTTGGCACCCCAGTCGATTTTCCAATCGGCTCTCCGGTGCTGCCGCCCCCCATTCGTTGTAAGGGAAATCGGCAGTGAAGCCTTGCAGTTTCACAGCCGGTTCCCTACTGCGCATGCGTGAAGCATGCTGCGTTTTCTGAATGGCCTGGTAACTGGGGGAAGGAGGGGGGCAAACTTCTGAGGGACCTCACCATGGTGAGGTTTCCCGGAGGTGGGGATGGGTACCTGTCAAAAACAGGTACCCCCGACAAGTGCCAAATGTGGCAGCTAAGGGGGGGGGGGAATCAAACAAGTGGAGCTTCCCCTTTTGGGTGGAGCTCCACTTTAAATCTTCTTTTCCCTCAGTTTTCAGCTTGTGGACTGGCCAGAAACACACCTCCTGTATTAGAGTGCCCCCACTATGGATGGCACAGGGGGCAGATTTGGACAGCAGCATTGTAAAGCCTGGTACACACTGATTAGTACAGTGATCTCCCCTGCTGAGCTGTTGTGTTCGGACAGGGGGACGGCCCCACCCGCTAGAACACTCCGATCAGCACTTTTTATTGAACCGGCCAATGTCAGCCGGCATTCCACCCGTGTGTATGGGGCTCCAATCAGAGGAAGGGGAGTGTTCGATGTAGAGATCAGGGGAAGGGGAGTGTTCGATGTAGAGATCAGGGGAAGGGGAGTGTTCGATGTAGAGATCAGGGGAAGGGGAGTGTTCGATGTAGAGATCTGGGGAAGGGGAGTGTTCGATGTAGAGATCTGGGGAAGGGGAGTGTTCGATGTAGAGATCTGGGGAAGGGGAGTGTTCGATGTAGAGATCAGGGGAAGGGGAGTGTTCGATGTAGAGATCTGGGGAAGGGGAGTGTTCGATGTAGAGATCAGGGGAAGGGGAGTGTTCGATGTAGAGATCAGGGGAAGGGGAGTGTTCGATGTAGAGATCTGGGGAAGGGGAGTGTTCGATGTAGAGATCAGGGGAAGGGGAGTGTTCGATGTAGAGATCAGGGGAAGGGGAGCGTTCGATGTAGAGATCAGGGGAAGGGGAGCGTTCGATGTAGAGATCAGGGGAAGGGGAGCGTTCGATGTAGAGATCAGGGGAAGGGGAGTGTTCGATGTAGAGATCAGGGGAAGGGGAGTGTTCGATGTAGAGATCAGGGGAAGGGGAGTGTTCGATGTAGAGATCTGGGGAAGGGGAGTGTTCGATGTAGAGATCTGGGGAAGGGGAGTGTTCGATGTAGAGATCAGGGGAAGGGGAGTGTTCGATGTAGAGATCAGCGGAAGGGGAGTGTTCGATGTAGAGATCTGGGGAAGGGGAGTGTTCGATGTAGAGATCAGCGGAAGGGGAGTGTTCGATGTAGAGATCAGGGGAAGGGGAGTGTTCGATGTAGAGATCAGGGGAAGGGGAGTGTTCGATGTAGAGATCTGGGGAAGGGGAGTGTTCGATGTAGAGATCAGGGGAAGGGGAGTGTTCGATGTAGAGATCAGGGGAAGGGGAGTGTTCGATGTAGAGATCAGGGGAAGGGGAGTGTTCGATGTAGAGATCAGGGGAAGGGGAGTGTTCGATGTAGAGATCAGGGGAAGGGGAGTGTTCGATGTAGAGATCAGGGGAAGGGGAGTGTTCGATGTAGAGATCAGGGGAAGGGGAGTGTTCGATGTAGAGATCAGGGGAAGGGGAGTGTTCGATGTAGAGATCAGGGGAAGGGGAGTGTTCGTTGTAGAGATCAGGGGAAGGGGAGTGTTTGATGTAGAGATCAGGGGAAGGGGAGTGTTCGATGTAGAGATCAACGGAAGGGGAGTGTTCGATGTAGAGATCTGGGGATGGGGAGTGTTCGATGTAGAGATCAGGGGAAGGGGAGTGTTCGATGTAGAGATCAGGGGAAGGGGAGTGTTCGATGTAGAGATCAGGGGAAGGGGAGTGTTCGATGTAGAGATCAACGGAAGGGGAGTGTTCGATGTAGAGATCAACGGAAGGGGAGTGTTCGATGTAGAGATCTGGGGATGGGGAGTGTTCGATGTAGAGATCAGGGGAAGGGGAGTGCTCGATGTAGAGATCTGGGGAAGGGGAGTGTTCGATGTAGAGATGTAGAGATGTAGAGATGTGCACGATTGAAAACTCCGTTTCTTTTCAGTTAAATTTGTTAAGTAAATTACATTTCGTTATATTACGTTAGAATGATTCATTTTTTGAACGATTCCTTATTTCGGGAGAGTATATATTCGTTGTTCCGAACCGATTCATATTTTTGTAAGTTCTGTTATTCCGAAAGATTGGCTATATTCATCTTAATGTGTTCATTTGTTATTTAGGGAGACTACTCATTCCCATATAACGAAAATATTTGAAAATATTTCCAACTTGACTTAGTTAGGCCGCGCACATACAAATGAAAAGAATGGTCTCTCAATATTCAGGCTACGCTCTCTGGAATTAAAAACAAATAGATTGGAATCAATGCAGATCATTTATTATGTTAAGTTTTTTTGGATGCTTCAAAGTCCCAAACTATCACAATACAGATGGATTTTTGTTGTTTTTGTTTATTTATTTCTGATTAGTTGAAATTGGTTACTATTGTGCTTCGGATACATCCGAATCTATGAATAATGACAATTTGTTATGAATTTCGACTCCTAACAAAATGCATCGCACATGTTAAATTAGATCTACAGATTTAGATCCAACTAGAAACTAACAAACTGAAGCCAAACTCCATTTCGCTGCAGTTGCAGCCCCATTTTTTTTTCTTTAGGATAAAGGATTTTACAAAAATAAATAAAAGCATTGTAAGCACCCCTGTCAGTAGTAAAAGGTTTGTCTCAACACCTTAATACATTCGCAGGACAGTTTTGTTCTGCTAAAAAACAACAGACTTACTAATCAGGTCACCAGCTGAAAATGGAAGAAAGCCTAAAAAAAGGCAACTAATGCAGCCACCACATCTAAGAAGTGATAGGTTGTAAATAGGGCTGAAACAACTAATCGATAACTAAACGATTATGAAATTAATCGATTACTATTTTCATAATCGATTAATCGGCCAGTGACATAATAGGGTTAAAAAAAAACTAAAATGAGCCCTTTATAGTACAAAAAGAGCAAATAATTGTTACTGTAAATATTACTTTCACAGTTCTACAGTAAAAGAATGAACCCCTTACAGTAGTGATTATCTGCTTTTTTTTGTACTATAAAAGGGCTCATCTTAGTTTTTTTAACCCCATTATGTTACTAAAGGTCTTAGACCTGGTTCACATCTATGTGTGTTGTGGTGCTTTTTGCAGAAACACACTACAGTTCATTTAACATGGTTTCCTATGGGAAACGTTCACATCTGTGCTTTTTTTCAGCCGCTGCGTATTTGGAAAGGGTCAGGGACTTTTTTTTTTTTTTTAACGCAAAGCAGTGCTTACTTCAATGGAAGAAGCTGCAGAAAAGCATGTAAAACGTTTTTGCAGCAATTTGTGTTTTTTAATCTGCCCAACAACAAATTGGCCAAAAAACAGTATTTCTCTTCTAATAGTACATACAGTATATCTCCTCTAATAGTATATACAGTACATCTCCTCTAATAGTACATACAGTATATCTCCTCTAATAGTATATACAGTATATCTCTTCTGTCTGTTATTCTCAGAGTGGATTCGATATTTTGCTCCCTAACTATATAGTTAGTTGTTTAACATCACCACTGCATAGAGATATTTAAGAATAAATTGCCTTTTTTTTAAACTTTACATATTTACTAAATTATACACCACACTTTTTTTTAATGTTATTAACCGATTAATCGAAACAATAATCGACCAACTGATCGATTATGAAAATAATCATTAGTTGCAGCCCTAGTTGTAATATAATAAATTTTAGCTGTTGAGTTTAATGCCGCTTTAATTTTGTTCTTAAAGACTTGGTACTTGAAAAAAAAACATTCCCCTCTGGGTGATCAATGTACAGCACAAGGATATTAACAAAAATTTGTTGCAGATTCCAACCTTTGGTAATGCTGAATAAATCCCTGTGTGTTTGTCTGTGTCCATGTGGGAAAGGGAGTCTAATGGGAGTGGTTTCATAATTATCATCAACTAGCCGCAGCACCTGCAGGGCTCTAATGAGGAAAGCGGCAAGGTCTCCATCCGCTTAGCTGTGATTTCCTATTGGAAGTATCTCACCAAAAATGACATTTTTGTTGCAGGAGATGCCTGATATCTGACTTGTACCTTAGTGTAGACTTCTGGAAGATCAGTGAGCCAATCACACAGGCAGGAAATGATGTTTCTGGGCGGCATTCTGTATACAGAACACCTCCAGGTAGCCATATTGAATTGCGTTTTACAGAAAATGACAGCTGCAGATTGAAAAGGAAAGGTTTTTATTCATATTCAATTACAATACGACTTGTGTCGCAATTATATACGTTATATCAGGGCTCGACAAACCCCGGGCGCCAGGTCGCATTTGCGACTAGAATTAGCGACCTGGCGCCTGGGGCAGCACAGCTGGGGTGTCCTGTGTCCGTTTGACACCCCCACCCCCCCTCCCGCGATCGCGTTGGGCCGCGCCGGTAATTGAGGCCCCGGCTTTGCGGCCTACTGCAGTCCTATGGTTCCTTCTGCAATCGGGCGCCCTCTGGTGGTGGCCGTTGGTATGACAAGACATCCACCAATGCTAATGGAGCTTTTCCTACCTGTTTTCACTGCCTGCTCATCTCCTTCCCTTTACTTAGAACCCCCAAACATTATATATATTTTTTATTCTAACACCCTAGAGAATAAAATGGCGGTCATTGCAATACTTTCTGTCACACTGTATTTGCGCAGCGGACTTACAAGCGCGCTTTTTTGGGAAAAAATACTTTTTTTAATTAAAAAATAAGAAAACAGTAAAGTTAGCCCAATTTTTTTATATTGTGAAAGATAACGTTACGCCGAGTAAATTGATTCCCAACATGTCACGCTTCAAAATTGCGCCCGCTCATGGAATGGCGACAAACTTTTACCCTTTAAAATCTCCATAGGTGTCGTTTAAAAAAATTCGACAGGTTGCATGTTTTGAGTTACAGAGGAGGTCCAGGACTAGGATTATTGCTCTCGCTCTAACGATCGTGGCGATACCTCACGTGTGGTTTGAACACCGCTTTCATATGCGGGCGCTACTCACATATGCGTTTTGCTTCTGCAAGCGAGCTCGGCGGGACGGGGCGCGTTTAAAAAAATTATTTTTTTTTCTTATATATTTTACTTTTTATTTTTACACTGTTTAAAAAAAATGGTGTCACTTTTATTTTTATTACAAGGGATGGGGCACATTAAAATTTTTTTTTTTTCTTATTTTACCTTTTTTTTTCACTGTTCTTTTAAAAAAAAAAAAAAAAGTCACTTTTATTCCTATTACAAGGAATGTAAAAATCCCTTGTAATAGAAAAAAAGCATGACAGGACCTCTTAAATATGAGATCTGGGGTCAAAAAGACCTCAGATCTCATATTTACAGTAAAATGCATAAAAAAAAAAATTAAAAAAAAATTGTCATTTGAAAGAGCTATGGGTGGAAGTGACGATTTGACGTCGCTTCCGCCCTGCAATGACTTGGAGATGGGCGGGGCAATCTTCCTCTCACTCGTCTCCATGTCAGGCCAGGGATAGATCCGGATTGCCTCCGCCGTTACCGACGGCCACGGTAAGCGGTGAATGGCACCGGAGCGCGGCGGTAGGGGGGGCCCCTCTCCTGCCGCCGATAAAAGTGATCTCGCTGCGAATCTGCTGCAGAGACCATTTTTATCTGAAAGAGAACCGCCGGCTCTTGAAGAAGATACCGGGGTTATGGTAGCTAGCTGCTACCATAACAACGGTATTTCTCTTCAAAGACAGGACGTATATAGTCGTCCTGCGGGAAGGAAGTGGTTCATTAAAATGAATTTATTATTTGTCATCTCCCTGCTTGGCCCCTTTCACACGGGCTGTCTGATCAGGTTCACCTGTCAGTGGTCTTATGTCCCTGCATGGCAGGAAATAAAAGCAGTCACATTCGTTCTAGTCGTCTCTGTGTAAATTTAAGATTGGTTAATTTTTATATTGAAAATAAAGCTTTGTCAGTCGTTTAAAAAAAAAAAAAAAAAAAAACCTGGCTCCTAACTTTTTTAGCTGGCTCCTGGATTCCAAGCAAATTTGTCAAGCCCTGCGTTATATTATGCTTTCTTTATTTGCTGTTTTTTTCCCCCCACGAAAGTGGAGTTACCCTTTAAATGTTAGAGACCTTCATCTGTGGACTGTTACATTAGACAAAGTAGGTAAAAGAGTCTGGGGGTACACCTGCATATTTCTTTAATCGTTTTCTAAATGGAATTTTCAGCTTCCTCTAACTGGGAACTTCATTTTTACAATCGAGGAAAAAAAAAAGCTGAGTGCAGATGAGGAAACAGAACACAAAACATGCCATAAACCAGTAGAAAGTATCTGGGAAAAAATAAGACAAGCTGCTTCTAATGAATGTAGGAGGACGTATGTGAGATGTTCTGTCAAGTAGGAGGTTGCTATGGGAATTACTTGCTGTGTTATTTCCAAGCCGCAGTCGTCATAATCCAACCAGACTATTTTAGGTGCCTTTTTCCTTCTTTTACAGCTTGTATTTCATACGCTGTCCCCTCTGCCCTATTTTAATTTTTATTATTTTAATTTAATTGTACATCAAAAACAGAGAAGAAAGGAGCAACTGATTACAGGTTCTGCAAATTATAACTTGAAAACGATTAAGAGATGAAATCCCTTTTTTATGAGCACATAAGATACAGAATAGAAAAGGAAGAGCGGAGCATTTACAGAATAAACACAAATAATACACTTGGGTTTTTATCGTGTTCTTGCGTTTGTAGGTGTCAAATTCTTTTCTTAGGCTACACCTGTCTTACCGCGGCCCATTCCCACCAGTGTCCTGTGTTACTGCAAACATTGCCTCAAAGTACAGTAATGTGCATTATGTACCGTATATACTCGAGTATAAATCGTTCCGAGTATAAGTCGAGGCCCTAATTTACCACAAAAAAAATGGGAAAAACGTATTGACCCGAGTATAAGACGAGGGTGAGAAATGCACAGCTACTGTAAGTGGAAAAGAGGGTCAACAATGCCCATTTGCAGCATCACTGTGCCCATTTGCAGCCATATGTCCCCTGAACTTCAAACTCGGTAGTTAAGGGTTCCTAGATGCCCCCTAGCTGCAGCCAAAATTTGGGGTCTCTGAACCCAAAGGGTCCCGAAATGACATTGCTGCAGATGAACACAGTTGACCAAATTTGGGGCCCCGTATCTCGGGGCCACTTAGTGCTAAGAACCCCAAATTTTATGTGCAAACCCAGTGGAACTAGCACCATAATATTTCCAAAGCTGGGGTTTCTAGCACCAAGTGGCCCCGAGATACAGGGCCCCAAAAATCAGTTCAGAAAATGTCAAGCACTTTTCTGCAGCAGAAAATGACATTTTCCGAAACGGATTTGGGGCCCGGTATCTCAGGGCCACTTAGTGCTAGGAACTTCAGATTTGAAAATGTTGTTGTACCATTTCCACTGGGTTTGCACACCAAATTTGAAGTTCCTAGCACCAAGTGGCCCTGAGATACGGGGCCCCAAAGTCGGTTCAGAAAATGGAATTTTTTGCTGCAGAAAAGTGCATAACTCAAGTATAAGTCGAGGGGGGCACTTTCAGCACAAAAAAATGTGCTGAAAAATTCGACTTATACTCGAGTATATACGGTACATTGCTGAGCTGCAGAGCCATTCATTCTGAAGGGCCCCCCAATGCACCTTCCAAGTGCATCTGCTAAGAAAAAAATATTGTATTTTTTTTTTTTTTGTCCATTGTGATGCAGTCTATTCAAGTAAACGGACTGGCTAAACCACTTCCAGTCTGGGCCAATTCTCCTATATGTAAAAATCTGCATTTTTTGCTAGAAAACTACTTAAAACCCCCAAACATTATATATTTGAGGCCCTGGAGAATAAAATGATGGGTGTTGCATCTTTTATAATGGGACTGATGTGCACATTAGCCTGGAAGTATTTTAATTTTATTTTTTTATTAAGACAGACATACCCCACTTTTAAGTACACAATGGGACCAGAGCATGTATGTAAAATGAAAATGTACTTAAAGTGAAGCAATACCTTTTTTTCGCTTCTCAATGCATGTAAATACACTAGCTCTATGGGAAATCTTGGTCAGCTTGACATGGCACTGCTCCCAGTTTTTTACATTTAACATTGGCGTCTATGAGAAATCTTGGTCAAATTGACATGGCACTGATCCCAAACCATAAGTGACAGGGACATCAAACTTGGGGACCCAGGACTATAACATGGTGGATTACCTAGGCAAGCTGGCCAATCCCAAAATCAGATATGTTGTAGTCTTGGGTCCCCTCTCGATGCTCCCCAAGTTTGGTGACCCTCTCACTTATGGTTCGGGAGCAGTGCCACGTCAATCTGACCAAGATGTCCCATAAAAGCCAATGTGTCCGTACTTGTGACTGTACGTAAAGTGAGGGCACGTAAACCGGGTTATGCCTGTATTATTTATTTTATTTAAAACATTTTTTAACACATACATTTATTTTTTTTGATCAACATTATTGCTATCACAAGGGATGAATAACATCCCTTGTGATAGCATGGGCTGTGAAAGGTCCTCTTTATGGAGAGATCTGGGCTCTATTAGACCCTAGACCTCTCCTCTGTCCTCCAAAGCAGTCGATCAGATGAGTCTGATCGGCTGCTTCATTGGCCCGTAACAGGCCAGTAAACAAAGCACCAAAACCAGGAGTGATGAAATCCTTATCACTTCCGGTTTCTGACATCACAGTAGAGGAGCTGGAATTTTGGTTCCTACCACTCTTCTCAGTAAATGCAACAGAGGTGGTTGCATCCTTTGCCGGGCTCAGTAAAGGCAGAGACAGCGCCGCAATCGGTAATCGGGAGCTTTCTGTTAGCCGCCGGTAAATGTGCCAGGAGCACGCATGCTCTCAGCACAGCTGTATGTGCACTAATGCACTCAAATATGCGGCCACTTGGTGCCAAGGCCCACCCGCTGAGAAGCTGAATATTTGCATGCGGTCAGCGCCAAGAGGTTAAAGAAGAAATCCAGGTATGAATATTTTTATATACATTTACCTTAATTGTCCGATCCTCTAGAAGCTGGAAATCCGCTCTGCACAGGCACCATTCAGAGAATGCTTTGCATTTTCTCAATGAATTCATAGTGTTCCCTGATTGGATGAGGTGGAGAGAGAAAGCAGTGATGTCACAAACTCTGCCTTGTCAACTCAGAGAATCCTGTACATACATTGAACAAATAGAATGCATTCTCTGAATGACACGCTGGCCAAGCGGCCAACAGTTATGCACAGAACAGAAATAGCGCCCCACTGTTGGCGTCAGTAGGAGGGACAGTGCCCCATTGTTGGTCTCAGTAGGAGGGACAGTGCCCCATTGTTGGTCTCAGTAGGAGGGACAGTGCCCCATTGTTGGTCTCAGTAGGAGGGACAGTGCCCCATTGTTGGTCTCAGTAGGAGGGACAGTGCCCCATTGTTGGTGTCAGTAGCAGGGATAGTGCCCCATTGTTGGTGTCAGTAGGAGTGACAGTGCCCCATTGTCGGTGTCAGTAGGAGGGATAGTGCCCCATTGTTGGTGTCAGTAGGAGGGATAGTGCCCCATTGTTGGTGTCAGTAGGAGGGATAGTGCCCCACTGTTGGTGTCAGTAGGAGGGATAGTGCCCCACCGTTGGTGTCAGTAGGAGGGATAGTGCCCCACTGTTGGTGTCAGTAGGAGGGATAGTGCCCCATTGTTGGTGTCAGTAGGAGGGATAGTGTCCCACTGTTGGTGTCAGTGGCAGGAATTATGCCCCATTGTTGGCATCAATGGGCAGAATAGGGTCTCTTTTCAGTGGGATGAACAGTGTCCCAAAGGCCAGATAAAAGCAAAGGGCCGTATACGGCCTCCAAGCCACAGTTTGGAGACTACAATCTTAGATTGTTCTAGTTCACACCTGTGTGTTGCTTTGACCTGTGTGTTGCTTTTCTTTTTTGTTGATATACATATTCTAGCGCTTACTGATCACAATGTCAGTGCATGTCACCGTGCATGGGTAATGGACACAAAAACACATAAAAAACGGCACAAGGAAAGGTGTGAATTCAGCAGACAGTATTGAGCAAGCTGTGGCTGCACACATCTGTAGATGTTCTCTCCGACACACCAGGAGGATTGAATTTTGGGCCAGAATAACCCAATCCAACACTTCCTGGCAGTGTTGCTGGCTGCACCCCTCCTGTGCACCTATATTCCATTCTAATCTTTTATTTTCAATGGTTTTTATTGATTTTTTTTCTAAGTACAAGAGAAGAATAACATTTTACGCAATGGGTAACAATGTGGTTCCATTATCTATTATTTGCATTCATAAATGAATTGGCAATTTAAAGCTTCACAAGAGGGTATTGTCTATTCTGTATGTCTCCACTATTGTGTTATGTAGATGGAGTTGGCTGATGGTGGATGGGCTTCAGGAGGCCATTTCCCTTTACATGAATGAACCACAGAATTATAAAGTGCCACAGCACATAGTTTGAAAGAGAATACAGAAAAGGAGAGAATTACAAAAGGTGTAGAAAACATTAGAAGTGAAGAGGAGGTTGGGGTTGAAGAGAGGGATGGATGTGGGAAAAAGTGGTTAAGAGCTCAGGGGTCATGAAGAAGGCTTCCATCCCACAGGGTCAGCCACTTAATTATCCTTCTGGGTACCTGACAGGTATGGTTTCCAGGGGTCCCAGACCTCTCTGAAGGTGTCTGTGGGATCATTGTGAAAATGTTTTTCTACCCTAATGCATTTTAAGTGCAACTCCAACCCCCCCCCCTTTTCATACTTACCTGAGCCCACTCTCGATCCAGCAATGTGGCTCTCCCTCTCCTCATAGGCACAGGGACAGCATTTGGGAGCCACTGGCTCGCGCTGCTGTTAATCACAGCCAGTTAGGAGGGAGCAGGGGCGGGCCCAAGACCAGCTCTGTGTGTCTTACTGACACACGGCGGTTCAGGAGCGAGCACACATGAGTGCCCCCATAGCAGGCGGCTTGCTATGGGGGCACTTGGAGGGGTAAGGAGCCAGGAGCATCGGTCAGGGACCTCTATGGTTTTTATATGATTAAATCTTACCTAAGGGCAGGCAATGACAAAGTGTCACCTTTACTAGCTCAAATCTTCTCCTATGCCCCCCCTCCCCCTATTGATTATTTAGCTTTACTGTGTTACTTCATGGCTTAGCTCCAACAATTGCCATCGCCCTGTCCAATGAGATTGCCTTTAATGGTCAAGGAGGCACATTTGATGAATAGCAGAATCGCAATTGCCAAAGCTTAGCTATAAATTGAGAAAAAACAGACCCCAGAAACAAAGAGAAATGAAATTATAGAGGGGCACAGAAGGTGTAATCTACAGATCATCTCTTCTAATGGAGCGTTCATATAACTGACAGTTACTGAAACAATGCTTCAGACTTCGTTTACATGGGTGGCAAAGAGGCGGTATAAACAGGCAGTTGCTCTGCGTTTTTACCACCTCCTGACTGCCCATCTACAACATAGCATGATGGGCACTCATCCGCTCACACTACCATGCCCACAATGCCTTGTGGTGTCACGTAGTTTTTTTGGCGTGTTCTCTTTGGATCAGAAAAAAAAAATAGGCATTCAGAAAGGGGCCGTATCACCATCTGAACACCTGAAAACTGATGCTCAGCCACCTCTTAAATATGGTCCACTGTGCATCACTTTTTAGATGGGCAACGAGACCTAAGGGTTATTTCTAGAACTAAAATAAAATATAATAAATAAAACAAATACACCACATGAGAAAACAAAAACAACAATGCATCTTAAAGCAAACTTGGGAACTTTAATAAATAAATAAAAATTATATATATATATATATATATATATATATATATATATATATATATATATATATATATATATATATATATATATATATATATATTAATTAAAACTCAATATCATGCTTAGAAATAACATTTAAAGTGGTATTACACCCAAAACCAAAAATGTAATATATGTCAGCTTACCAATCATGAGATGTGGTGGCTGCATGCATTTTCTTTGTTTAAAACTTTTTCCCCCCTGCATTAAAGTGCCCCCACTCTGGATGAAGGAGCACAGAGAACACAGCAGCATTGTCAGTTTGGAGTGGAAGGTAGTGTTAAATGTATTAGCAGATTTAAATACAATAACAAATTGGAGAAAAACTCCAATTTATAGACAGTTCAAGCAAACATATTTTTTTTTTCCTTTTGGGATAAAGGGTTTACATAAATAAAAGTTTTCATTGTAAGCACCCCAGTGTTGAATGGTTTGTCTCATCCCTGTAACTGATAAAACTGCAAGACAGCTTGTTCTTTTGAAAAAACAAAACAAAAAAATACTGATTTACTGGCTGGATCATCAGATGAAAAGAAGAGGAACGAAAGCCTAAATAAGAAAACTAATGCAGCCATTACATCTAGAAATTGGTAAGCTGAAATATAATAATTGTTTGCTTTTTGGTTTAATGCAGCTTTAAAATACCAATGTACTTTACTTACTTTTGAAAGCTGTTGCTCCGATCCAAACCCTAGTCCAAAAACTGTATTCGCTCGGCTGTCAGCCCACTGGCCAAACTTCTGCGACGTCTTTGTAAAAGTCATGTTGGGTGTGATTGTGCTGTTTATTATTACCTGTAGTGATGAAAAGGAGAGAAAAAAATTATTTGGTTGATTTAAAAGCACAGTCCAGTTTATAACTTAAAAGAATTCTCAATCTACCATTTTTTATTCCGGGCCTAACTGCAGTTTACTCGTCAGTAATCTCCGGATTTAGGAATCCCATTTACTTACCCACTTGTGCCACAGGAGACCTCTTCCAAAATTACAGATTTCTAATTAAAGTGGAACGTCACCCAAAATGTGAGGTACTACTCAGCCTGCAACTGAGATGGAGGTTCTCTTTTGGGGTAATAGGAAGGGGGAGCAAGTGCTGTCTTTTGTCAGTACCCATTCCCACCTTCACAATCCTCAAGCAGGTTAGTATGACACCACTCGTCCCACTTTCTCCCCCTCCCCACCCACAGCCGCCTTGGACATGTCACTGGTCCCAGATGCAGGGCTGGTGTAAGGATTTTTGACACCCTAGGCGAAACCTAATTTTCCTCCCCCTTTGCCCTGCCCATGTAAACAGTGGAGATGGTGGGGGTGGATATATTTGCGGCGCCTCTGCAGCTATTTCTTCAGCCGTGGCCCACAGGCCCTCACCTGTACCCGGCCTGAAGACAGATAGATAGTGGCGGCACCGGCTCGCTTCCTCACGCCAGCCATGGTCAACAGGTATATGGACAGGCTAGGGTAGTATATAGACAGGCTAGGGTATAGACAGGCTAGGGTATAGACAGGCTAGGGTAGTATATGGACAAGCTAGGGTAGTATATAGACAGGCTAGGGTAGTATATGGACAGGCTAGGGTAGTATATGGACAGGCTAGGGTAGTATATGGACAGGCTAGGGTAGTATATGGACAGGCTAGGGTAGTATATAGACAGGCTAGGGTAGTATATAGACAGGCTAGGGTAGTATATAGACAGGCTAGGGTAGTATATAGACAGGCTAGGGTAGTATATGGACAGGCTAGGGTAGTATATGGACAGGCTAGGGTAGTATATGGACAGGCTAGGGTAGTATATGGACAGGCTAGGGTAGTATATGGACAGGCTAGGGTAGTATATAGACAGGCTAGGGTAGTATATGGACAGGCTAGGGTAGTATATAGACAGGCTAGGGTAGTATGTAGACAGGCTAGGGTATGTCTAGGTTATGCGGTGGAACGCACGCTGAACACCGAGTGGAGGTCGGGTGGCTGCAGACTTCTCTCTGGTGATCTATGCTGATATCCCCAATGCCAGAAAACAGCACCTCCAAATGTAAGCAGCCAGCCACTTTGGAATTTGTTTTATAACTTAAAAAAAAAAAAAACTGTATTACGCTATGGTCCCCTTTATATTTATTTTCTAATGAGCTATCGTGATGGAGAGGAGGTTATAAATGAAAAGGTTTCTAGACTCATCTCCCTTGGTTCACAAGTCTATTGATCCACCTTACCAGCCTGTTTTGACCTTCTTTTTAGACCCCTTTCACACTGGAGGCGTTTTTTAGGCTTGTTAGGTATAAAAATAGCGCTTGAAAAATGCCTCCCCTGCATCCCCAGTGTGAAAGCCTGAGTTCTTTCACACTGGGGCGGTGCGCTTGCAGGACATTAGAAAGTCCTGCAAGCAGCATCTTTTGGGCAGTGGAGGAGCTGTTGCTCCATCACTCCTGCCCATTAAAATGACTGGGCACCGCTGCCGAAGCACCTGCAAAGCACTTCGGCAGTGGCACGAGTGCATTTAACCCTTTATTCGGCCGTTAGCGGGGGTTAAAAGCACGCCGCTAAAACGACAACGGAATTTTACGGTCATCGCCTGCCTGCCCCAGTGTGAAAGCATCCTTAGTTAAAGAGGTCATGTCTATTTGGTGAGAAGGCATTTTACTCACACACATCGGGTGATATTTATAGAGTTTTGGTGACTGTGCATGAATTGGAGTCCCATCACTAAAGGACATATGGACTTTGAATTGATGAATTATTTGTCTCACTGATTGCATCACTATTACCATCATTGAAGGACGATTGATTTCTGATGAATTGTTACGTTCGATTGATTGCATCACCCTTAAGCACTATGCCATTTAATAAGTTTGTTCAATCACAAATGCATATTATTAATTATATATAATTTATTTAAATGTTACAAATATTGGTTTAGCACTCAATAATAGCGCCCCCCATCACACAATACCCCATATATGTTATAGGCTTTTTGCATATGGTTCTGATGTTTGCGCTTCCGTTTTTTTTGGACGTAATTTCAGGTATTTGTTTTGCGTGAATTTGTGCGTATTTGCACCCATATGCGCATTCACATGCACAATACTTTACTAGGGAAAATTAATTCTGCAGTGTGCAAGAGTCCATAGAGTATTCTTGTAATTCTCTTTTAGCTTCTTAGTGAATTCAAACTTCTAGGCTGGGTTCCCACTCTTGCCGCATGTGGCTCACAGCAGTGGTCGCGTCCCAGTTCACCATTTCAGGTCCGATTTCAGCCTAAATTCTGGGCTGAATTCTAACCTGAAAAAACAAAAGACGCACAGGACCCGTGTGCAAATTCGCACCGGAGATATGTGAACCGGCTCATAGAGAGCCTGTCACAATCTCCTACCATGCGAATTGGATGCGGGGGAAAACCCACATCCAACTCGCATAGGTGTGAACCCAGCCTAAAAGGCAATTACCTAGAACCCTGGTGCCCAACATGTGGCCTGTTGGCTCCTTGTGTGTGGCCCATCATATCCTGGGCTAGATCCTTCCCTGTTCGGCACCTGCTGACTTTGCAAATCTAAGGTATGGTAATGAGTGCTGAAACATTCTCTGCCATCCTGTGGGACCACTGATCACTAATGCTGAGGGGGGGGGATGTGGGAGGGGGAGTGGGGGGTTTTAACAGCACCCTCACTAATCACTAATGCTGGGGTTTAATAGTACTGCCACTACACCAATGCTGGGAGGTGCATTGCAGCCACTGGCACCAATAATGACCCCAACTTTCTCTTCAATGTGATATGGTACGTTGGTGGTTATGACTAAAGCCTTATAGGCTGAAACACGTCAACTGACTTAAACAGCGTTTGTCCACTGTGGCTATTCAATAAAATGAAGAAATTTTAAGAGCAACAACCGGAGTGCGGATCATTTTTTCCACGTTGCAAAAAATGCAGCAAGAAATTTTCAGGTGCTGAGGTTATGTTACAGTCCATTCATTCTGAATATACTGCCTAGCTTGACGCAATGTTCCACAATGCATAAAAACCACACTGCTGTTGTTTGGCCCTCTGGAAGTGTTTGGAGTCACATTTGAGACCCGCTATAATTTTCAGGTTGACCAGCACTGACCCAGAACATTTTCCACAACAGAACTAAACTGAGGAACTTCATATCTATATCTGAGTTAGCACGAACATTCATATTGGATTTATTGGTTTTTGCAGATGTACAAGATGTACAAAGTGTGCATGTATTATAAAATAGTATTCATACAAAATTGTGCCATCACCAAAAAAATAAATAAGAAAAATATTTTATATACAGTACTGTGCAAAAGTTTTAGGCAGGTGTGAAGAAATGCTGTAAAGTAAGAACACTTTACAAAAATATATTTTAATTGTTTATTTTTATCAATTTACAAAATGCAAAGGGAGCGAACAGAAGAAACATCTAAATCAAATCTATATTTGCTGTGACTACTCTTTGGCTTAAAACCAGAATCAGTTCTTACACTTGCACACTTTGTACACTTGCATAAAGTCAGGGATTTTGTAGGATTAGAGTCGTGTGTATGATAACCCAATTATACCAAGCAGGCTTCATCAATTTCATATGTAGGTTGAAACACAGCCATTAACTGAAAAAGAAAAAGCTG
The DNA here is from genome assembly GCA_037952925.1 of Lithobates clamitans. Lineage (NCBI taxonomy): Eukaryota > Metazoa > Chordata > Amphibia > Anura > Ranidae > Lithobates > Lithobates clamitans. The sequence goes on along the minus strand of JBBGZY010000276.1, from coordinate 71,968 downwards.
TGTAGGATGCTTATAACAGGGTGAGGAACAGCCAAACTCTGCTACTAAGGTAAGGTTGTGGAAGACAGCTTCATGTTACGAGTCATACACCATGGCAAGACTGAGCACATAAGGAAGTTATACTGCATCAGCAAGGTCTCTCCCAGGCAAAGATTTTAAAACAGACTGGAGTTTCATGATGTGCTGTTCTAGTGCTTTTGAAGAAGCACAAAGAAACCGGCAATGTTGAGGACTGTAGAGGCAGTGGTTGCCCAAGGAAACTTAAAGGGGTTGTAAAGTCAGAAGGTTTTTTATCCTAATGCGTTCTATGCATTAAGCTAAAAGGCCTTCTGTGTGCAGCAGCCCCCCTAATACTTACCTGAGCCCCATCTCAATCCAGCAATGTTGTAGGAGTGTCTGAGCTGCCCGGCACTCCCCTCCGCATTGGCTGAGACAGCAGCGGGGCACCATTGGCTCCCATTGCTGGCAATCAAAGCCAGTCAGCCAATGAGGAGAGAGGGGGCAACAGCCCCCCCTCATACTTATTTAAGGTCCATCTCTGTCCACGAGTGCCTCGGCCATCCAAGACTCTCCCTCCCGATTGGCTGAGACACAGCAGCGGCACCAACGGATCTTGCTGATCTCAAAGTCAGTTAGCCCATCAGGAAAAAGAGGAGGCAGGGAAGGGCTGCGGCTCTGTGTCTGAATGGACACAGGGAGCTGTGACTCGGCTCTGGTGCCCCCATAGCAAGCTGCTTGTTGTGGGGACACTGATAAGGGGGAGAGGCTAGGATAACAGAAGAGGCACCCGAAAAGAGGAGGATCTGGGCTGCTCTGTGCAAATCCACTGCACAGGGCAGGTAAGTATAACAGGTTATTTTTATAGAATGTACAATTGGTAAGGACTTAACAGTCACTTTAATGCAGCAAATAAAATACACATCAGGCTTATTTCCCTTCGGCATCTGAAGATGTCCAGGAGTGTCATCAGCACAGAACTGGGGAAACCAGTGGGACCCAGGTACATCCATCTGTTTGGAGAAGTCAGGCCAGAAGTGGTCTCAATGGAAGAATTGAGGCCATAGATGCCATACCTCTGACATGGAAACAAGGCTAAGCAATTCAACTATGTACGAAAACATAGCAGAAGGCAGTTTCTTATTGAGAGCTGGAGGGAGGTACAATATTGAGTGTCTGCAGACAACAGTGAAGCATGATGGAGGTTCCTTGTAAGTCTGGGGCAACACTTTTGCAAATGGAGTTGGAGATTTGGTCAGAATCAGAGGAGAAAAGCCAATGTAGCACCAATATTTAAAAAGGGCCCAAAATACATCCCTGGGAATTACAGACCAGTTAGCCTAACATCAATAGTATGCAAACTCTTGGAGGGGATGATAAGGGACTATGTACAATATTTTAGCAATGAGAACGGTATCAATAGCAGTAATCAGCATGGATTCATGAAGAATCATTCTTGCCAAACTAATTATTTTTCTGAGAGGAGGCGAGTTGCCATCTAGATAAAGGAAGGCCCGTAGACGTGGTGCATCTGGATTTTGCAAAAGCATTTGACACAGTTCCCCATAAACGTTTACTGTACAAAATAAGTTTTGTTGGCATGGACCATAGGGTGAGTACATGAATTGAAAACTGGCTACAAGGGTGAGTTCAGAGGGTGGTGATAAATGGGGAGTACTTGGAATGGTCAGGGGTGGGTAGTGGGGTCCCCCAGGGTTCTGTGCTGGGACCAATCCTATTTAATTGGTTCACAAACGACCTGGAGGATGGGGTTCAATCACAGTTCAATCTCTGTATTTGCGGACGATACTAAGCTAAGCAGGGCAATAACTTCTCCGCAGGATGTGGAAACCTTGCAAAAAGATCTGAACAAATTAATGGGGTGGGCAACTACATGACAAATGAGGTTTAATGTAAAAGAATGTAAAATGCATTTGGGTGGCAAAAATATGAATGCAATCTATACACTGGGGGGAGAACCTCTGGGGGAATCTAGAATCCAGGATAAAAAAACCTGGGGGTCCTAGTAGAGGATAGGTTTAGCAGTGACATGCAATGCCAAGCTGCTGCTAATAAAGCAAACAGAATATTGGCATTAAAAAAGGGATCAACTCCAGAGATAAAACGATAATTCTCCCACTCTACAAGACTCTGGTCCGGCCGCACCTAGAGTATGCCATACAGTTCTGGGCACCAGTCCTCAGGAAGGATGTACTGGAAATAGAGCGAGTACAAAGAAGAGCAATAAAGCTAATAAAGGGCCTGGGAGATATTAGTTATGAGGAAAGGTTGCGAGCGCTGAACCTATTCTCTCTGGAGAAGAGATGCTTGAGAGGGGATATGATTTCAATTTACAAATAACGTACTGGTGACCCCACAATAGGGATAAAAAACTTTTTTGCAGAAGGGAGTTTAACAAAACACGTGGCCACTCATTAAAATTAGAAGAAAAGAGGTTTAACCTTAAACTACGTAGAAGGTTCTTTACTGTAAGAGCGGCAAGGATGTGGAATTCCCTTCCACAGGCGGTGGTCTCAGCGGGGAGCATCGATAGTTTAAAAAAAAACTATTAGATAAGCACCTGAACGACCACATCATACAGGGATATCCAATGTAATACTGACATATAATCAAACACATAGGTTGGACTTGATGGACTTTTTTCAACCTTACCTACCAAGAATCAATGGTGTTCTCAATGCTGAGAAATACAGGCAGATAAGTATCCATCATGCCATACCATCAGCAAGGTGTGTGATTGGCTCCAAATTTATTCTTCAGCAGGACAACGACCCCAAACATACAAACAATGTCATTAGGAACCATCTTTAGTGTAAAGAAGAACAAGGAGTCCCGGAAGTGATGGTTCCGCCCCCACAGAGCCCTGATCTCAACATTGAGTATTGATTTGATTTGGATTTCTCTTCTGTTCATTTACTTTCCATTTTGTTAATCGATAAAAATAAACTATTAACGTTTCTATTTCTGAAAGCATTCCTGATGTAGAGCATTTTTTCACACCTGCCTACAACTTTTCCACAGTAGTGAATGTATTTTTTTTTTTTAGTTCATTTATCTGCCCTTCTTAAATAAAGCTGTTAATCGTTAATCTCCCAGACAGTTACCTGAGGGATGAAATGGAAATTATGACTGTGAAGCAAATGTTGATCAGAGAGCTCAAGGTTAACTACCAGTTATATTTCCTCAGAGGCACCTGCATACACCGGGTACATGATGTACAAGTGTGCCCTTTCCCAGTATACAAGTACTAGGCTAAATATTAAAAAATACAGACCTGTCTGGGAAGCTGAAAGCTGCTATTGTCCAAATGACAAGTTACTTCTTCCAATGCATGCTAAGGTGAACAGGTGATTTGCTGTTCCAAATCCAACATGCAGGTTAGATGTTAACAGTAGCTGTCATCACATGCGTCACAGACAGGAATTGAGTTCAATAACAGGCTAAGGAAGAACTCCAATTCCAATCACACACTTATTTCTCTTATGGTGGGCACATGCGATTAGATTTTATTATTCGATCGTACGAAGTACGTTTCGAACAAAAATGATCAAATCCATAAATAATTAAATAGCCATAACATCCCTTCTAATTGATTTAGATCAGATTCGCTCAGAGTCAATCAGCCAGAAAATGATTGCTTTTTTTGCATCAAATCTGCAGCACCAAGATACTTTATTCATGCATGCAATCGTATATTGATCAAATTATGAGATTACATAGCGGAAACAGAGATACAGCCAAGAACTTACGATTTTAAGGTTTGATCCTATCCTAAAGTAATACTAAAGGGATATTTAAAAAAAAAATAACAAACATGTTATACTTATCTGATATGTCTACTGGTTTTGCACAGAGCAGCCCAAATCCCCTTCTTTTAGGGTCTTATTCGGTGGTCTTGGCTCGTACCCCCAGCTGGGTGCCCCCGATAGCAAGCCTCATGCTATTGGGGTACTCCAGAAGGCTAGCTCCTGAGCTGCACTCCTACTCAGAGCGCGACTCGGCCCCATCTCATCGGCTCACTGAATGATTGACTGCACCAGGAGCCAATGTCTCCCGCTGCTGTGTAAGCCAATGAGCAGAGAGAGATTCAGGAGAGACGCTGTGCTCGTGCACATCGCTGGTTTGCGATAGGGCTCAGGAAAGTATAACGGGGGGCTGGGGGTGAGCTGTACCCAGGTGGTTTTTTACCTTAATGCATAAAATGCATTAAGGTAAAAAAACCTTCTGCCTTTAGGACCATTATTGATCGAAATCTACTTCCCAGTGTGTGGCATATTGACCAGATAGGTTGCCAACTATAGGTCATAACAGACATGTCAGATTTATATCAGAAGTGAATGACCAGAAAAGAAAATCACTTATTGAAGTTTGTATGGGCAGTATTGGGCAGGTCATACATGGTGTGAATATCTTTCCTACAACCACGGGTTGCAGAAAAGAAATGTGCACAACCCCCCCCCCCCCCCAATCAACACAGACGGTGCTGACAGGGGAATCCCTCCTGCCGAGCAGCTGTCTGCTCCCGACGAGAGGGGGGGGGGGGGGGTAAGCCATCCCCGCCTGGGGAAGACAGTGATCATCACTAATGGCTATAGCAGCTGCTAGCAATAATCGCAAGAGAATCCAGCAGGCTGGTTTTACCCAAGTTGATCGATTCAGCCTGCCCATTAACAGTACGATTCCAACCCTGTATGGCTGGCCTTAGTTTTGAACAGAGTAGGGAAGGACTGGACTCTGTATCATGTTATGATTTATTACTGTGTGTTTTCTTCCCATTGGGCAAATTTCCCCAAACTTTCTGTCCTGACAACAAGCAAGCCTTTTCTGTAGGCTCCTCTTTCTGGAAGACATATTTTCTTGTATGCATATATGTAATATGTGACTATTATTTAAAACAAGTAATTCAAAATATTTGTATAAAACTAGTATTTTTTTTATTATTATTAATTTTAGGTCTGAGCTTAGCAAATGCAGTAATCGCTACTGGAAACCCATTAGGTTGGCCAATGGTCTTCCGACTCCCCTGATGAAAACATATGGATAACGCACTCCAGGGTGTCACCAGAACAGAAAGTAAGGGGAGGCACACTGACCCAAAACAGAGAAAAAGAAAAAAAGAGAAAAAAAACCCCAAGACCCTTAGAATTTAAAGGGCAACTTGACTTTGAGTGAAGGTCCTTTACAGCATCTTCTAACAACCCTTTGCCAAAAAGATGTAACAAGAAGTATATTGCACACAGCATAAGACTGTACAGAATACAATACTTGTGCTTTTTTTTTTTATTCAGTATCTTTCAGTTGTCAGCCTCTGCCAGCAATATCCTGTGTATAAACATCAGTAAATTGTTACGTTCGTGTGCAAGACGCCTTGCAGTCTAGCTCTGGAGATCTTTACTATAAACAGTGCCACCAGGCTGTGTGTCCACTACACATATACACAGTTTTGCCTCATTCATTTCTATGGATGGGGCTGAAAATCATTGCAGACACAGTCATCATCAGATGTATGCAGTAAAAGACGCACATATGCGGTAGGCACGCAGACCGGTGGCACTATTTACAACCAAAGGTTGTGTGGCGCCAGGCCACACAGTGAAGATCTGCAGAGCTGGGTGGAACACATTTATTTAACTCTCCTAGTACATGTAGGGGAATTCATAGAGTGTCTAAGTCACTCTGAAGAAGTCCTTCATACCTCTGCATGACAAATGCTGGTGCGGGCAACAAAACCACTTACCTGTTGTGAGTACAGTGAGGGAAAAAAAGTATTTGATCCCCTGCTGATTTTGTACATTTGTCCACCGACAAAGAAATGATCAGTCTATAAATGTTAATGGTAGGTTAATTTAGCAGTTAAAGACAGAAGTACAACAAAAATATCTAGAAAAACACATTTCAAAAAAGTAAAAAATTGATTTGAACTTTAATGAGTGAAATAAGTATTTGACCCCTTCGGCAAAACATGACTTAGTATTTGGTGGCAGAACCCTTGTTGGCAATCACAGAGACCACTCCTGGACCTTAATGTGCCTCTTCTTTAGCCACTCCTCTGTTGCCTTGGCCATGTGTTTTGGGTCATTGTCATGCTGGAATACCCATCCACGACCCATTTTCAATGCCCAGGCTGAGGAAAGGAGGTTCTCACCCAAGATTTGACAGTACATGGCCCCGTTCATCGTCCCTTTGTTGCGGTGAAGTTGTCCTGTTCTCTTAGAAGAAAAACACCCCCAAAGCATAATGTTTCCACCTCTATGTTTGATGGTGGGGGTGGTGTTCTGGGGTCATTAGGCAGCATTCCTCCTCCTCCAAACACGGCAAGTTAAGTTGATACTAAAGAGCCCTATTTTGGTCTCATCTGACCACAACACTTTCACCCAGTTCTCCTCTGAATCATTCAGATGTTGATTAGCAAATTTCAGACGGGCCTTTACATGTGCTGTCTTGAGCAGGGGGACCTTGCGGGCGTGAAGATTTCAGCTCTTCATGGCGTAATGTGTAAACCAATTGTTTTCTTGGTGACTATGGTCTATTTGATCCCCTTTCAATCAGCAAGATTTCTGGCTCCCAGGAGTCTTCTATACAGGTAATGAGCTGAGATTAGGGGCAAAGGGAGTGCTCCTAATCTCAGCTTCTTATCTGTATAAAACACACCTGTCCACAGAAGCAATAAGATTCCAATCTCTCCACCATGGCCAAGACCAAAGAGCTGTCTAAGGATGTCAAGGACAGTTGGTGTGATTATTCGCAAATGGAAGAAACACAAAATAGGTCGTGGATGGGTATTCCAGCATGACAATGACCTAAAACACACGGCCAAGGCAAAAAAGGATTGGCTCAAAAAGAGTCACATTAAGGTCCTGGAGAGGCCTCTGAATGACAACAAGGGTTTTGCCACCAAGTACTCATGTTTCATGTTTTGCGAAGGGGTCAAATACTTATTTCACTCATTAAAATGCAAATCAAATTTCAAACTTTTTTGAAATGCGTTTTCTGGAGATTTTTGTTGTTATTCTGTCTCACCGTTAAATAAACCTACTATTAAATTATAGACTGATCATTTCTTTGTCAGTGGACAAATGTACAAAATCAGCAGGGGATCAAATACTATTCCCCTCGCTGTCGATACATGAATCTGGGGCTCGCAGTGTGCAGAGGTGCACAGAGACCAGAGCGCCCATATGGACACCCCACCATTAGTGCAGCCGAGCTTCTTCCTGCTGCTGTCACGTAGCTAGCGTAGCAGCAGAGGATTGTTAAACTGGGTGGGCGGAGAATGATGGGGCTTCACAGAGACTAATTCCCCATCGGGTCTGCTACCCTTGTGATTGACAGCAAGCAGTGGCCAGATCCATGGCCAATAGATGGCTTGCTATTGGCTATCGAATCTACCCACTGCCTGCTGTCACATTAGAGAGTAGATCTCACATGGAAATAATGTCTCGGCTTCCCCACCAGGCTCCTCCTGCTGTCAGAGCTACTGGTTGCTAGGAGGTTGTCGGCTCTGAAGCCGACAGCATCAGTAAAGCAGAAATACAGTCTCAGTTTCTTAAAAAATGTGAGTAGGCAGGCTCTTTATTGCAGAAGAGACATGCAATGTCTGATAGAAGATGCCGGCACCAACAAGGGATGCTGGACCATTGAAGGGAGGTAAGTATTGCGGAGCTGAGCTCCGCTTTAACAGTCAGGTGTGGAGGGGAGAGAGTAGTGTTACAGTGCTAGGCCCTACCACTGTAAGAAGAGATAACTGGCACACAGAATTCTCTTGGATGCTGACTGAGGAGCTCCAGAATGTCCGTTTTGAATGGAGAATATTGCCTTTTCAGTTTTCTCTTAATTTTTGCAATTCCAGAATTAGGTTCTGAAGCTTCAAAGAGATTTGGCGGAGGAAAAGCCTCCACCTGTGTCCAGGTTTTACCAGAGATCAGCAGGCTTTGTGCATGCAGGTGGACACACCCTTTATAGTCTCATGGTGGGCCATAGTTCAGGGCTCTACCCATGAGAAGGGAGGTTCCCTGCCTAGGACAGGGCATGGTCCAGAGCAGTAGGGAGTTCTGAGAGAGCCAATAGAGCAGAAAGGTCCAGAGGTTGTACCGGGCACAGTGGTGCTCTCAGTTTCTCTAAAGCAGGGGTCTCAAAATGACGGCCCTCCAGCTGTTGCAAAACTACAAGTCCCATCATGCCTCTGCCTGTGGGAGCCATGCTTGTAACTGTCAGCCTTGCAATGCCTCATGGGCCTTGTAACTTTGCAACAGCTGGAGGGCCGCCAGTTTGAGACCCCTGGTCTAAAAGGGACCAGATCAAAGGCTTGAGGCTTGAGCAGCGGCACTGCAGGAGGAAGCCAAGAGGCTTAATGCCATTTTTCCTTTGTGTTTGAAGTGATGGTGGAAACCCCTGCAAGGAAAATAGTTTGTTTTTGTGCAACTTTTACATTCTTTTTTTTAAATAAAGCTGGGCCAACAAGTCCAAAACAGAATTTCCTGGATGGACTGAACTCATTGGTAAGCACCACACTTGAGTAAAACCACCAAGAATATCATAGTAGCTTCGGCAAACAAGTTGCTCTGCTACACAGTGTACAGCGCAGGCTTACCTAAAAGGTACAGTAAATATCTAATAAACGTGCTCCGTTTAGGAGATATTTATTATAGATGCAGCCAGCGGTGTCACTGGCGCCTTGCGCTCCTAAAGAACGGCATAACCTTGCCGTTTCTTCAGAGCCATGCCCTAAACAGTGACTCTTGCGCACATGCACAGGAGTGACGTCATCACCAGCTTGGCCATTCATATCACCGAAACCTGCGAACACGCAAGGAAGACTGCGTGAAGATGGAAGCGTCTTCAGCGGAGGGCTTTGTTCTCAGGTATGTTGGTCATAATGTACTACTATGTGATGAATACTAGCACATTATTACTTCAAGTGCTTGTAAAGGCAGAAGATTTTTTATCTTAATGTATTCTATGTATTAAGATAAAAAAAAAAACCTTCAGTGTGCAGCAGCCCCCCTAATACTTACCCGATCCTATCCTAATCCACGAATGCCTCGGCTGTCCGGGACCCCCCCCTGATTGGCTAAGACACAGCAGGCTCCCGCTGCCTTCAAAGTCAGTTAGCCAATCAGGGGGCAGGGCCAAAGCGCGGCTCCGTATCTAGATGGACACACAGAGCTGCGGCTCAGCTCAGGTAGCCCCATAGCAAACTGTTTGAGGTGGTGGCACTTGGCAGGTGGGAGGAGCCATGGGAGCCGGCGAGGGACCCGAAAGGAGGAGGATCTTGGGCTGCTCTGTGAAAAACCACTGCACAGAGCTGGCAAGTATAACATGTTTATTATTTTTAAAGAACAAAACCAAGACTTTGCAATCACTTTTAACTGCTAGGTGCCCATTTTGTTTTTTTTATGCAGTTTACTACCAACAGTGTGTGTTTCATTTCAGTTTAAGCCTTTTGGATGGAGTTCCACTTATTTTCAACCTATTTTACAAAGTAACAAGATCTGACATATAAAGTAAAAAAAAATAAAATAAAATGAAAGTAGAACATCTTGGCATTTCAAAAGCACGGTTGTCTATTACATTAGACATTAGTTAATGCAAATGAAGCAAATAATTATAATAATCTAATATTTTAACTGCCAACATGACCCAACCTGTCACATGATCCAATCCTTTTCCATAAATCAGATTACTAAAATATTCATATATTTTAAGTTTGGAATGTAATTACTGCCATTATAAAGTGCTGTGTGCATAAAATCAGACTGAATGTAGAGTTTCTGTATAAAATAAAAGGTTTCAGCCTCTGCCGGATGGAAGGAATTAACCTTAAACTCGGATCACCAACCTGAAAAGGTCACTTCTATTAGAGAATATGTTCAGTATAAACATTACATTGTATTTTGCACCAGGAATGGTTCATTCTGAGAAACTATTATGGGAAGGCAAAAAGACAGAAAAGCTATATAGTACAAAAAGGCTGGACTTGGAAGCCACGTAGCTGTGTCGGGATTTAGAATGTATTAGCAGTGGGGAAAGTGAATTGTGCAAGGCAGCTTATCCATAATGATTAGCAGGAAATCCTACCTGAATAATCTATTCTTCTTCAGGCAGGTCATAATATATTATTATCTGATGAATTTGTTTTGTCATATGCTTAATGAAAGCCTTACAGACATATCAAATATCAACATGTCAAATTAATGTGCCCACACCCTTGAAATGAATATGAAATTGCTTGGTATCCACATAATCATTTTTGCTAGTTCAAGCAAATCCAGTGGCCAGGCTGTCCTCATTAATACTTCTTCTTCTGGAAGACGCTCCTGTACATGTTCAGGCATTTACAGAAGCTAGAAGCTAAATAAGCACCTGTTTTCTTTACACAGTGTGGGAATTGGCAGCATATGAAGCAGATAATAGAAAATGACACTGCGGATACATATCATTTTTAAAATGATATTTAGGGCAGGTTCAAAATTAGTGGCACTCTCTGAAGAGCAACCCACATTCGGATTGCATCTCAGAGTATTTGACCGGCAGTGAAAAGGCATTAAATCCCCTCCGCACCTCCTGATTCAAAGTGGTACTAAACCCAGGACCCTTCATTCACTATATCTGGTCTCCCACAGTACACGGAACATGGGGATGCAATTATTTTAGTAAATATAAACTTCTAAATACCTTTTCTTATAGGCAATATATAGCAGCCTTGTGACTTTTATCAGAGTCAGATTAAAGCTTGTAGGAGGAGTTTTTATTCTACTCTGACTGTCCTGTGAGGCTGCATAACCCCTGACCCTCTGTCTGGACAGTGCTGATTTGCCCTGTGTTGATCACATGCACTCTCCGAAGAAAAAAAACAAACTCTAGCAATACACACCAAACTGAGCATGTGCAGAGTGCCCCCAAGGCTCTGTACTATGAACAGATGGATTGGGGACAGAGGGAAGGGAGGGAGGGAGGATCAGAGAAGAAAGGATCAAATAGCCTTTTTACACAATGCGGAGGATTCTTACGTTCCACAGTGAGTATAACAAGCATGCTTTGCTGCATATACAGACTGATTTTACGGTTGTGGATTTAGTAACACTTTAATCCCACGATCGCCACACTAGCATGTCATAAACTAGCTCCATCATGCACGCTTTCAGAGCGGCCCCGTTCACTTGTATAGGTTGCAGACGGCGGACATCCACCTGCCAAATACGACGGGGGTGTATTTCCTGCCATGGCCGTGAAGCAAGGCATTAAGACATGTGTTCAGGTGTGACTTAGAAGACATCAGTGCCACTTCACGCACAGATGTCTATGCAAGTCGCACCTGAAATTGCAAACAGTAGTGCAGGATCGACTTTCAAAATCGGTGCGAATCCAATGGATTTTTTGTTATCCTGGAGAAATAGCCGTTTGTTTGTCTGTGTCCCCATGTGCTTGTGAATCTGTATGGGAGTGGTTTTATAATTATCAGTCAGCTGCTACACTTGCAGGGCTCTAATGAGGAAACGTGCAAGGTTTGCATCCCTATAGATGTGGTTTCCCTCAGGGGTTATTTCACAAAAAAATGCAATTTTTGTTGCAGGAAATGCTCAAAATTGAATTTGTATCTTGGGGGATGCATGTGGGAAAATCAGTAAGCCAATCACACAAGCAGGAAATTACATATCAGGGGGGCATTCTGTACACCATGCTGCAGATCGAAAAGGAAAGGTCATTATTTAATAACGTTACATTACAATATGACTTGTATAGCAATTGTATATGATACTGTATATTTTTTTTATTTGCTATTTTTTTTTTTCCCCACAAAAGTGGAGTTACCCTTTAAATGTAATAAATCATGGCCATAACCTTTACATGTTACCATCTCTGAAAAGGTTTAGAATGAAAATGAGAAGATTACAAAATGCGATAGAAGCCAGAATACCTGCAACAAGTATCAGGCTAAAATGTATTAGCCCTTGCACAGGGACATGCTGGTTTGATCATTTAGGTAGCCAATTAAAATCAGAAAATTATACATTAATCAATTCCACTTTCAAATTAGAGGTTCGGTCTGAAAAAAAAAAAAATTGGAGTACGATTATCACTAAACCTTAGATAAAGAGCACAAGAAAATCAGGACTGTGAGGAAGATGTAGCGGCAGCATTAAGACAATTTCTGCACAATGTAGCCGTCAACTGCATATGGTCCACACTATATTACAGGTAAGTCACTAAACTGCTGCTTCATAGCAAGGGAAAAAAAATGTAACCAAACTTCCATTTTATAGTATATAGTTTATCTGAGGTTTATAAATTTTTATTCACTCCCAGGGCAAAGCCATGCTTCTGATTTTGCAGAGGGGCTCAAAATTACTTGCACCCCTCTTTAGTATTGAGTAAGGAATCAAAAAATGTGAGTAGTAGTGGCACCATGGTGCCTAGAGGTCATAAGAGACAAGCAGTGCCTCCTAAAATGCTACATGGGCAAATCTGCTTTGGTTGGAATATTTTTTCATATTTTTAGTATGGCATACAGGATCTCACAAAAGTAAGTACACCCCTCACATTTTTGTAAATATTTTATTCTATCTTTTCATGTGACCCTATTGACCATCTGTGGGGCATCTTCAAACGGAAGGTGGAGGAGCGCAAGGTCTCCAACATCCACCATTTCTGTGATACCGTCATGGAGAAGTGGAAGAGGCGCCCAGTGGCAACCTGTGAAGCTCTGGTGAACTCCATGCCCATGCGGGTTAAAGCAGTCCTGGGAAATAATGGCCCAATTTGGACATTTTCACTTAGGAGTGTACTCACTTTTGTTGCCAGCGGTATAGAAATTAATGGCTGTGTGTTGAGTTATTTTGAGGGGACATCAAATTTACACTGTTAGGGTCGGTTCACACTAGGACGACTTGTCAGGCAACCTAGCCGCCTGACAAGTAGCGTCCCGTTCTGTACAATGGAACCGTTCTAATCGGAGCGATGCAAGAAAAAGGTTCCTGTACTACTTTGGGGGCGACTTGCATAGACTTCTATATATAAGTCGTTTTGCAAGTCGCCACCCCTGTTGTGTCCAGGTCGCCTGAGGCAGTCGCGCTGCAAGCCGCACTGCATCAGTGTGAACCGGGGCTTATACAAGCTGTACACTCACTACTTTACATTGTAGCAAAGTGTCATTTCTTCAGTGTTGTCACATGAAAAGATATAATAAAATATTTACAAAAATGTGAGGGGTGTACTCACTTTTATGAGATACTGTATATGAAGAAAATAACCCACCTCCATGACGAAGGTCCAGTGGGCAGGGCGAAACGTGTCAGTTATTATGGTCTGCGAAGGAGAGCTGTCTGAGGCCGTCCAATACCCACTTCCACACTGCAGTCCGGCTGGGAGTGTGGCTAAGAATGCATTCATCACAGGAGGGTAAGGCCTGGGTTCATATATGTGCGAATTGGATGCAGTTTTCACTGCATCCAATTAGCATGACATGCGAGTGTGACGGGTTCTCAATGGAGCCGGATCACACATGTTTGGGGCGGCCGCTGTGCAAATTCCAAAATGTTCCTGTGAGTTTTTGGGTGCGGTTCAGGTGCAAATTCAGGTCCCGAATCGCACCTGAACCAGTGAACAGGAGCGCATCGGACCCCAGGCTGGAAAGCGCATTAGGACCAGAGGAAACCAAGCTTATTTCTTAGCTTTGAGCGATGCTCTAAATTCCATTACAGATCCAGCAGAGATGACAAGCGCAGATATCATCGGGGCCTTTTACAGCGGTAAGTTACAGTGTACAAACCCTGTTGGAGTTGTTTCGCTATAAGAGGCTCCGATAGAGAGCGAAAGTTAGGCATCTCTGCAATCAGCTTCTAATGTCTGTGTCCCTGATTTTTCCTCAATTTCTAATTGCTTAATCTGAAGTCAGTGAGAGAAAGTTGGGGATAGCGGTAATAACACAACAGGTGTTCTATCTTTTCCCCAACCTGACCAAAAGTAAACTAAAAGGTTGAAGCTCGACATACACTTTAGACTTGGATGAGCTGCGTCTAAATATTCATATACACTATATTACCAAAAGTATTGTGACTCCTGCCTTTACACACACATGAACTTTAATGGCATCCCAGTCTTAGTCCGTAGGGTTCAACATTGAGTTGGCCCACCCTTTGCAGCTATACCAGCTTCAACTCTTGTGGGAAGGCTGTCCACAAGGTTAAGGAGTGTGTCTATGGGAATGTTTGACCATTCTTCCAGAAGCGCATTGGCACTGATGTTGGAAGGCAGACGTCCCAATACTTTTGGTAACATGTGTTTATTCATGTTCTAGAATGTGTTTTGGGTATTCATTGGTTAAAGCTGAAGTTTAGGTATGGCAGCTTGGAACAATGACGTCATACTGTATTTGACGAAACAAGTAGGGCGTGACCGGAAATTGACACGTCACTACGCATGCACGAAAGTTGAACAGCATTCTGGGTAATGTAGTCGCCTTGTTGCTGATTGATGTGTGTTGTTTATTGGCATTTTAATCTGAATAAAGTACCTCAGAGGATTTTAAACTAAGGGAGCGTGGCGCTCTCGTTTTTTTTCCTGAACTTCTGTTTGCTTATGCAAGGGGAGATTGGAGATATTAGGTTTCCATTGCTCTCAATGTGTACAAGCGCATTTTGAGTCTTTTTCCAACACCATCTGGTAAATCTTTGGCCCCTTTCACATGGGCGGACCGTTAAGGTTTTTTTAGGCGGACCTGAATGGACGCTCCATGCAGGTCTATGAAGTGACGGATGTCAGGGGTAACATGTCCGCTGACATCCGAATCGCTCCGCTAAATTCAGACGGATGGAAACCCTATGGCCTCATTCACACAAGGCGGATCCACTCAGCAGAGTCCACCAACTCAGCAGAAGATCTCTCCGTTGATCTCCGCTGAGCCGGAGGATGACAGGTCCGTCTCTGCTCACTGGATGGCCCGCTCGGATCCACCTGAAAAACGAACAGGTGGATCCGAGTGGGCTTGCAGTGTGAAAAGTGGCCTGTTTTCCATCCGTCTGGTGGATCAGATGAAAACGGACAGGCGGTCAGTTTTCATCTGATCCCCCATAGAGGAGAGCGGAGCTCTGACAGGTCCGTCTTTGTACAGTGTGCAGAGACAGACCTCTCATCCGCTGGCTCAGCGGGGATCAATGGAGCGATCCCTACTGAGCAAAGCAGAGTCCGTACACGGCCGTGTGAAAGGGGCCTAAAAGTGGATGTCTGTGTGAGGCACAAGGTGGTTTCCTTTCCTTGACCTTCTGACACCACAAGAGTCTTCTTGGAAGTGGAGGATCCTTAATGATGTTGGACCTTTTTTTTCGGTGCACTGGACTGTTTGTTTTATTTATGATTTTTGCACAGTGACCTATTGTTTTATATGTTTCTGAATAACAGTGAAAGAGTTTGATATGGGCTATTTCACGGTATAAGCGCAGCACCTTCTATTTACTGTATATAAATATGTACACTCACTGGCCACTTTATTAGGTAAACCTTTTCAATTGCTTGGCAACACAAATTGCTAATCAGCCAATCACATGGCAGCAACTCAATGCATTTAGGTATCTAGATGTGCTGAAGACGACTTGCTGAAGCTCAAACTGAGCATAAGAACAGGGAAGACAGGGGATTTAAGTGACTTTGAATGTGGCATGGTAGTTGGTGCCAGACGGGCTGGTCTGAATCTTTTAAAAACTGCTGTTCTACTGGGATTTTCAGGCACAACCATCTCTATGGTTTACAGAGAATGGTCTGAATAAGAGAAAATATCCAGTGAGCGGCAGTTGTGTAGATGAAAAAGTCTTGGTGATGTCAGAGGTCAAAGGAGAATGGGCAGACTGGTTGGAGATGATAGAAAGGCAACATCAACTCAAATAACCACTCGTTACAGCCAAGGTATGCAGAATACCATCTCTAAATGCACAACACATCGAACCTTGAAGCAGATGGGCTACAAAAGCAGAAGAACACACCGGGTGCCACTCCTGTCAGCTAAGAACAGGAAACTGAGGCTACAGTTTGCACAGGCTCACCGAAATTGGACAATAGAAGATTGGAAAAATGTTGCCTGGTCTGATGAGTCTCGATTTCAGCTGCGACATTCAGATGGTGGGGTCAGAATTTGGCGTAAATAACACATAAGCATGGTACACATCCTGCTTTGTATCAATGGTTCAGGCTGGTGGTGTAAAAGTGTGGGGGATATTTTCTTGGCACACTTTGGGCCCCTTAGTACCAACTGAGCATCGTTTAAATGCCACGGCCTACCTGAGTATTGTTGATGACCATGTCCATCCCTTTATGACTACAGTGTACTCATCTTCTGATGACTCCTTCCAGCAGGATAATGCACCATGTCACAAAGCTCCAATCATCTCACCGCTGCTTTTTTGAACATGACAATTAGGGTTGCACTGATATCAATAGAAGTATCGGTGCTGATACCGAGTATTTGCCCGAGTACTTGTACTTGGGCAAATGGTCTGATGCTTGATCCGATACCTGGGCCGTCAGGGATGATTGGTGCGGCATTGGGGGGGGGGGGGGGGGGGGGGTACAAGCACCAATCCCCCTGTATGGATTTCAATAAAGCAGCTGACAGCCGCTTCTCCTCCTCTCCCTCCCGCAGCTTTCAGCTGCTTTATTGAAATCCATACAGGGGGATTGGTGCTTGTAACTCCCCCACCGCTATGACGATCACCCTGATCACTGACTGTCCATTTATAACTGAGCATTGTAAACTTTGTGTACAATGCTTTAGTTTCTGAATGGAGAGAAGCCTCTGTCTCCTGTCCATTCATCTCCAGTGCAGCTGAGGCTGCAGAGAAAGGGACTGGGGAATCTGTGTCCTCAGTCCCTTTCCCCATCTTAAAAAGGGAGATTTTAGGGGCACCCCCCCCCCCCCAAAAAAAAGCATTGTAGAAAAATAAATAAAACCACTGACACAGTCCACGCGTCATCAGTGCTGCATATTAGGCCACTGTCACATGACATAAAAAAAAAACAAAGTATCGGTAATGGGTATAGGTATGGGTACTTGTCTTAAAAAAGTGGCATCGGTGCAACCCTAATGACAATGAGGTCACTGTACTCCAATGGCCTTCAGTGTCACCAGATCTCAATCCAATAGAGCACCTTTGAGATGTGGTGGAACGGGAGATTCCCATCGTGGAAGTGCAGTCGACAGATCTGCAACTGCGTGATGCTATCTTGACAATATGGACCAAAATCTCTGAGGCATTCACTGAGAAAATGCAGAGTGTTCTGTGAATGACACCTGTGACAAGCACGGGACCTCCTGTGTTCAGTAAGCAGCAGGATCACCGAGAGACCTGGAAGCTAGCAGTGATCACTGTAGTATGGGTTGTAGTATGGGTGCCTACTACAGCGATTTCCAGGCTCCATAGGGATCCCATAGGTATAGCACATACATACTCACACTGGCCAAGGCTGGACTAATAACTATATAAAAATTGCCATACCTAAACGTCAGCTTTAAGCAATAAAGTAGTCTATGAACACCCAAGGGGATTTTAAAGAGGTTTTTGTTTTCCTTCTGTAGCACTGTCCCCATAGGGCTTGCTGTGTGTTGGATCCTTAGGCCTCCCCCTTCGATTACTTACAACCAGTTAACTCTGGGTTTTTACTCCAGTTTGCTTGTTACTCAATAAACAGTCCAGGGTATTTGTTTTTTTTTTTTTTATATTTATTGTGGAACTTGGATGTGAGAAGGGAATAGTGGTATACTCCAACTTGAACTATTCACAGTAGATAAGGACAACTTAAGATTTGTAAAAGTAGACATTGCTATTACTGCTGCTTTTACTATACTGCCACTTATATGGAGGAATGAAGTCTTCTTGTTCTCTCTAGCAGCAGACTTGATGAAACTACTTTATCTTCAGGACACGCTCTAGCATCCCCTTGACTGACACCCATCCACTGACTCTTCTAGCTGAGGGGGTGGCCCTCACAGGACAGGCCAAAAGACACAGATTTGTACTCACTGTAGGCAGAATCAGATCCTTGCTGGTATCCCCCTTCCAGTCAGCTCTGCAGGACCTCTGAGTTTAGCTCCTCTCTGACTTCTGGCCCTTAGGTCTACTACCCAAGGCGCATAACAACTTCTAGAGGAGGGGCAGCTGCCCCCTTCCCTCCGGGACCCCACTCTCCAGCTGAAAGACCCCAGCACATGTGCCCTTGGCATTTATACAGTATCCCAGCATGCATTGAGGGACTTTGCCAGTAGGGGTGCAACGGATCGTCATTGATCCATGATCCATGATCAACCTCCGCGGATCTGGGCACCTGAGATCCGCGGAGCGCTCTGTGGCCTCGGCCATAGGAAAGGCCGCGGCTTCGGCCTAGCGGTCATCTTGGTACACCCGGCGGCCGTTTACTACGTGATCGCTCCGTCAAATGACGGAGCGATCACTTGTAACAAACCGGCGTCATGTCATGACGACGGTTCCTCTCTCCCCTCTGTGTACTGATCTGTACAGTGGAGGGGAGAGTTCGGATGGCAGCAGTGCCAATACTCTGCAATGTCCTGCCAATGCCCTGCCAATACTCTGCAATGCCCTGCCAATACTCTGCAATGCCCTGCCATACCCTGCCAATACTTTGCCATACCCTGCCAATACTTTGCCATACCCTGCCAATACTCTGCCATACCCTGCCAATACGCTGCCATACCCTGCCATACCCTGCCAATACTCTGCCAATATACCCGCCAATACTCTGCCAATATACCCGCCAATACTCTGCCAATATACCCGCCAATACTCTGCCAATATACCCGCCAATACTCTGCCAATATACCCGCCAATACCCTGCAATACTCTGCCATACCCTGCTAATATATTATTACAGTGGGGGGAGTATGTGGATATTACAGTGGGGGAGATTGTGGATATTACAGTGGGGGAGATTTTTTTTTGTTGATCCGAAAATGATCCGAACTGTGACTCCTGATCGGAGGAATGATCCGAACAGTGAGTTTTTTGATCCGTTGCACCCCTACTTGCCAGGTCCCCTCCCACTGTCCAATATGCCTCCCTATTGGACCACTGTGGGACATTCAGACAAGCTGAGCTGCACCTGAGCACTATGAGCAGATCATACCAATAGATCCTGCTCCCTTGTAGGCAGAGAGCCTGACCATCTTCCTGGTAAGCAGAAAGACCAAAAATCTTCCAGCACCTACCTAGGAAGGGGGGGGGGGCTACATCTCAATTCTTTTTTTAATTCATAGAGCCAAAAGGTTGGTTTAGAAATTCTTTTCTATTTTGCTTTTAGGGAAAAAGCCATTAAGTAAATGAGATAAGAACACTAACCCCAGATTAATGGAGATGATGTTATGAGGTCTGGATATGTAAAGAATGTAAAGCTCCCCTCTCCTTGTCACATGTAAGAACACAATACAATGCTGACTACTTATTGACTGAGAGGCTTGTCATCACAAAGCCATTAAGCACATTTGTGACTCAGTCTTAATTATACCAGCAATCCTTTATTGTGGAGATCGAAAGTGAAAATATTTGAGTAACAATTGCATTTTTTCCCCTGTAGTCGAGTCATTTTTACAGCAAAAACAGGATATATATAGAGATCTCCCTGAGATATATATATATATATATATATATATATATATATATATATATATATATATATATATATATATATATATATATATATATACCTATGCTAACGCCTGTCTGGTTAAAATAGGTAAATTTATACAACATTCTTACACTTTCCACCCAGGCCAATTGTGACATCTTTCGCCTACAGTATATATAAGAAAAACAAAAAAATCTCCGCGCCAACATACAAACCCCCCCAAAAAAGCTGCAGTTCAACTGTGGGATATGCACAACAAACAACAAAAACAAAGAAAAAACTGCGCTATATTCTGATTGAAAAGTGCATAAAACCTCAATATATGCAAATATCACAAACACATCAAATCGCATCAAATAGTGTATAAATATTAACAAGCTGACTTTCAGTACATGTTGACTGACTAGTGTGGTTGCTTCCTGGTTCCATTCCCTCAGCGGATTGGCTGTTTAGAACAGACGCCTCTGAGTTGTCACAATGGGGCGTGGTCTTTTTTGTTTATATATTGCGATGAGTCAGAGCGTCGCCCGTTACCCAGACGACGTCAGGTATAGACGAAACGTACGTCGGGAGGTTGACGCTCTGACGTCATCGCACCTTGTCATGAACAGGCGCTCGCTTGCTGGCCGGCGATCTGCTCTTTTTATGCTACTTATCTGTAAGTGTTCTACCTTTTTAAAATTAAAATACTCAATAAATCAGAATTATGCTATGGCTGCTTTCTCTTTACCCCTATGCCCTGTAATTCGGGTTGGTGTGTGAGTGGAGGTACGCTGCACAGAGGGTTACCGATGACAGGACACTGGATCCAGCCGCCACACGTCTGAGACGCTTGCCATCCGCTGGGATATCTAGAGGAGTGTGTCAGTACTAGCTGTTCAATCTGGATGCAATCCTGAGACAGGCCTGTTTAAGTTTACCATCTGGTAAGCGTATATTTTTGGTGGTGGAGGATCACAATTTGGTGTGTTATATTATCATTTTCCATCAGACTTCCACGGAGAACTGTTGGGTGATTCTTCATTAGACCTGATTTTTCTTTTTTCTTTTATCCACAGACTTTGTTAATATTTATACACTATTTGATGCGATTTGATGTGTTTGTGATATTTGAATATATTGAAGTTTTATGCACTTTTCAATCAGAATATAGCGCAGTTTTTTCTTTGTTTTTATATATATATAAATCATTTTTTTTGCTAGAAAATTACTCAAAAAAAAAATTTATATATATATATATATATTTTTTTTTCTGTGTAATTTTCTAGCAAAAAAAATGATTTATATATATAAAAACAAAGAAAAAACTGCGCTATATTCTGATTGAAAAGTGCATAAAACTTCAATATATTCAAATATCACAAACACATTAAATTGCATCAAATAGTGTATGCAGGAATTCTTAAATCCACCAAACATGTTATTCACACCAAGTGATCTTTGACCAAAACCAGCTACATTATTGATGGGTAAGGCAGAAAGCATCGATTGTCTCAGAGATGAGATTGTTTACCAAATAAAATGGACTCCCTATTAAGGTTAACTCAATGCAAGGTTTCTTCAGAACAGGCAGACCCCTTAGACCCCTTTCACACTGACAAAGCCCGCCGTTAGCGCTAAAGCGCCGCTAGAGGGGCAGTTTTAATCCCCAAAAAAAGGGTTAAAAACCCCCATTTTGCAGCGCTTTTAAGGCGCTTTGTAAGCGCTGACCATTCATTACAATCGGCAGGGCATTTTGGGAGTGCCAAATACAGCTCCCAACCCGCCCCTAAAATAGTTGTACTTCCAATTTTTTATGTCACACGTTATTTCCCGCAAAATTTCATCAAAAGGGAAAAAAAAAACAAAAAAACAAAAAAAAAAAAAAAAAAAAACACATTACAGTTAATTTTAGGGGGCATAAAAAAATGCAATAAATTACCAAATTTTTTGATAAAATATAACATCCGAGGTTGCACCGTGTAAATAGATACCCAACATTTCAAACCCTAAACATGTCAGTACTCTATATTTTCCATAGGCGATGCTTTTAAAGCCCTTCTATAAGTCATCATCAGTGTTACGAAGGTAGTCTGGGGCTAAAATTATTGCTCTCATTCCGGCATGCACAGCGATATGCAACAGGTGTATCACAGTCAACAGTTTCAGGCATAGGCTCCCCGCCACGTGCTTTACATTTGTATGTACGTATATGTGGGGGAAGGGAGGGGCTCAATTTTTTTCGGGGGGGATTTTATGTGCTTGGGTGTCACTTTAATTTTTTACAATTAAACATTCCCCCCCTGTGACAGGTTCCCTTTATTGAGACATCCAGGGTCTAAAAGACTCTGCATGTCTCCCCTGTGCACCACTGAATGTAATGCAATGCACATCACACTGCATTACATTCTTTTACTCATGGTGCAGCCACAGCCAAAAATTAAGGCCCCTTTCACACTGCTGCAACATAAAAGTCATGCGATTCTACCGCAATTTTGCAGCTGTGATTTCAGGGAACACCTGTGTAAACTTTAGGTCTATGGACCACAACTTGCATGAAAGTCGGACCAAAGTAGTACAGGGACTAATTTGAAATCGCACATATATGAATGGTTATCATTGGAAATCACGGGGAACGACTTGTCATGCGACTTTGCAGTCCCAAGTCACAGGACAAGTCACACAAGTGTGAAAGGGGCCTAAATGGCATTTTGCATTCAGCAGGAGGTACCACTAATGAATGCAATCCAATTAAGTGAATGAGGCGTGCCTCAACTGCGCGGTTGTTACTTTTTGAGGGTTAAAGCAGACAGTAAGGAGGCAACATATTGTTATCAGCAGCTGTCAAACACCCTCTAAAAGGCGATCCACTTCAATATGGGGAAGCAGTATAGCCACACATATGAACGAGTCCCAACAGACAAAGGTGGTGGGTGTAATATAAAAGAAGCTGTGCTTATATGAGCTGGTGGTTTAAAAATCACATTTCTACCAGGTATAATAAACTTTGTAACAAGCTCAGTGCCTACATCCTCTCTCCTCCTTTTCTAAAGGATATTGTTGGTCTAAAATGACAGGGCCACTTTAAAAAAGGTATATGGAAATGTAATTGATTTCCATCATAAAAATGAAGTATAGGGACCAAAACGTCAATATATTGAAAATGTGGCAATTAATGCACTTGAGTATTATATATAGTAGAGAAGTGGACGGAAGAGAAGTCATCCTGTTGTCAGAATACAAAAGCTTAGCGGAAGTGATTCACCCATCTACATTGAATGTGTGGATGAGGGAATCATGTTTTTTTTTTTTTTTTTTTACATTCAACTTGCTGGTTGAATGAAAAAAAAAATGAATAATGTATGGACTTGCCTTATTAGCACCTTCAGCAACAGGTAGGATGCCGGGCTCCTAGAGGACTACACAATACGCCATATAAAAACATAGGTCAGTATCCAAAGGAAGGGTTCTCCATCCCCTCCAATCCTGTGCAATCACTTACATAGCTTGTCAAAATAAAACTAGCTTCAAATATTAAAGAACCGGTATATTCGGTAAGAAGATCAAACAATCATGATATATTTTATAACAGATTCAAATAAGTCTACTCTAGGATTATAAAATGTGTTGTCAAATTATTATGCTGTTACTGTAAATTCATAAAGTCCATTTATTCCCATAGCCATTTCTGTGATCCATTTCTTACACAGTATAGCATTCCAGATTACTTTTGTATAATTATTGATCCTGACATTCCTGATATCTGGATAGGTGGATTAGTTACCAAATGTAAACAATCTTAGGCTCCGATCACATGCAGGTGTGACAATCTGTGCACGTTTCTGCGTGTCGCGTTCAGAGCAGCCAATTTATTTGAACGTGGTGTCCTACGTGCAAAAATTGCACAAAAGAAGTGCACAACCTTTTTTTGAAATCATGCTGCACCAAAACGCATAGTACTTTGTTACCATGCATTTTGGCATGCATTAAAAAAGAGCATTAACAAGATGAATTGGGGTACCATTAAGAATTAGTGGCAATGCTGTGTGACGGTAAAAGTTTGTTCATTGTAGGAAGGTGTACGATTTTGCGCATGTTCCCACATTGCACACATGTAAACCTAGCCTTAAAAAGATTTTTTTTTATACTCGCCTATGTGGATGCAGCATCGATCCAATGCTGCATCGATCCAATGCTGCATTTGTCCCCCCCCCCACCTCTGCACCACTGATCGCTCAGTTCTCCCCTTTGCTCTGAGCAGAGAGACTTAACTGTCAGTCTTTGTCTCTCTGCTCTGCCCCTCCAGCGCTCACTGGAGCACTGGGCTGTGGAGGGGGAGGGAGGGGCTGGCTTAGGCTCTCAATGGATCACTGAGAGGCTGAGCCAGCTGCTGGTCCAGGCATCTGGGTGGTTCCCGACTGTAAAGTCGTGATCTTTCCTGAGCCTGGACTGGCTGAGTGATATCAGCTGAAAACAGGTCACAGAAGTACAGTACACAAGGTGTTAAACCAGGCAGCGTTGTGTTGCTTTTTCATAACCGGATCTAACCCCTTGGACCCTGCAGAAGCATGCAGTTGTGGGGCACTTGCAGAGTGGCCCTATTTATTTAGATGGGCTGCGATTAGCAGGCAGTAGCACCCACCAAAAGCAACAGGGGGCTTTATTATTGCGGTGGCATGTGTACACCTTTTGTTGCTTCCTCAGTAGCTAAAGGGGGTAAGGAGTGGGGGCAGTAAAACCGTGACTCAACCACAGGGTTTTACCACCCCAAACTTTACGTGTGAATGAGCCCTAAGGTTGTCCCTGCCAAATGAAACTAAGGGCTCATTCACAAGTGCAGCAGGTACTGCTGCTCCTTTGAAAAAGTGATCTGAGCAGTGGCGTCCCGTCCATTAGGGGCACCTGAGCGCTGCCCCCTCTATCCACAGCCGCCACCTTCTAGCAATGCGATGCTCTATCCATCGCTGCTGCCACCCACTACTCATGCGTCAGTCCCCTTTCAGGACGCCGGGCGCCTAAATTACAGCGGTGGGTGTGTTTTTTGAAGCACCCGATTAGAGCAAGGGGCTCTAATCGGCTTCAAAATAGTGTGGGCTCATGGCGCAGAGCATTGCGCTACAAAACCCACCCAGGTGTTACAACAGGGAATTGATATTCAGTGTTGCAACACTGATCCTCCTCCCAGCTAATCGGGAAGCAGGTCCGATATCCTATTGGACACCTAGGAGGAGGGGAGGAGACACGCGGCGGAAGCAAGGAGGAGGGAAGAGAAGACACAGGAGCCACAGCCTGATGTCCGCCGATGACCCCATACCCGCCCAGCTAGATGGGGTAAGTGGACCAACCAGCAGACAGCGAGCAGGGGGTGGTGGTCTTTGAGGTGTCGCGGGGGTGGGGGGGTGTTGTTTGCCGCCCCCCCCCCACCCCAAACAAAAAAACCACGAGCCGCCAGTGGATCTGAGTGTGTTTGACAGGTGGTGTGGAGGAGATATGTTGCCCATGTAATGCATGAGATTGTGACACCATAGTATGGCAATTAGAGGTTTAAATCAGGTGAGAGGAGGCGACACTGTGCCCGGGGATCTTCCACTTCTCCCAGGTTGTTCAGGTAGATATCCACCTCTTTAAGGTTGCCTACCCCTGCTCTAAAGGAATCATGGAAAATGTCATTGATGCCCAATTCAGTTTTGGACTTCACTGTGCCTCAAGCGAAGATAAAATACATTGGCAATCTGTAGGATATAAAACAGAAAAAAAGCGAAAAACAGAAAACCAAAATTGTGTGGGCAGCGACAAGCCTTGAGGAATAGCTGGCTAATGAACGCCAGCACAGCGAGGGGTATCCACAATAACACATTCTGCTCCAGCAGGAGGAAGTGGTGGGTGCGTCCTCTCCCCAGGAACAGCTGAATAATAATACCAAGCTAATTATCCATAATAAAATAAGATTTTGATTCACCTTCTCTGGTTTGTGCTCTAAGGAACTACATTTCTACACGTAGCGTCTTATTCTGGGTGGCAGTAACAAAACAAATAATACTTTTTATAGCAGGCTTCTGGAAGTCCTTTTTCCTCTTATTTTTTTTTTTCTCCCTATGATTAGGTAATAGAACAAGATGCAATACAACTGTCGTCATTTACTAGCGTGCGCTTGTTTCCCATGAAATCATTATGTGTAATCTTCGAAGTGCAGAGATACTGGAAGCGACTGGTCTCCGTGTTCACATCAGCAGCTATAAATGGTTGCAGTCACCTCTCTGCAAGAGATTACAAGCACTAATGCTCTCACACATTTTACCGGGGATAATTATATCAAACTGTATAAAAAAATGTAATTGGAGAAATTTACGGTGCCGTGGTTCGATCATATCACCCTACAGAACTATAAGACTGTGGGGAAACTGACAGTTTAGTGGAGGGGAACATTTAATTACCGATAGAATATTGCAACTATATTATCACAGGATTATGCTAATACCAAGGAGTCAACACTGCTGGTGTGGTCACGATGGGCCATGAATACTTAGACATATACAGTGCCTTGCAAAAGTATTCAACCCCCTTGGCTTTTTACCTATTTTGTTACATTACATACAGCCTTTAGTTCAATGTTTTCTTTTTAATCTGAATAATATGTGATGGATCAGAACACAATATTCTAAGTTGGTGAAGTAAAATTAGAAAAATATATACATAAAACCATTTTTCAGAAATAAAAAACTGATAATTGGCATGTGTGTATGTATTTATCCCCTAAAAAGCTCTGGTGCAACCAAATACCTTCAGAAATCACATAATTAGTGAAATGATGTCCACCTGTGTGCAATCTAAGTGTCACATGATCTGTCATTACATAGACTCACCTTTTTGAAAGGCCCCAGAGGCTGTAACACCTAAGCAAGAGGCACCACTAACCAAACACTGCCATGAAGACCAAGGAACTCTCCAAACAAGTAAGGGACAATGCTGTTGAGAAGTACAAGTCAGGGTTAGGTTCTAAAAAAATATCCAAATCTTTGTTGATCCCTAGGAGCTCCATCAAATCTATCATAACCAAACGGAAAAAACATGGCACAACAGCAAACCTGCCAAGAGACGGCCGCACACCAAAACTCATGGAGCGGGCAAGGAGGGCATTAATCAGAGAGGCAGCACAGAGACCTAAGGTAACCCTGGAGGAGCTGCAGAGTTCCACAGCAGAGACTGGAGTATCTGTACATAGGACGACAATAAGCCGTACGCTCCATAGAGTTGGGCTTTATGGCAGAGTGGCCAGAAGAAAGTCATTACTTTCAGCAAAAAACAAAATGGCACGTTTTGAGTTTGCGAAAAGGCATAGGGGAGACTCCCAAAATTTATAGAGGAAGGTGCTCTGGTCTGATGAGACAAAAATGTTACGTTTTGGCCATCAAAGAAAAGGCTATGTCTTGCGCAAAACCAACACATCACATCACCCAAAAAACTCCATCCCCACAGTGAAACATGGTGGTGGCAGCATCATGCTATGGGGATGTTTTTCAGCAGTTGGGACTGGGAAACTGGTCAGAGTTGAGGGAAAGATGGATGGTGCTAAATACAGGGATATTCTTGAGAAAAACCTGTACCACTCTGTATGTGATTTGAGGCTAGGACGGAGGTTCACCTTCCAGCAGGACAATGACCCCAAACACACTGCTAAAGCAACACTTGAGTGGTTTAACCTCCCTGGCGGTATGATTATTTCATTTTTGCGTCTCAAAGCGGTACAATTATATTGCATAGAAATTTGGCATTTTATATTGTAGGTCTGTAATTCTTAGCAATAACACACTTATATCTGTCCACCAAGAGTCTATTAGATATCCCGGGTATGGTGAAGTTTGAAACACAAAATCATAAATTATAATATAAACAATTAAAAAATAAAAAAATATTTATATTTATATTTATATATATATATATATATATATATATATATATTTATTATAATAATAAAATTAATTTCCCCACGATTCACTAACGCTCAATTATGCAAGTGTTCCAATTTATTATCGCTGTTTTTTGGCGGGTCTAAAGCCACTTTTGACATAAAGAGACACTTTTTGGTTGCTATGGACGATCTCAAGTTTCCAGGCAGAAAGAACATTATATATAATATAAAACTGCATGCAGGGCATAGGCCAAAGCATTGGGGGACAAAAGGGAAGTGAAATGATTTCATACTGTACTCTAATCTGTAAGATTACAGTACTGTATATGTTATGATTTTGACATTTTTTTGAATTTGCCGCCAGGCTCCGCCCCCGTGCGTCGCGGCGCTCGCAGGGAGCGGAGCCTGGCACAGAGAGGCTTCGGGCAGAGGACGGAGCCCGCAGACAGCGCGGGGGGACATTGCAGGATCCTGGGGACAAGGCAAGTATCCCGCACCAGGATCCTGAGAAGTAATCCTGAGTGTGGCTCAGGGTTACCGCTAATGGTGCTGGATTTTAACCCGGAGCCACACTCAGGAATACCGTCAGGGAGGCTACGGGGAAACATGTAAATGTGTTGGAATGGCCTAGTCAAAGCACAGACCTCAATCCAATAGAAAATCTGTGGTCAGACTTAAAGATTGCTGTTCACAAGCGCAAACCCATCCAACTTGAAGGAGCTGGAGCAGTTTTGCAAGGAGGAATGGGCAAAAATCCCAGTGGTAAGAAGTGGCAAGCTCATAGAGACTTATCCAAAGCGACTTGGAGCTATGATAGCCGCAAAAGGTGGCTCTACAAAGTATTGACTTTAGGGGGTGAATAGTTATGCACATTGACTTTTTCTGTTATTTTGTCCTATTTTTTTTTTTTTTTTTTATTGTGAAGAAAACAACAAACACATCTTCAAAGTTGTGGGCATGTTCTGTAAATTAAATGATGCAAATCCTCAAACAATCCATGTTAATAACAGGTTGTGAGGCATCAAAACATAAAAAATGCCAAGGGGGGCAAATTGTTTGCAAGGCACTGTATGCGCTCCAATTTTGGAGACTCTCAAAATGTATAGAGCTAGGACTGCAGTACACTGGGGTGCCATGAAGTGGTCCTGCAGCTTCCGCATATTTTTGCAAATATGTGCTAAATAAACCCCTTGGTTTTAAGCTGAACTGTTATGCCGTGTATCCGTCAGACAATCCGACCGTGTGTGGGCTTCATCGGACCTTCGGCAGACTTTTTCTGTCGAAAATCAGACAATCTTTAGATTTGGAACATATTTCAAATCTTTCTGATGGACTCGAGTCCGGTCGAAAAAAACGTTAGTCTGTATTAGGGGTGCAACGGATCAAAAAACTCACGGTTCGGATCGTTCCTCGGATCAGGAGTCACGGTTCGGATCATTTTCGGGTCAACAAAAAAAAAAAAAAAATTCTCCCCCACTGTAATATCCACAATCTCCCTATTGGCATGGTGTGGCAGGGTATTGGCAGGGTATATTGGCAGGGTATATTGGCAGAGTATTGGCAGGGTATATTGGCAGACTATTGGCAGGGTATTTTTGTTTCTAATATCCCCTGTGACAACGTTGTCCAACTTTTAATTGGTTTGTGGTAACCGTCTGTCCATATTGCTAATTTTTCACTTTTTGTACTATTAATTGGTTTATTTTTTGGTAATCAATAAAGCTGGTTTTGTATTCACATTAGTGTTCTTTGTTGACCCTCTTAAGAGAAATCCTTTTTTTCTCTTGTTTTTCCCTATTGGCAGGGTATGGCAGACTATTGCAGAGTATTGCAGCAGGGCATTGCAGAGTATTGCAGCAGGGCATTGCAGAGTATTGGCAGGGCATTGCAGCAGGGCATTGCAGAGTATTGGCAGGGCATTGCTGCCATCCGATCTCTCCCCTCCACTGTACAGATCAGTACACACATGACGCCGGTTTGTTACAAGTGATTACGTGCTAAACGGCCGCCAGGTGTACCAAGATGGCCGCCGCTCCAGAGCTAGGCCGAAGCCACGGCCTTTCCTATGGCCGAGGCCACAGAGTGCTCCGCGGATCGCGGGTGTCCCGATCCGCGGAGCTTGAACCCTACGGGTCACCGATCGATGACGATCCGTTGCACCCCTAGTCTGTATGCTAGTCCGACAGACAAAAAAGGACGCAAGGGCAGCTATGGGCTACTGGCTATGAACTTCCTTATTCTAGTCCCTTTGTACGTCATCACGTTCAAAAGAACGGACTTTCGAACAGACTTTAGTCCGTTCGTGTGTGGCCAAGTCCGGTCGTTCGAAAATCCGTCGGAAGGACCGTCGGACCTTTGATGCTGAAAAGTCCGGTCGTGTGTGCACGGCATTAGAAGTAAAATTTTCTGAGGCCAGTTGCCTTTCTGCATAGCAACCACATGGGAGAATGCCCTGTATATTTTTTAAATGAATAAAAGTATTCTTTGATCTAATGCAGTGGTTCTCAACCTGGGGGTTGGGACCCCCTCGGGGGTCGAATGACGATTTGCCAGGGGTCACTGAATCCTGGGCTGTTCCTGAAGCCTGCACCGCTCTCCAGCCTTTTTGCAGTCGCCCAGCAGGGCTGTCCCTGGAGCCCGCGGCCACCCACTGCATGGCTGGGAGGCAGAGACTAGAGGTCAGCTGACTGGTGAGGAATGTGAAGTGGGAGGGGCTTGAGGAGACCCTATCTCCTGATTTCGGCATAGGTGTCACTGCTATGATACACCACAAAGTCAGAGACATAGTGAAGCTGGAGACACAGTGAGTAACACTACCTGTGATTATAGTTCCCATTAAAAGTCCCCACTACAGGTCTCAGATCAGCAGATGACCTTGATGAAGAGCACCTAAGTTGGCTGATCAGAACTCCCCCCAGCACTGCCACTAATCTCATTCCCCCCACCCCCCCACCAAGGAGTAAGAAAAGGAATAAAAATGGAGAATACATGGAAGGGAGAGGAAAAGAGGGGGGGGGGGAACCAAGAAAAAGGGAGAAAGAATAAGAGAAAGAACAAGAAAGACAGCTAGAGAGAGGGATGGGGAAAAAAAATTAGGATAGAGAGAGATAAAAGGGAAAGAAAGGAGAACAAAGAGAGTGGTACATCCTAAAACATACCATAAGGGGTATTAATACCGTACAAGTGGAAGGGACTCGGGGAGCACTATATGTCCATGGGTTAGGGGCGGAAATTTTATCAAGGGGTCACGGCACTAGAAAGGTTGAGAACCACTGATCTAATGAGTTGGAAAGGAGGGGCGGTGATGTTGCAATTTCCACCTCATCTAATCAGAGAACTCCTTGTATCCATTGAAATCGATCCAAGACATTCTCTAAATGGCGGCAGTGGCAAGCATTTGACCCCCTATGCATACCATGCAGAAGGCCAGCAACTTGGCACTGGACCTGTAACACTGCTGCTATCACTAATGCATCGGCTACGACTACAGCAGTGATCTGCAGATTTGCAGGGGGTCAGTCAGGTATGAAATATGCACAGCTACATTGTTCCAAGCTGGAGGTATGAAATATGCACACTTGCATCAATGGCGTCACTAGAAGTAGAAGTGGTGTCACCTGGTGCGGTAAAACATGGCGTCACCCCCCCCCCCCCCCCCGTGATAGTGCCGTAACAACCATCAAGCAACTATCAAACTTGAATAAAAATATCAGATGAAAATAATAGAACTCAAAGTTTACATTTTAAAGAACTAGTGCAGAGTGACAGCAGGACGGAGCAGTAGGCAACGGGCAGACTAGTGCATTGGGCTCTCACCTGTCTAGCTTGCCAATCACTTCCTACTTGATGGTTTTACCCCTCTGGTGGGTGGCACCCAGGTGCAGTCCGCACCCCCATAGTGATGCCATTGATTTGCATTGCTGCAAACTGGACCAATGTAACTATGCAATAAAAATCATACCTGAACCTTTGCTTCACAAACAACTAGAACATCAGGCTGTGCCAATCAGTCTAATCCTGGTACTAAGTCTGATTACTGCATTACTGGCAGATTGATAAAGAGCAGAAAAAGCAACGTATTAAGTACGGTACTTCACTACGACGAGAAAGATAGATTGGATTGCGTACTTGTCATCAGTAGTCTGAGAGACATGCGAGTCATTCCTGAAATGTGTAAATCCCACTCCTGGTTCACTGCAGGATCCAAGCACATTAGAAAGTGTTTGTTATGCTTGAGGATGTTCACAATGGAATGACTGCAATAACAGGAAAATGGGGTTCAGAGCCTCATCTATGCATCAATAGGCTATATGAGCGTAAATCACACAAGTGACTCACTGCTTAGTGAGTCACCAGCAACGTTTAAATTAAAAAAAAAGAATAATCTACTATACTGAGATGTTCTCTTCTTCTAAAGATGAATATGAACAATAAACACAAAGATACAAATGTCGCTGCAACACCACTGGAAGATTAAAAAAAACATATGACAAAAAATGATGACACTGCCAGCAGTACGATCCTACTTCTAATGCTAAAAAAAAAAATCATAGGGGGGGATGACACCATGTTTTACTGCACCAGGTGACACCAATTCTAGTGACGACACCGATGTAAGGATACATTTCATACCTCCAGCTTGGAACAACGTAACTGTGCATATTTCATACCTGACCGACCCCTGCAAAGTCTGCAGATCACTGTAGTCGTAGCCAATGCATCAATGATGGCAGCAGTGTTACAGGTCCAGTGCCAAGTGGCGGCACTTCTGCATGGTAATCACAGGGGGTCAAAAGCTTGTCACTGCCGCCATTCAGAGAACGTCTTGGATTCATTTCAATGGATACAAGGAGTTCTCCGATTAGAGGAGGTGGCAATTGCAACATCACCGCCCCTCCTTTCCACCTCATTCGATCAAAGAACACTTTTATTCCCAATTGTATATCCTGTGGCGGGCACATTATGACCCGATACACCTCCTCTGGCATTGCCCCAAACTCCATAGATATTGGAAGGGGGTCCTGGTCACGCTTAACTAGGTTTTCCAAATGAATGTCCCTCTTGATCCACTATGTTGCCTTCTGGGAGTACTGGAGGGGGCAATCCCAGAGGAAATGACCAGGATGGCCTTTGCCAGAGCCCTATTCAAAGCTAGGAAAACAATACTTATGAGCTGGAAATCCGCCACTCCGCCGTCGGTTAAATCCTGGATTCAGCACATGGGTAATACTCTTACCATGGAAAATTACATATATCAGCATAGGGGAAAGCCTGAGAAATTTGACAGATTATGGGCCGCATGGCTTGATACACCTGGGATTAGTCCAAGGGAACTGGTACAGATGAGGCTTCTCAGATGCCCAATGAAATACCTGTACCGTTTAGGAGATATTCACCCTGCATGCAGCCAGTGACATTTAGTTTTATGGGTACCGCTGCCCTCTGGCAGGTGTCACCCAGGTGCAGCCCGCACCCCCTGCCCCCCCCCCATAGCGACGCTACTGCCCCCAAATACTTATCTGAGCCCGATCTCAATCCAGTGATGTGCACAAGAGCAGCATTGCCATTGGCTCTTGCTGTTGTCAATCACAGCCAGTCAAGAGGGAGGGGGTGCTCAGGGGTCAGGGCTCCGGAGTGAGCATGCGCAAATGCTCCCCATAGCAAGCAGTTTGCTATAGGGCACTCAGCAGGGGTGGGGGGGAATTGGAGGTGCCAGGAGAGTTGGCAGAGGATCAGAGAATCAGTGGATCGGAGCTGCTTTGTGCAAAACCATTACACAGAGCTGGTAAGTACAACATATTTTTTTTTTTTTTTTTTTTAATAAAGTAAAAAATAACACAACAACTTTACCTTTTAGGATCACTTTAAGAATTGAAAAACAATTCCAGATAGTAAAATTTCTGCTTGGACCAATGTAACTATACTATAACAAGCCAATGTCCCTGGAAGGTGAAAATCACTTAAGTAAAAACTCCAGTGATCTCCACTTACTTCCGGATTCTGTGCGGTGCGTCTGCCCTGCTGCATCCAGAACACAAGAGGTTGACTACTCGGCATGGGCACCATTCAAATTGCTTTGTATTTTTTGAATTGATGTAAAGCTATCTCTCATTGGATGAGGCAGAGAAGGACAACAGTGTTAATAATTTCCTCATAGCAATAACCAACTTACATAATTACATAGTAGGCAAGGAATAGATTTATTAGGGACTGTACAGAGCCATGTCCTGGTAAGGTCATGTAATCCCATCCCTCTGGACTTTGTGTGAAAATGAATAATTACATAGTAGGCGAGGTTGATAAAAAGACACAAGTCCAACCTATGTGTGTGATTTTATGTCAGTATTACATTGTATATCCCTGTATGTTGAGGTCGTTCAGGTGCTTATCTAATAATTTCTTGAAACTATTGATGCCTCCCACTGAGACCACCACCTGTGGAAGGGAATTCCACATTCTTGCCGTTCTTACAGTAAAGAACTCTCTACGTAGTTTAAGGTTAAACCTCTTTTCTTCTAATTTTAATGAGTGGCCACGTGTCTTGTTAAACTCCCTTCCGCAAAAAAGTTTTATCCCTATTGTGGGGTCACAAGTATGGTATTTGTAAATTTAAATCATATCCCCTCAAGCGTCTAGTCTCTTTAGAACATTTTTCACAATGGACACCTAAACCTGAACGCCCTTAATCTACATCCAAAAGCAATCCTTTACCTAAAGTGTATTTCTACTTTTGAAGCTGAAATGAGAGAACACTGAAATGATCTTGGTTGTTTTTGACAGTTACCAGCCAAGGTATCCATACTCACTTCCTTGTTCGGGGGTATCAATAAAAGTAAACAGCTGCACACTGATGGCATCACACTTTTGAGAAAGCCTCTATTCTAGGTGTGTGGTCCAACAGTCACCGCCTCCATCTGCTGAGTTCCGTCAAGGTTTTCCCTCATGAATGCCCAATTGACTGCCACGCCGTGCGGTATACAAGTCCACCATTTCTGGTAAGCGTGCCAACCTTCCTTTCTGTCTGCACTTACTATAAATGATCAAGTCTGACATCACCGTGAGAAGTGTAAACAAACTTTTCCATGCACAGGACTTGGTTTTCTCAGTATTTTTTTTGTTGATTTAATAATTTGTCAATTTTGGAATATTTCTTTTTTATCATTATCACAATTTTTACTCACTTATTGGACTTTCTTAGTTCATCTTTGTATATTTGTCATTGTTCACTTAGTGGAGCACCACATTATTGTTTTTTTTTCTAAGAGGTTTAAAGACATAGCTGGGACATTGTATGGTAATGCACTGTCAATGTCTGTCCTCTATCTCCACATTGCCATCTATTCAAAATAAAGAATAAAAAGAATTTAAAAAAAAGGTAAGAATTATCATTTGATTGTTGGGTGTGGTGTGTCAATGGTAGCTCAAACATATAAGGGTTTCTCAATTTTGACTGCAAAGGTAGAAATACACTTTAGGATGGGCAAAGATTGCTCAAAATTCAGTTGATTAATGCTGAATCACCCGAAAGTAGAATCATGGGTGGCCCTGCAAGCACCACCCAATTTGACAAAAGTTGATCTAAAAATCTCTTGAGTGGAAAATTATCCAGTGAACAATTACTACATCCTAGAAGATACAGTCACTCTTCAGGCAGAGCAACTTTATGCCAAACTGGTGCCTGAATACAATGGAAATTTCTCCATCCCGTTAGTAGACATGTGCGCCGTCAATAAATTAGTTTCGTTTCGTATTAGCCGATAATTCGTATTTCGTAATTCGTGTCCGAAATTCTATTTGGATTCGTACGAACGTTAACTTTTCGTAACAATTACGAATATTCGTTATGATGAATTTATTCACAATATGGCAGTCATCATTATGCTCATTATGAGGGGCTCCCACCATCCCTGTGCTGACTTCCTCCTGGGGCTGTACCCCTGCTGTGCTCATTATGAGGGGGCTCCCACCATCCCTGTGCTGTGATGACTTGCTGGGTTTGTACCCCTGCTGTGCTTATTATGAGGGTCTCCCACCATCCCTGTGCTGTACTCATTATGAGGGGCTCCCACCATCTCTGTGCTGTGCTGACTTCCTTGGTTTTTAACTTCATAACGAATAATCGTAATTATTATGACAATAATAAAACGATATTAATGGACATTCTTATTTTATCCGATTCTGAATCTCCCATCGACTACCAGTACCAGTCTCCCACACCCATATTAAAAAAGGTAATTTTCCCAACCCTCACTCAGCAGCAGCTGATTGGTCAACAAAACACCAGTCACGTTTCCGTTGTAAAGGCATTTGGATCCGAAATTCGTCAACGAAATTTCGTATACAATTTGGAAGCATAGAAATTCGCATGCTTCTGAATGAAAGAATTTTCGGAAATTCATATGAATTTTCGATTCCTACGAAACGAACCGCACATCTACCTGTTAGCGAGGTAAAATCAAGTAATTGTCTCTTTTGGACTAAACTTGCCAAATTTTGAGTCATCTCTGCCAAACCATAGGGTGATTCATACAGAATAGCTAAGAAAGCAGAATTTACAAGCACACCGGATTCTTATCAGGATCAACATGTAGTCATCTGTACTTCCAGCCATACATGGATGGAAGTTTGGCCTGTTCAGCAGGGACCAGATGAATTTTGATCCCTGTATGGGCAGGGGGCTGTACAAAAATAATCGACCAACCGATTGACTGCTGTACAACGGCCTGTCGGATTTTTCCCCATTCGACCAGCGCTGCTTCTGTATTCTGACAGTAGGGAAGTCTTCTGCTGTCAGAATACAAAAGCTTGGCAGGGAGGATTTCCCCATCCACCTCAAGTGTGTGAATAGGAGAATCGAGTCACTTTTTTTTCGTTCAACCCCCTGACTCCCTGGTTTCGCAGGAGACGCTGAGAGCAGTGAGAGCCATAGGCTCTCAGTGATAACCTATGAGGAAGGAGCGGAGGTGTGTCTTACCGGTGCTGTGTGTGTCTATCTACAGCGCCGGCAGGGGACTAAAAAAAAAAAAAAAAAAAAAAAAATAAAAAAAAGGTAAGAGATTGCAATATTGTTGCACAGAGCAGGCAAGTATAACATTTTTTATTTTAATTTAAAAAAACTGAGCTTTAGTATCAATTTAAACCAAAACACACTGAATGTTATACTCAGCGCTACACCCGTTAGCAACCAACTATAGGTGTATAATTGAAACCTGAAGGGCGTTTTATAGTGCTCATCCGATTAAAATGGTCAATGGGTATACCAAATTAGAGAAAACTTCATAAATATAAAAATAAAATTAAAGGACGATAAGAATACGTAAATTTAATAGTCCAAGAGGGTGGAAAGCCTAATCCATATGCGAGTTCAAAGAGTCTATATGAATGTCTGCTTGGAGGGTGTAAGGAAGCCTCAATAGTAGGTTGGGAGACCCTCAGAGGCTGATGAAGGAGGCGCGGCCCTGCCTCCGAAACACGTTCTATTGGCTTTGACTGCAGAACGAACAGCCTTGACAGCTCCCGTCATCCAGAGATTCCTCCGGTGTCTTCCTGACTCCCTACACATCCATCCGCGGAGGAGTCTGACGCACGGCGGCCGCTGTGCAGACCCGGGTTCCCCTGAGCTGAAATCCAGCTATACTAATATGCCTGTCTCGCTGGATACCTTGTGAGCGAATCACCTGTTTTTTTAACCTTTGTTTTCAACTTAATAAACGTTACTGCACCATATCTGGTTTTGGTGCTTCTTTTTCCCCCTCCTTTTAGTATCACTTTAAAGCCTGCTAAGCTACAACATATTACATTTATCCTTGTGTTAAGATATACTTCCAATGTATTTGTAAACTCTGCTTGCAAAATTGCATACAATGTACCTTTTACCAGAAATATGCTTGAAAGTAGAGTGCCAGCAGTGTGAGATTGCACTTTTGTATTCTAGAATAGTCATAATAACATATTTCAAGCACTGGGGCACTCAGCGCGGACGTCTGGGGCCTGGCATAGTATTGAGCTGACCCTCTTAGTAAACACAAGCTCTCTTTATACATTTTATGGATGATCATCTACACTTTACCAGTGCAGGGGAGACTCAGAATGAATAATTTCTGTATCCTCAAAATATATTACTACAAAACCCGGGGGGCGGTAACCAAATAACCGAAGAACCAGCAGCACAGTTTATAAAAGTGCACAGCAGTACATCTATACATGAAATGCCAGCATTGTGCTAGACATTCCAATACACAAATGATGTAAACTATGCACTAGGTGAAGCCGATCTAGAATACAGCCGGGGGGGTTCTGTGTGCGCATTATAATAGACTTTAAAGAAATGGACCCTTTGAAGAGCGTGAAACCTTTAATTGGACCAACATGAAAGGGATTCATGGCTGCCATTTTACATGAGCTTTACACATCACAGAAGGTCTCTTCTACAGATGAAAAATGGAACAGAAAAAAAGATCTTGATTTTGATACCTAAAAGGATTTTTTTTTACAATCATAAATGCGTATAGAAAAAAAAAATGACCTGAATAGGACTTAAGTACAGCAAACCGCAGAAGGTGCCAATGGCAAAACCAAAGAAAACAATGAACTGAATGATGTGACCACAATCCTCGCTCTGTATCTTTTCTTTGTACAGTAGTCTGTACATTATAAAACAATAGTATGACGGCCGGAGCCTCAACTGGCTCTGCACCTTTTTTCTGCAAATAAATGAACTATAGCAAGGGCCTGAAAAACTCCTGTACTTAGTTTTGAGGCAGTAAAAAAAAACAAAAAAAAAAGCATGAATGACCTTACTGTAAATGAAAAGTTGACAGCTTTGATCCCGCGCTCACCTCGATTTAATACACTCCAGGCGCGTGCCCTGTGGACTCCCTCTTTTCTTTTCAACATGTCTTTTTTTTTTCCTTCTTCTTCTCTTCCCATCATTTTCCTCTTCTTAGTTTTCTCTCCCATGCTCACCTTCTAAATTTATCAGGCCACCAGGCATTGTCCTGGTTGTATAGAAAAATTGGTAGCCTAGTCCACAACTAGGCTGCCACGAGAACATGGGGGCAATTGGACTATCACGGTACAGTAAAAGAACTCACCTTAGAGGCCTTATTCATTTTCTATTGTCCTGATTGTGATGGTTAGGCTCCTAACCACATTGCATCTTTGAATTATACCCTCCTCTACATGTACATTTTTACTTTTTTTTTTTGTTTTTGAGCATATGGTCTTGTGTTCAGCTGCATGTGATTTTATGTTTGGACATCTTCGGTAATTTCTTCGCATCTTTTCCCTGAGTTCCAAGTCATTCCAGTTAATGAGGATTGACTCATTCCCTATACCGTGAGGCCTTCCTTGGAACTTGTAGGATCTCAGTACTCTTCTTTATACTTATACATGATCTGTTTTATGCAATATGCATTGTAACTAGGGCTGCAACTAAACGATTATTTTCGTAATCGATTAGTTGGTCGATTAATCGGTTAATAACTTTAAAAAAAAAAAGTGTGGGGTATAATTTAAAGTTTAAAAAAAAAAAAAGCAATTTATTCTTAAATATCTCTATGCAGCGGTAAATATAAACAACCAACTATATGGTTAGGGAGCAAGATATTGAATCTACTCTGAGCATAACAGACAGTAGAGATATACTGTATATACACTATTAGAGGAGATATACTGTATATACACTATTAGAGGAGATATACTGTATATACTATTAGAAGAGAAATACCATTTTTTGGCCAATTTGTTGTTGCGCAGATTAAAAAAATACAAATTGCTGCAAAAATGCATTACATGCTTTTCTGCAGCTTCTCCATTGAAGTATATTGAACCAAAAAAGCACAGTTTTGCGTTTAAAAAAAAAAAAAAAAAAAAAAAAAGTCCTTGACCCTTTCCAAATACGCAGCGGCTGAAAAAAAGCATAGGATGTGAACGTGTCCCATAGAAAACCATGTTAAATGAACTGTAGTGTGTTTCTGCAAAAAAGCACCAAAAAACACATAGATGTGAACCAGGTCTAAGACGCTTAGTAACATAATGGGGTTAAAAAAACCTAAAATGAAAAAAAAAAAAATATAATAATAATCGCTATTGTAAGGGGTTAATTTTTTTACTGTAGAACCCTGAAAGCAATATTTACAGTAGCGATTATTTGCTCTTTTTGTACTATAAAGTGCTAATTTTATTATTTTTAACCCCATTAAGTTACTGGCCGATTAATTGATTATGAAAATAGTAATCGATTAATTTCATAATCGATTAGTTGTCGATTAATCGATTAGTTGTTTCAGCTCTAATTGTAACCATCTAATTGTTGAACTTATATGTTGGATTGGCTACTAATAAAATATTTTGTAAAAGAAAACAATAGTATAGATTTAGAACCAAAAACAGAATGACATTAAAGTGTATTTCCACTTTTGCAGTCAAATTTGAGAAAACCCCACCATACGTTTTGCTACTCCCACTCACACAGCATGCCTTAAAAACATTTCTTACATTTCTTGCCTTTTAGAGGTTTCTCAGAAGGAGGTGTCATACAAGCTGACTACAAGGTTTATTGAACAATATTAGGTGAGCCTGTCCCAAGTCTGTCCTCATTAATGTGCAATGCAAGCCCAGCCTCTACACCTTTAACCGTTTGTTAGGATAGACAGTATTCAAGTCTAGTCACAAATGAGAAGGATAATAAAGAGCTGTATGCACAGTACAGGGATAATTATGGCAACACAGCTGCCCAGAACCTTCATTAACAATGAGAACCTACTAAGATTTTTTTTTTCATGCTGGAAGGCCCAGAACAGAGTATCTAAAAAAAAAAAAAGAAAAAAAAAAAAGCTTCAATTTTTAATTAATGCCATGTGAATGAGGTCATGCAACAAATATAAAAGTAGGCAATATCCCAATTTGGCTGCAAAACTGGAAAAACACTTTACCCCTTGGCGCTGGCGCCTTCCGGCCCTTTAAGGGGTTTCAGATGCCGGGAGGCACGTTTCTGATCACGTGACCACCCATCACATCGGTCACATAATTGGAAAGCTCCCAGTTGCAAGTAGAGATAGGGAGCTTTCCATTAGCTGCTGGTAACTGTGCTGGGAGCGCGCTCTCTGCACAGCTGTTTATCTTTAGGTTAAGCCCCACCCACTGAGAGGCCACATATATGCCTATGGTTGGCGGGAAGGGCCCATTCACAAAACGCTGTGTGCTCCTACACATACGTTGTCACACATTGTGCTGCAGTGCAATAAAAATGAATGGGTTGAAATGCTAAGCAACGTACAGGAGAGTGAGGCTGAGCTGCATTTTATTACAGTGCAACGCACAGGAGACCATGCATGAATGGCACTACAAAGCACCAACGAATATAACGTGCCTTAACGTAGTGCAATGGTGCGAATTGACCCAAAACCTAGGACAAAGTTTTCCCTTCTTCAATGTAAAATATGTGATTCATGGAACCATTGTGCATGTTTGGAATGGTTGTACAATGCAAATAATATATAGTACTGGTTCCAATGCTAATGTGCTGTATATTATAGCTTTACACTTAGGACTTGTTCAAACTTGGTGCAGTCTGAAACCGGCCATCTTAGCATGCATGCTGGTTTCCGGTGTGTGCCGGTGGTGGTGTCTTGAGTTGTTACAGCACAAGGCACTGTTTTTTTGTTTTTTTTTTTTTCCCCCTTTGTAGGCGCCCGATGCAGTATAAAAACAGATGGTGACTTCATGTGAGCTCTGGGGTGTTACCTAGTAAGTGATCATGCACTTCCGGGTCAGGAGTGCGCATGCCCATCGCCGGTGACCTACTCCGGCTGTGATTATACACAGCAGGAGCTGATCTGCAAATACCGCAGACTCTATATCCGCCGACACCTGCTGATCATTAGCCAGAGAGCCAGAACACCGATCTGCCTATGTAAACAATGCAGATTGCCATTCTGACAGTAGGAAAGGCATTGATCCTGTGTTCCTGCAAAGCAGGGCCTTGGATCAATGCCTTCACCTGGTAAAAGCACTTCCCACACAGTGCACAAGCGCAGGCTAGGCCCATAGTTAACCCTTTGATCGCCCCTGATGTTTAACTCCTTCCCAGCCAGTCTCATTAGTACAGTGACGGTGCATATTTTTTTAGCACTGATCACTGCATTAGTGTCACAAGTGTCAGTGTCCGATTTGTCCGCCGCAATATCGCAGTACCACAATAAGTCACTGATCGCCACGATTACCTATATATATATATATATATATAAATATATTTGTAGACGTTATAAAAAAAACTTTCACGCCAATCAATACACACTTATTGGGATTTTTTTTTTTTTTTTACCAAAAAGATGTAACAGACTACATATTGGCCTGAATTGATGAAGAAATTAGAATTTTTACATTTTTTTATTGGATATGCTTTATAGCAGAAAGTAAAACAATTTTTTTTTTTCAAAATTGTCAGTCATCAATTATATTTGTGTACAGCGCTGCATGACTGCACAATTGTCAGTTAAAGTAAAGCAGTGCTGTATTGCAAAAAATGGCCT
Organism: Lithobates clamitans; assembly: GCA_037952925.1. Taxonomy (NCBI): domain Eukaryota; kingdom Metazoa; phylum Chordata; class Amphibia; order Anura; family Ranidae; genus Lithobates; species Lithobates clamitans. The sequence continues at coordinate 29,905 of JBBGZY010000276.1, read as the reverse complement.
GGTCATGACGGGGGTAAATCTCCAGGAGTCCAATTGGTTAGGGTAAAAAATCTTTTGCCTCTAGAACCACTTTCTAAGCTTTGTACACACGGGTCGAATGTCGGCATCGTCCGGCTTCCATTGAATTCAGGGCTGTGTGTACTGCAGCCGGTCCGACCGGCAGACTCCCCAATAGCTGGGCGCGCTTACCGGAGTGTTCCATCGGGGGGAATTCGTCCCTCTGTAAGAACACAATAGCACAGCAGAGGAGATCACTGTACTAACATTGGATTGTTAGTACAGCTGCTCCTCCTGAGCTGTCAGTTTTTTTTCCCCTGTTTAGCCCGCTGGGTTGAGCGAAAAAAAAAAGTAGTAGTGTGTATGAGGCTTAAGGCTGCTTTCATGTATTCTAGCTACTAAAATGAATGTATGTGCATATGCATGCTTTTTACACGTGTCTAATATGTGTTTGTGCATGTATATGTGTGTCAATTAGGTCAGTAAGCTCCACTATTATTGCAGGTCTGAGGCATTTTCTTTTATGCCAAGGAACACTGCTCTAAAATACAAATCTAAATGCCAAAATTGACACAATGCTGAAATAGAGCTGCGTTCAGAGGCATAAAAAATCCTCTAAAAGTGGAGTTTTTTCTGCCCCTGTGTAGGAGGCCAAAAGACCAACTCTAGGAAAAACTAAAAGTCCTCCCTTGCCGCGGAGCCGTGCTGCAAAGGTTAAGTGCTCGGTTCTGCCTAGCAGACAGGAAAAACAGTTTTACTTACCTTATCCTCCCCTCAGCAGACAGTGCCCCCCAATACTCTGGAAGAGGACTGCCACTTGGCCTCCTCTCCTCCAATGCATGGCTACTCAGTCTGCATCGGTCTTGATGACATCAGAGGACCTTAGACCACCAGAGCACAGAGGAGAAAAGGCTGTGAGGACTGGTCAAGCAGTGCAGAGAAGCCAGGAAAAGCAAAGATCAGGTTAGTAAATCTGCTGTGCCTTGTCCCCTAGACCAGTTGTCTCCACTGATGTTAAGACTTTTTTTTTTACTCCTAATGGCCACAGTCCGGCCCCCCTAAAGTCTGCAGAACTGTAATCTGGCCTGTTATTTAGAAAGTTTGGAGATACCCTGCCCTAGACAAACTTTTGAAACAAAGGCCCAGTTTACTTCCCTTAAAACTTTGGACTGTGGGCTGTTGGAGTCACTAAATGACATCATTGGTATCAGTGGGAGGAATAGCGCCCCGTCTTTGGCGTCGGTGGGGGGAATAGCGCCCCGTCTTTGGCGTCGGTGGGGGGAATAGCGCCCCGTCTTTGGCGTCGGTGGGGGGAATAGCGCCCCGTCTTTGGCGTCGGTGGGGGGAATAGCGCCCCGTCTTTGGCGTCGGTGGGGGGAATAGCGCCCCGTCTTTGGCGTCGGTGGGGGGAATAGCGCCCCGTCTTTGGCGTCGGTGGGGGGAATAGCGCCCCGTCTTTGGCGTCGGTGGGGGGAATAGCGCCCCGTCTTTGGCGTCGGTGGGGGGAATAGCGCCCCGTCTTTGGCGTCGGTGGGGGGAATAGCGCCCCGTCTTTGGCGTCGGTGGGGGGAATAGCGCCCCGTCTTTGGCGTCGGTGGGGGGAATAGCGCCCCGTCTTTGGCGTCGGTGGGAGGAATAGCGCCCCGTCTTTGGCGTCGGTGGGAGGAATAGCGCCCCGTCTTTGGCGTCGGTGGGAGGAATAGCGCCCCGTCTTTGGCGTCGGTGGGAGGAATAGCGCCCCGTCTTTGGCGTCGGTGGGAGGAATAGCGCCCCGTCTTTGGCGTCGGTGGGAGGAATAGCGCCCCGTCTTTGGCGTCGGTGGGAGGAATAGCGCCCCGTCTTTGGCGTCGGTGGGAGGAATAGCGCCCCGTCTTTGGCGTCGGTGGGAGGAATAGCGCCCCGTCTTTGGCGTCGGTGGGAGGAATAGCGCCCCGTCTTTGGCGTCGGTGGGAGGAATAGCGCCCCGTCTTTGGCGTCGGTGGGAGGAATAGCGCCCCGTCTTTGGCGTCGGTGGGAGGAATAGCGCCCCGTCTTTGGCGTCAGTGGGAGGAATAGCGCCCCGTCTTTGGCGTCAGTGGGAGGAATAGCGCCCCGTCTTTGGCGTCAGTGGGAGGAATAGCGCCCCGTCTTTGGCGTCAGTGGGAGGAATAGCGCCCCGTCTTTGGCGTCAGTGGGAGGAATAGCGCCCCGTCTTTGGCGTCAGTGGGAGGAATAGCGCCCCGTCTTTGGCGTCAGTGGGAGGAATAGCGCCCCGTCTTTGGCGTCAGTGGGAGGAATAGCGCCCCGTCTTTGGCGTCAGTGGGAGGAATAGCGCCCCGTCTTTGGCGTCAGTGGGAGGAATAGCGCCCCGTCTTTGGCGTCAGTGGGAGGAATAGCGCCCCGTCTTTGGCGTCAGTGGGAGGAATAGCGCCCCGTCTTTGGCGTCAGTGGGAGGAATAGCGCCCCGTCTTTGGCGTCAGTGGGAGGAATAGCGCCCCGTCTTTGGCGTCAGTGGGAGGAATAGCGCCCCGTCTTTGGCGTCAGTGGGAGGAATAGCGCCCCGTCTTTGGCGTCAGTGGGAGGAATAGCGCCCCGTCTTTGGCGTCAGTGGGAGGAATAGCGCCCCGTCTTTGGCGTCAGTGGGAGGAATAGCGCCCCGTCTTTGGCGTCAGTGGGAGGAATAGCGCCCCGTCTTTGGCGTCAGTGGGAGGAATAGCGCCCCGTCTTTGGCGTCAGTGGGAGGAATAGCGCCCCGTCTTTGGCGTCAGTGGGAGGAATAGCGCCCCGTCTTTGGCGTCAGTGGGAGGAATAGCGCCCCGTCTTTGGCGTCAGTGGGAGGAATAGCGCCCCGTCTTTGGCGTCAGTGGGAGGAATAGCGCCCCGTCTTTGGCGTCAGTGGGAGGAATAGCGCCCCGTCTTTGGCGTCAGTGGGAGGAATAGCGCCCCGTCTTTGGCGTCAGTGGGAGGAATAGCGCCCCGTCTTTGGCGTCAGTGGGAGGAATAGCGCCCCGTCTTTGGCGTCAGTGGGAGGAATAGCGCCCCGTCTTTGGCGTCAGTGGGAGGAATAGCGCCCCGTCTTTGGCGTCAGTGGGAGGAATAGCGCCCCGTCTTTGGCGTCAGTGGGAGGAATAGCGCCCCGTCTTTGGCGTCAGTGGGAGGAATAGCGCCCCGTCTTTGGCGTCAGTGGGAGGAATAGCGCCCCGTCTTTGGCGTCAGTGGGAGGAATAGCGCCCCGTCTTTGGCGTCAGTGGGAGGAATAGCGCCCCGTCTTTGGCGTCAGTGGGAGGAATAGCGCCCCGTCTTTGGCGTCAGTGGGAGGAATAGCGCCCCGTCTTTGGCGTCAGTGGGAGGAATAGCGCCCCGTCTTTGGCGTCAGTGGGAGGAATAGCGCCCCGTCTTTGGCGTCAGTGGGAGGAATAGCGCCCCGTCTTTGGCGTCAGTGGGAGGAATAGCGCCCCGTCTTTGGCGTCAGTGGGAGGAATAGCGCCCCGTCTTTGGCGTCAGTGGGAGGAATAGCGCCCCGTCTTTGGCGTCAGTGGGAGGAATAGCGCCCCGTCTTTGGCGTCAGTGGGAGGAATAGCGCCCCGTCTTTGGCGTCAGTGGGAGGAATAGCGCCCCGTCTTTGGCGTCAGTGGGAGGAATAGCGCCCCGTCTTTGGCGTCAGTGGGAGGAATAGCGCCCCGTCTTTGGCGTCAGTGGGAGGAATAGCGCCCCGTCTTTGGCGTCAGTGGGAGGAATAGCGCCCCGTCTTTGGCGTCAGTGGGAGGAATAGCGCCCCGTCTTTGGCGTCAGTGGGAGGAATAGCGCCCCGTCTTTGGCGTCAGTGGGAGGAATAGCGCCCCGTCTTTGGCGTCAGTGGGAGGAATAGCGCCCCGTCTTTGGCGTCAGTGGGAGGAATAGCGCCCCGTCTTTGGCGTCAGTGGGAGGAATAGCGCCCCGTCTTTGGCGTCAGTGGGAGGAATAGCGCCCCGTCTTTGGCGTCAGTGGGAGGAATAGCGCCCCGTCTTTGGCGTCAGTGGGAGGAATAGCGCCCCGTCTTTGGCGTCAGTGGGAGGAATAGCGCCCCGTCTTTGGCGTCAGTGGGAGGAATAGCGCCCCGTCTTTGGCGTCAGTGGGAGGAATAGCGCCCCGTCTTTGGCGTCAGTGGGAGGAATAGCGCCCCGTCTTTGGCGTCAGTGGGAGGAATAGCGCCCCGTCTTTGGCGTCAGTGGGAGGAATAGCGCCCCGTCTTTGGCGTCAGTGGGAGGAATAGCGCCCCGTCTTTGGCGTCAGTGGGAGGAATAGCGCCCCGTCTTTGGCGTCAGTGGGAGGAATAGCGCCCCGTCTTTGGCGTCAGTGGGAGGAATAGCGCCCCGTCTTTGGCGTCAGTGGGAGGAATAGCGCCCCGTCTTTGGCGTCAGTGGGAGGAATAGCGCCCCGTCTTTGGCGTCAGTGGGAGGAATAGCGCCCCGTCTTTGGCGTCAGTGGGAGGAATAGCGCCCCGTCTTTGGCGTCAGTGGGAGGAATAGCGCCCCGTCTTTGGCGTCAGTGGGAGGAATAGCGCCCCGTCTTTGGCGTCAGTGGGAGGAATAGCGCCCCGTCTTTGGCGTCAGTGGGAGGAATAGCGCCCCGTCTTTGGCGTCAGTGGGAGGAATAGCGCCCCGTCTTTGGCGTCAGTGGGAGGAATAGCGCCCCGTCTTTGGCGTCAGTGGGAGGAATAGCGCCCCGTCTTTGGCGTCAGTGGGAGGAATAGCGCCCCGTCTTTGGCGTCAGTGGGAGGAATAGCGCCCCGTCTTTGGCGTCAGTGGGAGGAATAGCGCCCCGTCTTTGGCGTCAGTGGGAGGAATAGCGCCCCGTCTTTGGCGTCAGTGGGAGGAATAGCGCCCCGTCTTTGGCGTCAGTGGGAGGAATAGCGCCCCGTCTTTGGCGTCAGTGGGAGGAATAGCGCCCCGTCTTTGGCGTCAGTGGGAGGAATAGCGCCCCGTCTTTGGCGTCAGTGGGAGGAATAGCGCCCCGTCTTTGGCGTCAGTGGGAGGAATAGCGCCCCGTCTTTGGCGTCAGTGGGAGGAATAGCGCCCCGTCTTTGGCGTCAGTGGGAGGAATAGCGCCCCGTCTTTGGCGTCAGTGGGAGGAATAGCGCCCCGTCTTTGGCGTCAGTGGGAGGAATAGCGCCCCGTCTTTGGCGTCAGTGGGAGGAATAGCGCCCCGTCTTTGGCGTCAGTGGGAGGAATAGCGCCCCGTCTTTGGCGTCAGTGGGAGGAATAGCGCCCCGTCTTTGGCGTCAGTGGGAGGAATAGCGCCCCGTCTTTGGCGTCAGTGGGAGGAATAGCGCCCCGTCTTTGGCGTCAGTGGGAGGAATAGCGCCCCGTCTTTGGCGTCAGTGGGAGGAATAGCGCCCCGTCTTTGGCGTCAGTGGGAGGAATAGCGCCCCGTCTTTGGCGTCAGTGGGAGGAATAGCGCCCCGTCTTTGGCGTCAGTGGGAGGAATAGCGCCCCGTCTTTGGCGTCAGTGGGAGGAATAGCGCCCCGTCTTTGGCGTCAGTGGGAGGAATAGCGCCCCGTCTTTGGCGTCAGTGGGAGGAATAGCGCCCCGTCTTTGGCGTCAGTGGGAGGAATAGCGCCCCGTCTTTGGCGTCAGTGGGAGGAATAGCGCCCCGTCTTTGGCGTCAGTGGGAGGAATAGCGCCCCGTCTTTGGCGTCAGTGGGAGGAATAGCGCCCCGTCTTTGGCGTCAGTGGGAGGAATAGCGCCCCGTCTTTGGCGTCAGTGGGAGGAATAGCGCCCCGTCTTTGGCGTCAGTGGGAGGAATAGCGCCCCGTCTTTGGCGTCAGTGGGAGGAATAGCGCCCCGTCTTTGGCGTCAGTGGGAGGAATAGCGCCCCGTCTTTGGCGTCAGTGGGAGGAATAGCGCCCCGTCTTTGGCGTCAGTGGGAGGAATAGCGCCCCGTCTTTGGCGTCAGTGGGAGGAATAGCGCCCCGTCTTTGGCGTCAGTGGGAGGAATAGCGCCCCGTCTTTGGCGTCAGTGGGAGGAATAGCGCCCCGTCTTTGGCGTCAGTGGGAGGAATAGCGCCCCGTCTTTGGCGTCAGTGGGAGGAATAGCGCCCCGTCTTTGGCGTCAGTGGGAGGAATAGCGCCCCGTCTTTGGCGTCAGTGGGAGGAATAGCGCCCCGTCTTTGGCGTCAGTGGGAGGAATAGCGCCCCGTCTTTGGCGTCAGTGGGAGGAATAGCGCCCCGTCTTTGGCGTCAGTGGGAGGAATAGCGCCCCGTCTTTGGCGTCAGTGGGAGGAATAGCGCCCCGTCTTTGGCGTCAGTGGGAGGAATAGCGCCCCGTCTTTGGCGTCAGTGGGAGGAATAGCGCCCCGTCTTTGGCGTCAGTGGGAGGAATAGCGCCCCGTCTTTGGCGTCAGTGGGAGGAATAGCGCCCCGTCTTTGGCGTCAGTGGGAGGAATAGCGCCCCGTCTTTGGCGTCAGTGGGAGGAATAGCGCCCCGTCTTTGGCGTCAGTGGGAGGAATAGCGCCCCGTCTTTGGCGTCAGTGGGAGGAATAGCGCCCCGTCTTTGGCGTCAGTGGGAGGAATAGCGCCCCGTCTTTGGCGTCAGTGGGAGGAATAGCGCCCCGTCTTTGGCGTCAGTGGGAGGAATAGCGCCCCGTCTTTGGCGTCAGTGGGAGGAATAGCGCCCCGTCTTTGGCGTCAGTGGGAGGAATAGCGCCCCGTCTTTGGCGTCAGTGGGAGGAATAGCGCCCCGTCTTTGGCGTCAGTGGGAGGAATAGCGCCCCGTCTTTGGCGTCAGTGGGAGGAATAGCGCCCCGTCTTTGGCGTCAGTGGGAGGAATAGCGCCCCGTCTTTGGCGTCAGTGGGAGGAATAGCGCCCCGTCTTTGCCGTCAGTGGGAGGAATAGCGCCCCGTCTTTGGCGTCAGTGGGAGGAATAGCGCCCCGTCTTTGGCGTCAGTGGGAGGAATAGCGCCCCGTCTTTGGCGTCAGTGGGAGGAATAGCGCCCCGTCTTTGGCGTCAGTGGGAGGAATAGCGCCCCGTCTTTGGCGTCAGTGGGAGGAATAGCGCCCCGTCTTTGGCGTCAGTGGGAGGAATAGCGCCCCGTCTTTGGCGTCAGTGGGAGGAATAGCGCCCCGTCTTTGGCGTCAGTGGGAGGAATAGCGCCCCGTCTTTGGCGTCAGTGGGAGGAATAGCACCCCAAGGGCCAGATAAAGCCAAGCAAAGGGCCACATTCATCCCTCGGGCTGCAGTTTGGAGACCCCTGCCCTAGACAAAAAACAAACAAGAGTTTACCAAGACTCGTGGCCACTCTTTAAAATTAGAAGAAAAGAGGTTTAACCTTAAACTACGTAGAGGGTTCTTTACTGTAAGAGCGGCAAGGATGTGGAATTCCCTTCCACAGGCGGTGGTCTCAGCGGGGAGCATTGATAGCTTCAAGAAACTATTAGATAATCACCTGAATGACCGCAACATACAGGGATATACAATGTAATACTGACACATAATCACACACATAGGTTGGACTTGATGGACTTGTGTCTTTTTTCAACCTCACCTACTATGTAACTATGTAACTCTTGCAGTGCAGGCGCACTCCCATTGCAAGGAAGGACTTTTCATTTTCCTAGAGTTCAGCTTTCATGGCAGCAAAGCCCTAGTATTTTTTTTTTTTTTTAAATAAAGATTTCAAATTTTTCGTATACCTTAACGACACATTGTTAACTTTATTTAGTTCTTAATTAAATTCTCTTCTCATCTTAGCTCCTTCATATCCTATACATATCTCTAATGTGCTCTAAGCACTGGCAGAACGAGAACATTTCCTCCTTAGATTTTAAAATCCAAGAAACCTTCATAGAGGAAAATGTGTGCAAATGTAATGACCTACTCTTCCTACACATTACTATAGCGGGTTAAAATGGACTAAAGAAGGCATAAAGTAATTGTATTATTGCGGTTAGGTCACTCATGTCTAAAAATCAGCCTTGAGGTATGAAAATGGAAAAAAAAAAAAAAAAAAAGAGAGAAAGAGAGCAAGAAACATATTGAAAAAAATGCAAGGTACAAACCTTGGTCCCATCAACGCTGATAATCCGGTAGCTGTTTCTTGTGCTGTCATAGAAGTAGGAAACGGTTACCGCTTGTTTGCTTGCAGGGACCCAATTCTTCTTGGTGCTGGGATCTATTTGGAAGACGTGTGCTCTTGTGGTGAAAATGGGTTGCTCCCTATAAAATAAGAAAAAAAAGATTATTGTAATACAGTATTACGAAGCAGAGTCTTTAAAGCAAATCACCTGTGTGATATGGTTCCGACGGAAGGCATAAAAAATATATTTGTTGACACTTTGACTTCCGACAACTGGAAGTGAGGTCAGAGGTTGCTCCGGTCCTCCAAGGGCATAAAGCCGAGTAGCGGCCATCTTGCCCTCACTCGACTTCCTGCTTCGCCATTGGCCGAATCGGATCGCTTCTAGGTTTATGGAAACGACTGGAAAGCGACAGGAGGGGCACCTAATTCTCTTGCCATCTCTAAAAGTGATCCCAAAATCTGACGCCAGGATCACTTTTATCAGACGCCAAATCGCCCACAGAAAAAAAATATACTGGTAGTATGGCAGCTAGCTGCTGCCATACCCCCCCCCCCCGGTATTAAATGTCAAAGTAATGACGTATATATACTGTGGGTGGTCATCATCAAGTGGTACGTTTTTCATAATGTGCTAGTATGCATACTAGCACATTATGATATTGCCTTGCAGGTGGAATTTTTTTCCTGCTTACAGAGTTTACTACCACTTTCACCCTTAGTTTCTCCCCCTCACTCAGATAATGTGATCCCAGGGTTGACAGAGAGGGGGAGCGGAGGTTCACACAAAAAGGTACTAGGCAGGTGCTGATGATATCATTAGTTGTTAGGGCGCCAGTGGCTGGAAGGTTGTAATGGTGCATAATGAAAACCCTTGGCTTTGTGTAACTAAAAGGCAAGCTTGATCCACCGGCTGGCTTGTATAAAATTTTGGGGCAATTTTTAGGGATTTTGGAAAGGCACCCTGGTTGAAAAAGGCTTGCGTAGAATTCGCCACACTTAGGATTCATTCACATCAACTAGCTTCCCTTCTCTATTGGTGGTGGGGGTGGTGCCTCTCTTTTTATAACACAAGACAGTTTTTTTTTTTTATGTAACTTTAATGAGATTTCACAAAGATACATTTTATTCATTTATATGCACTGCGGCAGAGATGGACGGAGACTCCAGGTGTGCTCCGGGGGGGGGGGGGGGGGGGGTGTGGAAAAATGTACACACTGCATTTATTTGCACCTCTCCTTTGCACTCTGTTGTGGTTTGAACAGGGGGACATAGAAAACAATTGCCCGGCCTTGTGGAGACCTGCGTTGATCGATTGCATACCCTGGCTCAAATGCTGCATCCAAGTTTTAGGGCATTGGTTCTGGCCATCATCACACCTCTGCATTTTAACACACACTTTGCATGCTTTTGAAACCCCATCATTTTTTCTGCAGTAGATTCAAAACATCACAGCGCATGCAAATATAACTTTAACCCCTTAGTTACTAAGGGAAAAGCAATTGGTAATGCTCAAGCACAATTTTGCAACTTTGACATTGGCTAGTAAAACTGTACATATCATCAAAACTACTTTGTGTATCCAGGTGGATTATACCTGGTTTCTTCCAGGACAAAATTGGGCTTTCTTTTGGTGGTAAATGGTAACACATATCTCCTGATTTTTATTTTTTTTTAAGGAAAACTGGCCCAAAATAGTAAATTTAGCTGTATAATTCTTGCCATTACCATAATTTACCACCTAAAAACAACCGAAAATAAGTTATCCTACTCCTGACAATCCCAGTGATACCACATATGTGTATGTTTGTTGTTGTTTTTACCTGTAATAGGGGCCAACAGTGCGCATTTTGCATTGTTTTTTATCCTGCCTAAAACACACTAACACCATTAAAAAATATATATATATTTTTTTTAAATCTACCCAAAATATGCTGACTGTGACCTTTGACCATGACCCCAACACTAACCCTGCAAACATTGAATCCTTGTTTAATTAAATTTTATTCATTTTATTTTTTTCACACTTTTAATTTGTTTAGATCAGTGGTTTCCAAATTGCGGCCCGAGGGGTGGATGTTGCCCTTTGCTGGCCCTTGGGGGCCAGCAAAGTCCCCCCGCTACTGACACCATCAATGGGGCACTATTCCTCCCATTAAAACCAATGATGGGGCATTTTCTACTCCCACTGGCCACAGTCCGGCCCCTCGTAATTTTTAAAGTGTTTGTAACCTTAATAACCCAATTCACTGCCAGCCCCACTCCTTTATCCAGCGATAAAGAACAGTGTAAGGGCACTTTCACACTGAGACGGTGGGGTATTGGCGATACCGACGTTTTTGTGGCGCTTTTTGGCTGCTAGCGGGGCACTTTTAACCCCCGCTAGCGGCCAATGAAGGTGTTAATAGCGCCCATGAAGTGCCCATTTCAGTTCTACATTTTCTGCCTTGAAAAAAATATACAATTTTTAACCAATAAAATATTTTATTTCTATTAAAAACTCACCCAGACTTCCCTTATGAAGAGTAGAATACTGAAAACTAGCAGACTATGCATAAAACATACGGTCCTACACCCCTATTGGAACTGCACAATTTACATCAATTCATGTAATCCAGAGATCTTTTACAATTATGTAACCACCATATGGAAGAATTGGTGCATCTGTAAGTCATTGTAGACAATAAAGGTGATTAGAATATAAAATTAGTATGGCAAGTTGCATATTGGATTTACAGTAATGATTCACACTGTACAACCAGGAGGAGAAATAAAGAATTATGGGGTGGGGGGGAGGCAATAATCAAATAATGGGAGAAACCATTGATTTGAATTTGAGAGTCTGGTCCACTGTACAAAGGATGGTCAAGAAACATAGTAAGAAATGCCTCCCAGGGCAGGGCAGGGCAGGGGAAGGAAGGAAGGAAGGAAGGAAGGAAGGAAGGAAGGAAGGAAGGAAGGAAGGAAGGAAGGAAGCGGTCGGGACACCCTGATCAGAAACCTAGGGCTTCAATGCCTATAGTAGAGTTTAGCTTGCTGGGGACATGGAGTGGGGAGTATTGTGGAAGGATCAAAACCCCTTTCAAACTTTTAGGCATCTCCCCAATTCCGGTCCATTGGATGGGTATCAGACAGAATAGGAAGCGATGGGAAATATCTCCAATAGGGACACTATAAAAACATGTTCTAGTAATGAAGAAGATTCCCCCCTCACTTTTTTCCCAGATTGCAGGCGACAGAACAGAAAGATTAGATAATACTCCTTTATGGGGACAACGGCAGCATTGAAAAAATCAGAGAAAAAAAAAATCTGAAAACAGAAACAGTCCTGGTTTAAAACCTACCAGAGAGGTTCTAACCTTTTGCTTCTAAATCCAAAACTAGAAAAAAAAAATAAAGATAAAAAAAAAGTCGAAATGTGAATTGGCTTTTATGTTTGTTTAGGAGAGAGAGAAGGACCTTTCAATTTAGAACAGTGGTGGTCAACTTCCTTCATATGGGAGGGGGGGGGGTGCCTCAAGTGTGGCCCTTGATATCACCCAACGGCCACACTAAAATTCAGTGAACAGGATGTAGTCAAAGACAAGTACCAAAGGGCCACAGGCTGGACACCAGGGACCTAGAACTTTTCCAGTGAATAACACTTGGCCAGCATTTCTGGCCAAAATGTGTAGGCTGGGGTCGTTTCAATGGGTCTGAATTGGTCTCCATTTTTCTCCATTGTGATGTACAGAGACTAGCACTACCACTGTTTACAGGCGTGGGGGGGGGGGGGGTTACAACATTGACAATTACCAAAAAAAATGTGGTCTATTTTATTTTTTATTTTTTTAAACACAGCACTAAATGTATGCAATGCTTTACATACAATACGTTCACAACCTTGGCCTCAAGAAGCTTACAATCTAAGGTCCCCATTTCACAAGCATCCACATAATAGAGCCAATTTTAGACAGGAGCTTATTAACTGGCAGCATGTCTCTGGAGTGTGGGAGTAAACCAATGAACCCAGAGGATGCCCACACAAGTACCAGGAGAACATGTAAACATGTAAAACACTTAAATTGTGCTTCTAAAAACAAACACACACATGTACGCAAGCAAAAATGTTCACATTTTTAACCAAAAAAGCCTGAAAATGTCTAAAAATAAAAATCTCTCTGCTGAGCTGTGAAGGCAGCCGAAGCCCCTGTGCTGTGAAAATGTTAGCCTGATGAACCTCGATCAGCCTTCATTTAATAATATGGAAAGGTTAATCAATCATTCACACACTCTGTACTCAAGTCCCACAACTGTACTGATTATCCAGCTAAACCAAATTACAAACCCAATTACAAAAAGTTAGACTGCTGTGCAAAATCTACATAAAAACGTAATGCAATGATTTGCACATCTCTTAAATCCATATTTTATTCACAATAGAAAATAGGAAACATAATCATATCAAAAGTTTTAAACTGAGAAAATATACAATTCTAGGAATAAAATAAAGGTCAATGTTGAAATTGATGGCAGCAACACATCTCAAAAAGGTTGGGACAGGACGACAAAAAGCTGGCAAATCAAGTGGTACTAACAGGAAAAAGCTACAAGATCATTTTGCAATTACTTAGGTTAATTGGCAACAATTCAATAACATGACTGGGCATAAAAAGTGCATCTTAGAGAGCCAGTGGACAATTTCAGAATAATGTTTTTAAATGTAAAATTGCAAAGACTTTAAATATATCAATCATCTACAGTAAATAATATTGTCAAAAGATTCAGAGAATCTGGAGAAATCTGTGTGGAAGGGACAAGGCTGAAACGCAATATTGGACACTTGCGATCTTCGGGCCCATAGACGCCACTGCATTAAAAACAGACATCACTGCATGGGCTACTTCCAAAAATCACTTTGATTGACACGTCTAAACAGTTTTCTGTGCCATCCATAAATGAAAGGTAAAGCTCTATCATGCATAGAAGAAGAGATATCTGAACATGATCCAGAAACGCCACTGTCTTCTCTGGGACAAAGCTCATTTATAATGGTCTGTTGCAAAGTGGAAAACTGTTCTGTGGTTAGACAAATCGAAAATTGAAATTTTTGGCAACCATCTGCACCACGTCAGGAGGGACCATCCGACTTGTTATCAGTGCTGAGTTCAAAAGCTTGCATCTTTGAGTGCATATGGAATGGGCAGCTTGCACATCTGGAAAGGCACCTCAATGCTGAAAGATATGTCCAGGTTTTAGAGCAGCATATGTTCCCATTCAGATGACATCTTTTTCAGGGAAGGTCTTGCATATTTCAGCAGGACAACGCTAAACTGCATACTGAATCTAGGACAACAGCATGGCTTCTTAGTAGAAGAATTCAGGTGCTTAACTGGCCTGCCGTCCAGACCTTTCACTAGCTGTAGATTTTTGGCGCATCTTGAAACAAAAAATTACAACAAACAAGACCCAGGACTGTTGGGCAGTTAGAATCCTATATTAGGCAAGAATTGGAAAACATTCCTCTCCCAAAACTCCAGAAACTGGTCCCCTCAGTTGCCAGATGTTTACAGACTATTAAAAGAAGAGGGGATGCCACACTGTGGTAAACATGGCTCTGTCCCAAGTTTTTGGAAACATTTTGCTGCCATTAAATTTCAAAATGACCTTTTTGTTTCCAAAAATGGTACATTTTATCAGTTTAAACATTTGATATGTTTTCTTTTTTCTATTGTGAATGTAATTTAGGTTTATGAGATCTGCAAATCATTGCATTTGGTTTTTATGTAGATTTTACACAATGTCCCAACTTTTCTGGAAGCAGGGTTGTACATACAGACATTACTTTATATATTTTTTAGGGTCGTAGATTTACATTCTAGCTCCAATAATTACAACAGAATCTCACCTCCTCCTAAGGAAAGGAAAAGCACAGACTACAAGTGATGATTAGATTTTCCTGCAGTATTGTGCTGCTCTTACAAAATGCCAAAAATCAATATTCTAAAAAAAACAAAAAAATAAAACACAAAAAAATAAAAAATAAAAATGATACTTTACAATTGTGTAAAAAGGAAGTGGAGAGATATTGGTTTATAAATTTGTGTGTCAGGAAAGAACAGAGAGGTCTGTTCAGGTCAGTTGGTACAGTAAGAAAACATTAAAAACAAAAAATACATAAAACTAGACAAGAAGAGGATTTGTTCAAAGGTCAAAATAAGATTTCAAAAGAGCACTGTCAAACCGCATAACAGCATAGAACACCAATACTGTTATCTAAAGTGCATGGTATAAAGTAGAGCAGAAAAGACTAGTTACAAGAAAAGTGGATCATGGCACACGTTCTGTGTAATGTCAGTGATTATACCGTTTCTATATCTGTAGAACAACATACTCAGAGGCGCTGGAAACATCACAGAACTGCACATAAAGACAGATGAAGCAAAACTCCAAACAAGCGCAACAGTTTTCGCAAGGTGGTTCCCACGCAGCAAGCGCACCCCCCCCCCCCCCCGCCCCCATGGGCTCCCAACAGTAGTTCAAACCATAGACACACAAAAAGGAGACCAAACTGGATGGGAGTCCCAAGATGATTGCTGACAAAAAAAAAAAAAAAAGTCATAAAATTAGTCAGCTAATCCATTTTGGGGGCAACACCACTCTCCATCTGGGCACAGCACATGATGGACTCAAAAGAAACAAGTGAATTTACAACTCCATTGTTGTTCAGTAACTTCTGTCAAGTTGTTACTCCATAAGAAGAGTTAAAAAATGGCTGCAATATAGATCTGTGAAGTCACTGGAGTCCATCCAAAGTTGAGCATGTGTTGAGCCCTGATGCTCTGATTGCATATATTTTGAATATATATTTATTTGCATAATCTCCATTTAGGCACAGAAGAAAAATCATACAGTACAAAAAAGATGAAAAAAAAAAGGAGTATTGTCGATCATTTCTGTGTTGGAACAATCATAACAGTACTCAATGCATACACATGTGCAAAAAAAGGAGATTAACCACTTGACATCCACGCTATGGCCGAATGACAGCCACAGCGTGGACCTGAATTCCCGGGAGGCCGTCATATGACGGCCTCCCTTGTGTACGCGCCACGCAGGGCGCGCCGAGCGCGCTGTGATCACCGAGTCACTGAGACTCGGCTGATCACTGATCCAAATAAGGGGCCGGTCCCGGCCCCTTACCATGTGATCAGCTGTCAGCCAATGACAGCTGATAACATGATGTAAACAAAAGATCAGTAATCGTTTTTTTCTTCACCGGCTCAGATGCGAGGGACAAAGGTCCCGAAGTGGAAGAGGCACATCTGCCTCATCTGTGCTTCCTAACAGTGCCCACAAGTGCCACCTATCAATGCCCACAAGTGCCAGCTATCAATGCCCACCAGTATTGCCAATCAGTGTCACCTAGCAGTGCTGCCCATCAGTGTAACTGATCAGTGCCCATTATTGCCACCCATCAGTGCCCATCACTGCCGCCTCATCAGCGTACATCAATGAAGGAGAAAAATTACCTGTTTTAATTTTTTTATAACAAAATTGAATTTAAAAAAAAAATTATGTCTTTTTAAATTTTTTTAACAAAAAATAAAAACCGCAGAGGTGATCAAATACCACCAAAAGAAAGCTCTATTTGTGGGGGAAAAAATGATACAAATTTCATTTGGGTACAGTGATGTATGACCGCGCAATTGGTATTCAAAGTGCGTCAGCGCTGAAAGCTGAAAATTGGTCTGGATAGGAGGGGGTTTAAGTGCCCAGTAAGCAAGTGGTTAAAATTGAAAAGTAGACACAGTGACAGCCAATCGCAAGCAACAGTGATGGAACATCAGGCCTATATCAGAACAAGTGCACACTGGGGTACAAAGCTCAGGGTTATAGACTTCTTCATGAAGGAGAGACAGAAAACAAAGAGATCATAGTTACAGTACATATGACAGAACCTAATAGTAAAAAAAAAACAAAAAAAAAAACACAACTGTGGCTACAGTATTTAGGTTAGAAACGAGAGTGCAATCCATTTTATAAAATCCATTATATTTTATTGGGGACTAGTTTGTCTACCTCCAGCGAGTAGTGCACCTAGCCAGGCCAGATGTCACGAAATTGATCTCATCTATCTTTAATAACTTTATTGAACCATACGTTGCATTATACATACCAAACCAAGAGTATTGCAAAAATACAATTACATAGTTATGCTGGTAACATACACTACTTCAGAGCTATACAAGTAGCTCAACAACTCATTTATCTTTGAATAATACCCACCTCTGAGCCGACATTACCTTTTCGACCTCTTGCTGCCAACCTTGAAGTGTTGTGCATTGGGTCCGTTTCCAAAATTTAGGCACAGACCCAATGCAAGCGTTAAAGAGGTGTGGTGGTATACTATTTTTGTACAACTTAATGAAGGGGGGGGTATCATGGAATAGGTAATGGAGCAGGTGAACAGATTGGTTTAGTTTAGTGGTGGTTTTCTGAATCCATGGAGGGATTTCCTTCCATAACTTTGAATTTTGTGGCAGGTCCACCATAGATGTTTCTATGAACTCTGTAAAGTGCGGTGTAATGGTGGTTCAATATAAATGCTGGAAATTAACAGCCTGTCTCAACCTTTTTAACACAGCGGAACCATTAAAATGATTTTCAGTTCTCAGAGAACATCTGCAAAAAACAATTTATTGGGGGTCAATGGGAAAATGGTCAACTTTCAACGGTGGTCAGAGCGGCAACCTTACAGACTGTCAAAATAATCATTGGTCACATTGCTGGCTCTGCCATGTAGCGTTAACCTTAGAACTATGTAGGCACCATCAGATAGAAGGTCAATCAGATATGGCTCAAACAACCTCTGGAGAAACCCTGGTTGAGAACGGCTGGTGTAGGCCATTCTGGCCAGATTGAGGGTTTGCTCACACCAGTTGCAGTGCGAGAAGGTGGGCAAAACTATGTTTTCCTGCACCGCACAAAAACACGCTGACTTTTGCACATATGCAACATTGCCATTAGTACTTATGGCAGCCCCATGCATCTACAGTGGATATAAAATGTCTACACACCCCTGTGAAAAGGCCAGGTTTTTGAGATGTAAAAAAACAGCCCAAGATAAATTACTTCTGAATTTTTCCCACTTTTAATGTGACCTATATACATTCAGACTTTTGGGGTAGGACTCTATCAGCATGGGACAGCCTTAGGAATCTTGGCCCACTCTTCCTTACAAAAGCACTCCAAATCTGTCATATTGCAAGAGCTTCTCCTGTGCACAGCCCTTTTCAGGTCACCCCACAGATTTTCAGTTGGATTTAGGTCCAGGCTCTGGCTGAGCCATTCCAAAATGTTGATCTTCTTCTAGTGAAGCCACTGTTTTGTTGATTTGGAAGTCGTTGGGTTATTGTACTTTAGTTCCTTTTTAGCAGAGGCTTAAATGTTTTGTGCTAAAATTGGAGCGGTTCATAAGTCCTTTCACCTTAACCAAAGCCCCAGTTCCAGCTGAAGAAAAACAGCCCCAAAAAGGTATAATGCTGCCACCAGCAGCTGCACTGTGGATACCACAATGTTGGGTTTTATGGGATTATGGGCAAAGAGTAAAATTATAGTCTCATCAGACCAGAACACATATTCCCACGTTTTGGCAAACTTGATGTAGGTTTTTGTAAATGTAGCCAGGCTTGGATGTTTTTCAGTAGTAAAAAAAAAAAGCTTCTGGAGGTGGCTGCAAAGGTATGGCAGGAAAGAAATCCCATACTACATTCGGAGGCAATACTGTGAAAAGAACTGCCTTGCAAACGCAAGCAATGCATGTAGTTGGGGCGCAGTGGTTCACCCTCTTAGGGTTAAAACAGACAGTAAGGAGATGACATATCACCTCCCAACCACATGTCAATTGCGCTCTTAAAAAGCAACCTACCACAGATAGTTTTTCAGAGGATCAGCAAGGGCTGTTGCACATATAAACAAGGTCTAATTAGTTAAAAAAAGAATGCAAACAATGCAACTTTCTTCATTAGAACACTGAAAGTGCACTAGATGATTATAATAAGCCAGAGCCACCCATCAGTCTTGCAGGGACATAGACATGTTAAAATCCCCACAACGTACATTGATCACCCAGCTTGTATTTTTTTTTTCTCTCAACAAAAGTGGAGTTACATTTTAAGATATTACTGAACACATTAGCAGAGTTTACTGTAGATAATTGCATGTTTAAATAGCTTCAGGCTCACAATAACTAGTAGTTTTTAGGACTTGTGGAGATCAGTACAAGGCCTTATTTTCTATAGTATCAGCTCATACCAATGTGATTTGTTAGTGTGTGCTGGGAAAAATATGTCATTGTGCACAGTACATTACAACACGCCTTAGCACATGGTAAAGGCACAGAAGTAAAAAGGGTTAAAACCGCACTGCCATGCATGTGAAAAATGCATGCGCTATGATGTGAACAAGGCATCAATAAAATGCTCATTACCGACAGCAGATAAAAGGAGCCGTTTAGGGTGGTTTGTTAGATAAAATAATGATTTTGGACGGAGAAAGGCTTATTATTTTGCTCAGCAATATCACCATCCACATCAATGTAGAAGCATGCAGTCAGCGCAATCATTGCGAGTCAGGTACAGCCTACTACGGAAGATGAAAATAAAGCTTAGCATTACAAAAAAAAAAAAAAAATACAGAATACTATCTCAGTAAGAGCAGTCAGCATTTCAGACATTGCTTTGTTATCTGCTTCTATTAATGGTCTCCAAGTACATTCTGGGATTACACTGCAAAGTCAACCTTATCAGGCACAGGAGAGCTAGAAAGCTCATAAGAGCAATTTAGTAATTAAAGGCAATGCCTGCATTTCCTCCAGACTAAGCAGTATTTAAATAGAGCTGTTAATGCCAATTCTCTTTAGGATCATTAAAAGGTATGCAAGATATCATGAATAGGTGAGCGAGATGTCCATCCACGCCAAATGTGAATATTTACACCCATGAAATGAACAACGCTCCAAAGCTATGTGAGAATCTACCTAACTCATTGTATATTCTTTTAAAGTATTACTAAACCCACAACAGTAAAATCGGTCTGTATATGCAGTAATGCATGCTTGTTATACTCACTGTGGAGCCTAAGGGGTTAATCCTCTGCATTGTTTAAAAAGGCTGTTTGATTCCGTCTCCTCTGACCCTCCCTTTCTTCCACTGTTCCCAATATGTTTCCTGATAATAAAGAGCCAGGGGACAGGCTGCACATGCTCAGTTTGATGTGTATTGTTAGAGCGTTTTTTCTTTTCTTGGGATGGAGCATGTGATCAGCACAGGGCCAATCAGCACTGCCAAGATAGAGGGTCAGGAGTCCTGCATTCCAATAGGACAGTTAGTGCAGAATGAAAACTCCTCCTACACAAGCATTAACCAGACACTCATAGAAGTCACAAGACTGCCAAATACTGCTGATGAGTATCAGTTTATATTTACTAAAATAATTGCATTTCCATGTTGTGTACTGTGTGAGACCAGATACAGTGAATTTAGGGTCCTGGGTTTCGTAACACTTGAAATGGTTTGTTTGGGCTAAGCTGGCCCAAAAAAAAAATTTTATTGCACTAACATGTGCACTTTATGAACTGTATGTAGCCTAAGCTATATACAGTATACAGCGATGTGTTTCAGCGGTAGGACAGAGACTTCCCATCCCACTCCTGGAACAAAATCAAGTCAGGCTAAGTACTGCTTAGGTGTGGTGCAGTTGGGCTGAGCGCTGTAGGAAGCTTTGTTTTCTATGAATGAATACAAAGCTTCTTCTGAATGGCTGGAGAGGTGGGTGGGATGATGTCACAAAGTTGGTTTCTGCCAATCAGAGGAAGCTGAGGCTATATACAGTTAGTACAGCACACCCAGTAAGTGCACCTGTTAGTGCCACATTTGCCCAAATTAACTATTTAAAAAGGGACAAACATGGAGATAGTCTTTAACCACTTAAGGACCAAGCCTATTTCTGTCACTTGTTGTTTACAAGTTAAAATAATTTTTTTCTAGAAAAATTACTTAGAACCCCCAAACATCATATATATTTTTTAGCAAAGATTTTGGAGAATAAATTGGCGGTCGTTGCAATATTTTATGTCACACGGTATTTTCGCAGCGGTTTTTCAAACGCAATTTTTTGGGGAAAAATATATATTTATTTTATTATTCTGTAAAAACAGTAAAGTTAGCTCAATTTTTTTGTATGTTGTGAAAGATGATGTTACCCCGAGTAAATATATACCCAACATGGTACAGTTTAAAATTATGCACACTCGTGGAATGGCGACAAAGTACGGTACTTAAAAATCTCCATAGGCGAGGTTATAAACATTAACGGTTACCAGTTTAGAGTTACAGAGGAGGTCTTTTGCTAGAATTATTGCTCTCGCTCTGACGATTATGGCAATACCTCACATGTGTTGTTTGAACACAGTTTACATTTGTGGGCCCGACTAACGTATGCGTTTTCTTTGGTGCACGGGGACGGGGGTACTAATAAAAAAATAAACACAAATTCTTTTATTTATTTTAGATTTTATTTTTTATACGGTCTCTTTAAAAAAAAAAAAAAAAAATCGGATCATTTTTATTGCTGTCACAAGGAATGTAAACATCCCTTGTGACCGTATTAGGCAGTGACAGGTACTCTTTATGGAGAGATGTGGGGTCTAAAGGCTGCCAATGGTGCCGATTTAAAAAAAAAAAACCCTAGTATTCAAAAGTGCAAAAGAGGGATGTAGGGTCTTACCCAACATCCTTCCTTTGCACTTCTGAATACTAGGGATTTTTTTTAAAATGGCGCCGTTGGCAGCTGAGTAAACCGAAAGGGTAACTACATCGTAGACCTGATTGAAGCCAATTCTGGCTTTGTTCAGGACCTAGGCCAGCCAGCGGATGTGCCGGCAGGTTGCTCGGGTCTCCCGGAGGGACGGGAGACCCGGGCGGAGCGGTGGGAGGGAGGGGGCATTTCCCCCCCGTGCCTTGTCATAACGGCTGAGCCGCATCGGTCGTTATCACCAGAAAGCCAACCTTCGCCCAATAACCTAAAACAGGGGTCTCAAACTGGCAGCCCTCCAGCTGTTGCAGAACTACAATTCCCATGAGGCACTGCAAGGTTGACAGTTACAAGCATGACTCCCAGAGGCATGATGGGACTTGTAGTTCCGCAACACCTGGAGGGCCGTCAGTCTGAGACCCCTGACCTAAAATGAAGAGTAATCCTCTTATGTTGGGAATATGTGAAGGAATGAGACATGTGAATAGCTTCCGTTTTGTGAAAGTTTTCCTATGCCATGCAATGATTTCAATAGAAAATGCTTGTGGCATCCGTCCTGACTACGAATGAACTGATGGATTACTTGTGATGCCTCTGCACAGTCATGCTTTTGCAATCAATGCTTCCATGTTATGTCTGACTCCTCATTTTATACAAGTTGGTGTGACTTTCTGTGTTTCACTTTAATTGAAATGTTTTACATATAATAAAGTCAAACAGCAACAGATAACTGAATGCTCTTTCGGCCATACTTCTGCTGTGGGTCACAGGAGTGCACTTAGTTCTGTACTCCTGTGACCCAGATTCTGCAGCTTTAGCCCGCTGTCGGCTGACCTCAGAGCCAGTCCAGGCTCTGCAAGGATCCTGACAATAATGTCAGAATCCACCCAGATGCTTGACTGGCAGCTAGCTCAGCCTCTCAGCACACCGCTGGGAGCCTGAGCCAGCAATTCTCACCTCCTGTACAGCCCAGTGCTCCAGCGATATTCACCACTCTGTGTTCAGAATGGACCAGAGAACTGAGTAGTCAGTGGGCTTTAACCACTTCCCATCCAGCCTATAGTCAAATGACGGCTGGGCGGGCCGCTCATCAATCTGTGTAGACGTTATAGGACGTCCTCGTGGAACGCGGGGACGCACTGGGGTGCAATTGGTCACCGGCTGATCACTGTACTGGCCCGCTGCCAGTACCATGTGACCGATGAAACCAATCACTGCAGGTCACATGACAGTTGTAAACAATGGATGGATTCCTTTCAAGCCATTCATTGTGTACAATTGTGTTGCTACCCTTGTTTAGGCACAGTGATCACATGGTACAGACTGGGCCAATCACAGCCCATCTGTCCCATGTGACCAGCTGTGGCCAATCACAGCTAATCACAACAAAACACACTGAATGAATTGATTTCATTCAGTAAAAAGCTTTCTTATAGCAATGAAATTCATTGCTAAAAGAAACACAATGTGTAAAAGAAAAAAAAAAAAACGATCAGTGTTACTATGGCAACATATTGCTCTGGTCAAAGTATGTAAAAAAACAAAAATCGTAAAAAGAAAAAAAGAAAATATATACTGTCACCAGTTAGTGTTCCTGATCACCGCCACAGCCATTATATGATGACGCTGTACTGCACTGGTGACCACATGTAAAAAAAAAAATATATATAGATTTCCCCCCCCCCCCCATTTCTTCAAGTTCCAATAAATTATGACAACAAAATTACAACTTTGCCATGCCTCTCATTAAATACCCTGAACAATCTACTTTCCAAAAGGGGTCATTTGGGGGATATTAGTACCATCCTCACATTTTTGGGCCTCAAGAAATGATAGGCCATCAGTACTTCAGGATTGATCAATATACCAAAGGTTTGTGGACTCTATAACTTTCCTACAGACTAAATAATATACACTGATTTGGGTTATTTTTACCAAAAGAAATGTAGCCGGATACATTTTGGCCTAAATTTATGAAGAACATTTATTTACAAAATTTTATAACAGAAACAAAAGAAAAATGTGTTTTTTTTTTTCAAAACTGGCTTTTTTAGTTTATTTAGCAAAAAATAAAAAACCCAGTTGTGATTAAATACCACCGAAAGAAATGTCTATTTGTGTGACAAAAAAAAACAAAAAACAAAAAGATTAAAAAAAAAAAAAAAAGGTAACATGGGTACAGCGTCGCATGAGTGTGAAATTGTCAAAGTGGGACAGCGCTGAAAGCTGAAAATTGGCCAGGGCAGGAAGGGGGTGAAAGTGCCCGGTATTGAAGTGGTTAATCACTCAGTTCTCGGTGTAGAGCCAGCAGAGGACAGCTGCATCTCCATCAGGTGAAAATAAATATTTTTTTTAATCCCACTTAACATTTCTGTTCCATTTTTTTTCTGATTTTATATTTTTGTGCTTAATTGTGTAGAAAATACAGGATAACCCCGCTTACCATGGGCTCCTGATAACTTGTCTAGCTGTTTTAAAGAATGGCCAGCAATCATCCTTGAAGAACATACCTCCCCAACTTTCTAAGATGGGAATAAGGCACACCTTTTAGCAAAAGTATGTAGCCATAGGACACACCACCTTTAAACCCTTTAAAAGAAGAATTGTGCAAAAAAAAAAAAAAAAAAAAAAAAAGAACCCACAAGTTTATTTTTACCCCTACTATTTCTTTATTTTGGCTTTTGGCATTTACAAATGCAACAAATTAGAAATTGGATGGAAGGTCTGGCATTGGGAAACACTTTTTGATAGAGAAGTAGTACATTTTATATACAACTATATACAGTAGATCAGACCAAAAATGAGGGACAAATGAGGAGGACAAAGGGACAGAGGGACTTTGTTCCAAATCAGGACAGTCCCTCGAAATCAGGCACAGTTGGGATCTATGTAAGAACACTCTCTTCCCTATTATGGTGACTTTATAGGCTGTGCTTTCTGGCATTTCAGCATGGAAAAGTGTGCGCAGACAGTCCAGTGTGCGCAAAAATGTTCACAAATACAGAGGGAACACTGGCCGGGTAATCCAGACAAACTGAACACAAGCCAACCCACATAAAGACCTGTTCTACTCACTAATGAAATGTCATTACTGTCACAGATCTGGTCTTTGCCATATATTAGAATCACACCTTTGAAGAGATGATAAAAGGATAATGATGATAAAATATGACAAAGTATGACAAAAGAATAATACTTCTAAACCTAAGAAGATGTAATTAGAGTATTTATTGTGATTTTCTGTGGGACACATTTACAATTTCCAGCTCATGTCTGGGGTGTTTATCCTGTATATATTGGCACAAGTGCCCCGGCCCATCAGGAAATGCAGCGAATTCCAGTCTTGACATTAAATTAGCAGTGTTTAGATTGGAGTCAGGATACTGTAGGCCTTAAGACGTCAAACATATTGATGAACAGGAAGCAACCTCACCCCTCTCCAACTTCCACTGTCACATCGCCAGGCGGGTTGTCATATGCCACCTCGCAGACAGCACAGGGCACCCGGCATGATTAGAAGACTGGCGGCTGGAACTGAAGCCACCGAGTTCATGATGACGGGAGAACACTGAGAAACAAGATCACCGATACAGACAGATAGGAGCTCACTGTGATCTGGGGAAATTACAGCAAACGAAATGCTGTTTAAAAAGAAGAGCTTTACCATCTATACCCATAAAAGTCATACCGGACATCAGAAACACCAGAGGATGTTAACCAATCTGCACACAATATCTGGCTAATACTTTATACCAGGGCTTGACAAATTGGTAAAAAAGGGATACTGGGCTATATAGAGTGTACAATGTGATGAGCTGCAACTAAAAAGTGTTATACGACACTAAACAGATGTACAGAGCAAAAAGTTGCGCTAATTGGTGAAAATAATAAACAAAATGACATATGCTCCCAATAATAGGTGCCAAAAAGCCACACTAAGTAACAAATTAATTTAAAGACCCAAAACAAAAGTGCAAAAATTGAGTGCATCAAACTAAATAGTATACAAAATATATAGTGCATCAAACAAATGAATACAGATACGTGTATACCAAAAAATACAAACGAATTATAATATAAAAATATCTAAAAATTGTCCAATGACTAAATAAAAAAAAAAAAAAAAAAAAAATCAATTCATGTTGCAGGAAAGTGGACAAGATAAAACATATAAAAAGTCCAATTATGATGATAATCCAAAAGGTGATGTGCTGTGAGGTTCCACACTAAAGTGACAAGTGAAAAAATTATCCTCCACCACAGAAAGGACTGCCGCTTACCAGAAATCGGTGGTCCCTTATTACAGGGGACCACCCTGGGTGAGTGGCTGTAACGCCAGCCCGGGATCTCCCTGGCATGTACTGGACTCCTCAGCGTCAGCAGGAATGGTAGCAGATAGATCAGTACAATGGGCAGTATGTTCACCAAAAAAACAAAAAATCTCACAGCGTAAATCCTTACATTTATTCAGATTCAAAAAGAGACAAAGGGACACTTACAAATCGAAGGATATTAATAGGCAAGATAAGCATATAAAGATGAGCCGGCCGGCTTCCAAACAGCCCGTAACTTCCGGGGCTGAACGCGCAGCGGTGACGTCAAAATGTAGCTCCTCCTCCCTACGTCGTTTCGTCACTAGCGGACGGATTCACTTGCACAGACACAGGGGCACATAAGATTATTAAACAGAGAGGATGGTATGAAACTTTAAATGAAACTTCAGCAGCAAGTGGGGAGGGGGGCAGGCACTGACACAGAGCTGACAGGCAGGGAGGGAGGGAGGGAGGGGCGAGAGAGGACAAAAGGAGAGCGGTGGATGATGGAGGCACCTAAACTGACCACGGTGTCGGGGCTCAGCAGCCACGATAAATTGTGGTCAGTTGACAGGGGGGAAGACATAGCCAGGCAGGATCAGCCAGGTTGTTTAAGTGATAGAAGGGGCCAAATTGCATGCTTTAAGGGAACAGCATCAATATATTTTTTTTTAGGTTAACAAATGCTTTAAGAGAAAAAAAAAAAGTGTATAAAAAAAGAGAAGGTGTTAATGTCTCCATCCACACATTCCAGTTGGATGGGAGAATCACTCCTGCTGTGGTATTGTGTTATGACAATGGAGACTGTTCCCTGTCGTCAGAACATAATGGGCAGCACAGTGGCAAAGTGGTTAGCACTTCCGCCTGGTTCGAATCCCAACCATGGCACTACCTACTTGAAGTTTTCACGTTCTCCCTCTGCCTGCGTAGATTTCCTTCGGGTACTCCAGTTTCCTCCTATCGTCCAAAGACATGCTGGTAGGTTAATTGGCTCCCATTTAAACTGGCCCTAGTATGTCTATGTATGAATGGGAGTTGGGGACCTTAGATTGTAAGCTCTGAGAGAAGGGACTGATGTAAATGTACAATATATATGTAAAGTGCTGTGTAAAATCGATGGCGCTATACAAGTACCTATAATAAATAAAAAATCAAAATCAGTGTGGCCAGCTATAGCCGGTGACATGGATTGTCTGGAATCCCCCCACAGGGTGGTTGTACAAAAGTCAATCAATAGATTAACTTCTGTACAGCCAGGGTTCCCATACATGAATCAAAATTCAGCCAGTCCCTGCTGAACCAGCCAAATTTTCTATTCACATTAGGCCAGATTTAGGTGTACTAGCAGATTTAGTTGGATTCGACAAATTGAAGCCAGGCTTCACCTAATACAGTACTTAGCAACTGTTTGCTTGTTTTCCTTTTGGGTTTAAAGGTTTTACATAAATGCATAAAAGATGATCATTGAATCATGAATGCGACTGCCAGACTCATCCACCTTACAAACCGCTCAGTGTCTGCTACCCCTCTCTGCCAATCCCTCCATTGGCTGCCACTCGCCCAACGAATTAAATTCAAAATACTAACAATAAGTTACAAAGCCATCCACAACTGTGCCCCCAACTACATCACTAACCTGGTCTCAAAATACCAACCTAATCGCCCTCTCCGTTCCTCCCAAGATCTCCTGCTCTCTAGCTCCCTCATCACCTCCTCCCATATGCGCCTCCAGGACTTCTCCCGAGCCTCGCCCATCCTCTGGAATTCCCTACCCCAATCTGTCAGACTGTCTCCAACTTTATCCACTTTTAGGCGATCCCTGAAAACTTTCCTCTTCAGAGAAGCCTATCCTGCCTCCATCTAACAACTGCACTATTTTCTCCATTAGCTCATCCCCCACAGCTATTACCCTTTTGTATAACTTGACCCTCCCTCCTAGATTGTAAGCTCTAACGAGCAGGGCCCTCTGATTCCTCCCGTATTGAATTGTATTGTACTTGTACTGTCTGCCCTAATGTTGTAAAGTGCTGCGTAAACTGTCGGCGCTATATAAATCCTGTATAATAATAATAATAATAATCATCATTAAAAGCAACCCGTCAATGGTAAATGGTTTGCCTCAACCCTCTAAATCACACTTTTGCTGCACAGCTTGGGACTGTTCAGGGAAGCTGAAAAACAAACAGACTTACTGTCAAGATCACCAGGTGAAAATGAAGGGAAAAAAAGCCTAAAAACTGAAAACTATTGTAGGCAACCCATCTAACTAGTAATCTGAAATATTATACATTTTGGTATATGGGATTAATACGGTTTTAAAATTTCTTCCAGATCTGCTACTCAAATGGAATCATTGACATATTAAACAGGTTTATTTTGTGCCTGGAACATGTGCAGCACAATATGTACAATTTTATCTCAATCTAAAACCACAGTCAGGATTTCGATCACTCCGTCCTGCTCCTTCAAATTTTCTTATTTATGCAGTTAAAAACGATTGTCAATTTGACCTCACTAACAATTAAAAAAATTGTACGAACATTCAGAAAACAAAAAATCTACCAGTCTATGGCCAGCGAAGTGTAGTAAATTATAGATGTCTCAGTATATTCGTACCACAGAGAACATAATAATTATTAATTCTAAGTGTAGATCAGTCAGTGACGCTGGGTGTGCAGAGTTGGGTTATTCTGTCATTTGGCTGGTATACACTGCAATACCGGAAGAGCTGCTGCCTCATGATAATTCCTGCACTTGCTATGGTAACGGATATCTCAGGTCTCTCCAGATCATCCCTGTGTATATTATTACCTCCGAGCCATCTCTACAAGGCATCTTATGATGGGAGTAATACAAAGCCTAAGACGTGCCCCTAAAACATTATCCAACATACTTCCCTTTGAGAAAACACTTTTTCCTTAATACTTCCAAAAACTTCCTTAAGTGACACTAAACCCACGATCTAAAAAAAAAAGTTATTCAGGGATGAGAAAGGGAGATCGCGAACGCAAGAAAAAGAGTGAGAGAGCGATCGCACGCGAGAGAGAGAGCGATCGCACGCGAGAGAGAGAGCGAGAGAGGAAGAGCGAGAGCGCGAGAGCGGAAGAGCGAGAGCGCAAGCATGCGAGAGAGAGAGAACGCGCGAGAGAGCGTGCTTTCTATGCTGCCAAATTTTCTTTTAAATTTTTCCGCTGCAATGGTCCCCATGGTCCCAGTTTATGTAGGGACATTTCCATCGTCTCTTGCGTGCTCCCAAGTTTGACTATAGTACTAGACTTACAGTATTGCCCACTTCAAAGTGACAGTGGGACCAGAAAATGGCAAACACATTACTACACTGCTCCATTCTTGTCGCTGGCGCTTTCTGCTGATCTGGTGCTGGTCCTCTGTGACAAGTTCTAGTGCAAGGTACCAGCCTAGATCCACAGGGCTCGCTCAGATATAAGTTATCCATACTTAGGCCAATTTGGACCAATGTAATTGTGCAATAAAAATCAAAACCTAAACTGCAGCTTTAAATCAGGATTAAACCTTTGCCAATTTTTTTTTTTGGGGGGGCCCCCAGGCGCTTTCAGCGATAATGTGCTAACATGCACAGCATATTACAGTGCCTTGAAAAAGTATTCACACCCCTTGAAATTTTCCACATTTTGTCATGTTACAACCAAAAACGTGGCCGTCCACCTAAACTGACAGGCCGGGCAAGGAGAGCATTAATCAGAGAAGCAGCCAAGAGGCCCATGGTAACTCTGGAGGAGCTGCAGATATCCACAGCTCAGGTGGGAGAATCTGTCCACAGGACAACTATTAGTGGTGCACTCCACAAATCTGCCCTTTGTGGAAGAGTGGCAAGAAGAAAGCCATTGTTGAAAGAAAGCCATATAAAATCCAATTTGCGAGAAGCTCAGATGAGACCAAAATTTTAACCTTTTGGCCTAAAAGCGAAAAATGCTATGTGTGGCAGAAAATTTACACTGCATATAACCCTGAACACACCATCCCCACGTGAAACATGGTGGTGGTAGATCATATTGTGGGGATGCTTTTCTTCAGCAGGAACAGGGAAGTTGGTCAGAGTTGGGAAGATTATTGGAGCCAAATACAGGGAAATCTTAGAAGAAAACCTGTTAGCCTGCAAAAGACTTGAGACTGGGGCGGAGGTTCACCTTCCAGCAGGACAACAACCCTAGACATACAGCCAGAGCTACAATAGAATGGTGGCCTGCAGCAAGCAGAAACAGGAGCAATGTTCTTATGTTAAAGATCATTAATTGTTATTAAAGTCCTATGGGTAAAGTTCCACTTTAACCACTTGAAGACCAGGCTTTTTCTGGCTTTAGTTTTCAAGTATAAATTCAGTATTTTTTGTTAGAAAATTACTTATAACCCCCAAACCATAAACTTTTTTTTAGGGAATAAAAAAAAAAAGGTGATCGTTACAATTTTTTTATGTCACACGGTATTTGCTGTCCCTTTAATTTTTTTAAATAACTTTTATTCCTATTACAAGGGATGTTTACATAAATAAAATAAAATAAAAGTGATTTAAAAAAAAAGAAGGATGACAGGTCCTCTTTATAGAGACATCTGGGGTCTGGCCCGAAACCTTTCATTTTAGCTTTAAAGTAAAAAAAAACAAAACAAAAACTTGGCATCTTTTCACCCTGGGCCAGAAGTGACATCATAGCGACGCTTCAGCATGCCAAGGACATCATTGCCGGCGACCCCCCGTGCGAGAGAAGCAGTGAAAGTGGGGCGGGCAAG